>OW804099.1:17122979-17859573 GCA_942159475.1 Sthenelais limicola | reverse complement strand
TCAGGGATCCAGCCTCTGCTGCCCTATAGTCACACAAAGTACATTTATGAGGCTTTTCTCTAGTGTGTGTTCTCATGTGTCTCGTAAGGGATTGAGCCTGTGCTCCCCTATAGTCACACACAGTACATTTATGTAACTTTTCACCTGTATGTGATCTCATGTGTATCTTCAGGTTTTCACCCCGTGCTGTCCTATAGTCACACACAGTACATTCATAAGGCTTTTCACCTGAATGTGTTCTGATATGTATTGTCAGTTTGTTAGCGCTTGTTGTCCTATAGTCACACAAGATACATTCATAAGGCTTTTCACCTGTATGTGATGTCAGGTGTTGCTTCAGGCTTTCTGTATTTGCTGCCGTATAATCACACTCAGTACATTTATATGGCTTTTCACCAGTATGTGTTCTCATGTGTCTCCTCAGGCATCCACCCTGTGCTGTCCTATACTGACACATGGTACATTTATAAGGCTTTTCTCCAGTGTGTGTTCTCATGTGTACCCTCAGGTTTCCAGCATGTGCTGCCCTATAGTCACACTCAGTACACTCATGGGGTCTTTCTCCAGTATGTGTTTTCATGTGTCTCCTGAGGCGTCCAGCCACTGCTGTCCTATACTCACACTCAGTATATTTATGAGGCTTTTCTCCAGTATGTGTTGCCATGTGTATCCTCAGGGCTCCAGCATGTATTGCCCTATAGTCACACTCTGTACACTCATGGGGTATTTCTCCAGTATGTGTTCTCATGTGAAGCTTCATGTGTCCGGCCAGTGATGTCCCATAGTCACACAGAGTACATTTCTGTTTCCTGTGCATGAGTAAATGTTTCTCTAAACCACTGCTCTTTTTAAACCCTTTAACACACACACTACAGTTGCTGAGTTCCTTCCCTGAATCAGTCACCCTGTATGTCATCAGTAGGGTGGGTACACAAGTCACATGTGTAGCATTTGCTGCCCGTCCTGTCTCCATGACTTATGTTCATGTGCCAAGAGCCAAGATCACACGTCACACTTCAGAATGTCACACTTCCTCTTCTCAAACACTGCAAATACATGTAGAGGAGATAAGTCACATCACACAATTTTCTGATAAAAGTTTGAACAATGATATTTCTTTATTCTGTATGTGGGTCAGATTTCCAGAAAATGTACAATTCACCTTCACCAATCCTCTCAAATATCCCACATTTTAGACAGGAATAACCTTCACAAATGCAGTTTAAAATAACAAAACAGATACTTTAAATCAATGTGATACAAAATATACTCAGGTATACCCAGTATTCATCATTTTTCAGCCAAATTTAGGAGAATTTGCTAAATGTGTAGAGCTGCCAATTGTACATTTTCTGAAAATCTGACCCATGTATTTGTTGTAGTAACTGGAACATTTCTCATTAGTCAGAATGTATACCATTTGTCCTTCATACAAATGAACTTACAAACTTGGTAGCCTGATTACAGAATACATGTTGTGGATGAATTACATCCCTGTGATTATATTTGTAATATGTTGTACAATATCAAAGGCATTTTTTGTTAACCATTCATAATTGTATGGCCATATTTGTAATAAAAAAACAGCAATTTTCCCCTGGATTTCGTCCTAGTCAATTATCAGAGATGAAAGTGGGAGGCTGATAAAACCTTGGAAAAGGTCCTTTACGAAATATGGGTCCTAAGTGAACCACTGAGATACAAAAAACAGATGTGGATGTGATACTGATAGCCTTGTTGCCCGAACGAGAGTCCAGAGATCAACCATGCCACCAACTCTTTCTTTAGTAGACATGCATAAGGCCCAGTATATTTCATGACAAATTGAAACAGATCATAAATTATATTATAATATAACCGATAACAAATGATAAATGTAAATCACAATTAATGTAAGGCAGGAATCAGAATTATAATTATAGGCATACCCCAATTTGATTCATTGTTGTGTGCACAATTAATACAAAAATCATCAAGGGGACCTTGAATTGTTACTTTTCCAGATTTCCCCTAGAATGTTCCTCTGAAAGCAATTAGAAATGTACGGGTGCCTCCTCTGATGATAGTCAGAAGCCCAGTGAGTCGCTCATTGCAATCAACCAGGGAGAAACAGGACCAATACAACCAGCTCTTCCTTCCTTTCAGGCAAAACAACAGCTGCTGCACATAGAACAGAGGCAGCGCAATACAATACAGCTGTATATTTGGCCACAGTCGGTCGCAAATGGTCATGTTCGGACACAAACTGCGATTCAGGGGGCAAAGGTTTGAAGTAAAAAATCTCCCACTTTTCCTTCTCCTTAAAGGGCCTAAGGAATAGTGTGTCAACCAATTCTCAAACAGACTATACCAGTGTGAAGCTGGGGAGATCTACGTTAAGAGAACATAGTGCAATGCTTCAGAATAGAACCAAAATGGAAGGTTCAAATGGAAGAAAACATAAGTTGCATTGTAATGGTAGAAAAGAAATATAAAAGGGGAAAACAGATGAAAACATTGATGCTAGAGATGATGTGAATAAGTGAGAAATGCGCAGGACCACGGTTGGCTGCCTTGGGTACAACAGCGGTTCTGTTACACAGATCCTGTTTGTAACAAGTCCTCCATGCCCCAGCTAACGCTTTAATTGTCATGATCTACAGTCAGCGAAAAGATTTACTTCATCTTTTCATATTTGTTATACATAAATGGCGATGACATACTTATGGATACTTATATATATATATAACAACTTTTATTCAGTTTTCAGCTTACAATAAATTGCCATTTACATCTGAATTGGAATACAATACTCTGCTTAGCAGCTCTACCGCAGGATCCAATGCTACTTTAAAGTTCATTTGATAATAGTTAATAGTGCAATGTTCAATGTTCTTTCTTGCATTACGAAGATTCAGTGTTCGTTCCTCGGATTGTCCAAGTTATTAATACTGATACGAAGTACAGTCTGTAATTAGCACATGTATCATTTGTTCAATGGTTATTCTCCTCTAATATAGGTATGAATATCACATGGTACAAATATTTAGTACTAATATCACAAGATTTAGTACGAGTATCATCAATACATATATAACGTATACTATAATCATCGGTGTTTTGATGGATCAGATGAAATTTTACAATGTTGTTAACCATGTATTATGGTTCGATATTATAAGCTGTCTGAATAAACAATACCTCACAATTTGAGATATACAGTTCTTAAAACAGTGAATGAATTACCCCTTGCCTTTCCCACTTGAAATGAGATGAAATGAGTCGGCCTTACGATTCACAAGACCTACATGCCTGCTTAGTTCCCCCCTATAATATTCAGTATTTCACAATGTATCCCTACATATTTTGTAGGCTCAAGTTCACAATAAAACGTGTATATATAAATAAACAATATTCACTTAATATTCTGTTTCATTTGTAACCTTTGTAATTCCTTGTTTCATGTTAATAGACATGAAGTTACATTTTTTTGTGTTAAGGAAATCTTATTCCTGACACACCAACGCACTACATTACTTAAATCTTCCTGCATTCCAGTGATTGAAATTTCATTTCTGTGAGTGAGTGAGTGAGTGAGATTGGTTGCTTTACTCCCTTATCAACACTTGGAAGTGTTATATCAAGGGCGGGAGAGCAGAGAGGGAGGCAGTTTAGGATCATACCTAGGAAATTTCATTTCTGTCCCTACTACAATAAATTACTGTATCTTCAGCAAAATGCTGAACTTTACTGTGTTTTACAACTGTATGAAGGTCGTTTATGTATAATATAAACAATAGTGGGCCTAGTGATGTTCCCTGAGGAACACCACATCTGACTTTACCTTGACAGGAAAGAAAACCATCTATAGTCACCACTTGATGTCTCTCCGACAGATAATTTTGAAACCACTTAAGTGTGTTATTTCTAATACCGTATTTATATAATTTAGATAATAGTAATACGTGATTCACCATGTCAAAGGCTTTTTTAAATCCAGAAACACTATATCAGTTAGTTTTTTATTATTTATATTATCATAAGCATATTGGAAAAGATTATCAAGGGCATCATTTATTGACTTTTCTTTCCTGAAGCCATATTGTGCCTCACTTAAAATATTTTTTGATTCCAGATGCATTGCTAATTGGCTTTGAACACAGCATTCTAATATTCTTGCAGGAAGGATTATGCAGGAAATTGGTCTATAATTGCCCGCTTCTTGCTTATTTCCCTCTTTATACAAAGGTGTAACAGTGGCATTTTTAAAGTCGCCTGGAATAGTACTGGCTTGCAGTGATAGATTAAATAAATATGCAAATTGAAAACTTAGTGCTTTTTTACAAGGTTTCAGGATTTTTGTCGGCATTAACTTAATGCCCGAGGCTTTAAAATTTCCCACTTTGCGTAATGCCAGTTCAACTGAGGTGTGGTTTATTTCTCTGAATTCAAAATCGTCATAGTTTCCTTCCTCTAAATTTTCTTCGTTTTTACTATTGTCATCTATTAAATTATCCTTTTTGATTTGTTTTGCTAAGTCTGGCCCTACATTTATGAAGAACTTATTAAATACTTCGGCTGCTGCCTTTCCAACCACTTTTTCCCCTTGGTCCGAGGTTAGCTTATCTTTGGACATAATGGGTTTAACTATATCGCAGAATTTGTGGGGGTCGGATCTATTAATTTCGATTTGGTTTTTAAAGAAGTTCTGCTTAGCCCTTTTGACTTCTAGGTCAACCTGACACCTCAGTTTCCTCGCTATTTTCCAGTTTTCCTCCGACTTAATAGACTGTTTTAGCGCTCCACACCTATCGCCCTGACGCTAACCTATCCCTATCTCTTAGGGATGCATTGTAACTTAGCACGGCCTACCACCAAAAGAGTTTTAGCGCCAGGCCCATTGCATGCACAATTGAACGCACCTTTCCTCTGCTGTCAATCGCAAGAATATATATGTTGAAACACTTTTTAAACAAAGCTAATGCATGTTTACCCTTTTCACATTGTGATAATTAACAGCGATAATTTTTATGTGGTCCATCGGGCCTCAACCACAGGACGTCCCGTCAGCCATTCCCGTCGGCCTGATGGTCTCATAGCGAGTCTGGTATTGCCCATGTCAATCACATGTTTGGGGCTGAATAAACGGACTTTGAGCCACACTTTCACTACTAAGGGGAAAGAACTATTTTTCGCATGCAACCAGATCATTTTAGTTGACCAAAGTTATTAAAAATATTGCCGAGAACGATACGAAGGTCTTTGACGTACAAATGGGCTGAGATAGGGTCCCGACGTACGCATCTAGCTCATTACCTAAGCAGCAGCACAAGACATGATGACGTATTACGCAGAAAAGATAGGGTTAGGTTAGCGTCGGCGGGATAGGTAGGCTTGCTAAAACAGTCTATTTTTTCTAGCCTTCAGAAAAGCCTTATCCCTAAGTTTAGACATTCTTATTATGTCATCAGTGAACCAATCAGGCGTTTTCCTAACATTTTTAAACATTTTTATTGGACACATTCTGTCCACGAATTTCTCTATTGTTGAGTATAGCAAACCCCAAGCCTGGTCAACGTCCCTCTCCCCATAGAAATCTGTCCAGTCTACATCCCTTAGAATTTCTTGTAATAGTCTAATAATAATCTAATTTTTTAGTATTTCTTGCTTCAAATGATTCGTGAGCATAATTATTTCTAACTTTCTTTATTTGTATAAAAACTGGGTTTTGATCGCTAAGGTTGATGTTAATCAACCTGCTTTCATTCTTGAGTCTTACATTTGTATAGATATGATCAATCTTAGACTCAAGAGTTTTTGCTCACTCTTGAAGGAACTTTTATTTTTTGTTGTAGATTATATTTATTTAGCAACCTATTGAACCTATCAGCATTTTGTGTTTTGCTCTCCTCAACAATGTCCAAGTCGTAGTTGAAGTCTCCCATTACTATAATCTCTCCCGATGAATAAACCTTAACATTAACGTAAAAGTTTTAAAGTTTGAAACAAGTAGTCTGGATAGCTTAAATCTGGGAGTGAGTCCCCAAAGGGCTGCTCACCAAGTTTTATTCAAAGGGATAGCCCCTCTCCTCAAGGGTCCCTGCCGTTACCCCTGGCACACCTAGTGTAGCATCCCCTGTTTATATTGAGAGCTGCCGCCACCTGACGGTATAACAAACAACATCCCAGAAGATTGTACTGACTGTCAATGCTCAACTCAAGGTTCTTAATTGTCTACAAAAATGGCCAAAGAAGTGCTGATCTTTGTTTTGCTATCAGTTGAGCGAAGGTTTGTCATTTCAATTCATCTGGGGTTAATTCACACTTTTCTGCACAGATGATGATTGACTCAACAGAAGGAAGTTGTTGCAGATATTTTTCCATGATACTCCTTTGATATTGTAACATTTACAATGTTACCTTTCAAGAACATGCAAGAACTCATGCAAGAACTCATCTACTCAACCCTAACGTACATTGTTTATCACCTTGCTTGTCTACACTGGGAAGCACAATGCTAAAGCCCTGCTCTGATTACTATTAGGGGCCTACAGCTATAAGGGCACCCTGTGACTACACTAGATGGAGGCCTAGGAGGGGTTAAGTGCTCCCTCTGGCCTCTCGAGGTTGTCACTTAAGAGAGAGGATGATTTCTCATGTCATACTCAGACCGGCAGTGGACTCGGCGCTAAATCAGTCATATTCTGTGTGGCTTCTGCGTGTGTGGCTTCTGTGTGTAGCTTCTTTGTGTGGCTTCTTTGTGTGGCTTCTGCATGTGGCTTCTGCTGCCGGGGTTTATGCAGGCCCAGAGTGTTGTATGACTGTATGTCACTGTTTATGATCATTCAGTTTATAAGTGGTCTTGTATATTGTTTATTATTTGGTTGACTGACCTAAACTGTATTTGTATGTTTTTTCTGGTGACGGGAATACAGGGATTCTCGTGTAAGGTTGTAAACAAAGAGTGATTTTTTGGACTCTGTTTAACAATGCACGCCGTCAATGATCATCTAAATCCAATCACCTTTCTCAAATCATTAATATGTTTTACCTTATACCCAAAGAGGAGATAGTTTACATGTATAATATTTGTGTTGTATCAGAATGATTGACTTATTTGACTATGATTTAATTGCACCATGTATTTTATTCCATAATGAAAATTTGTAATATATATATATAATGTATTGTGTATTATGCAAACATGTCAGTAAAACTGTACCTTACTAATTGTTGTAATTTAAGAAACTATAGCAGTAATTATTTGTAATAGCGTATATTGAATATTGGCTCTTTCCATTTTTGTGACCTTATTCTTTCTCTACAAAAGACCCTTTTGTAAATCAGACTGTATTTGTACTGTATATATATAAAAATGTTCAGTATCCTAAATGAAATATTTAAAATCAAAATCAAATCATTGGTGGCGACATATGCCAGTTTTGCCCTGCCAGGGAGCGACAAATCTATAACATACCTTTATTATATCTATATACATTATATAACCTATATTCATGTTCAGTTACATTGCCATGACTGTTTCTTTTTATTTCATGTTTATTCAACAATGCTTGTTTACTATGTCCAAGTGGTTTAGATATTCCGTGTAGACATTTGGTGTAACAACAAAGATATTTAGTGTAGACATTCTGTGCAGCAAGAAATAACTTTCTGGCCTTTACAGACATTCTCTAAAATTATCCGCCCCAGTAGTCAAGGATCATGCTGGAAGACCAGGATTTCTTTTCTGAAACATGGCTCCTATTAGGTACAAATAAAGAATATATTGAATTGAATTGAATTGCTAGCAGATTTCTTGCAAGCCGCTGATAAAAACACACTCAGTGGTTTTTCCATCACAGTAAGGGGTCCATAATTACTGTTCAATATTTTTTCAGGCCAAGATACAACCACATACAGTTGCTGATTTTGTGACCTTTCATTTTCTGCAATCATGATTAACGAGTGTGTGAGACATATTTATGTGATGTTATTCTCTCCTCATGTTTCATTTCACCCAGAATTTGCTTGATCCACTGTTATTCATGAGTTTTATCACTGGACTTATTTGATGGCAAAAGAAAAGTTTTTAATTTTGAGTGGTGAAAGGTGGTGCTTTTTCATTTGGCAATTTTCTTCAAGCAAGTACTTTGACTCCCGTTATGTGTTGTCCTGTGATTCCTCCGGTGTCTCCTGCATTTGCTGTTTAATATGCTCACCCAGTATCATATCCATATAAGGTTTCCCTCCAGTATGTGTTCTCATGTGTACAATCAGGTGTGCTGCCTTTGCTGCGCTATAGAGACACAAAGTACATTTATGAGGCTTTTCTCTAGTCTGTATTTTTATGTGACTCCTCAGCTGTCCAGCCTCTGCTGCCCTATAGTCTGACAAAGTATGAGGCTTTTCTCCAGTGTGTGTTGTCATGTGTCTCTTCAGGGATCCAGACTCTGCTGCCCTATAGTCACACAAAGTACATTTATGAGGCTTTTCTCCAGTGTGTGTTCTCATGTGTACCCTCAGGTTTCCAGCATGTGCTGCCCTATAGTCACACTCAGTACACTCATGGGGTCTTTCTCCAGTATGCGTCCTCATGTGTGTCCTCAGGTGTCCAGCCTCTGCTGTCCTATAGTCACACTCAGTACACTTATGAGGCTTTTCTCCAGTGTGTCTTCTCATGTGTACCCTCAGGTTTCCAGCATGTGCTGTCCTATAGTCATATATGGTACATTTATGAGGCTTTTCTCCAGTGTGTGTTGCCATGTGTACCCTCAGGTTTCCAGCATGTTTTGCCCTATAGTCACACAGAGTACATTTATGAGGCATTTCTGTAGTGTGTGTTTTTATGTGTCTCCTCAGGGATTGAGCCTGTGCTCCCCTATAGTCAAACACAGTACATTTATGAGGCTTTTCACCTGTATGTGTTCTCATGTGTCTCTTCAGGTTTTCAGTCCGTGTTGCCCTATAATCACACTCAGTACATTTATGTAACTTTTCACCTGTATGTGATCTCATGTGCATCTTCAGGTTTTCACCCCGTGCTGTCCTATAGTCACACACAGTACATTCATGAGGCTTTTCACCTGAATGTGTTCTGATATGTATTGTCAGTTTGTGAGCCCTTGTTGTCCTATAGTCACACAAGATACATTCATAAGGCTTTTCACCTGTATGTAATGTCAGGTGGTGCTTCAGGCTTTCAGTATTTGCAGCCCTATAATCACACTCAGTACATTTATATGGCTTTTCACCAGTATGTGTTCTCATGTGTCTCCTCAGGCATCCACCCTGTGCTGTCCTATAGTCACACATGGTACATTTATGAGGCTTTTGTCCAGTGTGTGTTCTCATGTGTACCCTCAAGGTTCCAGCATGTGCTGCCCTATAGTCACACTCAGTACACTCATGGGGTCTTTCTCCAGTATGTGTTTTCATGTGTCTCATCAGGCGTCCAGCCACTGCTGTCCTATAGTCACATACGGTACATTTATGAGGCTTTTCTCCAGTATGTGTTGTCATGTGTATCCTCAGGGATCCAGCATGTGCTGTCCTATAGTCACACTCTGTACACTCATGGGGTCTTTCTCCAGTGTGTGTTTTCATGTGAATCTTCATGCTCCCGGCCAGTGATGTCCCATAGTCACACAGAGTACATTTCTGTTTCCTGTGCATGAGTAAATGTTTCTCTAAACCACTGCTCTTTTTAAACCCTTTAACACACACACTACAGTTGTTGAGTTTCTTCCCTGAATCAGTCACCCTGTATGTCATCAGTAGGGTGGGTACACAAGTCACATGTGTAGCATTTGCTGCCCGTCCTGTCTCCATGACTTATGTTCATGTGCCAAGAGCCAAGATCACATGTCACACTTCAGAATGTCACACTTCCTCTTCTCAAACACTGCAAATACATGTGGAGATGAAGTCACATCACACAATTTCCTGATAAAAGTTTGAACAATGATATTTTTTTATTTTGTATGTGGGTCAGATTTCCAGAAAATGTACAATTCGCCTTCACCAATCCTCTCAAAAATCCCACATTTAAGACAGAAATAACCTTCAAAATGCAGTTTAACATAACAAAACAGATACTTTAAATCAATTTGATACCAAATATACTCAGGTATACCCCGTCTTCATCATTTTTCAGCCAAATTTAGGAGAATTTGCTAAATGTCAGCTAGCTGCCAATTGTACATTTTCTGAAAATCTGACCCATGTATTTGTTGTAGTAACTGGAACATTTCTCATTACTCAGAATGTATACCACTTGTCCTTCATACAATGAACTTATAAACCTGGTAGCCTGATTACAGAATAAATGTTGTGGATGAATTACATCCCTTTGATTATATTTGTAATATGTTGTAAAAGAGCAATTTGCCCATAGATTCAGATCAGAGATAAAAAGTTGGAAAAGGTCCTTGACAAAATATTGGTATAATATGGCAAAAAGCGAAAATTTATTGGACGAAATTCGTCCACATAAGCACGATGCCTCGTCCATATAAGCACGATGCCGTAGGCATTGTGCTTATGTGGACGAATCTCGTCCAATAAATTTTTTATTATTGTTGGCTCGTCCCATTCTCTCTATTTATGATATAACCGATAACAAATGATAAATGTAAATCACAATTAATGTAAAGCTTGGAATTAGAATTTGGCATACCCCAATTTGATTTATTGTTGTGTGCACAATTAATACAAAAATCATCAAGGGGACCTTGAAATGTTACTTTTCCAGATTTCCCCCTAGAATGTTCCTCTGAAAGCTATTAGAAATGTATGGGAGCCTCCTCCGATGATAGTTGGAAACCCAGGTGTACAATGAGTAAGATAGGCCTACTCTATGGGCTCTGCCTCACCTGTGTGAAGCTGGAGAGATCTACGCTCAGAGAACATAGCGCAATGCTTCAGAATAAAACCAAAATGGAAGGTTCAAAAGGAAGAAAACAAGTTGCATTGTCATGGTAGAAAAGGAATATAAAAGGGGAAAACTGATGAAAACGATATTGATATTTTTAAAAATAGGGCTTGGGGTATATTTGTGACCAACACCTCTGCATTGGGATGTTGGAGGGTTGTTAGCTCTTTTCTAGTCACTACTTGTATTAGTCAATGTTTACTTGGGACACTCCACTGCTCCCTCTACTCACTTCGGACCACCAATTTAAGGTGAGGGTTAGAGTTAGTTTTGGTATTAATTAGTGTATAATCCCTTTGATGAAAGTTGCATTTACCCAGCTGTAAATATCAATACTATGGCTGGATTCATCAATATTATGCTGCTGTTATGTGTCAATACAAGAATTTGAAGGTAAATCCTCCAAGAGAAATGGCTGCCGGTGAGCGATAATAAGTGAAGTCATCATTGGAAAGGATTTTGGTGGGTCTTCTAATATAAATTAGGACGTTTTAGAAGCCCTGTCGCCAAAACGACTGGACATAATCCTCCAAATTGTTGGTCAAATAACTCTTAAAAAACTCTTGGAAAAGAAGGGAACCAAAAGTAGAAAATGTTTAGTTTTTGACCGATGTTAGTTGAGAGTGCAGCTTTAAATTTCAATAGAAACATTTGCAGCAATGAATATTAAACACATTAAAATTTGAGAATTTCAATGTGTTTCAGGTCGAAATGTCATAACAACTAAGTACAAATAGTTATATGTAAGGCAAAGATCTGTTAAATATTAAGAATCGTATTGTTATGATAATTTGATATAGGAGTTGTTGTCTTTTGGCCAGTCAGGAGAACCTGCGATTGAGCAGAGGGCTATAACCTGTTCGCATGATAGTTCACTACTATGTAACTGTAATAACTTGATTTGAATAAAAATATTATGAGGTTTTTCACCTGTATGGCATTTTCATTCATATTATTTTTGGAACACGTTTTCCCCATGATACATGGCAATTTACACATTCATTTCTTTAAAGAAAAATGTTAATGTTCCATGTGCAGCCGGGCAGCTGAGGAAAATAGGCCAGTATGCCCACTTCTAGCAAAAAAAAGTATAAAAGTATATAGACACACACAAGTATAAAAAAAAGTATTTTTCAAGTAAAAGGCAAAATATATACTTTAAAACATATATATAAAGTGGCAGCACTGCATTTTCGAATCCCACCGGTTTTTAATTTGCAATATATATAAGACACTTTATTTCCATTTTGTTATACAGACAGTGATAAGAGGTTTCTACATGGAAATGGGTTTTTGTTTTCTGTGCCAGACAGCTCTTCCAAACAAACCTTCTGTAACTACATCTCTAACTACAAGTTTATACAAAAATATTACAAAACGAAATATTACGACTCTCGTATAGTGTACAACATTTCACTCCACTTTTGGAGGGCTAAGTGTCCTTGCAGTTTTTAGAGATTTTGAGCCAGGACTTACCGACCTGCTTTTTGGTTCTCGAGGCTTGTAGCCTCTTGCTCACCTATAGGCCTACACACATAAAAACGTAGTACAGTAAACAATTGACCAATTAAAAGAGAGTATAGGAAAGTCCGAAACGCCGGAGGAGGAGGAAGAAGGTGACTGTCTAGCTACAAATTATAATGTAAACAAAACAGTGTAGATAGCTGGGAGTGGGCGATAATAGGGAAACGAATGTTTCCACTCAAACAGAGGAGAAATAAAGACATCAGACAAACCTTTGATCCTTCCTCCCTCTTGCTTTGCTTGTGGATTCAACTTCTGAATTGCTCCTTGTTCAATCTTTACGCTTAAAACTATAAAGACAGACACAGACAGGCTGAGCTGACGAATTGGGATCGTGGGTGCTACTACCTAGAGGCAAGGCGAGGAACTACTATTTGTACCTCCAGTATTCCTCACAAGGTGGCAGCATCTACACATTGACGAGGCCGCCTTGTACATGCTTGTATGCATGTAGCAATGTATGTGTAGGAGGAGAATTTGTGAAAAATTCTTGCGCAAAATTGTATGAGGCCCCCTTAAGGTCGTGTGCAGAATTGCTTGCCTTTGAACCAGGAAAAGCCTCTTGGTATGGTGCTTCCCACGCTCTGCCAGTGGTGATAGCTACTTACTCGGGTGACGTCATGTGAATACTATGTTAATGAAAAAATATTCCTGATATAAATATTAGCATAAGAATAAGTAATAGAAATACTAGCGGTAGCATTAGTAAATAGCTAGACACTGTCTCAGTGGGCAGAATAACCATGGAAATTCGTATTTGAATTAAACCTGTGAGCCTACGTCACCATTATGTTTGCTGTATAAACATCTTATTAAATAAAAGATAATAAAAACAAATACACAACAAAATAGTAAGTACTGAGTATAATCTTTCTTTATTTTTTTCTTTTGCAATCACAGGCATCTTGGTTTATTCATTTCACTAATTGATAAATTATAGTAGTTGACGTCATTCCTATCTTGTGAATGGAAACTCCTTTCATTTTATGCCTACGACTACAGTACACTTGCTTAAAAATAATACCAATTTCCCAAGATCAGTAATAGAAGGGTCAGATTTACAGAAAATGCGCAATCTACAGTTCTACACATCTATCAGATTCTGCTAAAGTAGAGTGAAAAATAATAGATACTGAGTATATATCTGAGTGTATTCTGTATTGTATTTATTCAATAAATCTGTTTGGCTATGTTGAACTTTTTTTTAACCTTTTTTTTGTCTTAATTTTAGGTTATTTTAGAAGATTGGAGAAGGTGAATTGTACATTTTCTGGCGATTTCACCCATATAATACTATTATGAAGGCAGTATGACTAAAAGACACGCAGCACCGCAGCACATTTGTTTCTTCTCATACTTGTCTGAAATGCCATATAGAGAGATGTTATGTAACCAGATTTATGCTTTATTTGCACAGGTTGGCTATGGTTACGGTCTGTGAGAAATTTCTGTGTTTTCTTTGCTTTTATATGGGACATACCCACCTTAGGTTGTTCGTGAGTTGTAATGGCTGATAGCAATGTATCGATCTCAATGAGTAAGGGCTTGAAAATAGTATATTTCAATGTCTGCAGCTTCTTCCACAAACTAGACTACATAAAAAAGGAATAACTAAATGGTACGAGTACTGTCTTAGTGAGAGCTGGTTAAATAAAGATATCACTGATTCTATGTTATTTGTGAAGGGCTACAAGCTAGTAAGGTTAGACAGAATTATTAATAAGAGAGGTGGAGGTTTGATTATTTATTATAAGGACAACTTCGCCTGTGATCTTGTGGAGACTCTATGTATATCAACAACCGATATTGAGATTATTACATGCACGATCAAACCTGGAAATAACAAATCTATAGTCCTGAGTGCTGTATACAGACCACCTAATGGATCTTTGGATGGCTTTTTCCAGCATCTTTCGACTGTAATGAAAGGTTTTGATGATCGCCGTTTCTCTAATAGAAATAAGATTATTGGAGGTGACATAAATATCGATCTTAAGAAGAATAGTGTCACCAATAGAAGATTAATCTCTATCTTAGATAATAGAGGACTGGTACAACACATTGAATCACCCACTCGAATCACCTCACAGACAAGCACCCTTATAGATTTCATAGCCTCTAACTGTAAATATGTTAAGAAAACGGGCACAATCAGTGAAAATATAAGTGACCATCTACCAGTGTATATAATAGTCAAGAAATGTAAGGTAAATAATCATAAAGGGGAGGTATACCATGCCAGGTCGACTAAGAACATGAACTTAAATGAAATTACAAATCGGATCAACAATATTGATGCTGATATTTGGTTGGACAATGATGTAAACACAACCTGTTAAAAATTTTTCGACGAGTTCAAATCGATCCAAAATGATATGTACCCCCTAAATGAATTTACTGTGCGAAATGGTAAAATTGTATATGATTGTGACTTGATAGCTCTTGTTAGAAAAAAGAATAAATCATACGGACAGGCAATTAGTATGAACACCCCAGAACAATGGCAGAAAGCTAAAGAGTTGAAAATACAAATCAAAACCAGACTACTTTTTTTGAAGAAACGAATGGTCTCAGATATATGTATTAGATATTCTAAAAATTCTAAAAAAGATTTTGGGAAAAAATTGCCAACCTGTATGGAGTTTGTAAATCTAAAAGAGATATAATAGATTCGATTATTACAGAGGATGGGAAGACACTATTGGCGAAAGAGGCAGCTAACTATGCCAATACTTTTTTCTGTTCTATTGGGCCAAAATCATCTACTGATGCCATTAATGATCTTGCAAATGGTTACCCCAGATTATTGTGGGATGAAGAGATAAATAATGACGATGTGTTTAAATTGGTGAATGGAATTGATACCTCGAAATCTAGTGGAGTAATTGATCTTAATACAACCTTTCTTAGTATAGGTTTTCTTTATTGTCATGTATTGAAAAATTCACCATCATATTGAATCGAATTCGTGTCGAAGGTACTTTTCCCCAAGTTTGGAAGAAAGCTATTTGTACCTTGATTCCAAAAAAAGGTAAATCCCAACATATTAATGATCTACGTCCAATATCAATCTCACCAATTACTGGGAAAATTTTAGAACATTTATTGGTGGAAAGGCTCTCCCTATATTTATCGAATATAAATTTCTTTTCTCCATGTCAACATGGTTTCTTGGCTGGAAAAAGTATTGAAAGTGCTGCCTACTCTTTAATAAATATATAATTCTTGATAACAAAGACAATGGTCACGAAACAACAGCCACATATTTCGACCTTTCTAAAGCCTTCAATTCGATAAATATAGACATCTTATTATCAAAATTGAGGATGCTTGTACACGTGTATGCTTGTATGCATGTAGGAATGTATGTGTAGGAGAATTTGTGAAAAATTCTTGCGCAAAATTGTATGAGGCCCCCTTAAGGTTGTGTGCAGTATGACTAAAAGACACGCAGCACCGAAAACCCGCATAGCAATGAGAATACTAACAACTTTGTCCGCTTAGATTATCAAGATGTCAAGATATCTATTAGAAGAAAATATGTGATATGTTCCATGGAACATATCACATTTCTTTGTCGGACTGCATTTGTCGTACTGAATGCATTTCGTTGTACTGAATGCATTTACCACATTTCAAGACTGTGTATCCAATATTGCATTCTGAAGATCATCTTATAGATTATATTTATTTATAGATTATAAAAAAATCATAAGTGTTGCTACCATGGCTTGAGACGAAGGTAAGGTAATTAGTAGAATCTACTAACCCCACTTTGTTTGCTGACATAGATTCATGGGTCAGATCGTCAGAAAACATACAATTGGCCTTCACCAATCCTCTCAAATAACCCAAATTTAAGAAGACAATTAGGTTCAAAATCCAGTTCAACCTAACCATACAGATTTATTGCACAAGTCGTACATTTCCTGACGATCTGACCCAGACATGCAACTCCCCTATTTAAAGCCCAAACACTATTTAGGAAACTATAATATTTTTTTTGCAAATAGCAGAAACATTATGGTCTTCAGAGTATCTGTGAAGCATTATAATGATCAACACCATTATATACCACCAGAAAGCCCAGCAGAGCGACCCCACGATCCGGAGAGTTATCGATGTGTTGGAAGGTACTAAACCGGTCCCGGACAAGCAGTCCCTGTCCGCAGAGTCCGATGAATACTGTACCTACATCCATAACAGGGGGAGTTTGGAGATGAGAAACGGTGTCTTGTGCTATGAATGGGTTCGGCAAAACACCGGAAGAACGTACTTGCGGAAGATAATTCCTACTGCGCTCCACTCAGAAGTGTTTCATGCCATGCATGGACCTAAGACTGCAGGGCACTTTGGGTTCCTCAAAACGGGCTGGGCCGCGAAGATGAAATACTTCTGGCCAGGTATGAGGGGAGACCTGAAGCGCTGGCTGAGAGCCTGCCTGGAATGCAGTATGCGGAAGACAAGAGGTGGCGGCAGAATCACCCCCTTGAAAAAGGAATTACACAGAGAACGGTGGAGCCGAATGTGTTTGGACATCATAGGACCATTCCGTCCATCCCTGCGTGGCAATAACTACGTGATGGTGGTGACGGATCACTTTTCGAAGTGGGCGGAGGCCTACCCTATGCCAGACCACATGACCGAGAGGTGTGCGGAAGTGCTGTTCCATGAGTGGATCCTGCGTTTTGGTTGTCCCGTGTCGTTACAAACAGACGGAGCGCCGGAATTCAGATCTGCCTTGTTGAAAAGCATGTTTGAAATGCTGGGCATCGAGAAGCTGTTCACCCTTCCGTATAGACCCCAGTCTAACGGACAAGGGGAACGCTTTAATCGAGTACTAGTCGAGCAGCTATCCTGTTTAACAGACCACAGTGCCACGGATTGGGATATGCTTGCCCCATGTGTTGCCCATGCATACCGTGGAAGTGTCCACGCTAGTACTTTATGTACACCTAACGCCGTGGTCTTTAGCGCTGAGCTGGTGACCCCAATGGATCAGATCTATGGAGTGGAACCAGGAGGCCTGGACTTTCCGTGCAGAGTAGCGTTCGTAGAGAACCTGAAACATTGGTTGAGGTTGGGCCATCAGTTCGTTCGTGAGAATCGGGGCGTATCCGCTATACACCAGAAGAGAGACTACGATCGAAAGTCCAACCCGAAGCGCTTTGAAGTGGGTGCTGTTGTATATCGCAACAACCATCCGCAGGCCAGTAAGAAGATCAGTCCCAAGTGGGCCCTTCAAAGTGAAGAGGTTCATAGGTAGCACAACCTATGAACTAGAAACAGCACAAGGTATTGTGAGGTGTCACATCGACTACCTTAAGCAAGCTTTCGATGAGAACGGACCCATCCAGGTGGTGAACTTGGATAGGGCACCAGAGTTCCGTGCGTTGCAGGAAGCTGGTCGTGATATCTTGAGACTGGAGAGAGGCAAGGTCTTGCCCGGGATGGAGTGTCCGACGCGGAGAGAGAAAGAGAAAGTTTCCATAGGCGTTAAGCACGAGGAAGGAACGGAATAAGGAGTGCAATGCTACGGCAACCAAGGGAATGGTCCTTCGGTAGCTCCGGATCCCCCGGATTTGCCCCAACCTGTAGCTGCGCCGCGGAAAGTTGGTAGACCCCGGAAAGCTGTGGCAGAGGCCCCAGTCGTACCAGTTCCGTGCCCTCTGACTCGAAAGGGAGACCTCCAAAAACCGCAGCGAAAGCTAAAACTCCTCGGACGCCACCTTCCGTCTACTCTACTGTCAAACGTAGAGGGAGGCCGAAGAAGACTGAGGCTGCCGCTAAGGTTGGAAGAGGGTTGAGAAAGAGACGCGATGAGTCCCCAGCGGAAGTTGTGACAAGGACACGGGTATGTCGTCCTCCAGATCGGTTACAACCGGGATCCTAGCCTTGTTGTGTGCAAACTGGAGGGATTTTGATCTGATCCCTCCACCCTAAAAACACAACGAGAAGTCGACTAAGGTTGCAAGACAGAGCAATGCACCTAAGTCCAATTTGGTGCATGAGGCTGCCTCGTCTCATGTAGCCGGGAAAGAACCAACAACATCAATTTCGGAGATGAGTAACCCAGAAATATAGATGAGAGCTGTGAGTGGCTTGAAGTTAGACCTATGTTGAGGGAATGGTCCCACTCCGTATTGTACTGGCTCTGATTCTTGGTTTGGATACCTTGAAATTGCTGCTAGTAACAGTGTCATTGTTGGGTGAATTCACTGGAATTCCCCTCCACCCTGTCTCAGTGGAGAAGTAGTCAGTTTACGTACAGTTAAAAACCTCAGTCACGGGGAGCGTAACTGATCTAAGCATGCAAAACCGGGTAACATTATCCGTCAGGCAGTGGCAAGAGCATGGCGCTGTAGTAGCGTGGCGGTTGAGTGAACTAGCGTTGCATCAGGTTGTCGCTAGAGGTGGCTGCATCCGGGTTCACCAGTTTGCTCCGTCTCGTGGCTCACTTTGCTCCTGGACTCTGACCTGTAAGTACACTTTCTACTGTGATCGTTCTATGAGTTGATTTGTCGCATGAAACTTGTATGAATTGATTCTGTATGATTGCTATGAAGGATGAGAGGTATTTTAACATGATACCGATGGTTGTCACAGAGATGTGCGTCTAGTACAAGACGTAAGTTTCGGTGTTTCTAATGTGGGGAGATAGAGCACCGAAGCTACGACCCAACCGCCATCTTGGATGTGGACATGAATCGAGCCACGCTACGATGATTTTTTCGATTATCTAGCTTGTTTGGTACATTCTATGTTCTCAGGCCTGTGTATTTTATGACTAGAATACTCTGAGAGACCATTCTAGTCGTATCTGTTGTCTTTTTGGGCAACTTTTTACCTAAGTTATGTGTAAATAGATGTTCCGGCTGCATCCGCTCCCGTGACTAGAACTGTAATGTTTATGTTATAAATAGGATCGGAGAACTAAAAGCTGCCAACTAAACCCCTGAGAGTGCCTGAGAGAATCCCATGTGATTTCCGTGTGATTTCCGTGTGATTCCCATGTGATTTCCGTGTGATTTCTGTGAGATTTCCTTATGACCCAAGATGAGGAAATGAAGAGATGAGTACTTTTGAATTTGCATTGTTAATTCTCTATTGGTGCTTTACTTCTTACTTATTTTATATCCACATTGCCTTATAATAAATTACATATTGTAGATTGTGTTACTCCGTTGGGTTAAAAATCTATAAATTATGGAGGGGGTATTGTAGTGGATATGAGGTTCAGCGCAAGTCTAGTATAGCTTGCTGTTGTTTTAACTCTTATATAACCGGGTTGGTCAAGGTCAAGGTTGGAGCTCCGCTCGCTCAACCTTTCAAGCCTTTCGGATCTGTTCCGTTTTTACTGTGAATGAAATGTTAAGCTTTACCCTAGTTACAGATTACCTTTCATCCACCTGCATTGACCAGAATACGTACTGTAATTGTGATGTATTGTGTATCTCCTGTATCACTTATTCCTGTATGAAGAACATCTTGCCATTTACTTGTACACACCTTGTTATTGTACGGATTGTATTTGTGACTACTCCGGAAATCCTTTCCGTCA
This sequence comes from Sthenelais limicola, assembly GCA_942159475.1. Lineage (NCBI taxonomy): Eukaryota > Metazoa > Annelida > Polychaeta > Phyllodocida > Sigalionidae > Sthenelais > Sthenelais limicola. The sequence continues at coordinate 17,839,579 of OW804099.1, read as the reverse complement.
GATGTCTTGGTTAGCCCGGCTGACCATGTACCTTGTGATTGCACTGTGGGGGAAATAAAGCTACGGAAACAGAGATCGTTGTCCATGTTTTACTTTCCCTTAGTTGAGAGGAAGATCGAACCTGGGTTGTCTAAGTAATAGCAGGAAGGTTATCGCGGGCTGGATAACTAGTGTCACCATTTACTGATAAACTACCTGTAGGAGAGCCTACAGCCCCGGATTGGTAATCGAGATATCCGGGGGTTCACTACATATGTATATTTTAATGTTGGAGATTTTAACATTTAAACAAGAAAGTGTACAAGTGTATTATAGAGTAGTTATTACATTGGCGACATCCTGTGCTTCGCCTCTTGCATTTTTTATCTTATTATGAAATTAGAACACCAGTCGTAAGGGCCACCCATGTGTGGTTGACGCATGGATGTATTGTTACCCTTATTTGTGAACCCAAAAGTCACATTCTGGTAGGGCTTGGGATCCTCCCTATGCTGGGAAATTAGACCCACCGATTGTATCGTTTTTTGATAAAATAAAAGTAACAACAACAACAAAGATGCAGTTTATAGTGGGATAAGTTCCCAACTAAAATTGCATATATATATATATATCGTCACATGTTGAATAGTATGCCATAATATATATCATAAACATATATAGAATCAATCATTATCAATCAGCAAATAATTTTAAATCAAAACAATATTTGTGTTTGTTATGCTGTGTCATGGCAATGGCTTTATATGCCAGTAGGTATCAAGCAATACCAAGATGTGAGCAAGGAGAAGAATACAACTCCATCATATGAGCAAGGAGACGAAAAACATTACACGCAGCTAAAATAGCTGATACAATATAATTTTTTGTTGGCATTTTAAAATACATCAAATCAGCTCGCATATGAAAACAAATCATTAGCAAGGGAACTGTAATAAGCAGTTAAACTGCAGTTGACTTCACCAAAGGTGGTCTATACACGACACATCAGCTCTGAATTTATGTATATATCATACAATATCTATCCCAAGTTTCTTGCTAGAATACAACATGGCGTGATATATGTCTCTGCTTATATATACTGGCTAGAGATCAGAGACTGAACACTTATTTTTCTTTGGACTAAGCACCTTTGCACCTTTACTGTCGTTATGGGGAGGAAATGCCATGCGTGTAGTTATTGTCACCCTCACCCAGGAGACAAAACCTGTAAGTACTACAGAGAAGCGGTTGATAAGTGTGTCCAGGCTAATGGCAATGCGGACGAGTGGGACAAATTCTTGGACGTGACCACTTTGAATGGGTTTGATCAGGAGGAGTCGGATGCCTCAGGTGGGGACTCAGAGACAGAAATTCAGGAGTTACGTCGCCTGAACAGGGCTCAGATGGACAATATTGCGGATTTAATGAATTCCTTGACTACTCTATCAGGGGATTTTCGGGCTTACATTGGTATCTGGGCTCAGCCTGCTCGAGTTGCTGGTGCCGGTGCTCCACCTATTGCACCTATTGCTATTGCACCTATCGCTCCCCCTATCGCTCCCCCTGCAGCTCAAGCTACTGCCACCCTCCCACCACCTCCACTTGTGATTGTGGCACCCGTCCAACAACAACAGCAAGCGCCTGCTGCACCTACTCCCCCAGGTGTTGCTGTCACAGCGCCTAACCAACCTATTCCGACTGTCACTCCGGTACATGGTATTGCACCTGCCACCTTGGTAGCCGAGCCTATTGCTGCTGCTTGTGCGGCGATGTATGTGTATCTCTTACCAACGCGGCGATGAAAGACCTAGCAACAGCCATTGACCCGGACGCATCTCGACTAGCCAAAGGTATGCCGTTCAGGCCAGAATTTTACGTGCAACATAAGTTAGATAATATCAAGCTAAAGTCCATGGATCACAAGAAAATGTCGTACAAGCAGTTGTTACATGGGATGGTGTGTGTTCTCTCTCATGTGATTGCGACTGGGGGTGATGTCTATGGATATATAGGCCACATGGAATTTATCACTAAGCACGGGAGATCAGGGGCTTACCTTGATTTGGCTTATGCAGAGTACGATCGACATGTGGTAGACGCAGCGATCAAAAGCACTCCTCCGATGTTCACTGCCGGGGATTCCCTTGGTGTCTCATATTGTTTCCACGCAGCGATGGTAATTCCCAGGGATAGTCAAGGCCAAGGTCAAGGCCGTCGTGGTGCTCGGAGGGGGAACCAAGGAGGTCAGACTAACCAGGCAAAGTCTCAAGGCCGATCGGAGACAGTTCCACCGGATTATCCTGCAGATAACTGCTTCCTGTGGAATTATCGTACCTGCAATAGTTCCAACTGTAATCGTGATCACATTTGTAGGGTCTGTCATGGGTCACACAAGGCTTCCGCGTGCCCTGACAAGAGTAAACAAAACACTGTCTGACGTCATCAGCTTCGTGGTCTCGCCCCAAGTCTCGCTGATGGTGATATCTGTCATGGCGGCCCATTGACCTGTTTAGACTCTGTACCTGTTAACACTACTCAATCCTGTCGTTATTCTACTGAATTACAAGCCAAATCTGCCTTGGATGTGTGCCCTATAGATTCTCCGACTACTGATGTTCCTTTTGTTGCAAATAGGAGTGTGCTTCCCTCTGTTTGCCCCTCAACTAGTGCCCCGGAGTTCGGCTGTGTTAGCTCACCAGCAGTGAGCGGGGACTTGGATTGTGACATGGACACTCGTGTGTATAGTGCTTTGGTGTCAAATGGTTGTTGTGATGATTTTGATGGCTACATGTGGGATTCCTTAGCGAGCGGAGTTAGCTATGAACTTGATGTTTTTCCTGAGAGCTGCCTTTCAAGCTGCACTGCACTCGATGATGTTTACGCACCTGTTACATTTACACCTAGTTTGGAACTTTTTTTTTTGAACATATTTTTATTCAGGGAATATAAGCTGGCATATGCCATAGCTGTTGTTGTATAAGGATCGGGTTTATCCGATATTCCTCCTTAGCCTGAATTTTCGCTAGCACATTTCATTACTTAAATTTTTGTGTGTGTTATAACATAACTAGTATACTTTTCCCTCTAATGGGGTAGAGTAGTAATGAGATGAAATGAGTTATTGAAAGGTGAATGGATGGGGTGGTAGGGTTGGGGGTCTTATAATGGGATAGACATTTGTCTTGACACATTAGAAAGCAGAAAGAATTAAATTAGATTTAGATTCGAATTAGGTACAGTTAAATACATCACAGTTGGCGAATCAGAACTCAGGGATATTTGCTACCCCTAGTAGGATGTTGTTTTTCAGGTGTCTTTTGAAGCTGAGGGCATCGTCGTTGTTCTTAAGGTTGGCCTCGATGTAGTTATTCCAGGCTTGGATTCCCAGGTAGGCCATCGACCGTTGATATAGGTTGCAGGTTGGATGGTTCACTTCGAAGTTAACTGAACGGTTCTCTCTTAGATTATATGCTCCCTCGAGGGGGCGCTTATCAATCCAATTTACTCTACATAAATACAATTGTTTATGAAAAAATTTGGCATTGTTAAAGAAGATTCTCTGTCTTATATTCATTACTTTGGCATCAATATGTAGTTGGTCAATATTAAATCTTCGTGGTCTTTTTAACGCGAATCTTAGAGCCTTATTCTGAAAGACCTGTAGCTGATTCAGGATGGACTTGTTGCAATTCAGAAAACATACATTACAGTAGTCCAAATAAGATAGAACCATTGATTTAACAATTAAGAGACGAGTACCAACATCTAGAGCATGACGATTGATATAAAGATTACATAGTCTGGCATTTGCCTTAGTCAGAATATTCTTAGCCATTAATTCAAACTTGAGCGTAGTATCAATAGTAACGCCCAAATACACAAACGAATCAACCCACTCGATGGTAGAACTATAGATCGAGAGCTTCGGTGGGGTATATATATTTTTATAGTATGTACTTGGAGGGATTAGCATAGCCTTTGTTTTTGGCAAGCTTATAGAGAGTTTGTTGCTTAAGCTCCAATCAGCAATCTTCTCGGTATCGGCCTGACATAGGTCTAGAGCAGTGTTACGTTCCTTTGAGCAGTTGATTAATACAATATCATCAGCAAATAAGAGCATGTGCCCATGTAAATTTAACTTGCCTATGTCATTAATGAATATATTAAAGAGTAGTGGCCCCAGGATTGATCCCTGGGGCACACCGCACTTAATTGGTAGGTATCGTGAATAATAATTACCAAGGCGTACTTTCTGTTGTCTATTTGTTAAATAGTTTTTTACCCAATTCCGGAACCAGACCGGCAAACAGTAATGGACATGTTTAGACAATAATATTTCATGATTAATAGAGTCGAACGCTTTCTGGTAGTCGAAAAAGACCATGGTACTTGTTATTTTTGAGTTTCTGTTATTTAGTAATTTATATAATAATAGGTAGACCGTTTCAATAGTAGAGGAATTTTTTCTAAAACCGCCTTGATATGGTGATAATAATTCATGTGTATCAACGAAATCCTGTATCTGTTCATTAATATGTTTTTCCAACACCTTACCGAATATATGGGTTAAAGAAATTGGACGTAGATTAGTGACCTGGGTTACATTACCCTTCTTAGGTATGGGTATGACTGTGGCCTTCTTCCAACGATCAGATACAATACTTTGTGTGACTGAGAGATTTAGGAGGAAGGTAAGTTGTGGCTTGATAATTTGGAAGAAGGTTTGGTAAATTATCATCGGTATTTCATCGCAACCGGATGATTTATGCGTTGGGAAGGTATCTAATATTTTAGATAGCGATTGTGGGTTCAACAAGACATAGGGAGTATTTGCCCTGTCGGCAATATTGGGGTCAGCCGGGCCAAGTTCATAATTATTAGTACTGTCTGGTAACAATGCTGCAGTTTTTGCACCCACGTTAGCAAAAAATTTATTAATGATCTTTGGTATATCCTTGGCATATGCCATTGTGTTTGTATCTGGATTAATAATTTTCGTTATTGTTTTTGACTTATCTTTAAAAGGGAGATAATCATTTAGTATCTGCCAAAACTTTTTATAGTCATATTTGTGTCTACTCAGCTGGTCCCTTATATAGTTGCTTCTAGCTTGTCTAGTGGCACTATTTGCTAGATTTCGGAAATAAACAGCCCTTAGTCTGAAAGCCTCCTTTTTGGTTTTCCTATATTTATTGAAGTTATAGTCCCTATTGTGGGCCAGATTAATTAATTCGTTACTATACCATGGTGGTTTCTCTTTTTTTGCTTTAAATTTTTTCTTGGGGCATAATTTATTAGTTACTTTTAACAGCGTTGTGTAATGTCCGATCGACAGCCTTAAGCGACTATGGGAACTTAATCTATCTAATCAAGAACAACGACAACAACAGGATCTAATGGACCTCGCCAGCACTCAACGTTTATATTCTACTATCCACACCTGGGTTGCCAAATATCACAGCTTGTGACGACAACAACCGACATACATAAAGGAAGCAGTACATGATAATGACATGTAAATACAAAAGGGTGTATAATATGTAAGTGTGAGACATACATAAGATAAGTACAACATACAGCAATAAAAAGTTTGAAAATACAGATACATTACACAGCACGACCTCTGTTGGTGACTAAAACCATAACCACGACCCGCGCGGCCAGCACCAATACACATCTTACAAAACCAAGGGTCTCCAAGCGACACCCGCTTGAGACGCGCGCGGGCGCGGCTCTGGTTCAGCAAAGCTAATCCATAGCCGCGCACCACAATGCCCCTCCCCCTTTCTTGAAAGGAGGGCACAACCGCTTTAGGCTTTCATCAAGAAAAGACTAAACCATAAGGTTAATACATAAGTAAGAAGGTAAAATAAGTAAGAATCAACAATACATCCGCCATCAAACATTATAAAAATCACAGAATAAATATATAAAACATAGGAATCCATACCAGGTTTGCAGGAATCACACGAACAATGGAGAGAACAAACACACAAATACATTGAAGTCTGTTGATCAAGTAACTCTGTCCATTTTGAAATGTTTGGTCCGTGTATAAAGAATCCGAGTGTCCTGGTTATTTTAGAAACACACACATAAATGTCCGGTAACATCCTAGTTCTGGAAACTGTCCGTTTGAGGCACACATGTAGTAGGTCGATGTATAGCTGTGGTAAAAATTGTTCGTATCCGATATAGCTGTATCCTGAGAGTTGAGTTGGCCAGCGCTAGAGACTATCAAGGGACATCTATCCAATATCGCTCATCTCGTCTCGTCACCGCTGGGCTCATCACAGCTGGGTTAACCACTGCTGCATCCGGCTCGACTCCATTCCATGTTCATATCCAAAGTCTAAACAATTACTAACTAAAAAGACCAATGTCATACAAAGACTACAGACGCATCAAATTAGATCGTCTCGTAAGTGCCTCTAACATCACTTTCCTCATCTTTTAACAGTTCCTCCTCGTCAATGTCCATATTTTTATCCTCCTCAGTCAAGCTCCTCTCGCCAGAAACATGAGATGAACCAGACACATCCAATCCATCTTCCTGCGCTGAACGGTCTGGGTCCGACTGAGGAACATAAACAGAAGTCTCGAAAGCCGCTGGCTGCTCCTCCCCGACAGAGGTATTCATCAGTCTATTGAACAACCCGCTCATCTTCCTCACGGGAGAAGAGAAGAGCGGAGGCACTACCGACAGAGACACAGCGCTACCACCAGGCACCGGTGTAACACCTACAAAACCTGGAGGAGCGATAGGAGCATTACCCGCAACTCGACCAAGCACTCCGGGAGAGCCCTGTGCCGCAGCTGGGTTTTCCCCTAACAAGGCCGAAGCTCGTCGCTGAGCCTCAGACTCTCTGTTTGTTGACAGTGGCGTGAACCCTGTCATCGCATATGGACTGTACATAGGCAGAGGCACCGCTCGACTGGACTGCTGCTGCTGCAAAGCTTGCTGCTGCAACTTCAGTGAGCGCTGCAACTGCCGCTGTTGCTCCAAGGACTGTTGCAACTGTTGTTGCTCCTGCAACTGTTGCTGCTGCAACTGTTGTTGCTGCAACAATTGTTGTTGTTCCAACTGCCCATCTAACTGCTGTTGATGTAACTGCTGAGCGGGCAACTGGGACAGAGTCTGCAACATCATAGGGTTGAACCGCCTAGGCGAAACAACGTTCATTTGTACATTAGGATTCATTACTGAATCCCAATTATCAAAGCCTGGAGTTGGTTGTACACACTCCTTTACCACTACCGCTTTAAGTGGAGTAGCTTCCTTGACTGCAGCAGCCGCTGGCGCAGTTGAAATAATCTGCGGCAACGTCCGCGGCAACTGCTGCTGCGGCAACTGCTGTTGCAACTGCTGTTGCGGCAACTGCTGTTGCAACTGCTGCTGCGGCAACTTCTTAGGGGACGACTGAACCAAAGCCACAATAACCTCCTCCTTCATAGGTTCTGCCTGAACAGCCTGGGGGGTCGCGGCTTGCGACCTCACAAGAGAAGCAGCATGCTGTTGGAGCAGATCAGACATTATCTTCTCCAAGTCTGACTTCCGCACAACATCAGACTCAACGTCCTCCTTCACTTTCTCACTTTTCTTCCGTTTCTTTTCAGGCTCTCCGTCACCGCTTTCATAAGCGGTCAAGCGACACCTTAGATCAAGGATTGTCTCCCTTGATATCCTATCTTCCCTCTTATAATAATCCAGCTGCCTGGTAAGATCCTCAATGCGGGCACGCATAGCGGGGATCTCTGCAGCCGCGACTCTGATTTCTGCAATGTCAGCCACAGGTGCCAAAGCAGTTATCACAGCCGACCTAACCGCTTCTACCGAAATATTAACGGCCTGACTAATAGAATCGGAGACATTTTTCAAGCTCCTATCTACGTCCATGGCGGCTGTCGCTAAATTCTCGTCTGTTGGCAGATAAGGCAAAACAGACACAGGAACATTGTCAGTCACACCCGCTCCATCCAACATACACCGATCAGTGGCTATTTCACCAGGGGCTCCGGCAGCAGCAGCTGGCTGATTTAGCGCCGCTACTGTAGAATTGTCCTTCGGCCGTGCACCAGTCAAGACAGCCGCAATGGTAGCATGAGAGGGTCCAGGCTTTGACCAAGCATTTCTAGAAGGAGCAGGGGCATCGACCACTTTCCTAGCAGAAGCCCTCCTTGCTTCAGAGGCACTGGCTCTCATCTCCAGTTGCGCGCGATGTCGACCAATGGTCATCACACGATCCAAGTCATATCTCCCCATCCGCGCAAAACGTACACAACCTAAGTTTGCAGTCTCCTGCTCCAAGACTCTAAAACTCCCTGCCATATCTTTTGCCCACTCTAGTCCATTCCTATGGCCAGTGTTGCGGTTGACCAAATGGCGCACAAGATCAGAACGCCTGTCCAATCTGACACTGCAGGAGTGAGCGTGTGGACATGTATACAGTTGCACCGCTGGGCAATGCTCCTCACACAAGTGGCGATAGAATCTCTCCCGGGTGCGGTAGACCTTAATCCCATTAGGATTAATTTCTTTACCCAGGTATCTACACCAAGTAAATGGGCACCTATAGCCAGGTTTCCACAGCAAAGGAGCACCATTCAGCTTGTCCATAATCAGATCTATAATTTCTTCTTGGCCATCTGCTTTCCCGGTACGGGACTTGAGGTAGTGGAACTTATCCTCATACCGGGGCATTATTGGAGGATTTTTCCAATAATTACCCAGAACCTCATCTTCATCATCCGATTCAGGGTTCACAAGAACTCCATCACCCTGCTTCGGAACAATGTTCGCCATGTTGGTAGGGCTTAGCTCCACCTCCAACTTATCCTTCAACCGCCAGCACGCCTGGTGGCGAACTGGGTTCGCACTATCTGAAGTCTTCTTGGGGGTGTTTTTCCAAGCCGGCTTAGCCAAAGCCCGTCTCACATCCTCCACAGAGTTAAGTCCAGGGCCGCCTGAGTGAGAAGCGCGTGACTGGTCACTATACTCAGTAGAAGAGGCGCGAGAGCTAGTACTCCCGTCCCTACTGCCACTCTCCTTGACCACAGCCTTGTTCTTCTCACGCCCTCTCTTAACTTCCTGCTTCGGTTTTCCCTTGGGGGAATTAAATTCTTTCTTCGACCTTGTCTTACCGCCATCAGGTTTTGCTTCGTCATTTTGTTTTACTGACTTGGCATTACCCGACGCAGACGCAGTCTTGGCCTTCCCAACATCCAAACTCTCGACCTTCTTTACAGTCTGTTTGTCTGATTTCTCAGACTCAGGGGCAACTACTGGTTCAGGACCAGTTTTCTTTGAAGTCTTCCTCTCAGGCCTGGAAGCAGCAGCGCCTTTGGAAGGCAACTGCTCCTCCTCCTCACTCTCGTCCGACTCCACGGTCTTGGCAGACTTGACAGGCTTAGACTTCCTTCGCCTAGTCTTTTGAAGCTGCCATTCTGCTGCATCTTGACGATCTTGCGCCTTCTGCAGCTCCATCCTCTTTTTCTCAACTCTCTCATAATCAGCCTCAATCTCTGCGGTCATCTCCCGATACCAGTCTTCCTTTGGGGAATGTCCCTCAGTGCGGGTCTCAGCGCGGGTCTCAGAAGTCACAGCCGCCGCGTCCGCGGCTGTGGACTCCTGTTCACCACCTGTACAAGGTCTATCTTCGGGTACCTTCTCTACGCCACCCGTTGACGAGTCAACTTCCATGGCCGTCACCTCCTCCTCCCTATCAGACATCCTGACTTGATCACTCAAACCAGAGTATCCAAGCCAGGTTACAAGTTCTCTTGAAACACCTAGTCAACCAACCGAACAACAATCTGGGAATACAATGCTTTATCGGGGGGATAAACCAAGCAATCTAGATCGCATACAACTGGCAGTGAAACACGTCTGGCGTGTCCACTAACCGAGCGTACTCTGCAGACCCACGCTCTTGCCAGTTCCTGTGACCTAGTCGAGCGACGCCCCATCCAATCAGAGGTCTTTCTTCCGTCTAAATATAGCAACGCCACCCTGTCGCCGAGTGGTACACACTAGAGTGCACGTACCACGAGTAGTGTTGTCCCTGCCTGCCCCGTTACCTAGCAGGCATACACACACACCATCCAGGCACCTGGGCTCGAGCAGAACCCAATACACTACCAATAATAGCATAAAATATCATCAGAAAACACAACTAAGCAGTTTCTCCCTACTTTCCGTGGGGTGTATTGCTTCGGCCCAGTCACATATCCCAGTAGGTGTAAGGACAATGAGAGGCTACATGCCCTACCAGTCAGTTAATTTTCCAAGTCAACTTCAATGCCAAAACCACGTATAGTAAGCTTGAAACTGTTGTTATTATTTCACATAAGAATCACACCAGAGAGGAATAAATCCTCTCACCATGTTTGATGTGAGATATCATTCTACCAGTACTTCTCGTTGTGTCATTTTTTGTTTTCCTCTGCACCTCATACAACTGATTCACTCACTCGTAGCCAAGTCGATCAGGGGCTTGCCTATGACGCTTAGGCCTTTCTTCCAAATACCCTGATCTTAACAGATTACCCATAGTCTTAGCTAATGGTGAGCCCTCTTCCTCTTCCTCATCACCTGAATCACTAGAACTCTCAGATTCCACAGCCGCTTCGCCCTCACCCTCTCCCGCGGCCACACCCGACGGTGGGTCTGCCACAGGAGATGGTTTCTTAGGTGGGCGGCCGCGCTTCTTCACGTGTCTCACAATCTTATCTGCAGGAAGCACTGTCGGAGCGTGCCGGCCGGGTATGACACGTCCCTGAGGATTAATCCTCAAGTAGTCTTTCCCCGCTACCTGCTGCTTTTGATACTCAGGAGCTCTATGCAGGTTTACCGCCTGTACGGAGTACCATCTGCATCAAAAGCCAATTTGAGTAAATCTCCATTCCATCTGAGAATCCCTTCTTCGGTTCTGAGTTCATAGGTAGAGCCTTGCACGCGCCTTACAACTTCAAAAGGACCATCCCATTTGGGACCATATTTCTTTTGAGCCATGGGCGTCGCATATCTCCAAACTACATCTCCAGTTCTAAACACTTTTGGCCAGGCCCGCCTATCGAAATACCTTTTCTGGTATACAGCCGAATGCCCCAGGCGTTCTCTGACAAACTTATGCCCTCTTAACAACAAGGACCTGATCTCCTCCACAAACACACTGCGGCAGGGAAAATCAACATCTCCTGTCAGAGTACCATAAATAATGTCAGCTGGAACGGTTAATTCGGTGCCAAATACTACCAGATTAGGAGTACACATAGTGCTCTTATGCACAGCGCCCCTATATGCGTGCGCAATACAAGGCACCAACAAATCCCAATTCAGATCTTCAAACTGTGTCATGCAGGAGAGCTGCTCTACAAGGACTCGATTCCAACGTTCTACCTGTCCATTTGCCTGAGGTCTATAGGGTAGAGACATCAATTGCTCGATATCCAACAGAAGCAACAATTCCTTCAACAGTGCTGAACGAAATTCAGGCGCCCCATCTGTCTGGAGAGAGACTGGTGGACCATATCTCAATATCCATTCAGTAAATAAAGCCATCGCACAGGTAGCGGCTGTGTGATCAGGAAGCGGATAAGCTTCAGCCCACTTAGAAAAATAGTCTGTGACAACACAGCTATTTCCTCTAGGGGTTCTCCTAAATGGACCAATAATATCCAAAGCAATGCGGCTCCAGCGCACACCATGGATTTCCTTCTTCAACGGGGTTATACCTTTACCACCTCTGCTCTTACAAGAAGCGCAAACTTCACAGCCGCGCACCCAGTCGGCGATATCTCTCTTCATACGGGGTCAAACAAACTTTTGTCTCGCCGCCTGATAAGTTTTAAACTCGCCAAAGTGAGCTGCAAGCTTACTCCCGTGCAAAGTACGGAATAACTCTCTTCTCAGAGACAAAGGTACCAATACGCGTGTATATACAACTCCGTTGTCGCTTTCCCAATCTAAGCAAAGCAATTCTTTATCCACCTTTAGAAATTCTATTCTATTCATATAGTAACAGAACTCTCCCCCCTCAGCCAACAAAGCTTTATTGTCTGGCTTCGGAGTCAAACCCTGTACTATAGACTTAATCCTTGACAAAACATCATCTTCCTCTTGCGCTACCTTCAATCTATCACCCGCCAATGACGAGAGAATATGATAATTGACAGTCATTGTGGCTACCACTGCATCATGCGCGCCACAGTCTAAGCAATCGTCGCGAGGACATCTTCTTACTGGCAGCCTTGAAAGCGCATCCGCATTTATGTGTTTGCGGCCTGGCCGATGAACAATCTGATCCTCACGCAACCCATAATGCTGCAAGGTGGTTAACCATCTTGCAAGCATACCCGACGGATCACGGAAATTCATCAGCCACCGAAGTGAAGCATGGTCAGTTCTCAGTTTAAAATCATGCTGGCCAATGATATAGTGTTGAAACTTAGATAAATAAGTTAAAACAGCTAACAGTTCTCTTTTCGTGGCACAATAATTCTGCTGTGCTTTGGACAATGAATTACTGGCGTAACTCAAAACTACTTCCCTAGAATTCTGAATCTGAGATAGGACGCCAGACATTCCATACCCACTAGCGTCCGTATCCAAGATGATAGTTCCCGTCGGCTGTGGGTAACCTAGCACAGGCGGTGATGTTAACAAGTCTTTCAAATCTGAAAAAGCCTTATGACAGTTCTCATCGAACGTCACCCGCCGATTATTTTTCAATTCTGCTCCGGACACCAATGCTTGAATAGGAGCCGCAACTTCAGAAAAGTTAGGCATGAATTCTCTATAATAAGAGGCAAACCCCAGAAACTGTCGGACTTGTTTAATAGTAGTCGGCACTGGCCACGAATGAACCTTCTCCAACTTGCCCGGATCAGCGCGAACCCCCTTCTGAGAGACTATTCTACCCAGATACTTAACATTAAGTTTGAAGAATTCGCATTTCTTTGGTTTCAATTTCAAGCCATAATCAGCTAGTCGTTGCAAGACTTTTTCCGCATTAGACAATGCTTCATCAAAGCTGGAGCCAAAGATGATTACATCATCCAAATATACCAAACAGCATTTCCATCTTAAACCAGCCAACATTTGTTCCATCATTCGTTCAAATGTGGCCGGCGCATTACATAGACCAAAGCTCATCACCTTGAATTGGAACAGCCCCATAGTCGAGACAAAAGCAGTTTTTTCTTTACTTGCTTCATCCATGGCAATTTGCCAATAGCCGCTCTCCAAATCCAATGTAATGAACCATAGGTTACCACCCAATGCTTCAATACTTTCATCTATTCTTGGTAGCGGGAAAGAATCTTTCTTAGTCACCGCATTCACTGGACGATAGTCAACACAAAAACGGTCAGTACCGTCACTCTTTTTCACAATCACCACTGCAGATCCCCATGGGCTATTACTAGGTTCTATAACACCTTTATCAAGCATATCCTGAATTTGCTTTTCAGCAGCCTCACGACGTGCTCGAGGCAGGCGCCTATACACACTTTTAATCGGTACAGCATCCCCTGTATCGACCACATGACGCACTTTATTAGTGTGTCCCAGCGTTTCACCTGGCAACCTGGAGCAATGCTTATATTGTGTCAACAGGTGTCTAAGTCTGACTATATCTTCCGCCTTAGACAAATCAGACCCTTTCACCAACTTTTCCAGTGGACATTCTGCAGCCGGAGGCATTGGAACCTCAGGCTCCAGTAATTCCACATCAACAATAGGGGAGTCAGCATTCATGAGATCCCCCCCCCTTGCAGTCCGAAGTTCCATCAGTACAGGAGAGCTGGTAGGATTGTATACAGACAGCGTGCAATTATATCGGTCGCCAGCAACTAATAAACTCCCTGCAACATAGCATCCCAACCCTGCTCCATCTGGTTCAAAAAGCATGTCTTCATTGGGGGACATTGGACCAAAGCCGCTGCAAATGGCAGAAAAAGCATCTATAAAAAGCTCCGCGTCACTGGTCCACTTTGCAATGCCCGACACATGATCGACTGTTCACCTGCCTCGAGGGTGAATAAACCAGACCAATCAGAGTTACATTTATGGAGATAGATAAAATCCATCCCTATGATTCCAGCCTCCGCACCAACCAAACCACTTACCACCAGGCAATTGAGAGCATACCACGCGCCTCCCAACCCCAGCGCCAGACGCACACACCCATGTGTCTTTAGATCATGACCAGTTCCTGCATAGCACGTCACCCCACATGGCATGAGAGAAGGCCTGACTGAGAGTTCATCATACACGCGCTTCTTTATTAGCGTGCATTGGGCTCCCCAGTCAATCAGGAATTGTCCAGTTACATTCACCAAAGTCACATCCGCATACATGCGCTCAGCCACAAGCGGGCGATTGCGGTCTGAGACACAAATCTCAAAATCGCACAAATCACACACCATAACCTTACTCACCACCCTAGCATCTTCTCCCCATGATACTTCTGAATCTGCCCGGGTGAGCATACATACTCAGGATTTCCTTCATTTACCACCATTACTGAGCATGTGGCGCGCCCAATTGCGCCAATGCCGCTGCTCTCGTGCACTTCCCCTCCAAGATCACCTTCTCCACGGGCGTCCCCAGGCTGATCTAGGGGCACAAGAACATCGGATCCAATTGGTTTACAAGCCCGATTTATCGACAATGCGGTGTGTATGCTGTTTGTCGCGATCTCCTGTTCACCGCCTAAGAAGATCCAACCTTGTTTAACAGCAGAGCCAACTGTTCTTTAATTGCCGCAGCCTGAGCTGTAAAGTCATCAAAAGACTTAACATGTGTTTTTTGTTTAGCACAATCTGCCCACATGTGTCCTTCTTGCTGACAATAGTAACATTTTCGAGGCATACCAGGTCTTCTCCTATAATTTCCTTCAGAAGAAACCTTTCTACCCCCCTCACCCGACTCGGGCGGTGGTGGTGGTGGTAAAGCCTCTAGTTGCGGTTTTGGCCTTTTCTGCCACGCCCGAAAAGCTTGAAACTCTGCCATTTCTTTATCATCCCACTCCCGTTCTGATTTGGTCACAGTAGTTACCGTTGACACACCCGCCCCGCTTTTAATCGAGTGTAAGTGCGATGACGTGTGTGAAACTCCACTGGTACCAAATACATCCCTATATCTAGTAGCGGCTGCCGCAGCCGAAACTATATCGGTCGGCTCCTGCATCGCAACATATTGCGACATGCCTTTATCCAACAGCCCATCAAGAAATGTTTTTACCGCCATTTCATGCAACGTGCCATCCCAATCACCGAAAGCATGTACTGCCTTTAAACTCAAGTTCTGGCTGAAAGCAGCCGGACTCTGCCCAGGATCTTGCCTACATTCGAAAAATTCCCGCTTCCGCGTCTTATCAGACTTTTCAGCCTGATAGTCATACTCGAGCATCTGTAGCAGCTGATCAACTGAAAAATCATCCGGCTCCAGCATCATAGCTTGCGGCAGCTGTTTACCTACTCCGGTTAGCAGTTGTATTTTATAAGTCTCGTCATCCCAATTATTTGAACGTGCTATCATTACTGTGCGTCTTTGATAGTCACGCCAATCCTCCCGACCATCCCATTCAGGGAAGTTCACAGTTCTAGGGTTGCGCATTGGCTTAGTTGGTTTAAACTTAGGCATGCCAAATGCAGGTCCCTTACCTTCAGGCAAGTAACCCGCGGCTGGATCTATTGACCGCCTAACTCCACTCATATTGGCCGGCAATGATCGCCTTACCGCGCCCATAATTCCATAACCGACTGGACTAGGACTAGAAGGGCGCAAACCACGCGCAGCTTCTAAAGCACTCCTCCTGTCACCTTTAAACGCCCGCCCGCCAGTTGGTGCGTCCGGCATGACTGACGTATAATGTGGTGGATATGGTGCTACATTATCTGGACTTCCTTTCTTTTGATCAAAGTCAGGTAAATCATTCATGATTCGGGTGTATGATTCATTAGTTATACCACCCGGATTCTCATGAATAGGAGTGCTAACCTTTTCCACTTCGTCAGCAAAAGCAATACCCCTAGATCTGTGCTGTGGGACTTGAAAGTCAAAGCGGCTATTCAATTCTTCCAAATTCATTCTCATACGCTCATTATTCTTACGTTCCCAAGCGCGCTTAGCCTCTAGTGAAGTCAATTTCTCACTTTGATCTTTCACTACAGATCTTAAACGAGCTTCTTCCTTCCTAGCCAAAGTCAACTCCGATTCAGTATAAGCCGCTTTCTCCAGGGCCTCCTTCCCCTTCCTTGCAGACTCCAATACTGAATCATTCATCAAATTCAAAGTACTCACTTGCGTAGAGATGAGTTTATCCATCATAGGTCATGCGCCTATTCCTAGTACGGTCCTGAGTCCATTCGGATTGTAACTGACCAATATCCGCATGAATCACTGGAGTCATGGGAGGCAATTTACCATGCAAAAACTCATCCTCGTCCGAGCCAATATCCACAATCTCTGGTGCCTTCTTCAAAGCACTACGAGGAAGCTTTGACAACTTCCTCCTAATGGTCACTCTCAAATCAGGCGGTTGTACATGTTCATCGCCGCTACTCAAATTAGCTTCTATGCTCGCTTTCACCCGCACATTAGCATTAACATGAGGTTCCAGCGAGCGATCGAAATTCAGTTTTGACTGAGCCAACTGATTTTCCAAGTCCTGAATAGTCTGATTCGTTTGCTGCAGAAATTCATCCACAGCCGTCAGGTCATCCGGCGCTCCAGTGGAGAGCCGGACATCTTTCCCCTTGTCACCCATCGGCACTCCTCGTTAGAGGCTACCGACGGCTGACCCGTTAGCGAGCAAAAATCCAAAATGGTCACGGCACCAAATTGTAATGTCCGATCGACAGCCTTAAGCGACTATGGGAACTTAATCTATCTAATCAAGAACAACGACAACAACAGGATCTAATGGACCTCGCCAGCACTCAACGTTTATATTCTACTATCCACACCTGGGTTGCCAAATATCACAGCTTGTGACGACAACAACCGACATACATAAAGGAAGCAGTACATGATAATGACATGTAAATACAAAAGGGTGTATAATATGTAAGTGTGAGACATACATAAGATAAGTACAACATACAGCAATACAAAGTTTGAAAATACAGATACATTACACAGCACGACCTCTGTTGGTGACTAAAACCATAACCACGACCCGCGCGGCCAGCACCAATACACATCTTACAAAACCAAGGGTCTCCAAGCGACACCCGCTTGAGACGCGCACGGGCGCGGCTCTGGTTCAGCAAAGCTAATCCATAGCCGCGCACCACAGTTGCATACATTAAGTTCCAAGCTGTGTTTGGGTCGTTACAATGGTAGAAGGGTTGCCAATTGTCAATGAGATTCATTTCCTTTTCGGCATTTGCCGTATTTAAGTTATTGTATGATCTAGCCTGGAAGTTACACTTAGCATGTTTTTCTCTCTTTTTTTTCCTGGTCAAATAAACAATATAATGGTCACTTAAGTTATATTCAATCACCCCAGCCTGACCGACATGTTTAATATCAGTTAGAATATGGTCTATCGCTGTTGCTTCACCATTTAGCCCGAGTCTGGTCGGTATGGATATAGCAGATTGTAAATGTTTGTTATTTATAACTTTCAATAGCTCGTTCCTATGATTATTAGGGTATATGTTATGTGGCAACATGTCTATGTTCAGGTCACCCAATAAGATTAGTTCAGAATAGGGATGGGCTTCTCTCGCCAAGTCAATAATACTAGTAATCTCCTCACAGAAGGTGCTAACGCTGCCTGCCGGAGGTCTATATAAGTTGGCCAGGATCAGGTTTTTAGAATTCTCATGTGTTATGTGTAGGACCAATGCTTCCAGGTGAGCACTGATGATTTAATTCAAGTAATACTTTATATTCCAGAGAGTTCTTAATATAGACACATAGTCCTCCTCCTATGGACTGAGATCGATCCAGTCTTTCTAAATTATAACCGGTTAATTGGAAGTTTGCATCCAGAATATCCTTTTTTAGCCAGGTTTCACTTAATGAGAACACATCGAAGGTCAAGTCAATCAAATCTAGTTTAAGTTGCTGCCATTTATTTGTCAGCGATCTTATGTTTAAGTGAAAATATCTACGACCTTTGAATTCAGCGCACTCTTTGAGTGTTTTTTTTAAGTTACAGCTAGTAGTAAGGGAAAGTGTATCAGACTTAGTATTAAACAAGTTTCTTTCCTTCGATCAAGTGAGATCAGCAAGTAGGCATGTGCCTTAGTTTGCGTGTTTAGCATAAGCAGTTCCTTAATGAGGTTACATGGTATGGTTGATACAGGTATGATCCCATCAAATAACGTGGAAAATTTATGATTTGTACCCGAACAGTGGCTAATAATCTGATTAACCTTTGCAGCAGTTGAAATCAAACAAATGCATGAACTCTTATTAACTACTATGCAAGTAACCGGCAGTAATGCTAGGGGCTGCGAGTCCATACTCAGCGCAAAATCATAATAAGATGCAGGTATGACCCTAACAAACAACATGGAAGATTCAGAATATATACCCGAGCAGTGGCTAGTAATCTGATTAACCCTTGCAACGGTTGCAATCAAACCTATGCATGGACTCTTGTTAACTACTATGCTATTTACCGGCGGTGATGCTTGGGGCGGCGAGTCCTTACTCAGCGCAAAAACATAAACAAGAGATCTATGAAAACAATGTGAGTTGACATGGTAAACTTGCCTTATATGGAACAGGTAAGTATACGTCAAATTCCAGGTCTGGTAATCTCCATAACCCAGGTGGCAATAGTAAGATATATAACATATCGCGTCAGGATCAGTACATATATATCTATATATATAAACAATCACATGAGTAGACCACATTATAATACAATGTAGGCAGCAAATCGGGGATACACAAGTCGGCTGGGATAGGGAGGTAGAATTGCGTGTCCAACATATGGCAAACAAAACAAGTTTAGGCGGCCAACAATATATCCTAATATGAGCAATAAAGAAAACCCATATATTAAATGAGTTGTATGGGGTATATTCAGTAGAACATATATGATTCAGAATACCAGTCGGCTGGAAAGAAAGGATAGGATCACAATTCCAACATATGGCAAACATAACAAGTTTAGGTGGCCAGCAGTATATCCTGGTGCGAACAATAATCAAATCCCATAAATTAGAGGAATTATATGAGATATAATCGGTGGAGTATATATGAATCAGACATAATACGATTACAAATGCGATTTCAATGTAACAGGCAAGTGTTGGCGATAGGCTAGTAACACATACAACAAAGGCGCTAACTCCCCGTATCTGCAAATCAAAAGGAAACGCATCGATTGAGGCTCGGTTTAAATAGTAATAATTATGGGAGTGGTAGAAAATAGTTGGTATTAGCCATTGTCTGTATAGATCTTATTTGTGATACCAGATGGAAGAAAGGCATATGCCGGTTGACTTTAATGTAGGTTTAGAAAATGACATTTTTCCAACTGTTTTGCCCAGTCCTTCACGATGTACCATTTTCCGTGTACACCATCTCTCAAGGCGCCATAGTTGTTAACCGCAACCCCGTAGGTGCACCTGTGCACCTTGCTGGTGACTGTCGGGTGTATGACTCCCCTATCCATATTGTAGCCTTTTAGCCAAAAGTTATAATCAGTGATTGCCTCGTCTAAAATGGATTGGGTAGGGTCACGGTGAAACTCTCTATTGTAGGTGTTGAGGGAGAGGCCACAAACACCTGCGTAGATAGGACATATGTCCGGGAAGTGGGTCTGCATCTCGCCTGTTACTAGAAGGACTTGGTCCTCCACATAGTTCTCCATAGCCTGGGCGTCAGGCCAGCGAACAGAGATCTTTTTGCTTATAGCATCTTTCCTGGTAAAGTCACACACGCCGCCGAAGAAAATAACTTGGGTGGGCTGATAGTAAGAGATATGGTCCCTTCCCAATTCAAAAAGCAACCTTAAACCCTTACCCGGCAGGGCTAGGATTCTGACCTCGTCATTCTGGAGGTAAAGATGCAGGGAAGCTCCCCTTGAGTCACACAATATAAGAGTTTTTACCATTGTCGGGTCGTCCTGAAGAGCCATGTTACTGGGGTTTTCCCTTCGAGCTGGTTGAACCTGCCTTTTGAATAGAGGTTGGGGCACGTGTTGGGCTGCTATTTGGCGTGACCGGCTTCAGTGGTGGTCTGTCAGAGAGTGACTTTTCAGAGAGTGACTGGGGCCGCTGCCCACTGCCACTCGTACTACGGGTGCCGGGCCTGTTTGAAGCTTGTTGGTGTTTTGGCACTCTTGATTGCCTATTAGACTCAGCTGGGGAAGGTTTGCCATTTCTAGGTGTGGCGATTTTAGATTGGGCAGCGGTAGCCCCCTCCATAGAGGTGTCTCCCCCCTCAGCCCCTGATTGAATCATTGGGACGGCAGTAGCCCCCGTGGTAATTGCGTCTCCCCCCTCTGCACCTGCTTCTTTGTTGTGCTCCTCAGATTGGTGTTCATGTTGGAATAGGATAGAATCGACTTCATCATTTATGGCCTGCTCTAAATCTGTAAGGGGGGGTGCTTTGGGCTCTTCCTCCTCATTGTCCTCTTCATCATCAATTACTGATTCGGTTTGGTTGGATCTGGTATCCTCAGGGCGCTCCTCTTGCGAATCTTGTAATATGGCATTATCTACCCCTGGGTTACCCGTAAGAGGCATGGCCATGCCTATTTGGAAGTAATAATCATGCATCATATCTTCCTGGTCTTTCGCCCAGACGTCTTGGTAATCACCATCGTCTTCATGTGCCGGGGGAGGGGCCGTCTTAATAAACTCAGCTCTGCGAAGATCCTCTCTAATTGTAGCCAGGATGAGTCCATGATGGTTTTTGCCAGGCCATGCAGTGTTCACATCGATAAGGACATTATTAGATAAGGCAATGCCTGTCCCCCACCATAAATCCCTTGTACACTCGGCTAGAACTACCTCACCCGAATCTAGGAGTTCAGAGCGAGCGTCCTTGCACTGCTTGAATTTTTCGCGCAATATGTCTTCCATTACTCGGTTTTTGAGACTGTCCCAGTTGTCGTTTTGTCCGCACCGGTCCCCCCACTTTTTAGCTAGTCTGGGGCACAGTGTGGACTCGATTGTAGAGGCAATTGAGGCGTTGTTAGTTTGGGTGGCTCGAGTATATTGGTATGCCTGTTCAGCTGTATGGAAGATTTTACCATTAAACGTGAAAAGAGCTTTGCTAAAGTTAGAAAATGGAGAATGTTCACCCTGGTATCCCTGGGCCCCAGCGATCTTCTTGGTTTTAACTTGAGAGATCTTGATCCCCTCAGGTAGAGAGTTTAACTGATCATGTGTATATTCGCTACCATCTACATTGATTTTACCCCTACTCAGGGAAATCTTATAACTCATCTCTGCTTTCTTGGCATGTGCCAGTATTTGGCGCATGTCAGCATGGCTACGAGCGACCTTATCGGGGAGGTCAGGGTTCATATAGCAATTCTTGTAGGCCTCACTATCCCTCAGACGAATCTTACACTTGAATATACGGTTTCTAGTTGATTCATTTCTAAACTTTAGAATGATATTACGGGGGGCATTCCTGCGTACTCCTTGGGTCCCAATACGGGAGGCGAATTCTAGGTCTAGGGGCCTAAAGGTAACATCTATAGTATGGCATAAAGCAACCATCTTATCCCAAGTAACAGAGTTCTTCTTCTTTTCTTCTCTGGACTCTGCATATCCAGAAAGGATAATATGGCATTTCCTCTGACCCCTGTCCAGATCCAAACAATAACTTTCTAGGTTGCTAGCTACTAGAGATACATGGGCTAGCTTGAGTTCGAGTTGTTTAACACGGGCGTTTATTCTATTGGCATATGCCTGAAATCTATCTACTTTATCTCGGGTTGGGGCGAATTCATTTGTCCATTTATCTTCCATAACTTTCATATGTGCCTCCATCGTGGTCGTTTGGTTAGGAGGATAGGCTAGTATCACAGAAAATAGACAGAATACAGAGTTCAAATATGTATGCAGGTGATAAATCGAGTACGTGACCTGTGATCCAGTGTATGTAGCTTCAACAACAGCTCCACCGGCTATGTGTGAGTGTCCATGGGTGCATTGCACATATCCATTGCAGTGTGTGTATCCAATATCAGCCTGGGAATTCGCTAATATGTCATAATATAGTCCAAAAACAGTTCGTCATAGACAGAATCCAACCCAAATGATGATTGTTGTGAAATGATACATGAAGTGATGATGAAAAACTCCTCATTTAGTAGGAGAAGAGAGAAACGGCCGGGAGCGGGTCAAAGCACGTCCTCACGCCATTTTGGCCAACTGAGGCTGTGTTTTGTCCAACTTTACCCTTGCCATGCTCGTCGTCCTTATATCATTGGTGGTTATCGTTCTCCATTCAATGAGGTTGCTTGGGAAAGTGAACTGCTGCACGAATCGGACCAATGGTTGTGTGCCTATCTACGCCATGGGGTGTGCAATGGATTTGACATCGTTGATGATATTCTTGTAGTGCCTTAATATTTATGCCAGAATTATATATCTGCTACTTCTGGTCCTGCCGAGCTCTACATCTCCAAGTTGCTGGCGTTAGAGATTGAGGATGGTAAAATTGTTGTGTCTACTGTGAAGCCTCACTGCGTCCATGCATTGGGGGCGGTGCCTAAGGGTGACGGTACATTTCGGCCCATCATGGACTGCCGTCGGCCCTTGGGCCTGTCTATCAACAATTTTATGTCCCGCACGGCACAAGTATTCTCTTACAAGTCATTGGATTATGTGATGGAGATGGTAACTCCGGAGTGTTTCTGTGCGACCATAGATCCGATTAATCCCTCTCATTGGCAGTGCCAGGGCCTGCAATGGAGTTTTGATGATGAGCCAGTGTTCCTGTTAGACCTGAGGCTGTGTTTTGGCCTCAGGTGCGCACCATTTATATTTACTCAGTTATCTAATTTCGTGACTAGGTGCATGGCGCGGAGGGGGTTATACCGTGTTGCCAACTACATTGACGATTTTATCTGTATTGAGGACAGCTTTCAAAGATGCCAGGAGTCCCAATTAGTGCTGATCCACTTACTCATCGCCCTTGGTTTTCAAGTGTCCTGGAAAAAGTGTACCACCCCCACTCAAGTAGTCAGATACTTGGGTATATTATTTGATTCAGTGAGCATGCATCTCAGTCTTCCTTCGGACAAGTTAGATAAGTTGTACAAAGAACTTCTCTTCTTCTCATCCCGCACAAGAGCTACCAAGAAGCAACTTCAGCGTCTTTGTGGGTATTTAGCCCATTGTTGTAAGGTGGTGCGGGGTGGTAGGACCTTCACCCACCGTATCATCCAACTGATGAAAGGATTGTCTGATAGGTCGAGAGTTAGACTTTCTCAAGAGTTCGCCATGGACATAAGCTGGTGGCTTGATTTCGCTTCACAGTTTAATGGTGTGGCGGCGGTCATCACTTTCAACTATGGAAACGGGCCGGTGTTCTACTGCGACTCTTCCATGTCGGGGTTTGGCGTAGTTTGTCATCCTGATTGGTTTGGTGGCTACTTTGACTCCTGTGACACACCCATCTCCGTGCAATCGCTTGCTACTGATCATACCCATTGGATGAATTGGACTGAGACTGACTGTGTGGACCATCTCAGCAACATAAATTACCTTGAGCTGATATCTGTGTTTTTGGCTCTCTCCCGATTTGCAAGCTCCCATACTGGGGCTCATTTAGTGTGTTACACGGATAACACCCAAGTTTCCTGGCTTATGGTGAACAAGGGCCATAGTTCTAACTTGGCCTGCATGTCTCTACTACGAAAGATGTTTTGGATTTGTGCAACTAATAACATTTTCTTGTCCGCCCGCCGGGTCCCTGGTGTTGAAAATGTCCTGGCAGATTATATCTCCCGCATGACGCAGGTGTCTGATCTGTGCCCCTTGAGTGACTTATGCTTTTGTTGTTGCAGAGCCTTCCCTATTCATTAAGGACCTGGACAACGAGATTGGTTCAGCCATTGCGGCGGCTTATGCGGATACCACCATGGCCACGCGTAATTCTCAATGGAAAAAGTATTTTGCCTTCTGTCACACCTTGGGTGCAGCACCACTTCCAGCCGACACCCTCACAGTGGCTAGGTTCATGGTCTACCTGGCGCGCTCCTCTAAGTATTCGACGGTCAATAATTATTTGTCGTCAGTGCAAGTGCTACATAAGTATTATGGTTACCCAGCTGAGTTCCGGGATTCCTGTGTTATCAAGATGGTAATGGCTGGGCTACGTCGGCTGTTGGGCTGTGTGTCTGTGCAAAAGGATCCTTTGACGCCCAAACAGCTAGCTGATATATATGCCTTGCTACCCCATTCCGACCTACATGAGATCTTCTGGCTGGGGATAATATTATCCTTCCGCACCTTGCTCAGGAAAAGCAATCTCGTTCCTGATTCTCTATAGATCTGCCAAGCATGTAATGTCTAGGAGTGATGTTACCTTCTATCAGGATCATTTGGTGATATGTGTTCGATCTACTAAAACCCGTGGGAAAGGTGATGTGCTTGAGATTCCCATAAGGCCTGTGTCTAATCGTGCCTTCTGTGTCTTCCGTCGACTCTGGGAGCATTTTGTGAGATACCCTTCGACTCCTGATCGCCCCTTACTCCTAAAGCCCAGTCGTGGTCAGTTGGTCCCAGTGACCTACTCAGACCTGCTAGGGTTCATTAAGAAGTGTGTTTCCCTCATAGGCCTCCCTCCGGATAATGTGGGCCTGCACTCCATGAGACGAAGTGGGGCCTGCCATCTTCATTCTCTGGGAGTCTCTTTAGAGGATATACGAGTTATGGGGGACTGGAAATCATATGCGGTCTTGCTGTATTTGACTACTCCAATCGTAAGATGGGCATAGAGGAGTTAGTTGCTGCTTCCTTGGACAAAAATATATATTAATTGGGTGTTTGGCGGTCTCGGCTGCCGGCATCGAGCAACTCCTTGTCCTTGTCTTCCTTCATTATTATTAGTTAGATCGAACTCAGATATATGGTGTGATATATGTCTCTGCTTATATATCGATATATATCAAGTGAAGAGCCAGGGGTCGCTGGCCAGCACCCCCACCCCACCTGGTGGCGAGAGAATGTGCCTCGTCACTTCCACTCGTGCCGACCGCTGGACAGGTCATACTGGCTAGAGATCAGAGACTGAACACTTATTTTTCTTTTTTTTTTCTTTTGAAACTTAAATAAAGGGCCGTCTCGGCTGCCGGCATCGAGCAACGCCTTGTCCTTGTCTTCCTTCATTATTATTAGTTAGATCGAACTCAGATATATATTAGAAATAACTAGAAGAAGCATTCAGGCGTCAGTCTCTCAATCTGTCATTATTTTTTAGGAAAGTTTTAAGAGTCGACCAGCTACTTTCTTTTTCTTTTTTATTAAGTTTATTCCATAATCCTGGCCCTCTTACATGTGGAGATTTGTTAAAGTTTTAGCATGTTCAATCGCTTGACCATCTATATAAACATCCCTCAGCATATCAAAGTTTTTCAACCGGAACCTATTACTTGAAGTTGGCATTTTTGAGAATTGATCTTCAATTTATTTGTGCCCATTCAGGAAGAAACCTCGTTGGTTACCAATTGGCTAACTCATAGGCATTCATCTAGATTTTCTCCTGTTATCATTAGAGCTGTATCATCACCATATGGGTCAGATTTTCAGAAAATGTACAACTCGCCTTCACCAATCCTCTCAAAAAAACCACATTTAAGACAGAAATGAGCTTCAACATGCAGTTTAGCATGACAGAACTGACGCTTTAAATCAATGCGATATCAAATATACTCAGATATACCCGGTATTCTTCATTTTTCAGCCTAATTTAGCAGAATTTACTAAAATGTGTAGAGCTGCCAATTGTACATTTTCTGAAAATCTGACCCATATATTGATATGTTGATTTCTACAGTATTTCAAGGGTATTTTTATTTTATTTAAACAGGAGGGCAGATCATTCACATAAATTAAAAATATCCTAAGGTCCTAATAGGCTTCCTTGAGGAACACCGTTTTCAATTGGAATAGGGTCAGAAATAAAATCATTTGATTTGGTACGCTGTACTATATGATTCATCAGATAGTTGGTAACAAGGTCAATAATACCTGGATTAATATAATACAAATCCATTTTACTTCGCATGATCGCATGGTCTATACAGTTAAAGGCTTTGGCTACATCATAATATGTCACGACAGATATTCTTTTGTTATCTATTCCTTGTAATACAGGTTCAAGAAATTCAAAGACTGTATGATTGGTCGAATAGTTTTTATCTGTAGTGATCTTGCAAAGGTTGACAAACAAAAGATTCCAATAGTTTGGAGGGTAAGGGAACAATTGCTATCGGATGAAGATTAGCTAAGACTCTTGGGTTATTATTTTTTCGGTATAGGGGTGATACAAAATTCCTTCCACTCTGTCTGTAGGTATGACAGAGGTTTTAACACA
This sequence comes from Sthenelais limicola, assembly GCA_942159475.1. Lineage (NCBI taxonomy): Eukaryota > Metazoa > Annelida > Polychaeta > Phyllodocida > Sigalionidae > Sthenelais > Sthenelais limicola. The sequence continues at coordinate 17,813,070 of OW804099.1, read as the reverse complement.
TTTCTTCAATAAATAAATTGTTTCATTGAACATGTATAATTTCATTATTAGCTGATGGATTATTACAAAACACCTTGAAGTTTAGAGGATCTAGGCGACCATAATCTCGCATTTGTTTCACCTGCTTCTCAACCTTACATCTACCTTTCTTAATACAAATAAAGGTGGCATTATGATTGGATATATTTATGTTAACCACTCCCGATTAAGAGATGTTAGGATAATCGGAAGTAAACTATTCTTTCTTATACTATGTCTGGTACATTCGAGTATATATTGTTTTAGAGATATGTTTAAAATTCACAACCAGATCATTTTTTTAATCGCTCATGTCTATGTTGATATCGCCACTCTCTAGTACACATGTATCTCGGTATCAAGTGTCTATGATGTGCCATAAATATATTTTTATTCCCAGACGGGGGCCGGTAAATATTGCACATTATAAATTTTCTTCTGTTACCAGGCTTACAATGTATTATCTGCATTTCAATGTCTTGATTACAAAGATTCAGATTAGATAGACACCATGGATTGCATTGAAAAGTAGTCAATTTAACAAGCTAAGCCCCCTCCTTTTTTTATCTCATTGCATGTAGTAGAGCGATCGCTGCGATAAAGATTGTATTTATCATCGAGCATCAATTGTCTATCTATATCTGTACAAGTTAACCAGGTTTCTTGTAGAAGAAGGACTTTGACTTTTCCAGTGAGCAAAACATCATTCATCTCACTTATCTTATTCCTCAATGAGCTTATGTTCAGGGATAAAATAGTAAGGCCTTTCAGGCAATTCACAAGATCAACGTCAACCAATACCAGTTCACATTGTCCAACCATTTTGTTCGAGTCTTGACAAACTTTAGAGTTGCATGAGAAGCTGCATGTACTTAAAATAAGCGAGATAAAAAGAAAATTGCCCAAAATAAAAACACTTTGATACATATGGTATCTCTCATAGGGTATAGCAAAGCAGAGATTGCTGCATACGATAGTCATCGTCTAATCACAGAAAAATATTGAAAACTAATCAATGCTCACTTGACATGCCGTAATATTTGGTTACAAAGTGAATATCAGTCATACATCTAGGTAATATCATTAAATTATGTTCAGGCTAAGAGGTTATTTTACCTGGGATCTAATTTTCCAAACAACTAGGAATTCATATCTTTAAATGCAATAGTTAAAGAAACAGTTCAGCCTGGGATGAAATAGCTATACATGAACTCCTTACCATGTTAATAAATACGGAGTAAATCGTTCCGTAGTGCCCAACTAATTCCAGTATTACAGAGAGAAATGGGAACTATTTTGCCTTGTAGGGACCGCCATGTTCTCTCCTCTAGTGACATATTTTAGGCCCATTACCTCTGCGCATGAATCTACAATACACTAGCACCAAGGAAGGCCTGTGATTGGCTGGCTACTAGCAGGCGCCAAATTCGCACAACAGATAACCCAAGACAACAACACAGCCTAGAATCTATTCATTTACAGCCTAGCATGGTTGACACTCTAATTTCGTCCACTGTTTAGACAGATAATACATTAATCTTACTTGCCCTAGTACTAGTGTGATATTTTCCTTGTCTGTATGTTCCTATTCCTTGGGTTACATGTCGCAGAGGTTTGACATGCAGCATCTTGTTTATGATGCCATTTTGTTGCATTGCAGTGTGGGTAGGGGAACTTGGCCAATCACAGGGGGTCTGGGAGTCACATGACTCATGACCCAGTTCCACAATGCTAGGAGAGAGATGTCCGCAGCCCCACACATTGGTAGTGACTGAGATTTAGGATTATCATCAGAGATATTCAGGTATAGATTTGAGACCTCACATCGTAATTATAATCATTAGATGTCTGAAAGTGCTGTGATTCAGATTTGAGGGCTTCTGGGGAGAGAAAGGGAATGGGACCATGGGAGCTTTGCCACACCCTCTCACTCAGGCAATGGAGATGAGATGATGCTTGGAGATGGAAAGTATCTTGAGCAGGATCGGGAGGAATACTGTGAAACTAGATAAGAATCACATTTTATAGTTAGCAATAATAAAGGCAAGAAGGCATTGTTGTTTCACAATCCCATGAGGATGAGACAAATAGCAGAGTTCTAGGTCTGAGTGTCCACCTCAAACCAACGATCCTATAGCTGTGAAGCTAGTATAGGACTGATGCTCAGATTGTAAACAAACTGGTGTGAGCCCAGTCGATGTCACAACTCGCAGAGAATCATGGGAAATAAGCCCAAAATGGTGGTCTCTATGAATGGTGGCTATTGCTATAATTTCGGCACTTTGACATCATTTTGTGGGGTTATTTGGATACTATTGAACGATTTAAACACAGGCCATCCTAAAATAAGAGGTAAGAAGTTGATGTATAGCTATTTTATCCCAGGGCGAACTGTTTCTTTAAGCATACCGTTCGCTATGTACCGAGGTAAGTCTGGGGCGTTCGCCATTATGCCCCATGTGTTAGAGGTAAACACACATTAAGATGAATTGGGATTTTTACGTGATTTCTTTCCAGATTTGCCACAAAGACAAGTTATTTTCTGATCGGTGAGAGTTTCATCTAGTGACCGTGAGACCTGGCTCATGTCTAACCTGAACAGTCCTTTTGTTGGGGCTTTCTTTGCCAAAGAAGGAGTGCTAGTATTAGCTGCTGTCGCGTTCAAGTCCAGATCATTTTGAGTCTGTTTCCATATCACTAATATCATCATCATTCGAATTGTCATCAATCAAGGTGTTAAGGAATGTTATACCACTGGAGGCACATTCCTTCTGGGCTGCTAATTTCTTCTCCTCAGGCACTGGCGATTTTTCAAAGAATCTACGCTTCTGATTCCGTGACATCGGCGATAATTTCGAAGGGGTGATCAGAGGAGGTGGTGGCGAGGTAGGTTTGATGTCGTTCATTTCATTTCTATATTTTTCTTATATTTCCTCATGTATCTCCATTACACGTTTTCCTTGTTTATTGAAGCCGCTAGTTTCCCATGTATGTTAACGAAGGTGAACAGATACTAGGAAGTAGGCACACCCCCAGAAGCTTTCTACTTCAATATCATTGGTCACCAGCAGTAATTTCCTTAGATCAGAATTTTGATCATACTTAGCATGGATGATCGATTTCATGTATGCAACTTCTTTAGATTTCCATTCATCGTTCACTGTCAGCTTTGACCCTTTTTCTTTAATTTGAAAAGGATCTCTCATTGAGAGTATGCTTTGTGCCGCGGCGAAATGGCCATTTTTCATGGCTTTCTTATACATAAAGCAATGTTCCACAGAGTCAAACTGCTGTTTATTTACTCTAATTGTTGATTTGTAGAGATTGCTGGGCCAAGCATGTGGACCTTGATAGGCGATCAACCCTCCTACCTTTTGTACTTTAATCATCGATGGTTGTAGATCAGCAGGTAAGCAATCCATCTCATTGGAACTATATGTCTTTCCTTTCAATTCTAATTTGTTGCCCTTGGCCTTGGCATTTAGGTTTATTTTGTTGTCAGCTGCTTTTCTAGCAATGAAACGTAATAGGCTTCTATGGTAACGAACATCTGGGTTTAGATCATCTTCGAATGACCAAAATTTATGTGATGGATATTCAGTCAAGGGGAAGACAGTGTCGTCGAATAGCTTGGCCTTGTTTGATAAGAATAATTTCTTGTCATGGAGAGCTATGAAGTTAACCATTATGGGGTCAGGGCAATTCGATTGTCCTTTAGCTCCTTTACTGGGTAGCCTATATACCTCATCTAACCTGCCTGGGTTGAAGTCAGGTCCGACTAGTTGTATGATGTTAGCACAGACGTCTACCAGCTGTTCATGATGTTTGCTTTTCACACCATTGAAAATAAACTATTTTTGGCATAAGCGACATGTGTCATGATCATTGTTGATTTCCTTCTGTAGGTTTAGTTTGTATGATAGATTATCCACAGTGGACTCTAATGACTTCACTTGCTTTTTGAGATTCTTTGTCAGATGATCTAGTTCTAACTTACTTTGAATTTCTTCATTTTTCTTGTTCATATAAAAGTCTGATTTAGACAAATTGGACAGATCGTACCAAGCACACTCAGGTCACATCTGGACGGCTCTCCACCATTGCTGCTCTCTAATAATAATGTGTTCATAAAATATTTTCACTAAATAGAATCATTTAAATAAAAAAGAATGACCTTCTAGGTTTAGTCTAATGCCAATGCTTCAATAATTCCATACATTTGGGCTGTATCTAAAATGCCTTGGTCCTTTGTTACTATTTCTAGAGAAGTTGACCGTACTTGCTTCAGGTATGGTATGTTAGGGTTTGGAGGCAGCCTCTCCCACTCAAACTTGTTGAAAATACCCTTGGCTTCCTCGTTTGTTACTTTATACAAGTCAATAAGATGAAAAAGGTCACTAAGACCAGAAAGTCGGTCTGTAGGTTTTGTTCTGGTGGCGCCATAAAGGTTTCTCGAATTCAAAAATATTACAGGAGTTCCCATTGCAACACATGGTAAGGCGACATGTATCCTTGTAGTTACCACTACCTTTGCAGATGCATAATATCTTAAAACCCTGTCAGCTATCTCCATTTTCTTAATTGGGTCATAATCCATCCTTATTGTATGAGTTAGCTTCATAGCATTTTTCCTCACATGAGCAGGAAACAGTTGATATTGAGAGTTGTGAACATCTGAAAAGATAACTCCTTTTCTTGTGAGGTTGATGTGTGGGTTTTGTAACCATAATGTGAGACAGCCAGAGAGTACAGCAGAGATATTGTTCTTCTTGAACTTCTCCAAAGAGTCAGTGTCTCTAGCTCCTACAGGGCCATATTTTGTTAGGTATTTCCATGCTTTGTGAGTGAAGTTCTTTACTTCTATCCCTGGTCCTCCCCTATCCACTAGATGAATCGCAACTAGAATTGGGTGGATGTGTTCTGGAGCAGAAAATATGATGCCATTTCTTGGCCACCAAGCATTTGCAATTATTGTCACATTGTCTTTAACCGTAGATTTAACTTCTCTCTCTATCAGATAATCTATTCTTGGCAAAAATGTGGCCGCGGCAATACTCTGTACCTGATCACCAATGTTTACATTATTATGGTATGTCAGAACACCAAACTTCCTACTAGTATTCATTGGCTTATATTTGAGGATATCAGAACTCTCAGTAAATTGAACTTTTGATTTAGATGCAGAGCACACAGATTTAGATTGCTTCAAGAATGCAAGATGATCAAACCGTTGTGGCCATCCAGGGTATTTATCATTATGATTGATTCTCATGTATTTGATTTCCATTGTTTTCATACTGTACTCCTTGATGAAGTTGGATGCCAAGCATTTTATGAATGGGTGTTCAGGTTCATCCATATAAATTGCCCCAAAGGGCATACCTTTACTGAAAAGCCAGGTTGTCCTTTCAAGTGCCTTTATTTTATTTACTAGTTTCCATGGATCTTCAATCCCAAGAGGCATCCTTATACTTATCCCCCCATATCGCCAAAGTAAAGCCATTTGAATGACAGTCTGCAAGTGGTTTTCATACTCCGGTCCAGTCAGGATTTTATTAATTGGATGCCTGCTTATCCAATCAGTAAGTACAGTATCTTGTGTGATATCATGAACAGTTTGTTGATGAATAGACATATTGGCGTGCCTGAGATCCTCAAGGCTTTCCATGCAGCTCTTTCTAAAACATATTATATTCATCTTCATGTATGGCAGTGCCTTATTCAGCCAACCCAGCATTGCTGTTTGCTCCTCTGTCAAGTCCTCTAGATATGTCCATGCAATCCAGATATCTGTTGTTTTCCCTTTAACAAGTTGATCCTGATCAGGTTCATTTGAGGATGTACTTTTTGTTACATTCCCTGATGAGTTAGTATTCAACCACAGCAGGTAATAAACAAATATTGGTAGGAAAATGGAAAGCCACCATTTTTTTCTTAGTAGGCCCAGCATTCTCACTATTTCTCAGTCAGCCGGAGTTTCAGCTAAATCTGCATAGGTTTGTCACTTGAGGCTGAAAAGAAAATGTGCATCAGATCATATTGAGGTTTCCGAGGCATATGAGATGTGTTATATCTAAGTGGAAAATAGGGATTTGGAGATGCTATCATTCTGTAAAGGATTAGATTATGTGGATACCAACAATTTTAACATTTACCAAATATAAAAAGTATTTTCATATTTTCTGTCTGACTTCCTTTAAGTTCAAAAAAGGTTGGTAGGAGGCAGCACACTGCTTACAGCCACCGATTTTGTTCAAGGCCAATTCAAGAAATTTTCAATATATATCAACCTTTTGGGGAAATTGCAAGATCTTGGCTAGTATACGTCCTTTATATTTTTTCTTTATTATTTTTTATAAGACAGTACATTTCATGGCGTCGCTGTTAGGCGATTTTACGACCACCTGTCTTAAAACTAATCATTTCTTAAAGTATTCATTCAATATACAGTTTGTTGAGTATTCATATTACAGATTTTCATTTCAATCAACATTTCATTGTAGAAAGTAAACTTGATTAGTCATTGTTAATAAAGTCTGTTTGTCTGTCGAGGGGAGGGGTGACTGTTACACCGATACGTGTGTTGGTCTAATCAGTCAAAATTCCCATGCTCTCATTGCTGTAACAATAATGCATATTTTATATGCTTTTTAAGTTCAACGTTACCTAGATTTCGGATGTTATTTTGTAGTCTGTTCCAATTATTCGAGATTTGGTACACTAGTGATATTCTGTCCCTCTCTGTTCTAGGTCGGTATTGTCTGAGTATGGCTCAGTCATGCCTCCTGGTGTTTCTATTCTGCACTTCTAGGTTCTCCGCCTTCTGACTTCTGACTTTTTTCCCATTTTTATCAATAAAAAGGTTTGTCTATTCTCTATGGAGAGTATTTTGCATTTCTCATGCATTTTGACTCTCGATAATTCATAATGTATGTTTAAAGCCATTCTAATTGCCCGGTTCTGTAATGCTTGTAGTTTTTTCATTTTACCTTTACAAATCGGTGTTAAGAAGGGAAGACTATAGTCTAGTATTGATAGGATGTACGTTTTCATGAGAAGTATTGCTGCATGGTCACTTAAATATGGTCTCATTATGCTGAATTGATGTATTTTGTAGCTTATATTCTTCTGCAGTTGTCCCATCTGTCTGATCATGTTCAACCTTTGGTCAAGGTACTAAGTATTCATAATTGTCAACACATTCTAATATGGTATTATTTACTTTAACTACAGGCTTCCTGTTTTCAATTTTCTTAGTAAACCACATGCATTTCGTTTTCTTTATATTTATTTTGATTTTGTTAGCTATAGACCCCCTATAAAAGTTGTCCATGTTTTCGTTCATTTTTTTCTCCATCATTCCCAGATCAGTGCCGGATATATATAGCAGTATTGTCTGCATATAGTATAAATTTGCTGTTCATGTGTAGGTTTGTTATGTCATTGGAATATATTAAATACATTAGCGGCCCAAGGACTGATCTGTGTGGTACGCCGCAGTTAATGCTAAGTTCAGCTGAGGTCTGATCGTTTACTAGGACTCTTTGAGTTTGGTTCCATCCAATTTAGATAGGGCCCTTCAATTCTACATTTTCCATTTTCTCTAAGAGGATATTGTGATTAACACTATTAAACGCTTTGCTGCTAGTACTGACTCCTGTCTATTGAAAGCTTCGTTTATTGGATTTATTATGGCTGTTAAGGCATCTGCGGTCGTGGTGTTATAATCTTTTCTAGTAATTTCCCTGCCAGATGTATAAGTGTGATAGGCCTAGTATCGTTGATTGTTTTAAGTATTTCTTTCTTCGGAATGACTTTACATAAGCTCTTTTTCCATGCTAAAGGGAACGTTCCCTGATTCAGCGAAATATTGAAAATATGAGTCAGTTGTTTCACTAGAATAATTAGACCGTCTTTATAGATACGACTGTTTATATCCATGCAGACAGATGGCTTTCTTGCATCAATGTTCATTATTAATCGCCTAACTCCTTCTTCTGATACTTCTTCTAATTCAAGTGGTATGTTTATGTTCTCTCTGATAATATTATTCTGTACGTTAGGAATATCCACTTGTATTTTTTCACCTATTGCACAAAAGAAAGTATTGGTGTGCTCTGCGAATTCTCGGCCTTTTAAAGAGTTTCCTTCCTCGTCGTATATTTGAGTAATATTACTTAATTTCTTGCCCTGTAATTCCGTAACAATTCTCCATTTTTTTTTACTATCTTGTTTATTTTCTTCTAGTAAATTTCTGTAAAATCTTTGCTTTGCCATCTTTAAGTTCCTATTAAACTCGTTTCGAGATCGTCTGGTGATGCTCAGATCGAGTTCTGTTTTTGTCCTATTCACTTTTCTATTTGCATGTTTTCTTTCTTTAGCTAATTTTACTAAGTTGTCGTCATACCATTTTGGTCGTTCAGTTTTGAATTTAAATAGCTTTCTTGGTGCAAGATTATTTACCCCTTCTTTCAATTTATTAAACGCCACTACATTTTTACAACTAATAAACTGTATCATTTGCAATTAATTATTGAAAAGTCTCCTATAATGGAAGATTTCCCTGCATTTTGGGCCAAATAAATATAAATTATCTCAGTTTTTGCTTTCATTCCATGCCCATATGCATCTAGTATTAAGTAAAACTGAATTCAATTGGATACCAAGCTATTTCTTTTTCTAAATGATTCATTATCATGAAATATAGGTCACAGAACACAGAACTCCAGGGAGATGGAACGCCAACTCACGCTCTGACCCATAGATTGTCTGTGTCAATGTTAAGAATGCAGGTGGCGCCCTTGCATATACTATTTCAGAACTTCCGGTCAAGCCCGCTCACATGTACCATGCTCGGTATAGCCACGTTTTTAATTGAAATAAGTCATCTAAACCCTCACAGCAACATTGTTGACTTCATAAAACAATCTATGCACACTGCAAGTATCTGAAAATCATTAAAACTCTGCAAATGACCAAATCATTCCATTATTATAGGCCTACAACTGGCCGAGCCCACATGTTGGTGTCTATACTATCGAAATGAGTAGGAGGGAGAGGGTACCAGGGAGAGGTAGGAGAGGGAGAGGAGAGAAAGGGGTAGGGATCAGCATGATTATATCAAGGGAAGTATATATCCATAGAATTTAGATTTATAATGAATATATATATATATATATGTAGTGGGTCCGCCACCCGGAATACAGCGAGGCTGTCGACTATCGCCAATCACCATCCAGGCTACGACAGCGGGGGCACTTCTACCAGCGCCGGAGACGACTACCACCAGTTCCGGCCAGTTCCGTCAGGGGGCGACATACGACCACCGTGCAGACGACACTGCAGACACCCTCCGACGGACGGTAGGCGGAGGATACTACTACCTCCGCAAGGGGATCCAGGCTTCGCTTAACACTACGGACTCGAGCCGCGCCGCGGACCGAGATACTTCTGTTGTTCAAATTAAGCACCCTTGCTTCAGTAACAAAACCTTTGTAACTGTATACCTTTGGGAAATAAACCAGGTTCAAACGAATCTCCTCGTATTCGTGATTCTTTACGGAATTTCGTAACCTCGCGCCCACGAATCTGCGGTTCACTACATATATATATATATATATATATATCAGGACAGAAGCAGAATCAGTGGGGAAGTGTTTTGTCACCGACTGAATTCCTAATAGTTTCATGTTTATTTTTTACATTTTCAGGTTTAAACGTGATCAAATAAGAATACAATATGATGCAAATGTGTGTGTATCAATACTTTTCCTGTTTCTGTGTTGACAATTCTATGGGAGGCATTTTAATCCAAAGCATGAGTGAAAGGGTCACCGACCGAAATTTGTTTTATTATTCATATCTTGATTATTCTAAGATATTTAGTGAATCATATTTGGGTATTGACGTAAGCAATCCCTGCTTTTAATTCATTATGAAAACATAAAGTTCTTGTGTGGGTAAACATCTACTTGTCACTGACCAAATCCTAGCATTATGGTGACCCTAAATCTGAAGATGAAATATAAATCGATGTTATATGTTAATATTCCACTAATTTTATTTCATTTTCTACTAATTCTAAACATTGTACTTGACGGAATTAACATGTTCCGTCTGCGAGTTGAGGCTCTCAATTCGCGCCGGCCGGCCTTTCCACTATCCCACGGGATAGAACCTCCCTCCATCCAGATAGTGGACCCCGCGGGGATCCCTATGGATACGGGTGGCACGCTCATCGGCGTTACTGACTTAACTCGGCAACGTGAGAATCAGAGCGTGTGTACGGGCACGGGTTTAGCTCCGCGGATGTCAGCAGCTAAGTGGGGGCCTAACATGCCCTCGGCTAGCCAATCCGCGGAAGCAGAGGATTCGGTCGAGGTAACTCCGGCTGCTTCCTCCACGCCCCGTTCGTACAGACCACCCCGAGGGGACGTCTCCTCGGCGACCAAGCGCCTCTCCTTTATAGAGGACAAAACTTTGGTGGCACGGCCGGCACCGCCTCCGAGCGGTGAGGCCTCCCCAAAGTTGGACGAGGCGCTACCTTCGTTGGATACGTTCAGTCTTCCCGTCACCGCCCCCACGGGTACGAGTGTGGAAGGGGTCGAGGGAAATGGTGATGCGATCGCGCTACCATGGCCTCGCACGGACGAAGGTACCACTCCCGTGGACCATCTGGCGGCAGCAGGCTCGGGCTCTGACAAGTCGGTAGAAATATCGGACGGGGAAGAGCACGAGCTGCTGCAGGAGTCGGACTCCGAAACGGCGTTAATATACGACGATCTGGGACAAGAAGACAACGTAGTTGTCGTCCCAGATTCGCGTTTCGACCCGTTCGATGAAGCCCTTATTGGGAATCTCTCGCTTCACGGCATCTCCAAAACGGAGGGGGACGCTGAGGCGAAGGAGGCAGGGGAGTTCGTCTAGAACCTCCCCCCCCCCCATAGGGATTGGGATCAGCACTGCGATCCCCCGAGGCGGCTGTCTCGTGTGGGTTCATCTCACAGCGAGGGGGGGGGCTCTCCTCCTCGCAGGTGGTGGTTTTTATCCGCAAGGCTAGTATGGCTCACTAGCCTCGCTTTTATTAATAAAGCTCGTGCACGAAAATTTTTTATTGCTTCGAATGTACGCTTCCAGTTGTACCGCGCTGCGAGACTGGGACGGACAGGCATGTCCGGTGGCCTCTTTAGGCCTATGAAGGCTACGAACCTTGGGGGCGAGTGCAAGCCTGGCTCTAGGATCCGTGCGGCGGAGTGGCATAACATTTGCCCCGCTGCACACAAGGATCTGGAGCCACGAGGATCTCCTTAGTGCCACGGCGGACCCTACATAACTAGTTATCGTGGACCCCTTCAACTCCAACTAGTGAGGGGGCAGTGTAGTGGGTCCGCCACCCGGAATACAGCGAGGCTGTCGACTATCGCCAATCACCATCCAGGCTACGACAGCGGGGGCACTTCTACCAGCGCCGGAGACGACTACCACCAGTTCCGGCCAGTTCCGTCAGGGGGCGACATACGACCACCGTGCAGACGACACTGCAGACACCCTCCGACGGACGGTAGGCGGAGGATACTACTACCTCCGCAAGGGGATCCAGGCTTCGCTTAACACTACGGACTCGAGCCGCGCCGCGGACCGAGATACTTCTGTTGTTCAAATTAAGCACCCTTGCTTCAGTAACAAAACCTTTGTAACTGTATACCTTTGGGAAATAAACCAGGTTCAAACGAATCTCCTCGTATTCGTGATTCTTTACGGAATTTCGTAACCTCGCGCCCACGAATCTGCGGTTCACTACATATATATATATATATATATATATCAGGACAGAAGCAGAATCAGTGGGGAAGTGTTTTGTCACCGACTGAATTCCTAATAGTTTCATGTTTATTTTTTACATTTTCAGGTTTAAACGTGATCAAATAAGAATACAATATGATGCAAATGTGTGTGTATCAATACTTTTCCTGTTTCTGTGTTGACAATTCTATGGGAGGCATTTTAATCCAAAGCATGAGTGAAAGGGTCACCGACCGAAATTTGTTTTATTATTCATATCTTGATTATTCTAAGATATTTAGTGAATCATATTTGGGTATTGACGTAAGCAATCCCTGCTTTTAATTCATTATGAAAACATAAAGTTCTTGTGTGGGTAAACATCTACTTGTCACTGACCAAATCCTAGCATTATGGTGACCCTAAATCTGAAGATGAAATATAAATCGATGTTATATGTTAATATTCCACTAATTTTATTTCATTTTCTACTAATTCTAAACATTGTACTTGACGGAATTAACATGTTCCGTCGTGCACAGGGGAGGTATAAAGGAAAATTGGAAGAGCAAGGATAATGGTAATATGGATGAGAATATATTATGACAATTTGAGCGATGTTGTAATAATAACAACAGTGGTCGAAATAAGGGGAAAAATAGGTTGCCCCTCCGGGCAAGCTACTGACAAAATGAGGTTGCCCGCCAGAATTGCTGGTTTCCCTGGTTGGATCCAATTTTAGTTTATTTTGTAGCTGGGAAATGATAATAGTATAATCGACCATGATCAAAGTACTAAATCATCTAAGAATCACCCAATGGGAATTTTATTTGTGTGCGGAACACTTTGCCAGAAATTATCTTTCATAGATTAGGGTTTAGGTTCTGAACTTCTATAGAAATGGCCTAATCAAAATACGAATTTAAATTTGATCTTTTAAGAGCAGTATTTTCCTCAATGTATATTTTATAATCGATTTTAGATTTTACTTTGATATAATATTATTAAAGGATAATAAATGTGGGAAACCCATCAATTGTTCAGTGGGTCAAGTAGTTTTCATTTAAATGAAACATTGTAGATTGACATATCTTCTATGAAAAAGAATTTCTGATTTCCGTCAATGATCGGGAAAATGGCATCTCTGAATTCATATGTAATAATTACTGGGTACAAACCGGCCATTATTAACACCCCTGAATGGTGACAATATATTCACCAGAATCTTGTTGTAATTATAGCTTGCCCAGGTGGGCAAGTTCATGGCCAAAACAGCTCTTATTTCGAACGCTGAACAATATCAAACTATTGATGTTTAATAACACAAATTAATTTTGCTAGATATTCAAATGAGAAATAATTATGTGATATTAACAAGTGCTAATAGAGACTAAATTGGTTTATAAACAACAGGATTCAAGAGGGTGTCTTCCATACCCTGATTAGAACTAACATGGACTTACACACTGTCATACTAGTGTCGTCCAAGTCACCTTATATTATAAGGTGACTTGGACGACGGGTGACCATGCATGGACATCGGTGTTTGCCGGGCTCCCTCCAAGGGAGACCGGTAGGCACCGGATCGGCGTCGGACCATCATATTACCGCTGTCTTTCATAGCAGAATGGGGGTGTTAATTAATGTGTGGGTAGAAAGGGAAGGGGAAGGGGGAAGCATGAATATCCGAAATAATGTTGTTTGCAGAGTGAAAAATAAAACTGGCCAGTTATTGTATACATAGGCCCATGATACTATGACAGTGTACATTCATGTACTGGATACTACGGCGTTCGGCGGATTTAGTGTTACCAAAACATGTTGCTCATAATTCGAGGACGGCAATATACAGTCTAATTTTCAGACATAACAATCTAAAACAGCTTCTTTCAAGATAGGTACAAATTTCTAAATGTGACAAAATACGATTATGGAGGTGGGAGACGCTTTTCTGTGCCATTTGTTGCGCGTTCACACTTGATTACATTGAACCGGAAGTGTTGAAACAGTATAGGCCTACCAGCCACTCACTCGGCTACATGCACCCCACCTAGAGCCTAGCTAGCATTCCAGTCTCTGGAGTTCTGTGATACTACGGCGTTCGGCGGATTTAGTGTTACCAAAACATGTTGCTCATAATTCGAGGACGGCAATATACAGTCTAATTTTCAGACATAACAATCTAAAATAGCTTCTTTCAAGATAGGTATAAATTTCTAAATGTGACAAAATACGATTATGGAGGTGGGAGACGCTTTTCTGTGCCATTTGTTGCGCGTTCACACTTGATTACATTGAACCGGAAGTGTTGAAACAGTATAGGCCTACCAGCCACTCACTCGGCTACATGCACCCCACCTAGAGCCTAGCTAGCGTTCCAGTCTCTGGAGTTCTGTGGTTCAGTACAGTCCCTCACATAGGCAATGTGTGACCTATGTTTAGGAGAGTCCCCCATATGGGTCAGATTTTCAGAAAATGTACAATTGGCCTTCACCAATCCTCCAAAATAACCCAAATTTCAGACAAAAATAGTTCAAAATACAGTTCAACCTAACCAAACAGATTGCTAGAATCAGTTTAAACGTGTACAAAATACACATTAATCAGAGATATATAATCTGTTTGAGGCTATTTTGGGCTAACCTAGAGATTGTTGCCTTGCAACAACCCCAGGTTGCCAATTGACACCTATTGAACCATGGTAACACAACAAGTGTAACCAGGTGAGCCAGGTGGAACGTTCTACTGAGCAGCGCAATAGCTCAGTTGTGGTAGCGCAGTCGGCTGACATACACGTCAACCTAGATTGCTAGAATCAATGCAATGCCGAATATACTCGAATTTACCTAGTATTGACGAAAATGACAGCCTAATTTAACAGAATTTACTAAATGTGTACAGCTTCCAATTGTACATTTTCTGAAAATCTGACCCATATAGGCACTGTGTGACCTTTGTTTACAAAGAATATGGCTTGTTTAATTGTGCATAATGGGACCATTAAATGAAAAATGAAAAAATAATGAAAAATTGAAATGAATGAAAAAAAAATAACAAACTGAAAAATTGGAGAAAAGAATATACAGAAAAAAAATGAAAATTGAAAAATAAATTGTAAAAAAAATGAAAAAAAATCAATGAAAAAGAATAATGAACAAATTAATTCAAACAAATTGAAAATAATTATAACCAATCAGTAGGTCTCCTAATTGGACGATTCTAATGACATTTTGCAGTTTGTAGCTGGAATAGAGAGAGGGAGAGAGAGTGACAGAGAGAGAAATAGAAAGCCTCTACATGCATGCCTAATCTGAGAGGCTGTCAGCCTAGACGAAGAGCACCCAAAAGATGGCAGCACTATAGTTGCCGTTGAGGTAACTCTCCTGAGAGTTGGCGCAGGCGCAACAGACCCATAGGGACAAGACAAGGACAGTACTGGATCGCCCCTGTATCGCATTTAACTTTGAAAAAACCCATGTGACGAACAATTCCAGCCCCGGAATCCTCATTCCCTTCCTATAACCATACTGCTTGTATAAGGCTGTTGTCCACACAGCTGTAGTTTAAACGATTTCGGCCACTTTCCAACGCTACGCAAGCGTCTGCCCTCCTTGTATCACTATCAACGTTCTGTATCTGTCCCAAAACCAAAACTCATAGCTCAGTGGCAAGCCCCTCACCTCCGGACCTGAGGGTTGGGAGTTCGCACTTTGCCCGGGACTGTCAGCTTTATTTTGTCATCCCTATACTTGTTGGGCTGTGTAGAGGGACATCTGTACACAGCCCAACAAGTATTGCCTGGACGGGACGGCGGGTGGGTTTGCACTGGGTGGGGCCGGGCCGGAGGCCGGGGAAGTCTGGCGATTTGAAAAACAAAATATCCATAATAATGCTTTACCATGTGCCAATAAAAACGGCCTAAAAATATCTAAATTACATTCGCAAGGTGCCTGCTAGCAGCTGCCATTCCACTGGACTTGAGGAGGAGGAGGAACAGATGTGGAGGAGAGAAAATAGGAGGAAGAGAGAGAGAGATCGGAGGAGAGGGAGAGGGAGAGAAAGAGAGGAGAGGGATATAGAGCAGAGAAATCAGATGAGAGTGTGAAAGGAGGGGAGGGAGAGGAAAGAGGGAGGAGAGGGAGAGAGAGGAGGGAGAGAGCAGGTGTTAATGAAGAAGGTGTTGCAGATAGACATGCAGGAGGTTGAGTTGATGGGTCACACAGTGCCCACCACCATGGACCCCAATAGGCAACAGTAGGTAGGCCACAGAGTGCCCGAGAATGGGTATGGTGTTCTGGGGACCAATGCTGATTTCATTCTATAAAGTATAGGCCAATTCCTAACAAGTCTATATCTATATCTTTATTAAAATACGAACATTGAATATTTTAGGTCTTAACACAATGTGACATGAGACAATTAACGAATTGGAGATGAAAATCAAGACTTCAAACAGAACATGGAATGACTCCACAGTCTTCATAAAATATGGAACAGAGTTTAAATAATATTATTGCTATAAGAATAAGTGAAGAAGCATGGATACTCTATTCCGTAGTGAAGCACTACTAATGAACAATGGACTGTGGACATTTCCAGCTGGAGGGTTCTTCAAATCCAAGGTTTTTTGTAGAACCCTACCTATTTCCCAAATGAGGGTTCTTCTAAGAACCTTCAAAAAAGAGTTTTTCTAAGAACCATTAGGGGTTCTGCCATGTCGACAAGCCAAAGAACCCATGAGGGTTCTTAAAAGAACTCTTTCTTCTTAGAGTGTATGTAAACATAACCTAAACGTATTCAAATTTTGTCTAGTTAATTACGTCAAATCTTCATGCATAAAGAATACATTGTGAGATGAAACATTTTGATGATATGTTTTGTTGGGAAACATGAGTATTGAATGGTCTCTATTTTCCTCATTGATAGATGTCGTAAAATTATTAGATTAATTTTGGTATTTATAGGTATTTTTGCAGTATTTGTGTGTCTGTTGTGTTCGGGGACAACCCAGAAAATACAATATTTATCATAAAATCGTAAAAATATATGAATATAGGCCTGAGTTTTATCAAGTTAATTCGATATATGGAGTATGAAAACAGAAATAATTGTTAAATTCCATAAAAATTGACATGTGTTGTGTTCAGGGACTAGAATAGCATAGTCTTCTTCCTTGAGCCATTAAATTCATGCTTTTTTTTATTTTTAAAACATTGCAACTTTATTCATAATTCCTGCCAACTGGGCTTTTACAATACTATCCCTCTCGCGTCGTTTTCCTCCACTCTTAGCATCGTTTCATGCTTGCGATAATTATTTACCACACTATTTAAAATTTTTTTGGGTTTTCTGACATTTTTCTACACCATTGCCAGCTACTAAAGCCAGGCCAGCATGCAAGAATAAACCTCATGATAGGCTAAACAAATTTCTTACAATATACCACCACATATAATGAGATTACATCACCCATTAGAGAGGCTCTCGCTCAAGTCGCGGATATACACTCTCCACTTTTCTCCCCTCCCCCCCTTTTTTTGGAAGACTTTCTCTCCATATTGGATGGCTCTAAACTTTTTAACTGTCTCCCTTATGAATTGTATTAGGCAAATGTCATTATTGAAGAATAACCTCTGCCTATGAATATAATTCTTAGCTTGGATAAACAACCAATTTACAAAGTCATACATATTCCCACTCTCCACAACCCCAAACAGAACTGGGGTGGGTGTAACAATATTTGGAACAATGTTGTGAAATTCATGCTTTTAAGGAGATAATGATAAAATTAGATAGAAGTGGGGAGAAAACCCCTCCAAATTCTGAGTTATCCTTTAAAAAAGCAAAAAACATGAGATATTTAATTTTACATTAGTTAGCAGGGAAAACTTTGGAAAAGAATTGGCATTAAAGAAATAGTGGTTGAAAGAACAGGAAATAGAAATGAATAAATAAATGAAATATCATATAAAATATATATTTCTTCACTCAATACAAGAACACTTGTCTAAGTCTAAGTGGATGAGGAGTAATTACAAAAATATTGTATATATATATCCACCACAGATCTATATAACTATATGTCTAATTGTCAAGACTAGGTGGAGCCACCCTCAGACTGGGACTGACCAGGCGAGACTCCTACTGCAGGTCACTCACTCTCACAGCACCGGACACACCACTTCCTACTGTTGCCACTTTTTGTAGGAAAATTTTTGGTGTAATTCTTCACTATGCAGACTTGTGGAGCTTGTGGTTTTGAACATACTCGTACCAGTGCTGTAAGCTGCAGGTTCAAAAGATGCAGCTATCAAAGCAGCTAATAATGCAGGTGCTACAGGTCCTGACGACTGGAAACCATATATATTGACATGGACGCCTTAGGGAAGGACACTGCTACCTATGTGAAAGTGGAGGATGTAACTTCACCTGAGGACATACAGAAACTGGTAGACCTAAACGCTAAACAATCTGCTGATTTGCAGTCTGTGTTGGATAAGTTTAATACGTTGTCAGTCTGACATACAGATTTGCTCACCAGACTGGACGCTACTACTACCGGTCAAGCCGGTCAAGCTTCGGGCGGACAGGGTGGGGCCAAACCTAAAGTTGCCCAACCGGTTGGTGTTACTCCGCCTGCCGTTATTCAACCTACCGCTGTCACCAATGCCACTGTTGTCAGCACTACCCCGGCTTCCCCCACACCAGTTGGTCCTGCTGTCACCTCTACCCCGACGACAAGCCTTGCTGGTTCTGGTATACCATCTTGGGCGCACCTGGGCACCGATTACAGTAGTGCCTTCGGACGTTCTGGTGCTGGGCCAGATACCTCGGCTGCTAGCCTTCTTACAGCTCCTATTACCAACGCCATCTCTAACCTAGCTGTCACAATTGACCCAGACAGCCAGAAGCGCTCGCAAGGTATTTTGCTCCGCCCGGAGTTCTTTGTACAATATAAAGACAATTCTGTGCAACTTAGACATCTAGATCCTAAAAATTATCTTACAGGAATCTCATATATGGCATGATTCGGGTACTAAAATCATTGATCGCTGCTGGTGACGATAGGTCAGCCAGTTACCTTGAGCACTTGTTATTTGTGGCAAAACACGGCCAGAAAGAATCATATTACGACTCAGCTTATGTTGATTATGATCGCTCTGTAGTGGACAAAGTGGTACTCGGCGAGGCCCCTCAGTTTTCATATGACCCCCTGTTAGCTACGGACCAATTTCATGCCACTAACATGACACAAAGGGGAGGTAGGAGATCGCAGGATTCTACTAATTCCAAATCAGCTAACCAAAACGAGAGCAAAGGCAAGGGTTTCAAAATTCCTGATGACTATCCTGAGGCAAACTGTTATTACTTTAAAGTGGCTAAGATCGCTAAGAATGAAGATTGGTATTTGTGTAAACTATAAACAGAATTTGATTCAAAACATTTCAGTTGTTCTCAAAACGTATCTCCAATTGTTTCTATCAATACTGGATTGCTTTTAATTAAGAGTAGGCGATGCGAGATAAGTAGGCCTACAGCGAATGCATGACATGGTTTCGTTTTGAAACTGACGTAAAAGGGGTCAGAATGACGCACAGACAAAAGACGTCACAAAACTTTGCGCAAGCCTCCGCGGTGGGAATGCCTGTTTGAATCTGTTTGCTATATGGGTTTGAACCTACAAACGTCTATAAAATACTTTCAATATGCCCATTTTCGGTAATGTATGCATTCCACAGGCTTTGTGCGGATGGAATACACATTTGTATATTTGTATGCACATACAGTGAGAGAAAGAGTTACATAGTAGGCTTTGTTTACATCATGACATTCCCTCTGACAATGCGTCAATGACGGCCATCATAGAATGTGCGTGCGTCATTGGTACTTGCGTAACGGCTGCGCTGTACTCGGGTCATTTTGGTCTGGCAGACCAATATAATTTTCAACAGGAAGATTCAGAAAATATCAAAGAAATATGCGTTTATGTGATCAAATCCGGAAAGCCATGGGTAAAGGAGGTTCTATTGTACTGCATTTCTGTAATTTTGACCAAACTCTCATAAATGTGTTTGGCGATCGGCAAGTGCCACTTTAATTACAAGAACTGCTCCCGCAATGACTGTCCGAAAGACCATGTTTACCGTGTCTGTGGTGGTGATCACAAGGCGACGGGTTGCCCCCAGAAGGGGCGATCCCAGTGACGTCAGCCAGGAAAGTGTTACGAGAGCGGATCCGAGATCTTGCACGAGACCTCGCTCCAAGATGGCGACCAAAACACACCTTTGTGCCGAAATGTGCTTAGCGATTTGCCATATATTGTTGATAATTATTCTCAAGACACCTCTTCTACCTCTTAAAGCCTTAGTGAGTCGAATTGCCTACCTGTTGTGTCTACTGTTGCCGGTTGGAAACCTTCAAGGCTTGTTATACCCAGTTTTGCGCCTGACTCGCCGGACTGGTTTGATCTTAGTTGGGACTCGGGTGCCTCCTTCGCCACACCTGTGTGCTCGGCTAGCCCTCACTGCCCCCTTGTACCACAACTATTCCTGCCTAACCTCCCATATGAGGTTAAGGATTATAGATACTGGCTATCTATTATTATATCTAGAATAGCATATAAGTATGTGAAGAGATAGGGGAGTCCACTAGAGGATGTATATATATAACGATGTAAAGGCAATGATAGTTTATAGTAGACTGTTTAATAATCAGAAGTGTGAGTCGTACATACTCCAGCCAGGAGGGCTGGTACTCCAGGGAGTGCCTACACTTGATTGGCACTTGGGGGCGGAGCCAAGCTCCCGCACGGTATAACACTATGTATAATGACTATTCGGAGTATTCTCCTTGCTGCTATACCAGTGACTTACCTTTGTTCCCGCACAATGTTTACGTCGAGCACCGTATTGGCACTCTGCCCTCTCAACTCAGGCCGCTAGCCTGGCAGCACAAACTAATATATGAAAGTGACTCCTCCTTGTGCAACTACCTTTGGAATGGGGTCTTGAATGGATTTCAGATTATTGACGACGTAGACATCCAGCCATATGATCGTTTCAATTACAATTCTGTTGCCCACCCTAGCCCCTACCAATTCATCTCTAAATTGCTCAAAGAAGAAATAGAGGAAGGTAAATATGTACATGTATCAGAGAAGCCAACTTGTATCCATTCCATTGGCGCTGTGCCGAAACCGGGTAATAAATACAAGCCTATTACCGATTGCAAGCACCCTCTAGGCCTCTCAGTGAACAATTGTATGTCTACTACTTGTGATGTGTTTTGCTACAATTCACCTGATCTTGCCGGTCAACTAATAACTCAGGGGTGTTATATGACAACTTTGGCGATGGTGACCAGTTTTACGTTGATACACGCCTGTGCTTCGGTATTAAATTACATTGATGACTTCCTTATTGTAGAAGATTCCGCTGAATCCTGCAATTTGGCCCAGCTGGTGCTTATACGTATCTTGATGAATTTAGGCTTCAGAATTGCCTGGGACAAAATCTCATCGCCATCTCAGACCTGTACCTTTCTTGGGCTTCGCTTTGACTCGGTCAATATGTGTCGCTGCCTGACAAACACCTTACCAAGCTATTCAACGAATTGGAACTCTTCTCCAAACGCAAGCGTGCTACTAAAGGCCAGTTACAGAAGCTGGCTGGCATCTTATGCCATTGCTCGCGCGTTGTTCGGGGCGGCAGAACTTTTACCAGACATCTATTAGATGTTCTCCGCCGGGCCCCAGACAGAGGGCGTGTCTCTCTCACCAGGGAATTCAACTTGGACATTAAATGGTGGTGTGACTTTTCTTTGACCTTTAATGGGAAAAGGTTGATCAATCAGCAAGATGTCGGGCCAGTCATGTACACAGATGCTAGTCTGACTGGTTTTGGCCTCCACTCAGGCTCTGATTGGTTGGCAGGGTTTTACAACAGCAACCTTGGCCCTGCAGACCTCAGCTCCTTACCGTCTGTGCACACCCATCGGCTAAATATATTCCTACCTGATTCCCCCTTCTCCAACATTAACTTTAGGAACTGATCCCGATGTACCTGGCTGCTTGTAGATATGCCCCTCAATTTAATAACACTGTTCTAACCATTTATTCTGACAACACTCAGGCTGTGGCTATGTTAAACAAAGGGGTTGGGGCTAACCCTTTGTGCATGGCCCTCCTCAGAGATAATTTCTGGTTGTGTGCCACTCACAACGTTCACCTAGTTGCTTGCCACATACCCGGTGCCTCAAACATCTTTGCCGATATGCTATCACGCTTGTCATCGTCTGATCAACTGTGTCATGTTATTAAACCTTCACTCTGTTGCAGTCCTCGACCAACTTGATGCCAAGCTGTCTAGGGTGTTATCTTCCGCCTGGGCCGCTTCTACACTAAAGACTCGTGACTCTCAGTGGAAAAAGTACATCAACTTTTGTGCGGTCATTGGTGTGGAACCTCTGCCCGCTACTGATAGGACTATTGCAAGATTTGCTGTCTTCCTCAGCCAACAAGTGAAGTATGTAACAATTGACAACTATGTATCAGCTGTGAACGCCCTGCACCAGTTCTATGGGTTCAACATTGATTTTCGCCAGTGCCTCCTCGTGAAATTCACCCTTGCTGGCCTTAAAAGATTGCTAGGTAATGCATCGTGTCCAAAATCAGTGCTAACTCCAGAAAATCTCATGTTGATGTACCAGAAGCTGCCTAAAACCCCTAGGAACTTGTCCCTATGGTGGCCTATTATATTTTGTTTTCGCACTCTTTTACGCAAGTGCAATGTCGTGCCAACCACTGCCAGTAATCTCAGTATGTGCGTCCTGAGAAGCGATGTTCAGTTTTTCAGTGATTACCTAGTCGTCTCGGTCAGGGCCACAAAAACCATCCAATATGGTGAGCGGGTGCTCTCGATTCCTATATACAAGGTGGCCAAGGAATGCTTCTGCATCTATTCTGCACTTCTACGTCATTTTGAATGCTTCCCTGCCCCCTCGAATGGCCCTCTCTTCTATACTACCGATGGTGAATCTACCCGTCCAGTCCTTTACAAGGATCTTCTGGCCTTTCTAAAGATGTCTGTGGGCCTTATTCGCCTGTCTCCATCTGACTTCGGTCTGCACACGCTCCGGCGTGCAGGCACCACCTATCTTCACAATATTGGCGTCCCCTTGGAAGATATTAGGCTAGCGGGAGACTGGCATAGCCTGACGGTACTTCTCTACCTGGTGTCAACTGATGACCGCAAGCACTACATTGAAAAGACTGCCATTAATGGCCTACGCTCTCTGGGTATCGATTGATTTGACTATCACATAGACTGATGATCTCTACCATTTTTACTGACTTGCCTTGTGCCATGTTATATTATTTACTTCATGCCACGTTGGGTGTGTAAACCATTGATTACTATGCTGTTAGGCCTTCATAACACGCTGTTGTGTTGGCCACTATGTTGGGTGTTATCCATTTTTCCTTGCCTTCATGACACGATGTCGTGTTGGCCCCTTAATATCATCATGTTGTTATTGTTATGTTGGGTGTTTGGCGGACAAACCTGCCCGTCGGTGCAACCCTGCACTTGCCCGTGTTTGTGTTCATTCAACTATATAACTATATGTCTAATTGTCAAGACTAGGTGGAGCCACCCTCAGACTGGGACTGACCAGGCGAGACTCCTACTGCAGGTCACTCACAGCACCGGACACACCACTTCCTACTGTTGCCACTTTTTGTAGGAAAATTTTTCTTAATAAATTACTAGGGCGGACAAACCTGTCCGCCGGTGCAATCCTGCACTTGCCCGTGTTTGTGTTCATTCAATTTCCAACATATAATGCTATTTTCCTTTTTTATTCAATTTTATTCATTTCATCCCCGAACACAACAGGCACTGTGGCAAAAAATGGACACTTTTTGGATAGACATTGTTGGAAATCAGAAAAAGCTCAGGAAAATTCATAATTTTAGTATGTTTAAGCGTATACCATTGGCTATGACCAGGAGAAGGCTCAGATAAATTGAAATAGAATACAATTTTGACCTTATATTTTTTAAAGTGGACATTTTCGGGAGCCCCGCCCAGGTATAAAATGAGCATTCCCCCACCCATCCAGTTGATATTGCTGTAAACTAAGGGAAATCTCCACCTGGGTGGGGGAATGTTTTCTCAGACATTCCCCTATCATTCCCCCACTTCCCCCGGGGGACTCGGGGTGGGGGCTGCAATTGACAAGTGCATAATTCTTGCACTTTCATTCAATATGGGCACAGGAGAGCAACATGAGGCGATTTTAAATTCCAATATCATACTTTTGTAGCCACAAAGGGAATCAATTATTATTGAATAATCCAAAACATGATCAAGGACAATCAGCACAGGTTATCTCAAGCAGTTCAATATTAAAGCCACAAACGCCAAAATTGTTTTGTAAAGATTTTACTTTATTTTAACTACAACTCTTACAATATCCTAAAATAAGTTATACATCTTCTAATAGTCCCTACCCATGCATTGGAACTAAGAGTCACTTTAAATTCCTTAAAAGTTTATCATTGGACTTAATATACATGAGCCACTTTTAATAGTATGCACTGACCCAATAGGTCTTGATGTCTTACGTCGATCGGTGTTAAATGAAAACAACTGGAACATAGTTTTCACGAAGGTTTCAGGCATTATTTCTTTCTACATAAGAAACAAATTCATGGTGAAAAAAGTAAATGCAACGTTCAACTATAGTTGATTTAAAACACAGTGGTTTGATATGGGAGTCTATGGGGAAATGTGGTATTGTTTCACATTTCACTGAATAAAAAAACCCATTTGTGATCCGTTTTAGGAAAATGAGTCATAAGTCGCAAAATATGGATTTTGAGATATCACCATAATATTTGAAAAGAGATCAAGCTGATTCCAATGATAGTAAACACTAGGGTACCTAATAAGTATTTCTATATTTCATGTTTGATATTCTTATTTTTGAAAAAAAAACGGAAGGATATGTTTAATACAATGTCCTGAAATTTACCGCATACAGTTATATGACTATTATGTGCTAAACCCTCTAAAAAACAGAACATTTCAATAAAGAGATTTTATGAATAAAACACTATGACAAATATTTGCAACTACACATATGTAGGTGCTGAGCACTAGTTGGTCCCATGGTTATATTGCACCACATCCTCCTCCTCCTCCTCCTCCTCATACAGACCCCTAGTTCTCTCTCTCTTCCCCCATATATCATATCGTATATCAATATTTAGTGGCTTTTCAATGTGCATTGAATACAATCAAGGAAGAATTAATGTTCTCACTTAACTAGCATTTTGACATTGTCACAAGGGGTGTTGTGTTTGGGGGTAGGGGTCTTTAAAGCATGAGTAGAGTGGGCATTATCTGAGAATACATGTACATGTTTAAAGTCATAAAAAACAGCGTAAGGCCAATAAATAGATGTGGTTACTTCCTAAAATTGAAGAAAGATGGAAAGTGTATTATCTTCCTACCTGATTGCAGATGCATGAGATGTAGACTGATCTCTAGTCCATCAAATGTGGGTATGTCTCAGTACCGTGTCTCAGCTTGGTCCCAGGGAGAATGCAACAAGCACACCTAGACCTAGATTTGGTCATAAAGTTTCTTCATTTATTCAATGTTATATATCTGGTGGAAGTTTTTCATCACATATTATTGTTCTGTTTCTGCAGGGTCATGGCAATCCCCATCAGAAATGTACAATATACATAGCCCAGGCACTTGTGGCATTTATAACATATCCTTACTTTAATATGTTCCTATTTTATCTTGCTTAGGGAGGAAATTCCTACGGTGGGAATGAAATTCATCAATGGTTGAATCAAGAATTCCTTCCCTAATCAGCTGCTTACCAAGGAAAAGTAACAAAGAAAGGAAAATATCAAGTTAAGATTTATCAACAACAGGCCCCTGGTGTTTTCATACACTCTGATGCCTGCAGGTGCTCCAAGCCATTTCAGGTGCAGGTTTGTGCACACTGGCCTCTAAACTTTCATTTGCATACTCTTATGGGAAGCTCTACCGAAGAAGAGAAGGAAAGCTCACAAAATCATTCATTCTTTTAGTTCTTTTTTCTTGCCTCCAAATCTTACTTTATTCTTAAAGACCTTGGTTCAAGAGAGATGAACATTTAGAGTATACATTTAGCACAAGAAAGGCCTACATGGAGGATAGTTCCTCCTAATGAGTATACATTTAGCACAAGAAAGGCCTACATGGAGGATAGTTCCTCCTAATGGGTACATTTAGCACAAGTTCCTCCTAGCACAAGTGACTTACCTTAAGATAATCACTCACAACAGCTGGTGTGACTGTCAGGACTTTCTGCTGGGAATATTATCTTCCCACGCAGATAACTTATTCTCATATATGAGTAATTCTCCCAATAGTGCATCATTTGGTTTTCAAGCCAAGAGTGTCTATTACTTGTATTTATAATAACCAGATATAATTATTATCATTTTATTTGGATTCCTTAGGAAAAATTAGGCTGTGGGAACCCGACAAAGTTCTTATGCAAGAATCTTCGCCATTATTGCAATGATAGGGCTTTCTCAGGCTAGAAAATAATAAATGATTATGGAGTATCAATATAATACACAGGCGCAGTCAGAAAATATATTACTTCTGCTGAAAAAAAATGGTTTCTACACATGCACACATGTTCGTCATTATGAAAAAACACAATATTTTAAACCGTTCTAGACATGGAAAATATCGTTTTGGAGTATCTGTGTCGCGTTACGACATATATTAGTTTAAAAACAATGAAATACCCCAAGAGTAACCTTTAATATTATATTGCATTTAGTTTTTGGACGATGGAAAATGAATATGTATGTGTAGTGGGTCCGCCACCCGGAATACAGCGAGGCTGTCGACTATCGCCGAACACCAACCAGGCTACGACAGCGGGAGCACTTCTACCAGCGCCGGAGACGACTACCACCAGTTCCGGCCAGTTCCGTCAGGGGGCGACATACGACCACCGTGCAGACGACACTGCAGACACCCTCCGACGGACGGTAGGCGGAGGATTCTACTACCTCCGCAAGGGGATCCAGGCTTCGCTTAACACTACGGACTCGAGCCGCGCCACGGACCGAGATACTTCTGTTGTTCAATTTAAGCACCCTTGCTTCAGTGACAATACCTTTGTAACTGTATACCTTTGGGAAATAAACCAGGTTCAAACGAATCTCCTCGTATTCGTGATTCTTTCCGGAATTTCGTAAACTCGTGCCCACGAATCTGAGGTTCACTACATTGGTGCCATGAGCCTAGGGCTGAGTAGGGAAGTTCCCGAAAGGATCCCCGATGTTAAGAGTCAGACGATGACTCTTGGCGACGAGGAGGCAGCCAAGGCCGCGGCCAAGGCTGAAGCCGAGCAGCAAGCATGCGAGGCTCTCGCTCAGATGTTAATGAGACGTCAGGGCGATGCGCAAAATTTTGCGAATGACTCATTTGCTCAACTAGAGCAAGTAGTTGCACACATAGACAATATGCGTGCCGACGGATTGATCGTCAATCCGGATACACAAAGCTTGGTTGAGAAACTAGTAGCTATTGTGTTAGGGTTGCGCTCGTGTTACAACGAGGACGATCTTCGCAAGCTCATAGAGCGGGCGGACTTCAACGTCGAGACAGGCGAGGCGGATGGATCGGATCATTCCGACATTAAGCCGCCGGAAACCGTAAAAACGGCAGTCCCGCTGGGACAGAGCGACGACGCAAAGGTCATGATAGACCAATTGACTACCGTACTTTGTTCTTACGACAAGACGGGAAAACCACCAAGCGAAATCGCTGAAGGTGAAATTCGAGGAACACTCGACTTACTGTGGGTACTGCACGAACAACTTCCGTTGAAGCGTGTACAGCGGCTGTATCGTGGTCTACACGAATATGCGGCTTGCCCCCAATGTCTGATCGATATGTTGGATCGGAGATATCCTGCGATGCTGCCTCAAGGTAGCCCGGATCCGCGAGTGCAATTGCCTTTGCAAGATACGGAAAGCACGGAAATGCGAGCCCCGCGCTTGCCTAGTACTCCGGCAGGATTCAAGACTGCAGGAAGAAGAGTCAACTTTGTAGATTCGTCTCCTTCGGACAATGGTCTCAACTACTCGTTGACTAATGTTTCGATTCCATTATTGGATAACGACTTACAGCCCAAACGGGGTTTGTCAGCTGGTCGCGAACCAGACGACCATACAACGGTACCAACGAGCACTACTAAGTGTAGGCGTTCGATGATGCCTGAAATGGAAGCAAGTGTTGTATATAATGAGGACCGCCCTGCGGAAGTTCGTTTATACGGATCGACGGGCAAGGGAGAAAATCCCAAACCTAAAAATCTCAAACCTTTTCGCAATGGGGAGGATTGGGAAGAGTTTCTCGCATCAGCGATAAACTATGCCGAACTTTGCGGTTGGCCCGAGGAAACGCTTATGCGCGAACTGATTATGGCAACTTCACGACATGTGAACCAGTCTACTTGGGGAAATTCTAGGTCCCTAACATTAAGTGACGTTGTGACGAGGCTTCGTGTCATCTTGGACACAAAGACTGAAGAGCAACGCCAGGAGGAATACCGCAGCCGTGTTCAACAGCCTGGCGAATCACTTCAACACTATGGTGAGGCTCTACTTACCTTGTGCAAACGTGCGTACGAGGGACAATACCTCAAACATATGAAGAAGGAGTCTATCCGTATCTTCTGCACAGGCTTAGAAGACAAATTTCTTGGCATGTGGGTGCAAACAAATCGCCCAAAGTCTATGCAAGATTGCGTAGATCTCGCAACAGATTTTGTGCGAGCAGTTGGCCCAGCAGCATATCAGCGCGTCTTGGGTTCCACGCCGGGACAGTCCTCTAAATTTAAAACTAGAGGATATAAGTTCTACGGACAGAGGAAGGACAAGGAGCGGAAAGCTTCTTACGCGGCTGCGGAAGCAGAGGCGCAGTCCGACTCTGACTCGTCAGCGGACGAGACTTCGGGGGCGTCTACTGCGACCAAAGTCCCGGACTCTGATTCGGAATCGGAGTTAATAGCCGATTTCGCAGCCTTCCAGGCAATGAGGAAGGATGTGCGAAAGCAAGACGGTAAAAAGTCTGACCATAGCACGAAAAAGGCTTGGGATAAAACCAAGACTTTGTCCAAATCTTCCAAGAAGACGGTCACGAAAACTGACTATCGGAAGAAGGACACGAAGGCGACTCGTCCAGAGCCAGCCTGTTGGCTTTGTGGGAAAACAACCCATTTGCAAGCCAATTGTCATCACCTGAAGAAGTTTCGCGCTTTCATCGCGAAAGAGACGGGTGAGGAATTCAATTCCCCGGAAAATAAATCAACTAAGGGAAATTGACGTGGGTCTCGCAAGGAAGCGGTGATGGGACCCGCAAGTTCGACGGAACTCTTGACGGGAGGGTGAGCCCTTCAGGGGGGTCGTACAATCTGGGGAGGTTAGGTAGGCAGGCAGAACTGAACAGGGAGGAAACTGGGGTGATGGAGGGTGAGGACCCGACAAAGCCCGCAGACACGAAACTTGGGTCGAAGGAGTCGGTTAGTAGCGTTCGAGCCATCCCACGCGATCGTGGAATGTGTTTGGACGGTCGCTATACTGACGCTGGCACGGCGCTGCTCGCGGTTAGCTCTACCGTGGGTGGGGAACGCTGTGTTAAAAATTTGACTAGTTCTGCGGCTGGCCGTGATCTCTCTATTCCTATCGACGTGGTAGCGATAGTGGATAGATGGTATGTACCTGTCACGGTGGGTACTAGGCGAGGAGAATTTTTATATGACACAGGTGCAACTACCTCACTAGTGTCTAAACAATTCTATGAATCGCTAGCTCGCAAGCCCGACCTGCTCGCTTCGCGGGTTCGGGTAAAACCACTTGCGGGTGGTACTCCAGAGACGATGGGGTATGCGGTCTTTGACTTTGAGATCGCAGGGCGTTCGTATCCGAACGCTTGTCTCGTAGTCAGTGGTAGTCAGTGGTCTAGGCGGTGGGGAGGAGGCCATGCTGGGCCAAGACTTCATGTGGCGCTATGATACTAGCATGACGGGGCCTGGGAAGAAGCTCCTGGAAGGAGGCAAGAATCAAGTATTCTGTCGACGGAAAAGGGGCGATATCGACCGCATTCCTACGGGAGGATGTGCGTTCGAGGTGAAGGTCGCGTCTGTGGATGTGTCCCTACCCGAGAACAACGTGGGCTATATCATGGAGTCAGATGTAGGGTTACAGGTAGACGGTCTCGTGGAGGGTTGCGATATATATGTATCGTCTGCTCACTGCCACGAGCTTCCTATTATGAAGTCAACAGGACTTGCAATAGTCATGCCACGCGGGACGCCCGTGGCATCCGCTTATGAGGTGGCGGCAAACTTCACGGGTGACTATTCGCATCTGGCGTGTGCGAGAGCAGAGTCCGTGAACGGGTCCAGCACGGGGGGCAAGCCAAAGCTGACCTCCGATAGCTGTTCAATTACTAGCATCCCTGAACTGGAATCTATCATAGAGGGCGCTGAAGTAGCGGATACTGAAACCTTGAAAAAGGTGCGCGAGTTGGTATACGCAAAAAAGCGGGTGTTCAGATTGCAGGGTGAACAATTGGGGTTTACGAACAGGGTTCTACACTCCATCGACACGGGTGACACTAAGCCTATAAAGTTACCTTTCGAGTTCCCTTGGCAAAACAGGAGGCTCTGGACTCCCAGGACAGTAAGATGCTAGCGGAGGATAAGATCGAGGAAGGAAATGGACCGTGGGCCTTCCCCACGGTTCTTGTTCCGAAACTGGATGGTTCAACTAGGGTTTGCGTTGATTTCAGGAGACTGAACAATGTGACACGAAAAGACTCATACCCACTACCGCGAATAGACGACTGTCTAGACGCGCTTGGTGGCAATGCGTGGTTTTGTACCCTAGATCTGGAGAGTGGCTATTGGCAAATAGCTATGGATCCGGACAGTAAAGAGAAAACGGCTTTCACAACTTCCACGGGGTTATACCAGTTCAAGGTGATGCCGTTTGGTCTTTGCAACGCCCCGGCCACGTTTCAGAAAATGATGACGGAGGTTCTCCGGGGGCTTAATGGCAAGATCTGCGTCGTCTATCTCGACGATGGGATCATTTATGGTGCAACAATCCATGATGCTATTACGAACACGGGGTTAGTGTTTGACAGGTTGATGGCATACGGCCTTAAGTTGAAACCGAAGAAGTGTCGCCTCTTTCGTGAAGAGGTACAGTACCTGGGTCGCATCGTATCTAAGGAGGGGATACGGGCGGATCCGGAGAAGACGCGAGCGGTAGTAACTTGGCCTATTCCGTTGACAGTGAAGGATATCAGATCATTTCTGGGTTTCGCTTCATATTACCGTCAGTTCATTCCGAGTTTTAATGATCTCGTGCGGCCATTGCAGGAAACTGCAACAGCTGGACAAAAGGTACTACGGTATAAGCTTACTTGGAATAGTGAGCTCGATGATGCATTCGAGGCTACAAAGAAAGCCTTGCTGTCCACGTCCGTCTTGGCGTATCCATGAGCGACCGGCCAGTTCATTCTGGATACGGATGCGAGTGGTACGGCCATGGGGGCGGTCCTATCGCAGGTTCAGGATGAGCAAGAGCGGGTGATCGCATATGCCAGTAATTCGCTCTCGAAATCGCAGGAAAACTACTGTACTACGTACAGAGAGCTGTTAGCGGTCGTATATTATGTGCGGAAGTTCAAACATTATTTATACAGCGCAGACTTCATAGTCCGTACAGACCACTCGTCTCTTACGTGGCTTATGACCTTCAAGGAACCAGAAAATATGCTGGCTCGTTGGTTGCTGGACTTACAGCAGTACGGGGCTACCAACAAAGGTGTTATTCAGCACCGCCTGGGCAAGAAGCATGAAAATGCGGATGGCCTCTCTCGTAGACCCTACAGTCGTTGTAAACATACAGATTGCGATGATTGTGGGGCGCACAAGGCTGCTGTAGCTAGTCTCGTGGGGGAGGGGGTAGGCACGGACGACAATCTTGTATCTGTAAACCAGACTATCCGTGAGCAACAGCGCACGGACGATACTATCAATCGTATCATGGGTTTTCTGGAAAACAACCGGGAACCCACGAATCTGACTAGTGAAAGTGATGAATTCAGAACAATCTGGAGTCACAAGACGGATTTGTGTTTGGAAGAAGGGGTACTCACGTTCAAGTGGAGAAAACCTTCGACTGGACATGTTTTCTCGAGGATCGTGTTGCCGTTTGACCAACACCTATCTATGTTCAGGCGATATCACGGCCCGGCCTCAGTGGGACATTTTGGGCACGCCAGAACGAAAGACGCTTTGCGAAGAAGGTTCTTCTGGCCGGCTCAATCCGGGGACATAAAAAGATGGATTCAGTTATGCCCCGAGTGTAATGTGCGAAAAACACGAAAAGGTGTCAATAAATCGCCATTGCAAAAAGAGCTCACGGGAGAGAGGTTCAGTAGAATCTCGATGGATATCCTTAGTGGCTTTAAGACTAGCACGAGAGGAAATACTTGTGTATTGGTCATTGTGGATTACTTTTCGAAATGGTCAGAAGCATACTGCTTACCGAACCATAAGGCGATGACAGTCGCCTGGACAGTATTTCGCAATTGGATCCTGCGGTTTGGCGCGCCCAGAGCGATACAAACTGATGGGGGCCCCTAGTTCGATGGAGAATTATTCCGGGAACTCTGTAATCTCTACGACACGAAGAAACAGACAACTCTCCTGTATTGTCCACAGGCAAACGGGCAGGCAGAAAGGTTTAATCATGTTCTTGTAGAACAGCTCTCGTGTTACGCGGATTATGGCGCGGATGATTGGGATACTTATATCCCATGCATCGCGGCGGCATATAATAATAAGATTAACGCGAGTACGGGCTGCACTCCTCATTCCGTGGTTTTCGGAACAGAGGCATATACACCTGCGGATCTAATTCATGGTGTACCTCGAGATGGCTTGGACTTCCCCTCCGGCTCAGGCTTCATCGAGGATCTTCGTAAAAATTTACGGAAGTCGCACGAATATGTGCGTCGTACGTTGAAGAAAACGGCCATCGCTCAGAAACGCCATTTTGATTTGTCCGCAACAAACCGGTCATTTGAAGTGGGGGACTGGATATATAGATATTACCCACCAAAGGCGGCAAACAAATATGGTGCGAAGTGGGATGGTCCGTTTAAAATAACCTGTGCATTAGGAGGCAACTCCTATGTCGTAGATACCGCGGCCGGTGGTGTCAAGTGGAGTGGAGATCTTATGAAATCCGTTCTGGACCCTGACAAGAGGGGAGAGCTCCACAAAACGACCGGGTTGGAACAAGCTCCTGAGTATAGGAGGCTTGTGGCTGCTGGTAGAGATGTGGTGTCGCTGGAGAAGGGCAGGGCCGTGGCAGGTCAAGAGCTCGCTAAGTCGTTAGAGAAAACACTTCTCCGGAAAGTTAATCTCAAGAACAGGTGTGGCCGACCACCTAAGCACAAGAAGGGGTGTACGGAGGAGACCGTGCTCCCTCCAGAGCGACCAACTTCTCCACCGAAAAAGCAGGACAAGGGTAGGAAACCCTTGGTACCTAAGGCAGACAAGCCCGATAAGCTTGTACGACGGGGTTCGGATGTGCCGAATCCCACAAGGCCGCCCGATGTCGCGACACGAGGCATTGGCAAACGTGTCTCCAGGCGTCTGCTCAGGCTTGGGATCGGATAGCTCGGAACGGCCGTTAGAGCCTCTATTCAAAATGACGAACAAAAAGGTCTGTTAACCCAGTTGTGTCTGTCGAAGACATGGGTTAAGAAAAAAAGTACACAACAAGAAGTCATTTTGGTCAATACGCTAGGAGAGTGGACACCTCTGTAACGACCAACCCTATACGGCAATAGCTGTACGAAGCTGATAGGTTGAAACTGCTAGTATGGATCCATGATGTGGACAGTACCGATATCGGGCTGAAATCAACCATATTCGCTAACAGTAAGAAACCTGAAGCCAAGTATGTTTCCCTTATCATTTAAAAACTGCCATAGTACCTTCGAGCGGCCCGTCTAGGGCTGTACATTAACATATTTAACACGAAGGTGTTACTAACCGTGGTTAAAAACCACGTACTTACATACATACAACATTCGTATAGATCAACTATGCGGAAGTTATTCGGTTTACGGGTAGAAAACTTCGTGGAGGCTGGGCCCGACCAGGGCACCACCTTCAGGCGATCTGTTGATCACATGACCTGATCTTAGAGCATCTGCCTCTGAGACAGTCAGTCAAGCGAGAAGCGAGTTGGTGGCCACATGTAAGTGGCTCGCATCAACCGCATTTTTGGCTTTTACATAGAGCAAGGAGAAATCCAGTTCACTGTAAGTAGCAGCAAACGTTAACTTTCATTGTTGGACCATTGTGATATTGAAAATGAAACCATGTCATTATGTTACCATTGATGAATTACGATTGTTGAGTTCTGGCCGCTTCCATATAGCGTGCTAAGACATTCCGCCATGTGCATCGAGAGAACAAGAGGAGGCTGGTGTCGATACCGACCA
This sequence comes from Sthenelais limicola, assembly GCA_942159475.1. Taxonomy (NCBI): domain Eukaryota; kingdom Metazoa; phylum Annelida; class Polychaeta; order Phyllodocida; family Sigalionidae; genus Sthenelais; species Sthenelais limicola. The sequence goes on along the minus strand of OW804099.1, from coordinate 17,778,649 downwards.
TCTCAATGAACCTCTTTCCGATATGGGATTGGGTCGTTGGGAACTATCCTTGATGTTCGCCAAATGTTGCCGTGGTAAAGCGATGAAATAGTAAATGGGAACTTTTGATTCCCGGGGAGGGCTGTTTCATTGTTCAAATCTGATGGTTTCGATCGTCAACTCGAAAGCCGCCATGTGCGTAGAGGTGACCTTTCTGCACTGCCGGTGGTTTCGGTTGCTGATTTTCCTGTCGCCAGGTGGGGTGTATCTAGTTCAGTTTCGTGTTTTCGTATGGGCTCCGGCTATATATGTAATAAAGAACGGTTGGACACGGCTCCCGGGAGTTCGCGAGCGATGTCAACACCTCGGGTGCGATTGTTTCATTCGGATGGCCGCCTATATAAGAGCCCCGAGACTAAGAGAGAGGTAATTAATTTCGGCAAACACTCGTGGTTTGCCGTACTTCTCTATCTCGGCGGACTACTGGTTAGGCCGTTAGTGTGTGAAATTTCATTGTGACCCGTGAATTGAGTGTTTCACTTTGTATTACAGGGTACAGACTTCGAGTTCTGGGACGAGACGAGTCGGACGAGAATAAGGATTGGGGACTGTCTCCGAGACGAGCCCCTTCTACCGTCGGGTAGCCTTTCGTGGTCACGCTCCTCATGAGCGATGACAGCGAACACTCGGCCGCAGACTCCTTCGAGGAGACTGCAGCCAATTGCAAACGGCGTGTTCGTCGTGAACGCGACCGCCGTCTCAAACGTGAGGTGGACGGTCCGCCAAGTCACTCGGATGACTCGGACGCGAGCCCATCAGATGGCCTAAAAGACCCCGATGCGGCTGCCGGCACAAAGCTCTCAACGCCGCGGCAAAGAAGCTCAAGTGGGGAGATGGAAAGAAGCCGGTTCTTTCTTTACTCCCCGCAAACGAGCGAGAGCGAAAGGAGGCGGTCCGTGACCCATCGGAGGTCGATCGCTTCCCCGACTACCCGGAGTACCACAAAGCGGTCTCCGTGGAAGAGTACAAGCGTTTCTTTGAAACCTGTACCAACCCCCGTAAGGTCTTGCGAACGGCTGACCTAGCGTACTCGTTTGAAGCTGACCGTAAGCTTCAAATGGCTATGCTCCTCTACGAAGAGGGTTCGCGGTGCCCGTTCCTGCTCTGCAAAACGGAGGCACTCGTCGGTAAGCCGCAGATCTTTAAATCTTGGCTTCTCTTCACCAGACATCTGTGTGAGGTGCATACCCCCGTGACACCGGTTTGGCGGTGTCCGATTGGGTATTGCCCAGTAACCCGGGACCGTCGCTCCGACATCGTGGCCCACGGTTCAAAGGAGCCGCATAAGATGGCCCGTAAAAAGGCTGTCGACAAAATTATGCCGGCTCTCGAGCGCGTGGGCGTTTCGTATCTCCCACAGTGGGGATACAAAAGCGAGCTCCACCTTGCCTCTGCAACCTCAGAAGCCATTCTGAGGAACGCGAAGGAGCAAGGCTTCACCTCCAAGTACCCGTTGGAAAAGGATATTACTAAGCCTAAACGAACGGGGAAGACCAAGAGGAAGAAGAAGGGTTCCGATAAGTCGGACAAATCGGACCATTCCGATACGGAAAAGCGGCCCGAGAAACGTCCGAAACTCGTGCCCGCACCGATTCCCGACAAGAACGCCTGGCTAGATGGGTATAAAATTCCGTCCTCTAAGGAGAAGGAATTCCCCGCCTTGCCCGCGCCTACAGGACTTGCGGTCCTGCAGAAGTCGCGTCGCCCCGCACCCACAGCCGCGGAAGGTAGAGCACCTAGTGCCACCTCACCCGTGCCGGACCCTCAGCCGGGTCCGTCACGGCCTGCGGCTGCCGCAAGGGCACCCCCACCCGAAGTCGACCGGGTAGGCATCGCTCGCACCCGGAAGGTGGTGGCTGATCGCACAGCGGTCCTCCGGCTGGCTCTACAAGAGTCGCTGGAAGGCTTCTGTGTGGATATCGCAGAGACCTACAGGCCTCTCGATAACGTGGACCGTTTGGTTTATAGCCAAGCGGAAATCGCGCAGCTTATGGAGGACCTTAACAGGTCCCTCAATGAGCAGGAACTCCTGGTGGAGAGGGTAAACCTTCTCGACACGCAAGTCAATGGACTTCGCCGGGAGAACCAGGAGCTGCACGTGGAGGTCACTCTGCTGCGGGCTCAGGCTGCACAACGGGCTATGTGACCCACGTCTCCTCCGCCACCAAGGGTAGAGACGGCTCCTCCAGTGCAGAATCCGATTCTGGAGGTCCGCGAGAAGTTCAACAGAGCTTTGCGCGTAGCACCGGCCGTTCCTCCGGGTTTCGCTCCGGGTGATCGTCAGACCGCCAAACCTCTTTTTTGAGGTATAGGTCGTGGCACTCCCACCCACACTCCAGCCCGCGCGCCCACACGCGTCGCGACTACGAAGGTGCCCCGACCGCTGGGACATCAGCGCTCGACGCGACTCCTCTCCAACTGCTCGGTAGGAGGAGGAAAAGGCGGCGGCACAGCGTCATTTCGAGCAGGGTCGGGTCGAGGCAGAGCGGCTCTGTGCCAAACGTGAGACGGCCCTAGCTGAGACGCGCCTGATCAAAGAGGCCTTGGAGAGGAAACTCCGTGAAGAGGAAACTCTGCGACAGGCGGAAGATCTACGACTCCAACAGGAGGAGGCTGCTCTACGGCAAGCCGAAGAGCAACGACTCCGACGACTCCAACAGGAGGAAGCCGCTCATCAGCAACTAGCTGATATGGCCAAGCGGGAGGCTTTCGAGCAACTCCGTCTGCGAGACAAGGAGCAGTCGGCTCGCGACATGGCGTACTTCCGCGAGGAAGACAAGAAGGAGGAAGCTGAACGTCGGCAGGCCAAGCTGGATCGGGAGATTCAAGAGCTCAGCGAGACAGAAAGTCGGCTGCGAGTTGAGGCTCTCAATTCGCGCCGGCCGGCCTTTCCCCTATCCCACGGGATAGAACCTCCCTCCGTCCAGGTAGTGGACCCCGCGGGGATCCCTATGGACACTGGTGGCACGCTCATCGGCGTTACTGATTTAACTCGGCAACGCGAGAACCAGGGCGTGTGTACGGACACGGGAACCACCCCGTGGATGTCAGCAGCTACGTGGGGCCCTAACATGCTCCCGGGTAGCCAATCCGCGGAAGCCGAGGATTCGGCCGAAACAACTCCGGCTGCCTCCTCCACTCCCCGTTCGTACAGGCCACCCCGAGGGGACGTCTCCTCGGCGACCAAGCGCCGCTCCTTTATAGAGGAGAAAACTTTGGTGGCACGGCCGGCACCGCCTCCGAGCGGAGAGGCTCTTCCCGTAACCGCGCCCACGGGTACGAGTATGGAAGGGGTCGAGGGAAATGGTGACGTAATCCCGTTACCATGGCCTCGCACGGACGAGCGTACTAGCTCCATGGACGGTCTGGCGACAGCAGGCTCCGGCTCTGACAAGTCGGTAGAAATATCGGACGGGGAAGAGCACGAGCTACTGCAGGAGTCGGACCCCGATACGGCGTTGATTTACGATGATCTGGGGCAAGAAGACAACATAGTTGTCGTCCCAGATCCGCGTTTCGACTCGTTCGATGAAGCCCTTATTGGGAATCTTTCGCTTCACGGCATCTCCAAAACGGAGGGTGAAGCTGAGGCGAAAGAGGCAGGTGAGTTCGTCTAGAACTCCCTCAATAGGGCTCGGGATCAGCACTGCGATTCCCCGAGGCGGCAGTCTCGTGTGGGTTCATCTCACAGCAAGGGGGGGGGGGCTCTCCTCCTCGCAGGTGGTGGTTTTATCTGCAAGGCTAGTATGGTTCACTAGTCTTGCTTTTATTAATAAAGCTCGTGCACGAAATTTTTTTATGCTTCGAATGTACGCTTCCGGTTGTACCGCGCTGCGAGACCGGGACAGACAGGCATTTCCGGTGGCCTCTTTAGGCCTATGAAGGCTACGAACCTTGGGGGCGAGTGCAAGCCTGGCTCTAGGATCCGTGCGGCGGAGTGGCATAACATTTGCCCCGCTGCACACGAGGATCTGGAGCCACGAGGATCTCCTTGGTGCCACGGCGGACCCTACATAACTAGTTATCGTGGACCTCCTCAACTCCAACTAGTGAGGGGGCAGTGTAGTGGGTCCGCCACCCGGAATACAGCGAGGCTGTCGACTATCGCCGAACACCAACCAGGCTACGACAGCGGGGGCACTTCTACCAGCGCCGGAGACGACTACCACCAGTTCCGGCCAGTTCCGTCAGGGGGCGACATACGACCACCGTGCAGACGACACTGCAGACACCCTCCGACGGACGGTAGGCGGAGGATACTACTACCTCCGCAAGGGGATCCAGGCTTCGCTTAACACTACGGACTCGAGCCGCGCCGCGGACCGAGATACTTCTGTTGTTCAATTTAAGCACCCTTGCTTCAGTGACAATACCTTTGTAACTGTATACCTTTGGGAAATAAACCAGGTTCAAACGAATCTCCTCGTATTCGTGATTCTTTCCGGAATTTCGTAAACTCGTGCCCACGAATCTGCGGTTCACTACATATGTATCTTTCGATAAAAATAAAGATTATTATCATATGCTCTTTATTAACCCCTTTATTTCCTAAATAAAATTCATTAAATTGATGCTGGAATGTTTCATGTCGCGTTACGACATGTAAAACAGCTCCCATATTTAAAATAAAAAATATTTTTATGCAATTTCCCTTTTTCTAATAATTCTTTAGGTCTGCCTGAATTTCGTAAAAAAATATAGATATGAATTAATGCAGATGCTGTTGAATTGCAGTGAGCATATAATATTATTGGGATGTCGCTGTTACGCTATAGCGTTGCCGTTGCGCTATAGCATTGCCGTTACGCCATAATTAATAGAAATATAGAGATCCTTCTATATTAGCACAGTTACTGTATAGAAATAAAACGGTTATTTTGACAAAAAATTATTCAAACTTTGGTTACAACCAGGTCCTATGTTGGCGGCCATCATCGATTTCCTAGCTGTTGATGTCTTATTTAATATTGCTGGCATAATTACTGGGTTACTCATCTCAAATTTACACATTAAAGTTTCCATTATTTACAAGGATACACCAGTATGAAATACAAAAAAATGGACACTTAGTTTCTCAGGAAACCTTCCGGCATCCTTCCTTACTACAAACAAAACAAATTCATTGGAAAGAAGTATATGCAACCTACTATAATGTATGTCAATATCAACAGCAATAAATTCAGAATTTGCCTCGATTTTATTCATTACACATACACTGGAAACATTGAAATACATTTATATATGATATGACACTGTACGAACATGCCATTTTACATATGAACGATAAATAATTGAACTCAAACCCACAGCTGCAGGAATCTTGACAGACAGCTTTGCCTACCCATTTATTACAGATAGACTGGTGCAAAACTACATATTATATGTCTTAAAAAATTTCTAGAGGCATTTTTTGTTAATGCTTGGTATACGGTGGTTTTATACTAAAGTGAGGGTGCTGAGTCCGAAAATGCTGGTTACCACCTTGAAATATTGCTCTTTCCTACCACCAGGGGGCGTTTTATGTCAATTCTCGGATATTTCTTTTTATAACTACCAGGAAATTTATCACAGCCTTATGCATGTGTAAAATCATGTGTAGAGGAGATCATCAGGTTTCATTTGATATCAACCTTTTTACTGTGCAATAAATATTACATTTTATATGAATTTTCAAAAAATTTAAAAAAATGCATTTTTTCACAAAGTGTAAAGTTTTTGAAAATTGAATGACAACAGAAGAAAAACTATTGATTTTAGCCATTAACAATTATAAAATGGAATAAAGGCCTGTTAAAGAGCTTCCATTTGACACCATTCACAAACCAATCAGATAAATATTCATAGAAATATTGATTGTTGAAAAAATGAAGCACATTTGATTTTAAGTGAACATTTACCCAAACATCAAAGCACATAATTATTCTAGAAGTTTCACAAAGTATGCTTCACAAAGAAATGTGATTTTATCAACAAAAATACTTGGAAATAATTTTCAGGAAAAAAATTGATCACTATTTTCAGATAATTCCTCAAGATCAAGGTCAATCTCATGGAGTTGATCTAATACATGTACATCTTCACAAGCATAGTTTATTTTCCCTTGTTAATGTATCCAACTTGATAAATACACAACTGAATATTATGAAATTGTTTGTTTATTTTGTTAAACAAAAAGACAAATAGTATATTGACCATGGGTCAGTAAAATGTGTAGTATTGTAGACATATGGGTCGGATTTTCTACAAATGTACAATTGCTGATTTCCAGACTTTGGTGCATTCTTTTGCTTATATTTCTAAGAAGAATTGTCAGAATAACGATATCTTTGCAGGGTCTTGTAAAAGACCCTTTTAGCCTTTGGAAAATGTATACTTTTATTAGGTTGCATGGATTATTCACTAAGCTATGCCCTCTCAAAATGCCAAAACATGGGAAAATGGGTGTTCTTTTCAGATATCATGTTTTCTTGTGGCTTTTAAAGCGAATAGAAATGCTTATGTCTATTTTTAATTAAATACGAATAAATGTGAATAGTTATGTCTGACATTGTAAACATGTAGAAGCACTAGAGATGTAGTGGTTTCAAGTATTGGCTACAGGAATATATTTTTGTTGTTTATGTTAATGTTTTATGTTGGTTTTGCTGAGAATAATTTTGTTTGTTTCATCTAATTAATGTTTGGTTATGGTTGCCTATAAATTTACGGTTGCTTATTTATTAATTACATTTTTCTTTGCTACTTTTGCTTTGGTTTGTTTGTTATTTTGCTTTTATAATTGCCCAATCAACAAAATACAGCTGAGCATATCCTTAATGGAAAAGCTTAAAGCAAGGGTATGAGAACAGACAAGATTACATTCCAAGTAATATAGCGACGTGTACGTCCTGACCTCTGCGACTTCATCTCAGAAACAAATTGATATTCAGGATATTCTTGAGGAGTTTGCCCAAATGCCCAAATTCTTCTCATGCTGACACTGTTATTGTGATGGTTTATAGGACCTTCATCTGGAATCTTTCAACCGCATGTTGCCTTATTTCCATCATTATGACCACTTAAATTATGCCAAGTGAGGGTCAGTCTATGTGGCTGACATGAATAATCTCCCAAGAGAAGTTGAGGCTGAATTCAAGAATGGTTGTTTTACTTTTAAAAGATCCACTAGATGCTTCAACCAAGTTGATGCAGACCATGTGCAGGAGTGGCTAAATGCAACAGGGAAATGTGGGGGTGGCATTGTTGGTATCACTAAGGAAAGCTTCGAATATGTGGGCCCTGTCATATAATTTGCAATCACATATCAGTAATGAAACATACTAAGTGTATGGAGTAGAGAAGAATGACATCATTCTGAATGAGACTTTGCCCAGCAGAAAAAAAACAGGATAATAGAAATGAAAACAGCCTCTACACCCAGCTCAACTTGATGCGCATATTTTCAGAAACAGAGCTCTTATAGAACATTGCCTCTAAGGACCTTGCCACAATTGAAATCCAAAAGTCACTTTTGTCAGCCAAGCCAAATGGGGAAGAGAATTTGTACAAGTCTGTTGCTACTCCTCTTGTGGAATGTACTTCATTTCATGAGGCACTCAAAAGGAACAATCCCCTCACATTTGACCATTTGTACAAGGTGAAGAAACAAGGCCAAAGCAAAGATGAAAATACAATTTTGAAAGTTGACAGAAGTGTCATGCAGCGCCTAATAACTTCTTATGCCTGTTCCATTGTCATTGGCTGAACCCAATAGAAAAATTAAAGTCATTACTTGCTGATGTCTAGGTAAAAAGTGTCTGTAGATTGATGGGCAAGCACCTATTTGTTCTATTGGCAAGCCAGCCAACATTGGAAGATTTGGTGAGCTGGCAGATATGTTCAAGATATCAGTTATAGGTGCAGGAGCTTCATTCGATCAAATTCACATCATATTTTATTGATATAAGTAGACATCCATAAAGAACCTGACCAGAATAGAGAGGGCCAAAGGATGTGCACCTATCCTGAAAATGGTTGAAGGATGTCATGTTCCCCTTTCATAAAATAGGAAAAACTTCCTCTCACTGGCAAAAAACAAGAAGATCTAGCATGTTTTTGTGAAAACAAATTCTTCTTAAACAAAAAAAGACCATTGTGGTCAGTGGTGAATTCAAAGAAATAGATGTTGTTCAAAGCACTACTTCAGTCCTACTCTTTCATTGTCTGGGCTAGAATCTCATCATGAAGAAGCAGACACATGTTTCATTCTTCATGCAATTTACTGCAATAAGGACACTGTAGTTCTACAATCAAGGGACACAGGTGTCCTAGTTTTACTTCTGGCTCACTACATCAAAATCTGTTGTCAAAAGCTGTGGGTCAAAGCTGGTACTGCCAAAAAGCACAAGTACTACCCAGTGCATGAAATAGCAGTAATAGCATAACTTCTTCCAAATGGTATCCATGCTAATCTACCTGCCTTTCATGCACTCAGTGGATCTGACACAACATCATTTATTTCTGGCCACTCAAAACAAACATGTTACACTTGTTTCCTGGATCATCACACATTGTTAAATGAAATTGGACTAAATGAAGCTTCATCTCCTTCAACAATGTCAGCTGGGGAAACATTTTTCTGCCATCTATGCACAGTTTCTGAAACAACAGTCAGTTGACAAGCCCTGCACATTTTATTTGGAAAATGCAGAAAGCCTGAATTGCTTCCACCAACATCTGATGCACTCAAGCTACACTTAAAGTGAACTCATTATCAGGCATTCATTTGGAATAAGGCCCATATTCCCAAGCCAACGATTCCAGATCCTTCTGATTTTGGATGGTTCATCAAAGATTCATGCCTCATGCCAGACATTATGACTTTGGAACCAGTTCCTGAAGCTTGCTTAGCCATGGTCACCTGTCAATGCAAGGCTGGCTGTAACCCCCACTGTTGCAGGAAATCAGGTCTACAATGTACCACTAACTGTTGGTGCTGTGCCCAAAGATGGTCCAACTTAAGATGGTCGTCTCCACTACTCACAGTGGTAAGCGCACCAGCGCAGCGCCACCACACACTGGGGAGTATAGACTCATGTCATACATAGAGTCAAATAGGGTCTAACCATACTGTGAAGGGCAAAATCGGGTCTTTGTAAGAGATATGGATACATGGTTCTTATCAGAGAGTGGGATTGGTTTCAGAAAACAATCTCTTGTTGGTTTAAGGCCACACATAGTGTACAATTGTAATTTCATTCTTTTCATTTCCCCTCTAATCCTGCCATCCTTCATATAGAAGTATACTATGTCATTTTATAAAATCAGTCGATTGGAAGAGAAGAGAAAACCATTATTATTGATGAATGAAATAGTTTATTTACTCACAATTCAAACAAATTTGTTCATAATACTATTTGAAAGTCATTAATTGTACATTTTCTAATGACCAGACCCATAATTATACAACACACACACAATGATAAAATGGATAAATCTGCTGCTGGGTGTACAATCACTAGTAAAATACTGCTAAATATAAGAAAACAACAGATCGATGAAACACATATATATAGACCTTTGAAACTGAAAATATGCTATAGATACCAAAAATACCATTAGATTACACTTTTCCCTCAAATGAAATATATGGCACAAAGAAGATACAGTATATGCTTAGATATAATAGTAGATACATATCATTAGGCAAAAAAACAAAAATATATTATTTGTGTAAAACGATGTATAATGAAATGTATTTCTATCTCTGGGCTAAATATATTGTTATTTTCCTTTGAAAGCCTATGTTAAAATTAACTGTTAAAATGGTAAAAATGTACATACAATGTCAGCATAATTTTCGACTGGGTTTCCATGAGATTACTGTTGTACCACACAATGGAATTGGACTCAATAAAATTTCTTTAAAAAAATATCATGAAGATCTGAAGAAAAGAAATATTACTGATGACTGAATTTGAGCGTTTTCCTATTTCTTCTTTGGCCCCCAACAGATAGCGATCTGTTTGTCAATTTGAGGGAAAAGTGTAATCTAATGGTTACAAATAATGTGATAACTATTCTATCAAGTGAGCACTTCTCTTCCGTATTATTTATGCAAGAAAGAGTTAAAACAGATGGTAATTTGCTCAATGCATTGACTATCTTGAAGCACACCTTATCTTGGTGAATGACATTTTCAATACACTTTCGGAACTCATCTTCAAGTTTACAAACTACCTCAAAAAAATTGTCACTTGGTATGATAAGGTTGGCACTTTCAGAATACTTTTTATGAATTATGAAAGTGTGCTTGATATTCGATTTGTCTAGTGACCCAGTGACTTTTAGAAAACAACCAGGACAAACTTTTCCTTGAACTTTTCTGCAAATATATCCAGATATATATGTGAGAATATTTTGCTCCTGTGTTGAAAAAGGATTGACATCCTCATCTTCTGGCAAGGTCATAATTGAAAGCACAGACTTTACAGCAACTGGTAGATCTAATAGTGACACAAGTTCGGGTTCCGAATTATTTGATGAGTTGCCTTTCTCCTGGGATTTAAATTCTGCTTTGCTCACAGTGAGGAGGAAATTGTCTACATCTTCTTGGCAATTTGATGTGGCACTCTTGAGCAACAATGCATCTACCATCACTTGTCTAAAAGCAGTGCGGAACTGTAGTGGATCTGGGTTATCTCGTTGACCACCTTTACCTCTGATTATGGAAAATAGGTTTTCCAAAGCATCCTGGTTCAATCTATTTGTTAACAAGAACTTAAACCCAAAGTCTGCCTTCAAGTGCTCCCAGAGTTGCAGCAAACAATTAATGGCCATTTTCCAACCTTCTAGGCATGGTAGTTTGCGGCCATTACCTGGGACTATGCTACCCAACCAGTGTTGGCATTCTTGTAAAAAGGCAAAATGTGTAGAGCCATCTTTTATAGCACCTCGCATGGGGGCTGAGCTGGACAGAGTTTGGCTGTTGAAACAATTAAAAAGTTTGTCCATTTTTGAGATGAAGTCGGCAGTATGTTGGGCATCCTCTGGAAGGGCCTTCAGTTTGACCATGGTTGTTATGCCAGCCGCAACTGAATGGCTGAGCACTTGTGTTGCATACTTCACTCTTAAGCTGGCAAAAGGGGGGAGTTGTATGTGCTTTGTGGTGAGCTTTGGGGCCATTCTTATTGGCAGACTACTATCCATATCATGGAAGTCTATGATGTACTTCCACTTGATCTTGCACCCATTTGAAACGAATCCATTTTTCTTGAGATTATTTCTTATATTTTTTATTAAGTGGGGCGGATCATAAAGGCAAAATATTTTGTGGTCATTATACATGAAATATGGCTCATGTACTGTGGCTTTGAGACAGGTTTCAAACATATTCCGATTATTTGATCCCTGGTCTCCAATGACAACACGGACCAGTAGTCCAGCCTCCTCAACCTTTGCAATGGCTTCTTTGAGAAGTGAGGACATAACTGTGCCATTCATGGGCCCACTTGTCAAGAAATAACCAATTGGTTGCTTCCATTTACCTCGAAGGCTCCTCACCATGAAAACAATAGCATGATTAGCCACAAATTTTGTACGACCATTCAGACCAAAATCTTCAAATCCTTCCACTTCATCTTTCTCTGTGTTGAGATTCATTCCCTCTTTGATTGACATCTCATCAAGCAGTATCCCACATATCTTGGAGCTCTGATCCATATGCTTGACCTTCAGCTTAAGTGCAGCTAGAATATTGCCATTAAATCCAGGATATATTTGGATCTGCCGCATTTCCTTAGACAAAGTGCTCACTGAAGGAAGCGTAAACAATTTACAGAGCATCCGGTAAGTCTTAGGGCTTGAATGAAGTAGGGATAGTGCTAATGATTTGTCATATGGACTCCATCTTCTTCCTTTGGGTTTCCTTTTTCCCTGTTTAATTTGGCACATGACAAAGCGGAGGGTCTTTTCAGAAATATACTCGGACAAATCTTCTTTCAGTTTAGCCAATTTCCGCTGGTGAGAGAGGACCTGTAAATGAAATGTAATGTAAAATAATACTATATCACTATTACTATATCAGGAATATACATTTTGAGCATGAATTCATATAAAAAAATATTAACACATAAATTACTATGATAAATAATCATACTTACAACTTTCCTGGGCTCCGATTTTGTTTCTCTCTTCTCCAATTTATTTCTCAGCCTACATCGCGCGACTCTCAGCTTTGAAACCTCACGGAGGAGTTTTTTCTTGCCCGGAGAAAGTTCTTTCTTTGCACAGGGTGTCTCACATATAACAGAAGTATCTTGAGCTGAAGATAAATCATATCATGTAATATTAATATTATTTTTTTAATAAAGGTTTATTATGAGTATACATATAATTTGACTGTTTATAAATAGATCCCTCGTTGCTTGGAGGATGATCTTTGACAATATAAATTGTACACAAATATTTAAAATACTCACAAGAGGCATGGTGCATTATAATAATAACAGTGGGAAACGATAATGTTCATTGATATAACTGGAATATTGTAGCCAGATATTTTTCACTTAGAGTATAGATGTAAATAATGACACATACCATCAGTTTTTGGTCTCTTTGCTGGAGTCAATATCCTAGGTCTTGGGGATGGCCTGTTATTATCAATTTTCTTGGGGGGGTTTGGAACCCCAGAAAAAATTGTTGGCACTGCATTCCAGATTAGACTATTCTTCACTGATACATTCATGAATTGTGATAACTCAAAATGGGAAGAACAAAGCCGGCAATTTTTGTAGAGATAATCTGCTTTCTGGCTATGTAGATCATCGCGTCGGCAGTTGATAACCCATCGTTTGGATCTACAATATTAAGATAAAAATGATGTGGGATTTCAATGGGACAACTGATCGATGTGGGAAGTCACATAATAATACTAAAGGAAGTAAAGTCAGCTTTGGGTGAAAGTTCAAATAAAATAAAAACTCACCTCTCAAGATCTTTAGGAAATCGGAAGAAGGACAAATCTGGTTGTTTCAGTTTAGAATTGGAGCATCCAAATGCAGAGCAATAATGAGAGAATCCCATGCTGGATGACTGTCCAAGGCCAACTGCCCCAAGAATGCGGTAGAAACATCTTTTCTGGGCAGATCATATTAGGCCATAACAAATATTTTCCTATATAGCCCCCCCCCCCCACCAGCATATACATACACCCACACACACCCTACCTAAAAAAAAGACTACCCCACCTAAAATGATTTTGACCATTCCTAATTTTTCTGGGGATTTTTTTTTTTTAAATTAATAAAATCTTTTAAAAAGTTTCCATCCCCCTAGTTTCCTTGTATATAAATAAGAAACACACTTTCTTTTATTTGGCCTTAAACTGATGTCAACACAGTGTCACAACAAAAACCATTCCAGAATGACAGGGAGAAAATACTTAAAGCATGACTGTTTGGTCTGTGAAAACACTTATGTTCATTTATCTTGTCACACTATACCCATGGGTAAACTAAAACCATGGTGTCTGTGGCCATTAATGACCAATACAGCTGTTGTTTTAATTTGGTGCTGACAGATATATGATTTCAGGGGAGACCTAATGTTGTTCCTTATACATCCATAGAGCCAACACACCATTTGTACTCCCCGCTGTGTGGTGGCGCTACCCGTCGCAGTGATTACACATTCTCCATAGACGCATGCCATAGTTCAGTATCTTAACCTCCACCATCTTTGCTGTGCCAGAGCAATAGGTTGCAAAAACAAAAACTGCTAAAAACAATTAGTATGGGTGACAGCAATGTTCCAAATCTCCATGGTTCAACAGAGTCAGATATACTAACAACTTGTATAGATGTACATATATATAGGATATTATCCTAATGACCTTGACATTGAAATATAATCTGTACTAGTAATGCTTTCTTTCGATGCAAACACAATCCCAAGCCTTTTTTGTTGATGAAAACACATTTCCTTGTAAAGCTAACTTTGTGCAAGTTCAAAAATATGTGTCTTTGATGTTTGAGTAATTGATCACTGAAAATCAAATGTACTTAATATTTTCAACAATCAATATCTCTATGAATATTGTGTCGATTGGTTTGTAAATGGTGTCAAATTGAAGGTCATTAACAGGCCTTTATTCCATTTTAACATTGTTAATGCCTAATATCAACAGTTTTTCATCTGTTGTCATACAATTTTCAAAAACTTCACACTTTGTGAAAAAATGCATTTTTTTTTATTTTTTGAAAATTCATATAAAATGTGATATTTATCGCACAGTAAATAGATTGTGATCAAATGAAAGCTGATGATCTCCTCTACAAATGATTTTACACATGCATAAGGCTGTGATTAATTTCCTGGTAGTTATAAGAAGAAATGTCCAAGATTTGACATAAAACGCCCCCTGGTGGTAAGAAAGAGCAATATTTCAGGGTGGTAACCAGCATTTTCAGACTCAGCACCCTCACTTTAGTATAAAACCACCGTATACCAAGCATTAACAAAAAATGCCTCTAGAAATTTTTTTTTCTCTATGTGGCACCAGTCTAAGACTAGCAAGTACCTGTCCACTGGACGGTCCCCACTCCCCTCTCCGCACACTTCCCCCTCTCCCTCTTTACCCTCCCCCTCTTCTCTGTCTCTCATACCTGTTTTCTCTCCTAACCCCATCTCTGATTCCTACCCCCACTCTCCCTTCCCTCTTCCTCATGCTCCCCCTCCAAGCTTTCTCTCCCTCCCCTAATTTCCCTCCCCATCTTCTTTCCCTCCCCTCCCCCTTTCCTATTCCCCCACCCTCTCCCTTTTCTTCTCACCCTCCTACACCCTCTCCCTCCCCTCCCCGCGCACCACAACAGCGTCAGATGTTACTTAATGGAGTGCGAAATGCTACCGCACAAGTGATGCACATTATCCCGACACACCGCAGTTTATACCTCAGTTTGCAATGCGGCAATGTACTGCAATCACCACGGGAATCAAACAGCGGCAAGCGTCACCCATACCGGGAATGTCACCGCTGTTTTCTGATTTTATTACCATTCATTATACTGTTTTTCTTTATTGTTTCAACTTTGAAGTTTCAATGTTTTACATGTATTGCACTGTACTATTTTACATCACATCTAATTCACCAAAAATGTAGTAGTTTTTCCTATTATTATATGTTAATCCAAGTAGACTGCAGCAGCAGGTAGAACGCCACAGACTTGTATTGTGTTACCTGTTCTCGACTGTATCTTGCATATTTGTCTTGAGAAGCTGGATAAATAAAATCATTAAAAAAAAATCAAAAAATCTTGATAGATCGTAAGAAAGCCATTTTGAAAGATCCCCCTGTGCTTGTACAGACCTAAATTCCGGATAAATTGTAAATCTCGCGCCCAAAGAGTTAGTATTGGAATTCTTCATGCTGTCGTAAAAACGCTAATTATTGAAATATTTAAGTGTTTTCATCCATATGGTAGGAAAAGTCCTCTAGACTACATAGCCAGTGAAGGAATTGTTAAAATCGGTAAAGTAAGAGAGTTATATATGACTGTGAAACTGAAAATTTCCGTAAAAAAGCGTGAGAAATCCAAATTTTCGTCCTCCATAGGAATTGCATTGGCATCAATAAAACGGGTCTAAAATCACACAAATATTGAAATATTTTTAAAATCTTTTCATCTATACGATGTAACTAGGTTCCTAGATGAAATAAACAGTGAAAGGATTTTGAAAATCGTTGTAGTTTAAGCTTTAATTGGCGCAGCAATATCAATTCTTGATGAATCTCACCAAGTCGGCAATCTTTGAAATGTCACCCATACAACTCTAGGCTATATATAAACAAAATGGTGTGCAATTTAGCTAAAAATGACAATTTTGAATCGGTAGAAGCCGAAATTACCTTTAACACATAACCCAGAGTGATATTATAATTCTTGAAAAGATTTATTTCAAGAGAAAAATGGGCAGTTTCATTGCAGGAAGTTGGTGCCTGGCAACAGGGAATTGGGTGTTCTAATCCCACCCCATTAGCCATCAATCTTATGCAAATTTATGTCAATCTAAAAATAATGTGGTCACATGACCCTACTAAGTTTTACTTTTGAATGCCTTCTTCTTCAGAATCTAGACAATTTCTTACAAAATGGTCATCCTTAGACCTTCTTCCTGAGAAAACTCTAAATAATTACACATTTTGAAACTATTTTGAAGCTTAATTCAGATTCTAGCTGACTTCCTCCAATCTACTGGTTACTTTCTTACTAATCTTACAGTTATTGAGGAGAGCTGGAAAAACCAACTCATGCCCGCTAGCCTCAAGATTGACCGAGTTCAGGCATATGCCAACCGCGTAAACACTAGGGTGAAACAATTAGAACTGGAATTATCCCAACTCTCACTTGTTACTTATAGGAGGCCTCCACTATCGGCAAGTAGCGGCGATTAGAGCAGCAAATAACAATAGATCGGCGAATAGATTGTTAACAAATGAATGGCAAGTAGTGGCGAATAGAAAATCTATTGTTAATTGGTAATGAGCTTTTCCACTGTGGCAACTAGTGGCAAATGAACGACCAATGGCAATCTATTCTCCGCAGAAATCAAAATGTTTTGATTCTTCGGCGAATGACGGCGAGTTGTGGCAAATGACTTGCCACAGATTTGCAATGACTTGCCACTGATTTCCACCACCTCCTCCACTATGGCAAGAAGAGTTACCAATAGAGTGGCCAATAATTAGCTGCTCTGTTGGTAATGCTATTGGTCTAGCTTGGCAACGCACAATGAAATTGCTCCATTTCCTATTTCCATAAAAATCTGATTGTGCCTTCCTCATTCACTTATATGGCCGTACGCGTGGAATGTTGATTGAATCTGTGGGGAATAGAGATCGGAAATCAGTTTTTTTCAGTTCTGGTATGAGCAAGACCCTGTTGAATAGGAGGTATTCCCATGGTAAGGCTCTTCCCTAGGCCTGGAGTCATTGTTTCCGGCGATTTGAAGTCAGGAAGTGGCATTTTCAAATGAGCGAGGGGGGTCAGGTTTACTATGGAATGTTCGATCAGATATTAAGGGGCATAGCTATAATGTTAGGTATTATGCTAGGCATATTCTATGCCACAAATGATGCCTCATCATCAAGTTACAAATGAGAAATGATTCAGGTAGGCGTTAATGTCAGCATCACTTTGCAGAATAAACTTCGCCACTTGACACATGCCATACATAGAGGGGTGCCATGATCAAAATGTTGAACATTCTGGTCAGAATGACATACCTTTGATGCATCCCTCAGCGGCTGGGTAGGTGGCGAGTGGAACTCCCTGCACGGCGGTTGTCAATACTCAGGAGAAATGGGAAGGTTAGGTCCAGTCAAGTTGAATGGCAGGCCCTGCCTGGGTGACTAGACAAACAGTCTTGGAGGCTTGGCTGTATTCTCGGTCTGAGTAGGAGCCTTGGGTGGAGTATATGGATATTCCACTATTTGTCCACCCATGTGTTTGGGATCATGTGGGTCAGATTTTCAGAAAATGTACAATTGTCAGCTGTACACATTTAGTGAATTCTGCTAAATTAAACTGCAATTTGGTCAATACTAGGTAAATTCGAGTATATTCGGCATTGTATTGATTCTAGCAATCTGTTTGGTTAGGTTGAGCTGTATTTTGAACTTTATTTTCGTCTTAAATGTGGGTTATTTGAGAAGATTGGTGAAGGGGAATTGTACATTTTCTGAAAATCTGACCCATATGGACGTTTTGTTTGTTTCCAGACACAATCAATAATTCAACCAATCAATACGTCCTCTGACCATGTGTCTGCAATGTTTTTTCCATGACCATGAAGATATTTTTCATCGTTGTTCCATTATTGCATTGTTTGAACAATTTGGGATTATTTCTGTTTCTGTTTCTGTTTCTATTTCTATAATAATGATAAAAATAATAATTAAATAATATACTGACGGTTGTCAAATGTTGCACAGCTGTTGCTCTGTTCCTCCCTTAGATAAAGAGACCATAGTGAAAGCACAATTTACATTATTAGACTAGGATCAAAATGAGCTTTAAAACTTTCTAGGGGCATTTTAGAGTAAAATTTGGTAAGAGACATTTTTAGGTCAATTTTTGGGTATAGATTTTGAAAAATAATCTTACCAAGCTGAAAAAATCATTTTTACCCTTCTAAAAGCCCCAAAACAAAATGGCTGCCATTAAGTATTAGGAAAACCAAGAATCATGTCTAAAATCCTTATTTATTCATCAATATCATTGTGTAATAGCTCAAATTAAAGGTCTAACCAAGATGCATCACATAACACTAATTCTGCAGTTCCCTTGTTAATTTGGTTACCATGGCAACCAAAAAAAGAGAAAAAATCACTAATTACCAAATCACGTCTGGAATCTTCAATTACGGTCATTTGATAGCTCAAATAAAATGCCCAACTGAGATACATCAAATGTTCAAAGTTCCATGGTTGTTATAAATCTGGTTACCATGGTAACCAAAAGTAAACAAAATAGCAAATGACCAAGTTGTGTCCAGAATGCTTATTTCTTCATTGAAATGGTCATTTAATAGCTCAAATTGAAGGTCTCACTGGGAAGCATCCTTATGTACTAGTGCTGCAATTACTATGAAAATCTGCTGACCATAACAACCAAAAATAAACAAAGAAGGAAAGTTTGCTAGTAAGTAATTCATATAATATTTATATCATATTACTGACCTGACCTTGGTTCATTATTTTGTATAGTCCCAGTTTTACTACTTCCCTTAAAGTGGCACTTGCCAATCGCAGAACTCATTTATGAGCATTTGGTCAAAATTACAGAAATGAAGTGCAATAGATCTCCCTACCCATGACATCATATAAACACATATTTCTTAGGTATTTTCTGAATATTCTGGTTGAAAATTATTTTGGTCTAGCCAAACCAAGCAGACCAAAATAACCTGGGTACAGCGCGGCCGTTACGCAAGTACCAATGACGCATGCACATTCTGTGACGGCCGTCATTGACGCATTGTCGCAGGGAACGTCATGATGTAAACAAAGCTGTAGACCTACCGTAACTACTCTCTAGCTCTCACTGGATGTACATATGATATGTAGGCTATTTGATCTGTCAAAGCCTGTGGGATGCATACCTTATCAAAAATAGGTTCATTAAAAGTATTCTTTAGAGGTTTATAAGAGAAAACAAATGGATAGAAGAAAGGTTACTGCTGTTAGGCTTGCGTAAATTTTTGTGACGTTGTCCTATGTCCGTGCATCATTCTGACCCAGTCACCGTGGTTTCAAAATAAAACCATGTCAGGCCTTCGCCATGGTCATCTCGCATTGACTAATCATTCCATGAAAGAAAAAACATTTAGAAGTGCGTTTCATATCACCTGACATATTTTGATTCAAATTCTTGTTTTATTTTTCTTAAATCCTAATCTTCATTGGCAGTGATCTTAGCCACTTTAATTAATTACTTTAAATTCATAAACATGGTGTACACTGGGGTTAGGGTCAGAAAAGAGGCTATTTTAGAATGTAAACCAGTAGAACTTGGGCGGAATGGGGATTTTAGAATTTTGCATATCTCTGGAAATAGGAATGATATAAACTTGATTCAAGTGACCACAAATATGTAACCTGGGATGCACTATAAGATGAACACATGACCAAGGTCATTTGAGGTCAAGGTCATTTGAGGTGACAGTCAAGGTCATATCAAGGTCAAATGCCAAAAATAGGCATTTCTGGATATTTTAAAGTTGTATAGTTACATGCTGAATGTTCCAATGTGGTTATTTTTACAAGTCAGACTCCAGCAACCTTGTACATGACATATGACAGACCCCCAGTCATTCAAAAACTTTGCCAGATACATGTTATTACAACAGCCTTGATAGATGGGTACTTCTAGTAGGGCAGAATGGATGTTGCCCGGTAATCATTCAAATGATGATGCAAGCACCAAATTTGGCACAAATGTTCCTCACAGGTAACCTTTTGATAAAAGCCTGTTGGCCATCGGAAATTTCAAGATGGCCGCCATTTTTTCAAGATGGCCACCATTTGAGACCAGAAAAAGCTATTTTTTTCACAGAATTGGCTATCCCCACACCTCTGGTATAGATGGGTCAGTTTTTTCAAGTGTGATGTTTTCGAATTCCTGGAGCTTGGGTAATGGTCAAAATGAAATTTTTCTGTATCAGATCATGACATATGGATCCTAAGAATTCTGGAAAACTTGATTCCAACCAAATCCAACCAGTGGTTGGGCTCTTCCTTGCCCTTTAAAAATTACCTTCCTGTAATTCTCATGCACCATGACCCTCCTTGTGAGCCCATTATCTTAATATAAATTATTTACCAAACTGTCAGAAAAAAAATTGGCCTTTTAATATTCATAATGCTTATAATTGGGTCCTAGATTGTTGAAACCCTATACTATATCTGTGCAGAATGGGAATAGTACATAAAAATTGGGTTTTGATCATTTTTACATGAATTTTATGATTTCCATTATCATTTCCATTGCAAATAATTTCACACACTTAATATGCATAGAACCCGTTCCATTATTTTGTACACCCTTCTTGACATATATAACCAGTGGTTTCCATTAATTTTGGTCTGAAACATAAATCTCTTTCACCAGGTTATGGAGAAACAGGCTTTAAATCAGGTCCCCTTATGTGAGAATTTACCCAAAATTTCCAACATTTTTATGCTAACAACCGCTTTGTTGTATCGGTTTGGCATTCTAGCTCAACTAGAAAGATAAGTGTTTCATCATCTTATCTTAATCAAGCAAATAAAGGGAGGAAATATGCGATTTTACCATGCGGTTTTACAGGATTTTGGAAAATATCAAATATCACATTATGGGAAATAGCTCTTTATACTACCAAATTATGTTGGATTGGTGTTTTAAATGATTTCTAAGGATTGGACACATGTGCCTTATATAATTAGGTTGATTGCCCAGCGGAAAAATATATTTTGGGTTATTTTTTAAGAAAAAGCATAATTCTCACGTACAAGGTCCCTACTGGTAGGCAGCACTATAAGGTTATTTTGTTAACTACATTTAACTGTTGTTTTAAATGGATCTCTGACATATAGATACCTGTACGTTATATATTAGATCGATTCCACTAGAGTAACAATATACTATTCCTTTATATTGTAGAAAAGAGATAAATCTTATGCACAGATAGCAAATTAGGCATTTTTCAACATCAAACTAGGTTGTATTGTCATTTTGTATCAATTATTTGGACACATGTGCCTTATATAATTAAATCGATTCCACCACTGGAGAAATATATTTTTGGTTGATTTTGAAGAAAAATCATAATTCTCATACTCAAGTTTCCTACTGGCAGGCGGCATAAAAAATGCTTTTTACTGTTATTTTAAACAAATTGCTGACACGTTGACACCTAAACACTAGCTATCAGGTCGATTCCACTTGGGTAAAAACATATTATTTGTTTATTTTGTAGATAAATCATGAATCTCACACACAAGGTCCCTATTTCTAAGTAGCAAATCAGGCTATTTCACCATCAAAATATGGTGTATTGTTAGTTTGAGTGAATTCTAAGCATTGAACACACATGCCTTATATGATTAGATTGTTTCCACCTGAGGAGAAATATATTGTTGGTCGATTTTGAAGAAAAATCATAAGTCTCATGTACAGAAAACTATAATTATTTGGAATGAACAAACAGGATTAGAGGAATCTAATGACACTAAGATGATGAGTTTCCTTTAATTATTAAAGAAGATATCATCGACAATGCAGTTTTTTGGCACAAAACTGACCCATATAGCAAACTATAACACATGCTCCCTTATGCAACCATGGGCACAGCTAGCATGTTGCAATTAATGAAGCGAGGTATTTTTCTGAGTTTTGTAATGAAAATCAATTGTTTTTATGTTCCAATTTTCTGCCTGGTTGCACAATTTCTCATAGGTGTTAATGCATGGGTGTCTAATGTATTGTGATACAGAGATAGAGAGAGATGAACACAGCTGCTTGTTGGCCATAACTTGCATAATTACATATGGTCACAATGGGAAATGTCTGGATATTACTTTTGCATAAGTAGTTATTGTGAATAATTGGCATTACATTTCGGCAAAGCTAGATTCTTTGTATTTATGAAGAAATTTGGCAATACTAAGCCTTCACATTGTTGTTGTTGTAACTTTTATTTGCCTATTATTTTAAGTGACATACACCCTTCATTTCTATTGTTATCATTATTTAATTTCCTTATAATTTCTTGTTCCCCCAAATCCAGTCATCATTTTTGGGGGAAAAAATTGGTGGCCATTTTGTAAAGTGGCGGCCATCTTGAAATTCCAAGTGTCCCAGGAATACAAATGTGACTTCTACATAGGTAAATACATACAATATGACATCAAGATCATACAAATAGGACTATTCTAGCCAATTCTAAGGCAAAAATAGCATTTTCGGGTCATAAAAACGGCCATCTTGGACAAGGGCGGCCATCTTGATTGTATCCCAGAAAGACAAATATGGCCTCTACATTAGCAAAAACATGATTCAGCATCAAGATCATTCAAATCGGTATATTTTAGCCAATTCTTATACCTAATGGCACAATGAAGGTTTGTAATCGATCGAGACGTTGGGTCAAATCGCTAGACACTCCAGGTGGAGTACGATCTGACCCAACGTCTCGATCGATTACAAACCAAACAGAGTGCTATTTACGGAAGACGAGAGTGCTCACGCATGGAAAGTTTCATTTTTTTAAATAGAAAATCATTTTCATTTCCAAAATCATTTTGAATTTCAAAATCATTTTCCATCTCATTTAAAAACTAAAATCCCTTTGGTTTTAAAGTATGTTTCAAAAGACACAGGCGTTTTCATTTCCGTTTTGAATTTGATTTCCGTTTTCATTTCCATCTTGAAATGGAAATGATAATCTATGAACGAGACTTAGAACGAGATGAGATCTCACGAGATTTCGAGCACAAAATGGCGGCCCCCATAGGTGCCGCCATCTTTGATTCCTTCCTCAGGGGAAGTGAAGGGAGAGAGAGAGAGAGGGAGGGACAGAGAGAGAGAGAGAGAGAGAGAGAGGGAGGGACAGAGAGAGAGGGGGAGGAGAAGAGAGGGAGAGGAGAGATGAGAATGACTGATATAAGCATAGTTTTCTTTTAGTCTTCTAGTTAGCCATATGTGCTATGTGTATGGTATGTGTCACAGTTATGATTATACCATCAGGTATAATGGCCAATCATACCAGACCTAGTTTCACCTATACATCTATCGATTTTCCTTCTCCTCCCCCTCCCTGACTACCTCCCTTGCTCTCCCTCCCCTTTTATTCCCCCTCCTTAATAATAATGAGTAATGTGTGGACAGGTACATCTTTCGTAAAAAAATTGTAAAAAAAGTTAGTCGTAAAAAAGTTAGTTGTAAAAATAGTTGGTCGGAAAAAGTTGGTCGGAAAAAAAGTTAGTCGAAAAAAAGTTGGTCATAAAAAGTTGGGACGGAAAAAAGTTGGGTGGAAAAAAGTCGCTCATAAAAAGTCTGCCGTAAAAATGTCTGCCGTAAAAAAGTTGGTCGAAAAAAAAGTTGAAATGAAAGCGGAAATCAAATTCAAAACGGAAATGAAAACGCCTGTGTCTTTTGAAACATACTTTAAAACAAAAGGAATTTTAGTTTTTAAATGAGATGGAAAATGATTTTGAAATTCAAAATGATTTTGGAAACGAAAATGATTTTCTTTTGTAAAAATAAAACTGAATTTTACCTTTCATCACATGAACAATCTCGTCTTCCGTAGCTATTAGGTATTTATTACATATTAAATGAACAAGAGAACTCGATTTTAATAGTATTTTACCTTACTTTCGACCAATCTTGTGGATATTCAGCTCAAATAGCACTATAGGTGCTATTTGACTTTTCAAATAGCACCCCTGAATTACACCCCTGAAATCACATGTGTATGTAATAATGTGGCAAAAATAGCATTTTCTGGTCTCAAATGGCGGCCAACTTGGAAAAATGGTGGCCTTTTTGAAATTTCAGGTGGCCAACAGGCTTTTTTTAAAAGATTAATGATTTGAATGATTACCCGGAAAAATCCATTTTATCTGCCCAACTAAAAGTACCCATCTGTCAAGGCTGTTGTAATGGCAACATGTATCTGGCAAAGTTTTTGAATGACTGGGGGTCTGTCATATGTCATGTACAAGGTTGCTGGAGTCTGACTAGCAAAAATAACCACATTGGAACATTCAGCATGTAACTATACAACTTCAAATGTCCAAAAATGCCAATTTGGGGCATTTGACCTTGAAATGATCTTGACCTTGACCTCAAATGACCTTGACCTCAAATGACCTTGGTCATGTATTCATCTGATAGTGCATCCCAGGTTACATATTTGTGGTCACTTGAATCAAGTTTATATCATTCCTATTTCCAGAGATATGCAAAATTCTAAAATCCCCATTTTCATAGGCGGTTGCCATGAAACGGATTTTATTAAAAGCGCTCAAGCATACCAGCTGGGCACTCATCAGTTTCTTGAACCTGACCACCTGCTGAATCCATTTCATCAAAAAATTTGTAGTAGTACTCTAAGTCACGCTTACTCCATATTTGGGGGTTTGTCTACGGGACTAATGCGTCACCCTTATTCTACACAATTAGCTGTTTCAGTATACAGTTTCAGTTCATGGCTTTCAATGGTATTCAGAATCTCGATCCTCAGTCTTATCTTTTCCCCCAGTTCAGGGTGGAGACAATATTATTCAGTCATTGTCTGCATCACAGTAGTCAGGGGTGGCCATTCTCCTCTATGTTTGGCTCGAGAAAGTTCCTGCCTAAAGGAGTTCAGACACACCCTTAAGTACTTCCTACTAACTGTGAGAATGAGATAAAGCATGAGAACTATTTAGAGGTTGACATTACTGCAAGGGGTGGAGCCAACTATTTCCTATATGGAATTTAATCAAATATTTTAGGTTTTTACTGATGTGATATGCTAATATATCTTAACAATATGGAACATCTGTTTGTGGTTTTAAAAGACTGTGCAATGGGAGCGGTCGCCCTCTGGTCCCCTGTTACCGCATACTCATCTAGCAACACTATTTTGTCATCCAGAATCGGAACTGCCCTACAGTGATTATGTCCTGCCCAGTACTCAGGGAATGGTCAGACTGTACCAATTTGTGAAGCTCACCCTCTTTGCCTTCTTTTATTACAAACCTTTCTGAACCACTGAATAGAATATTAGAACATGTTTCCATGGTTACAAACAAATTAATATAGGAAAGTCACACAAGGGGTAAATCTTATGGATAAATTTATATATATCAAAGTATATGCATCGTAAGCATGTTTTGGGTTCATGTTCACATATAAAATATATTGATTTGTGGTAAAATAGTTCATTCTTTGTTCATTTATGGATGCTATGGTGACTATATTGTCATAGCAACCACGGGAATAGTATAGGATGATGTATCTCAATTGGGCCTTTAATGTGAGCTATCAAATGACCATATCAATGAATAAATAACTATTCTAGACCAGATTTGGTGATAATATAGCCATTTTATTGTTTGTTTTGGTTGCCATGGTAACCAGAGTGCCATACCAACTATGAACCCAGTTTAAAATGATGGCCCTTGATGGCCCCTTTAATTTGAGCTATTACACAATGATATTGATGAATAAATAAGGATTTTAGACATGATTCTTAATGGCGGCCATTTTGTTTTGGGGCTATTAGAAGGGTAAAATCGAATTTTTCAGCTTGGTAAGATTATTTTTTGAAATCTACACCAAAAAATTGACCTAAAAATGTTTCTTACCAAATTTTACTCTAAAATGCCCCTAGAAAGTTTTAAATGTGCTTTTATAATGATCTGATTCCAGTCTATATAGAGTGCTATGTCAAAATATACATTTCAATTTTGATTTTTGTCTTACTTCAATGATATTTCTGCTGTAAATAGGTGATCTTTCATATACATTATATTAACATTCAACATTACAATCCTCCTTGTTCAGACTAAATGGTGGGTCAGATTTTCAGAAAATGCACAATTGGCAGCTGTACACATTTAGGAAACTCTGCTAAATTCGGCTGAAAAATGAAGAATACCGGGTATATCTGAGTATATTCGGTATCGCATTGATTTAAAGTATCAGTTCTGTTATGCATTTTGAAGCCCATTTTTGTTCTAAATGTGGGTAATCTGAGATGATTGGTGAAGGCAAATTGTACGTTTTCTGAAAATCTTTACCATATTGCAATGATATTGGCACTAGTAATGGACTATACTTGTATTTTAAAATCGTTTTCCATATTATTTCCTAGGAAGCAGTTTCGTTCTGGTTCAAAATGTTTACTGAATATGTCACCAATTCTTTTGCACGTTTTTGGTAACTTGTTCCCAAGTAAATGGATGTAAAGCCTTGTTGTATTTCTTTCTCATATCTCTTTCAAAGTCTTTCAAATACTTACATGTGAAAATGATGCAAAACCTCCAGATACTTTTTCAATTTTCAATTTTTCAATTTTGACGGCTTTCCATTCATGATACCTCTAAATGAACTTATTTTATATCATATTTACAAGGCAATGTGTTCAATTTATTAATCATCATGATTTAATTTCTACTCCAACCAAGAAACTTTTTAAAGTGTTTCCTTGTAGAATTCATATTCAGAAACTGGAAACTGATGCCATCATCTGGACAAAAACTTTCTTTTGGACTGCGTTCCTAAAACTACTAATGAATTATTCATTGTGTATGTGCTGTGTTTAATAGTAGCTGTTTTGTCCCCAAACTGTCAGGATAAAAATATGTCATAGTAAATATCCAACTTATCCAAGATTTTTCTTTTTCAAAATTCCTTTTCCTTTTCTAAAATATTCCAACACATAATCAACATGACTTATAGATATCTTAATATCCGAAGAGATTTTCTTTTCTTTCTCTCACAGATACACATAGCCATCTTTCTTATGCCAGAGTCAGTTGCTCCTTTTCATATACTACTATGTGGTGTCTGAATAGTAGCTAGTAGACTAGTGAGTCCCTTAAGCTATTCTCACAGACCAGAAATCCAACCAAAGTAAAGTTGGTTATTTTATGTTATTAGCCAATCTTTGGATCCTGCTGGGGTTTTGGATAGTGATAAATTACTGTTTTGACCGGATGTAGTCACTCAGTGTAGATGTAGTTAATTAATTTTCGGATGTAGTAAATTATTTTTCGGATGTAGTAAATTAGACTCGTTCCCGCGTTTCCACTCATTCACTTACCTCATCAACTAGTTGTTTGTTGTCGATTCCGCGTTCAGTTTGGAACGTGTATGAAGTCCTGGTCACCCAAAAGTGTTTTCTCCACTGTTTCCAATGGAAATATTAGCCATTTTAAAGTTTTTAGGGCATAGGGCTTGCCATAACGTGACGACCGTAGACATCATGTAAGCGATGTTGTGATACAATGGCTGCCTCCCAGTGACAATCAGACGAAACAGGCCAGGCTCTGTAAAACTGCATCAATATCACTACCACTAGCTCCAAAATCACTGATGATGTTCCAAATATCCTTGTACTTAGCATGATCCGCTTGCTGAATGGTGGTTAGCAACGAAATAGGGAATAATCCATTTATCAATTCCGGCAAAACATTGTCATGCTCGCCACAGGCGGCGATGACAGTTCTAAGTTCAGAGGTCAAGGTCGGTTTGGGGACTTTCGAATGAAATCCTCTGTGCACTTAATAGACTACCGTACACAATGCAACGCCAAGTGCACCAAGCACAGAGTGGCTATGCTGAAAGTCTCCACATCTCTTCCGGGCTACCTTGCTCGCTCAAACATAAGCACGTATGGCTTCTGAAATCGCCATTGAACTAAAACTTTGCTATCGGGGGTTAAAACTATATTAAAATCATTTCTAGCGATTCAGATTTTTTATTTATTTCTTTTTTAAGTCGCTAGACAAGCTGAATAGATCAAGGTCAAGGTCGCCATGATGTGGGCGTGCCCCGGACAGTTCAAGGTCGGTTTGGGGACTTTCGAATGAAATCCTCCGTGCGCTATATAGACTACAGTACACAATGCAACGCCATGTGCACCGTGCACAGAGTGGCTATGCCGAAAGTCTCCACACTGCTTCCGCCTTGCTCGCTTGCTCGCACGTAAACACATATGGGTTCTGAAATCGCCATTCATTGATTACTTGATTTCCATAGAGGAAAACTTTGCTATCAGGGTAAAACAATACTAAAAACATTTCTACCGATTCAGATTTTTTATTTATTTCTTTTTTAAGTCCCTAGACACATGGAACACGGCATTCGTAAAAGTCTGATGCTTTGGGCGCGCAACATTCAAGCCCTGGACACGTAATACCCAAGCAGCGGGAGCTACTTGTAGTGTGGGCCGTACCGTCTGATTTTAGGGTGCTAGTGTCCGGGCTCTGTTGGTTGCATGCAAAAAGTGAAAGGTTCGTTTGTTTATGGAACGGAGAGTGCGGCTGACATAACCGACATTCTGAAGTTATAATTACATGTACATACATGATATTGGTTTGACAGAGGTAAAATAAACTAGATACTAAAATGTGATGGTTTGAATTGTGTAAAACATGTTGCTTTGGATGTTAGCAAGGCGGCGTTTTGACTTGGTCCTTTCCGTGTAAGAAGTAAAATAGTAACCCATGTATTCGAGTGGAGGAGCTAAATTATTGCAGTTCTTCACGCTGTAAGTACATCTAAAACGTTTTTTAAAGGGTCTAATATTTCAATCGGGAATAAACCCCAAGGCCCGTCAGGAACAAGGCTATGCATGGCATTTGTATATCCGTTAATCCCCAAACAAGCTAACACACAGCAAGCCCTCATACCGGCCATAGAGCCAATTCCCATGCATAGCCTTGTTCCTGACGGGCCTTTGGGTTTATTTTCAAACAAATGCCTGAGACACCAAATCTCGGGAAATTAATCCCATATTACATTTCATTTCTGTATAAGAATAATTAATGACTTGATAATTGTTTTGTAGGTAATGTCCGAG
The DNA here is from genome assembly GCA_942159475.1 of Sthenelais limicola. NCBI lineage: Eukaryota > Metazoa > Annelida > Polychaeta > Phyllodocida > Sigalionidae > Sthenelais > Sthenelais limicola. Next base: position 17,749,516 of record OW804099.1, on the reverse strand, counting down.
AAATAGTGGTTGTGTGTGGATGAATTGCATATATATTTGTATATATTGCTATTATTTAGATTATAAAAATAATCAAGGTGTGCAAGTCTATCCATAACGCTTAGGATAGGAGCAAAAAAGGAAGAAATCCTCACTGTCATATTTAAAAAGGACCAACTGCAATGTGCCATAGCAGCAGATGACACAGGTCATAGGTAATAGGGGAGTGGTAATAGTAAAAATGTGCAGTTCCGCTAATCTTTTGTTGTGGATTATTTCTACAACATGGTCATGGGAGAGAGCTGCCGTCGGAGGTGCAAGACGTGTTTTGGAGGAGCACAGCTTTCGCTGCCCAATACGTCAATATATTGGACATATATCATACGATCACCTAAATAAGGATAACCAACGATTGAGCATGATGCGAGGAGCTGAGTGAGTGACTTTTTGTGACATTTTGTGCTGTATTTCGTCAAATATTGGTGTTTTTCTACTTGATTCCTCCAATATCGCCAGCATGGAAATCAACCAACCTGTCCGGGGATCAGCTCAACGTGGCATTTGTATATCCGTTAATCCCCAAACAAGCTAACACACAGCAAGCCCTCATACCGGCCATAGAGCCAATTCCCATGCATAGCCTTGTTTCAATCTCAGATTATTCTATTGACAAAGATGATTCGAGTAACGATTCCCTGAAAAAATCCTTAAAAGACACCCACAAAAATGTAGAAACGGTTCTAAGCAAAGTGGAAGAATTAGTTATCAGCGAGAACGATATGAAGAAGGAAATCTTACGTCTTAGAACTAAGGTTGAAGAATAAACTCTCTTGAGACGGATCAGAGGAAATCTAACCTGGGGTCCCCTTCAAAGTCGTACTAAAAGTCCTAAATGAGGTATGTCCCAAAATTAAAGAAGACTTGATTATCCATGCACGTAGAGTGGGGAAATTTCAATGGGGAGCAAAACAGATATTGGTTAAACTAAAGGACGAAGCCAATAGGAACGATATCTACGATAAACGAGCTAACTTGAAGGACAATTAAATGTTAATTTTCCTAGGGTATTTATTAATCCTGACCTCCCCGAAGAGATCCAAGATCGAAAGGCAAAATTGTGGACCATCAAGCACCATGTACAGAAAAAAGGTGGAAAAACAGTGGGGAAAATAGTCAGGGACAGAGTTCAAATAGACAATGTCTGGTACAAACATGACCAGTTAGAACTCCTTGATCATGGTTATAAACTAAGCGATGCGAAGACGAAATGGACGGATAGTGGTGTATTTTTCCAATCGGAATTTTCCCCTGTCAGTAATTTCTTTCCCTCCCCGATAAGAGTAGAAGACATGACATTCAACTCAGCCGAGCAGGCCTATCACTATGCGAGGGCCAACCTAATAGGAGATAGGGAAGTTGCCACGAAAATCTTTCTGGAAAAGGACCCAAGGAAAATCAAACGTATAGCCTCTGAAGTCCAATCGACAGAAAAATGGAACAAGCTCAAAATTGCTATAGCCGAACAAAAGTTTATACAGAATGAAGAACTGGCAGAATAGCTCCACTATACGAGGCTACTAACGATTGGTTTTGGGCCATTGGGTGCAAACTCTATTCGGAGCACATAGAAGAAGATAAGTATCTAATGGGTCAGATATTAGAAGATATCCGCTCATCGATAAATCATTATACTCCTATTGATGAAAGAATTAACAAGAAGTTCATAGGGCATGATGGAGGTAAACCCAAACCAGCCAACAGTGGATCGGCAAAAGCAACTAGGAAGCAATATACAACCAGATCTGAAAGTAACAAGTCAGAAACTGCATCTGGAGGAGTCATCATCAGAATTGGTCAGTAAGCAACCAACATGATTATCGAGATGACTTCTTTGAAGCTGAATTGCCCGGCCCTACACCCAGTCAATCACTAGGATCAAAGAACTATAACCATATAGTAGTTCTTTGCTAGGATACAATAGAATGGATGATCAATCTGTATTGGGACCAGCTGGCCAAATACGTACAAACATGCCCCCTCCCTCTCCCACTTCATCAGGGGAAGGTGTTCAGAGAACAACAACAGGGGCAGTTCATATGAGTATGCCTTCATATGCTGAGAAGATATCCCCAAACTATCTTAGGCCAAGATCTGACTCCAAATCAAAGAATTCGTCCTCTAAAGAAGCTGACAAATCAAACAACAAGCCTCAAAGCTCATCCAAGAGTAAACCTCAACCTAAAAAACCAACATCGCAGGTAACTGAAACAACTCCTACTCACAATACCAATATATTTAAAGATGGGAAACTTTCTCTTAATAGAATGTGTAAACTTGACACAGCTGGATTACTTGCAGATAGCTGAATAATACTGATCTAACCTCTATCTATCTATTAGAGCCATAATGAACCAAACTACTATAATCATCACCGATTCTCGTGGGAAAATTTACACCCATACCTCCAATCTAACGATATGATTGTTTATGCCTATAGTGGGGCTAATTTGGAAAGACTATCAGCTGAACTTAAAACAAAAATCAATCTTCACCATCCAACAAACGCAATTTTGATAGGTGGAATATGCGATTTTTGCATTAAAGCCCAAACACTATTTAGGCAACTGTAATTTAATAGTCTTCAGAGTATTTCTGCAGCGTTATAATGATCTACATCGATATTTACCACCAGAAACATAAGAAAAGAAGTCAGTTTCTCTCTTACAAGCAGACAGACATATTAGTGACCAACGGCGCCACTGGTGGTAATTTACGTTTATTGGTGACGTCACTGAACCACTAGGTGAGACTGGTCACCCTACTCGGCACATACATGTAAACAAACATTGAACTTACAAGTACAAGTGCTTAGTTTAAATCATTGGTATATACATAATTATATGATGTATACAGTGACAATGTTTAGATATTCATATTAGATATATATACAAATTATAAATATGCCTTAATTCAGCCAAGATACTCCTAATTTGTGCGTGCAAATCTCTAAGAAACTGGACGCCGTAAGCGTTATAATGGCGGCGACGGCGGCAATGTTTTGACACTTTTACTCCTCTCCCCTGCCTCACCCTAATCCCCAGTAGCTTTAACACCTTCCCCAGTATTTGTTTATAGGTTATTCAGATTCAAGGCAACCCGTTGTGCAATGCTCGTCATTGGTTTATTAGTCAGGTGCCTTAAGGTCAAAACGTTTATTTTTTGGATAAAAGTACCAAAGTTGGTACACATGTAGGCAAGGGTATACCTTTGAATATTTTTCCTTGCAACAAGAAATAAAACCACTGGAACACCAATTTTCGACACTTTTTCAAAATGGCTACCAAAAACATATGATACGTTTCCATTTGGAGCATATATGGATAGTAACCCTCATTATAGCTTGTATAAATGTTTCTACCATACTTTATTCCTTAAATACATTAATAGTGTTGATTAACCTTGTTAGTATTTATCAAATATGGCCGCCAAAACTACGATTACACACCATTTTGATGATCGTAGTGAGTGAAAGCATAAGTCTGAGACAAAACTCCAGTTTTGACATACCTGTTAATAATTTACTGGCTAAATGCATTGTCTTTGGTCTTTCAAAGCATCTCACCCAATTTCAAGAGAGCTGAGTCCTTCATGGATTGCTTTGCTTAGCTTTTGCACTTCTGCAGTGATAGTGACAACCCTGTGCATCATAGGCCAGATGGTAGGCAATGGCCCCTGACTTTCATCATTAGCGCCTGAGTTGTTGACATCATCATCATTGCAATGGCCAATTCATTTTGGGGGAAGAAGTCCTCAAACTGCTGCATTCATTCAACTGACAGTTGCAGTGAACAATTCTGTACTATCTCTTCAGAGTCAATGTAGGTGGATACAGTCTGTGGACTTCCATCTCCAGCTTTCTCTAGGAAGGAACACCCTTCCATATTTTAATTTTATTCTATGGCAGTGGTATTTATTAGCAGCTGATTGTACATGTAGAATCATCTCCAGCTTTTTCTATATCCATTTGGGAAGCTCTGTCATTGAAAACCATCTAAGCAATTTCATTCCCCATGCCACAGAATCTGTGACATGTCAGAGAACATTGTGACATCAATACATGATAATACAATCAGTACATATTATATCACACTCTACTATCCTATAGATAAAGAATGCTCAATCTGATATCCAAATCTTTTTCTTCCATCATTTTCATATTCCAAACCTTTGCTCCAATATGTTTGTATGCAATCTTGCTAAGGAAAACATGATACCCCAAATGAGATCATACCCAATGTACTTCCAACTCCTTTGGTGAAGGAGCTGTCCATATTTAAATGAATGGCTGAGCACAGTCAATTGTTATCTGATTGAGCTTCCAATATATTGTTTATGTGTGATGTTCTGAAAAGACCAGAAGATGAGAAGACCAGCTCAAATGATCTAGGCGCAGCAGGAAGATGAGGTGCCCTGCCCAGCAGATGAAGCTGTCCCTGAATGTCACTCATGGTAATTTTGTGAAAACAATGTGAGCTTTATACATAAACCTCACAGCCAATTCATTGAGGCACCCACCACAGCAGAAGAACAATGTATTTTGATGTTGTATGTGTCTTCTGCTGCCAGACTTGTCAATCTATATCAATATCAGGAATGCTTCCTTTCCTTGCAGCAAGAGTTGAAGACTATGATGTGACAAAATCTACTTACATCCCCTGAACATGATTGAATTAGAATAAATGAATGCACATACTTGTGTATCATGAGTTTAGCAAGCACTCATCTACTGATTGAACTCTTATGGAGACACAATATTGAGAAGGAAAAAGAATGACTGAAATAGCTACATAGCCCTCAACCTTTGAGTATGACTGCATGTACACATGTGCTGAAAGAAACCATTCTATGCAAGAACTTACATTGCCTCTTAATGTTGATGGGGTAAATATAGTAGAGAAGCATACTTCGGAGACAATGGATGGGAGAACTGTTCCACACTTGTGGAAAGGATGTGATCCTCAGAGGACAGTTTAGAATATGAATTTGAACTCATTCAGCATCAATAGACCCTCAACCTTTTTCAATCAAGATCACAGATAAACTTCAGATTTTGTGGCGACATTGGATTTTGACCAATGTTACTACCCTCATGCTTTGTGTGAACACCATTTTCCATTTTCAGGAAGCTAATCAATTTAGCTTAGTCTATGCACAAGATCAACAGACAATGTTTGTAAGCTCCCAGAGGTTCTTTAAGGTAGATATCATCAGTCACATATTGGATATCTTTTTAAATACCATGTGTTCATGGAAAGCCAAATACAACAAAGCTAACTTTGTGTGAGGGTTATTCCAATCCAAGCACCAAGGACATGACCCACCAGAGGAGAAACAAGGGTCCTACATGAGTGTATTTTACTGGTACCATCTGTATTGACTGGAAGAAAACATGTATTAACAACATGTTATTTATCAAAAACCTGCTCCTTGCACAAACTTGGTGTCTGCCACATCATTTGGCTGTGTTTGGTTTTGTCAGACCATGGGATGCACTTGCTGGTTGGTTTCTGCTAGTTCATCAGCTGGCTGCTTGACCCTCTTTTCTGCTGCTGCTACAAAACCACAGAAAACAGATACTACCCCTTACTTCTGCTGCTAATAAAAAAACCTATAGCCATAGAATATATCATCAAATTCAAGCATGGAAGGGAGTTCACCTTTCGTGAGAAAAGTTGAGATGGACGTTCACAGATGGATCATCCCAACCTGTATATAGATCTACCATTAGTACAAACATTGGGCCATTCCCCTAAACAGCTAGTACAAAATTATTCACTGCAAGTGTCAGTGAATGCGGCAGTTTGGGGACTTCTTCCATAACATTTAATTTGCCATTGCAATAATGATGATGCAAAGAGCTCAGATGTCAATGATGAAAGTAAGGAGGACATGACAGTTATCTTACACAAAAGACATATTGATATTTTTCCATAGCATGGTCTATATTTCAGGCATTTGGTGACATTTATAATTAACAAAAATGCTGCATTAAATTTGTTACTACAGAAATATCTTTCCTGATATCTTTGGTTGTTAAGGCCTTTATAAAACCTGAATTAAGTGTTTTTTTCGCTTCACAAGCTTCATTTAAGGGAGGATTCTTTTCATGTTTTTCTCTGTATTAGTAGTCTTAATTAGCTAAATATTGATTATATTGACTTCATACATATTTCAATAGATACCCCCTGCTTAGAGACATTGAAAAATGTATTCACACTTAATATTATGTTAATATTCCCCCAAGTTATGGCATTTCAATGTTTTAGTGGCAGCCATTTTGTTTTCCTCAATTTTGGGCATGTTCCCCCACCTAGATTTTCCAGGAATTTTAGTATGTTGATAAGGGGCACTGAGCCCCATAACCATTGAGAAACCTTCAGTTGCAATTAGATTTTTAAAAAAATTCTAGGTTCAGCCCTTTTTCACTCAAATCTCCTGGACTAATATTGCAAAAAGGCCGAATTAGGGTGTTTGAGTGACATGATTACTTGTTGCAAGGGATAGAATTAATCAGCACATTTTTGTCTATACATGCAGCAAATTTGGCGCTTTTATCCAAAAAATAAACGTTTCATGCTTTTTTTACCTTAAGGCACCTGACTATATACAAAAAACTGACTTAAATCAATTGAAAAAGTATATGTCCACTTAGGTGCAAGACAGGGGCAAAGGCCTGCACCTCGTTGTGAGTTGTGGTCCTCATTTGAATCAGAGGTCACATGACTTACAGCATTGGCGGATTCCAAACACGTTGTCTGCTATAATTAATTCCATGTAAAATTGCTCACCACTTCTTTACTAGGTGGGAATTACATAAAATACATATGTGAGATTGTTGGATACGATTTCCCAGCCCAGAAAATGTATACATGATATCCTATGAAGTTTCGGCTTTAAGATGGTGTATATTGGTCAGATTTTCAGAAAATGTACAATTAAACTTCGCCAATCTTCTCAAATAACCCAAATTTCAGACAGAAATAAAGTTTAAAATACAGTTCTACCTAATTAAACAGATTGCTAGAATCAATGCAATGCTGAATATACTCAAATTTACCTAGTATTGACCAAATCGCAGCATAATTTAGCAGAATTAACTAAATGTGTACACTTGCCAATAATTGTACATTTTCTGAAAATCTGACCCGTATATGATGTTGGAAACAAACTATACAGACATAGATCTTATTATTGCAGTTGCACTGTTGGATATTGTGAGATGTTCTGCCAAAGCACGAAAATAAATGAGTGAGATTTAACTGTAACTAAGGTTCCCTTAATGTTGATTGTTGTATTTCACTATAGTAGATAGTAATCAGATTTAAATTACCAGATTATACTTCATACTTGTACATGTAGTTACACTCTATACGCATCCTGTAGGCAGTAAACATCAAAGCTAAACTCAGGGTCAGAGACAATAAACTTCAGCTTCTCATACATCTAGCTAACAGTTAATAATATAAATGATCTATCTAATACAGTTTGATACTTTCATCCATAGTGGAAATGGATAATAGAAACAAAATACAACAGTAAAAATTGCAATAACGCCTGGTCCAGACTAAGCAGTACAAACCCTCATAACACATGTAAAGATGCCACAGTATAGAGTGGTCATCTGACAAAACAAATAAAATGATGGACCAAACATTCAGTGAGACTTTTCAGCAGTGTGTTTTGTCATATGGCTCACCAGGGCTCTAGTATCTGCTGCCCTATAGTCACACACAGTACATTCATAGGGTTTTTCACCAGTATGTGTTCTCATGTGAACCCTCAGAGTTCTAGCCTCTGTTGTCCTATAGTCACACACAGTACATTTATAGGGCTTCTCTCCAGTATGTGTTCTCATGTGTGTCCTCAAGTTTCCATGCAATGCTGCTCTATAGTCACACTCTGAACATCCATAAGGTTTTTCCCCAGTATGTGTTCTCATGTGAACCCTCAGGCTTGATGTGGATGCTGCCCTATAGTCACACAAAGTACATTTATAGGGCTTCTGTCCAGTATGTGTTATCATGTGTGTCCTCATGTTTCCTGCCTTTGCTGCCCTGTAGTCACACACAGTACATTTATAAGACCTTTCCCCAGTATGTGTTCTCATGTGAACTCTCAGAGCTCCAGCCTCTGTTGTCCTATAGTCACACTCAGTACATTCATAGGGCTTTTCACCAGTATGTGTTTTCATGTGTCTGCTCAGGACCCCAGACTGTGCTGCCCTATAGTCACACACCAAACATTTAAAAGGCTTTTCACCAGTATGTGTTCTCATGTGAACCCTCAGAGTTCCAGCCTCTGTTGTCCTATAGTCACACTCAGTACATTCATAGGGCTTTTCACCAGTATGTGTTTTCATGTGTCTCATTAGGACACCAGCCTGTGCTGCCCTATAGTCACACACAGTACATTCATAGGGTTTTTCACCAGTATGTGATCTCACATGAGCCTTCAGGTGTTCTGATTTACCAGCCCTATAGTCACACACAGTACATTTATAGGGCTTCTGTCCAGTATGTGTTCTCATGTGTGTCCTCAAGTTTCCATGCCATGCTGCCCTATAGTCACACTCTGTACATTCATAAGGTTTTTCCCCAGTATGTGTTCTCATGTGCAAGCTAAGGCTTGCTTTGACTGCTGTCCTATAGTCACAAACAGTACATTTATAGGGCTTCTGTCCAGTATGTGTTATCATGTGTATCTTCAAGTTTCCAAGCAATGCTGTCCTGTGGTCACACACAGTACATTTATAAGACCTTTCCCCAGTATGTGTTCTCATGTGTTTCCTGAGGTTTCCAGCAGCTGCTGCCCTAAAGTCACACACAGTACATTTATAGGGCCTCTGTCCAGTATGTGTTCTCATGTGAACCCTCAGATGTGCAGTCTGTGCTGTCCTATAGTCACACTCAGTACATTTGTAAGGCCTTTCTCCAGTATGTGTTCTCATGTGTGTCCTCAAGTTTCCTTGCCATGCTGCTCTATAGTCACACTTGGTGCATTCATAAGGTTTTTCCCCAGTATGTTTCTTCATGTGTTTCCTCAGGGTCCCAGTTTCTGCTGCCCTATATTCACACTTTGTACATTTATAAGGCTTTTCTTTAGTGTGCTTCCTCATGTGTTTCCTCAGGTTTCCAGATGCTGCTGCCCTATAGTCACACACAGTACATTTATATGGCTTTTTACCAGTATGTTTTCTCCTGCGTTTCTGTAGGGGCCCAGCCTGTGTTACCCTATGATCCCTCATGCCACATTTATATTTCCTCTCAGCGCTGTGTGACAGTAAATGTTTCTCTAAACTACTTTTCTCTGTAAATCCTCTAACACACTTATCACACTTGGATACCATCTCTCCTACGTGACGAGTTTTGTGAAGCATATGTATTTTTATGTGTCTCCTCAGGTGTTTACACTGTGCTGTCCTATAGTCACACACAGTACATTTATATTTCCTCTCAGCACAGTGTGTGAGTAAATGTTTTTCTAGCCTTGTACGCTCTGTAAACCCTTCAACACACATACTACACTCATGTAGTTTCTCTCCTGTATGAGTCATACTGTGATGCACCTTGCCTTCTGACATCAGTAGAGTGGGTACACTAGTCACACTTATAGCATTTGTTGCCTGTCCTGTCTCCCCTGTATGAGTCACATTGTGACGCACCATGCCTTCTGACATCAGTAGAGAGGGTGCATTAGTCACACTTGTAGTATTTGCTGCCTGTCCTGTCTCCCCTGTATGAGTCACACTGTGATGCATCATGCCTTCTGACATCAGTAGAGTGGGTGCATTGGTCACACTTGTAGTATTTGCTGCCTGTCCTGTCTCCCCTGTATGGGTCACACTGTGATGCATCATGCCTTCTGACATCAGTAGAGTGGGTGCATTAGTCACACTTGTAGTATTTGCTGCCTGTCCTGTCTCCCCTGTATGGGTCACACTCTGATGCATCCTACCTTCTGACATCAGTAGAGAAGGTGCATTAGTCACACTTGTAGCATTTGCTGCCTGTCCTGTCTCCCAGAGTATGTTTATGTGCCAATATCCAAGATCTAATGCATAAAATCCCTCACTTCTTTAGCTCAAATCCTGCAAATAAATAAGAGTTAATTAGTTAACATGAAAGTACATGTCACAATTATTTTTTTTAAATCAAGAGATAACATCATATTGAAGAAAACCAGTCAGCAGTCGGGTGATAAATTAATCAACACAACACACAGAGTGGTATGTTTCAAGGCCAGAACCAAACTAGTTGAAAGAGGATCCGTCCATGTATTTGATGGCTTATATACTAGACTGTACTACTAGACTACTACTCTACAGTTTACCTTCACCAATCCTCTCAAATAACCCAAATTCAAGACGAAAATTAGGTTCAAAATACTGTTCAACATAACAAGACAGATTTCTTGAAGGAATACAGTATAGTCCGGCAGTGGAAAGGCAAATTTTGGCCTAACCCGGAAATCCCGGATAAAGTTTATTTCTGTCTTGATTTATCATCTATGGGGTCCCTACATCACATTCCTGTGTGATGTGAAGTTCCTGACCTTGAGCAATTCGAGATATTCAAGATGGCCGCCACCGAACATGTCAAATCTGTAAACTGGCATATCTCTGCTTCTAATGGGGCTAGGAATATGTTCTAGGTGTCTAAATGCATGTTTCATTAGTCTACAAATGTGATACAGTCATTAAAAAAATCATTCACCCAACAATTTCCAACGAAAATTGCATTATGAGGTAAAATAATTCAATTTAAAATAATTTGGAATTTTCTTTAATGTGAATGTGAACGATATAGCACATGTAACGATGATAATTTTCTCTAGAATCTTATTTACTTGGTCATGGCAACGCACGAAATATAACTGCATCTTGTCAGTCATGCGTCTTTCTTTATACAAATAATAATTGTTAAACTGTTTCAGCCAATAAAATATTTAAAAAAAAAAAATCCAGCAAATATGTAAACAGGCTTATCTTTGCTTTCAATGGGGCTAGGAATACATTCTAGGTGTCTAAATGTATGTTTTGCTAACCTACAAATGCAATACAGTCATTAAATAAATCATTAGCACAACAGTTTCCTATGAAAATTGCATTATAGTGTAAAATGATTCAATTTGACCCATACCAACCAAGCAAATCTAGGCATTTCTCTGCTTCTAATGGGGCCAGTTATAAATCCTAGATGTCTTTATGTATGTTTTGTTAGCCTACAAATGCACTACAGTCATTAAATAAATCATTGACCCAATAATTCCCAATGAAAATACCTTTTTTGTGTAAAATAATTCAATTTGACCGTAACTCAAATTACATGTCAAATCTGTAAACAGACATAATAATATATAGATCCCTGCTTCTAATGGGGTTAGGAATACACTCTAAATGTCATTTGCCTACAAATACATTACATCTGCATACATTTAATCATTGGCCTAATATTTGTCAATGAAAGATTCATTATGTTGTACAATAATTCATTATATGCATTATTGTTTGTCAGATTTACTCTATGAAATGACCCTAGCCATATTCTTTGTTTATCATTCCATTGTCTTGCACTTCAAATGTGATTAAAATATTGCTAAGCTTCTTAACAGCAGGATGTCATGAGCTATATACATAGTATTCACTTATAGCTATGTTCTGTATCATCCCTTGTCAATATTAGCTGGACATATGTGCTCCAAGGCTGCCATTTTCACCTCCAAAAGTTTTAGCAAATGTAGTATAAAGTATGCTGATATAGTCAGGGGTTAGCAAAATAGTTAAAATGGGAAAAGCCTTTCAATCTGCTGACTTAATCTGCTGACTTCCACTCTCTAAGCAGACACACAATACGGCTGCCAATGGGGATAGCCACTGACTGGGTGACATCATGTGAATACTATGTATTACTTCCTATAAAACTCATTTTGGGAACTCATGCCTAATAGGCCTGTTCCAAGGAATATTGATCTTGGTAATTGCCAGCAAGTTTGTATAGGTTATTTCCCAGCATGCTTAGACTGCAAAAACCTAGACTTAACAGTTTTCAATCTTGGAGCAGAATTATTAAAAGCATAGACACAATGTGGGCCAAAGAAAATGTGACCTCATTGGAGCATACAGAGGAAGTGTAAAATATGAGAAAACAGTTTTTTTGGACAATTTCTACCCATTTCTATTGAACCACTCTACCCTGACAGACTTGTGAACATTGCTTCAGGAATTTCTATCAGTTCCACAAAGTACTTGTTGACTGTGCCTTAGATATTGGGAAGAATTGTGAATGTCCTTGGAGTTTACTCTGATACACACATCAGATTTAATGAGACATTAACAGAAGCAGCATAATTCATTTCAATAAACCTTGGCTGAGGCAGGAATATAGCAATGCAGGAATATACATTTCTGTTTTCCTGATGCAGGCTGTAGGTAACCTGGTCTACCAAAAAGCTTAACCATGACTGGTGTACCTTCAGGCCCAACCTTGCCTTGTTAGGTTTAGGTTGCTATAATGAAAAAAACCAAAGATATTCGAAAGATGGATGAGGGTGGAGAGGAGAAAACTATTAAGCAAGAGCAGAGAAGACAGAGGACTGAACTTCTAACCAATAGCATAACCTGTTGTGATGTCCCCAAGTCCATCTGGGTAGAGATTCTTGCCTATTGGATAGCTTGTCACAATAATAATCTTCAATGATGTGTCCTCCTTATGTTCAATCAACAATATAATGCCACTTTTCCCTTGACCCTCATTGTGACAAAGGTTGTGAAAACTCTGCTCAAGGTGTGAGTAAGTTTTGAAAGTCTGAGGGTGATGGGTAACTTCTATGATACCTGATTAATCTTTACCAAACCTCAAAAGGGTTGACTCAACTGCCATCCAACATGCCCATGCACAGTATAGTCCAGGGATGCCAGTCAAGGTGGACCAAATTAATGGAACACCTTTGGAGAGGATATGAGGGCCAAAATTATAGTCCCTTAGTTAGACTTTTACAACTCTTTGATTCTTTTTTTGTTTAAAACACAATATCAAAATTATATTCTTATGTTAGAGTCAGTACGGCATCAGTAAGGCCTTTGCTGTGTGCGCTCATTGAGTTGAGGGACTTGATCTAGTCTATCCCTTAGTGAGTGTTGGGCCCATCCCGGGTCCACCTCCCTGCTATACCATGGTGACGGGGAGGGGTGTACTGAGCACCGCTACTGTCCCAGCGGCCTGCACCCGGTCTGATACCTCCATGAGAGAAACAGCATGGAATTTGACCTGGGGAAACACCCGGTCTTTTAATGGAGGGAGGCCTGCCCACTATACCGCACCACTGACGGGGCCAGGGTGACCAAAGTCAGGGGCAGATGCTCTCTGTTCTGGCGCTACTTGATTGGGATAGACACTGTCAGTGACACTCAGCAATGCTGAAGGACTTGTGTATAATGATATACCGAAATTGTAGTGACAAAATTGGGTTTAATGGAGAAGAAAAATTGAAAATGTTATGGAGATCCTGAATATTTTTGGAAGCTTGGACAATATGGATATTCATCAATTAATGGAAGACTGGCATCCCTGGACTATACTTTCCATTCATTCAAAAGTTGAGCATGCTTTCCATTGGATGCATGTAATAGATAGCATAATGAGGTTAGTGTTGATACTATGATAACCCTATTACAAAGACCATAGAATTCAATGATATTAGTTATGGTATGATAAAAGAAGAAATTCATTTATAGTCTGGTCATAGACAAGTAACACTGCAAGATAATGAATTCTTTAACACAATAATGAAATCTTAATTGACAAATATTGGGCCATGCTATTGGCTATTGGCCATTGGCTATGCTTTCAATGATTAAATTATTATTTGTTATCTGTTTACAGTTTTGACATGTAAATTGAGTTACAGTCAAATTGATTTTTTTTTACACAAATAAGGTATTTTTATTGGGAATTATTGGGTCAATGATTTCTTTAATGACTGTATTACATTTGTAGGCTAACAAAACATACATTTGTACATATAGGATTTATAACTAGCCCCATTAGAAGCAGAGATATGCCTAGATTTGCTGGGTTGGTATGGGTCAAATTGATTTATTTTACACTATAATGCTATTTTCAGTGGAAACTGTTGTGCCAATGATTTATTTAATGACTGTATTGCATTTGTAGGCTAACAAAACATACATTTAGACACCTAGAATGAATTCCTAGCCCCATTGGAAGCAAAGATAAGCCTGTTTACATATTTGCTGGATCGGTTGCCACCAAATTGAATTATTTTACCCCATAATGCAATTTTCGTTGGAAATTGTTGGGTGAATGACTTTTTTAATGACTGTACCACATTTGTAGACTAATGAAACATGCATTTAGACACCTAGAACATATTCCTAGCCCCATTAGAAGCAGAGTTATGCCAGTTTACAGATTTGACATGTTCGGTGGCGGCCATCTTGAATATCTCGAATTGCTCAAGGTCAGGAACTTCACATCACACAGGAATGTGGTAAAGGGACCCCATAGATGATAAATCAAGAGAGAAAAAAACTTTATCCGGGATTTCCGGGTTAGGCTCTCCCACTGCCGGACTAGTACAGAATACACTCAGATATACCTAGTATTTATCATTTTTCACTCTAATTCAGCTGAATTTGTGCATTTTCTGATTGTGCATTTTCTGAAAATTTAACCCTACTTCATGAACTTTATTCTACATTCACTCTTCTCTGCCTCATCTCCTCCTCACAACCTCCAACCAATTTATATATTCAACTAATCCTCAAGTGCTTACATGGTTCAATAGGCAAGAACCAAAACGCTCTCTTTAGGTCGAGATACCACAGCTGGCACTGATTTCATACAGGCGCCGGGGCCTATCTGAGAGTGGGTGGGGCACTGACCACAGCTGTAGGTACACACCTGCTCAAACACAATGCCGGTGCATGCATCATGCACTCAACCTGCACCTGCACACAATATTTGTTCTGTTATTTGTTTTCCATAACTATTAAAGGAACATTAAGTAAGATGAAGATAGGGCATGGTGTTGTCTCATATATCCTAAAGTTTCGTGGCAATATTAAATATTTTTCTGTCTCTAAAATTACATTTAATGAAGGGCCCTCTCTGGGTCTATTGGAACCTGCACCCTCATAATGTAAACAGGTGGCTTGACCCTTCTTCCGGTCTAAATTACCCATCCCCCTCTACTCTGGCCCCAGTCTACCAGTCAGCATGTCCCATTCTGAATCTTGGCTATTGCATGTTATTATTGACTAACGGTTCCCATATTTATGAATCTTTCATGAAAAAAAATACACTTCTCTATGGATATGGCTAAATCAATAATAACTTAACCTTTCATGAGGATATGACCTGTATACATTCATGTATATGTTAAGGAACTTTGTAGGTAAGTGGTTCATCTTATCTGGAAGAATATTACCCCCTAGTTGGTAATGAGGCTATGGTTTGAATGTATAGGGAGGACTGCTGGGCAGAGCCATAGGCCGTTTATATAATTATATATGCTGTGCCCGGCCTTTAACTTTAACTAATAACTTAACCTTTTATTAATGAACTAAAAACCCAAAACCTTTGACTCATGGTTCTACATTTCACATCGCACGCTAATCTAGATATATCTCCCTGAATCGCCGCCAATCATTAATTAATTAATTAATCAAATAACCCTCTTTAAAAACGGCATTTAATTAATTGGAGACTGAGGTCAACCTCAGGTAGCAGGTAGCAGGCTTTGCGCAAAACTCACACAGTTGAGATCTCGCACTGTACTTTTTTTTATTATTCTCATGAAAGTTATTGATACTGTAATGTTTAACCACAGTGATGTACAGGATTTATTAATATCTCCCTTTTTTCCTTTTTTAATATCTATTTTCTTTCCTTTACATTACCGAATTTGGCCGTATGTTTCCGAAGCACGTCTCCATGCATGCATGTTGTTTGTTTTATACAGCAATCTCCACCATAGACTTATGTAATCGTAGGTAGGCGGTCATCCCTCCCTCCCCTTTGGCCATGCAGGTGTGTTTGGATAGGGCCGCGACTCACCCCTCAGCAACCATCACCACAGCTCTTCTCCCTTGCGCTAATGATACTGCGCGCTTTCTGACACTGTGTCGCAATTGCTCAAGCGATTTTGATGATTCCAAATTATCTCCAAATTATCTGTGATGCTGACATGTTTGCGATTCATTTGATATAAAACATATACGTTTATTAATGGCGTAACCTGTTATAAGTCGAGTGCCGAAGGCACTTGTAAGAGCTAAAGATCGCTTCGTAACACTACTACTACTAACTGTACCAGTCCCCGTAGTCTCTTTCACATACCTTAGAGTCCCTTTTACTCTAAGCACAGACCCACTATCAGCAATGATTCTCCATACATGTATGTATACATACATTGCATAGAGAATCGTTGTTATCAGGTGGAGCGAGGGTCCACAGTCCCCGCACCAAAAGCTAAACATCTTGTAACCACTTTCTAGAAACAACACCACATTCATTCATTCTTTAAAAGTAAGACTGTACTCGGGCATATAGCCTCCCTCATGAAGTTCTTCACGTATCCTAAGAGGCATGCACACAGCAATGCATGATATTGCTAATATTATTATCATAACATGACATGCATATGATAGGTTACCATAGCTAAGCGGGCAAAACAGTCTGTCCAGGGTGATAATATAGTTAAAGATTGACATTGTTTTAGTGACATTTCTCCGCCGAATGCATGCATTAGGCCTATGCTCTCAGTGGTTGCTATGGATGAGCATCCCAGACCTAGCAACAAGGTGGCCGACCTCAGCGCCACCGCCGGCCATTTTCACGCTACTCGCAAGTGGGTTATTCACCCCCGGCCCGCTAACCAATACCAACACATCCACCGCACATCCACGCTCGTTTATAGCTAATCTAACCACTTCTACACCAATTGACGCCACGCTTAGTATAATCACATATTCATCTGACTGTACACATCCTCCTTCCATCTTATAGAAACAGTTTTCATGCATAAATACCTGGTTTATTCTGTAGCGTCGGACTCAGGTAGAGTTGAAAAGCTGAATGGCAAAACACATCACCCACCAAAGCAAGTGTTAGTTCCTAAACCACCCTGAGTGAGGCAGCACCGTGACGTTGGGCCCCAGCTTCCCGCGCATCCTAAACCCAAGGGGACAGATTGCAAGAATCGACGACCGGCGTCTGTTTTTTGCGTTTTTTTCCCGTTTAGTTTTAAAATATATTTATGATCCATGGCATTAGTAGTCCATAACCAATGTCCCAGGGTTGAATAATCGATATACAAATGAAGTAATACTACATACAGTGTCACTAACAGGCCCCAGACAAGCGGGATATGCTATACGTATAGGCCTAGGCCTACTTGAAAGCACCTCTCTCTGTTCAGTTTTGTAGCTTATAGTTGATTTCATTTGAATCAAATAATCTATTTCTCATTAACTAAACTCTTCTGGACACACCAGATCTGAAGTTTATATATTGGTTTTCATGTCTAGGCTGTATACAACCTGTATTTAAAGGATAATCACACATGATTATGATCATTCTATTTGGATTTCCTGGCTAAAATGAGGCTGTGGGAACCCTACTTCTAAAGTTCTTATGTCAAAATCTTCACCGCTATGGAGGAAAAAGTGCCTTTTCAGGCTAGAAAATAAGTAATGATTATGTAATTTGAATATAATACAGAGGTGCGCATTTAGAAAATATATTACTTCTGCTGACAAAAAATGATGTATACATATATGTATGCACACATGTTGATTATTATGAAAAAACACTACATTCATGTATTCAATAATTTGAACTGATCTAAACTTAATTTTAAATTTCATTTCGTTTTTTTTTGTGGACGGAAGATGTGGGCCTATAAAACAGAATTGGATCAAATCAATATGTCGGAAGTGACGTCAATTAATGTGGCCAGTGTGAAGGGAGCAGACGTCGGCCACAGACATTGTACGTCAGCTTTCGCCGACGTGCCAATGTCTTTTTGGTAACACTGAGAATTCAATTATTTTATATACAGTAACTTCCCTGAGCCATAAAGTGCCTTTCTGTCTCTTTTCTCTATCTCTCTCTCCCTTTTTCTCTATCTCTATTTCCTGGGTCATAAACTGCCTCCCCCTCAGCTCTCCTGCCCTTGATATAACCTTTAATGTGTTGGTAAGGGCGTAAAGCAACCAATCTCACCCACTCACTCACTCCCTGATAGAAATTGATAAAATAGAATCAGGCTGGAGAAGTGTTACAATATTAGAGAGACCTGGTCTAAGACCTGAAATAAAAATATCTTTGTTTCTGGTTTTGTACCGTCCCCACAACATTGCGGCTGACTCAAGTGTTTTAAAGGCATTTGGAAAATAAAGTTAAAAAGTCGCTACCAACCTAAAATAAAGTATGATAAAAAAAGTAAGAAATCAACCCATTATCATATATATGACCTTGCTCAAAATAAATAAAAATGAAAGTAACAAAATTTACCGACTTACCAACCCCAATTTTTACCATACGGTTACTGGAAACAAAGCTAATTTGATCTTATTGGATGTTACAAAATAACAAAAAAAATATTACTATGCTTATTGAACAACGGAATTTCTTCCCAATATTCTAGTATGTTATGCGTCTGAACCTCAAACAAATCCGTGGAGATGCGGAAATTATATATTTCATACTTTAACAGATATTTTACCATAAAGAGCGACCATTGCACTTAGTGAGGTTGTCATGCTCAGTAGGTCATATGAGAGGTTCGATCCTCCAGTCATGGGTAAGGTGCGGGGTAAACTAACCCAGCTTTGCCAGTGTATAAACAAACAGACGCAGTTTGTAACTCGTTTATCAAAGTTTGGATGGAAGGCCATATAATAAATCTAATATAAAACCCGTTTAGCAAGGGAGAGAGCAAAGTTAGACCCTCAAAGGTATGACACTAGCTATATTGTGAGTTGAGATCGGTTGACATTTCTCCTCAACCTATATGTGATGCGTTTCAGGAAAATAGGTCAGAAGTCGCAAAATTGATATTTTTCAATGTGATTTATTCACAAGATCTCTTTGTTGGAAAATTTACTACAACTTTCGACCAGCTATAAATATCCCCGAAGATTTACATTGTGTCAATCAAAGTTGGTGTGATAGAATTGTTTTGTTTGAAAGCAATCATCTACTCAATTTAGGAATGAGAAGGAATTGTTGACAATGACATTGATTAGAGCACTGTCCGCCTTGTACCTATATTAGACTGTGCTCAAAATAGTTGATGTGGTTAGAGGCCGC
This sequence comes from Sthenelais limicola, assembly GCA_942159475.1. Lineage (NCBI taxonomy): Eukaryota > Metazoa > Annelida > Polychaeta > Phyllodocida > Sigalionidae > Sthenelais > Sthenelais limicola. The sequence continues at coordinate 17,730,143 of OW804099.1, read as the reverse complement.
GTTAGTTCGTGTGATTAGGGTAAAAATGGCTCCCTCTGCAGTAAAATGTTTGTTAAATTATATACAACAAGCTCTAAATTCTTCGAGGATATTTATAGCTGGTCTAAAGTTGTAGTAAATTTTCTCGTAAAACTATACAAAATGATTCTCTATGAGCGGCAGGATCAGTTAAAAGTATTTTATATTGTAAACATATGTGATCCGTTTTAGGAAAATTAGTCATAAGTCGCAAAATACGGATTTTGAGATATCATCATATATTTGAAAAGAGATCAAGCCGATTCCATTGAAAGTAAACACTAGGACAACTAATAAGTATTTTTATATTTCAAATTTGATATTTCTATTTTTGAAAGAAATTTGCGACTTATGACTCATTTTTCTGAAACATATCACATTATTTTGGTACACATTTCTCTTACATGATATATTTTAGGATAATCAAGTATCTGCTGAGTAATCTATGGTTTACTAAGGAGACAAGACCGTAACTAGTAAATACAAATCATGGATCCATAAAGCATATTACCAGAGTGTACAAACAATTAATGATATTTTTGCAATAGTCCCCTAAATATAATTCTTCTTGAAAATAGAGTAGTGATACTTAAGACAATATCTGATATTGTATGGTACATCTTGTATGATATGTCTTTATCTTATTCTTATGAAACACCCCCAAGTTACCAGAAACAAAGATAATTTTATCATAGGCCTTTCAGCCTCTTTATGGAACAATACCGCAGCTGATGTTAGAAATATTCAAACATATGAAGCATTTAAAAAACTAACGAAACAAGAATCCCTTATTCCAATCTACAATTTATTACAGCACACATATTATTCAAGACTATCCATCTATTATAGTTACGGATAAACAAAATTGACAAACCTTGCCTTCCATTTCCCTCTCCCTATCTCATCCTCTTCATTCATCAAATCATTCTGTAGCATTATTATTCTAGATGTTTTTTATCATTTATTTGATCCTACTTGTAAGCACAATTGCTCTAAGTCCATCGATAATTAGATCAGTAAAAGGCACTCTATCGGTATACCAGCAAGAGGCTTGACCTTGAGCTGAGATATTATGCCTATTGTGAGTAATAAACTTTTTATGTGCACGAATAATTTATGTCAAATTCTTCGAGGATATTTATAGCTGGTCTAAAGTTGTAGTAAATTTTCTCATAAGCAAGCAACAAGGGAGCTACTTCAAAGTCAATTAAATGTAACTCATAATGAACCTTTCAAAAAAAACAAAAAAACAGTATGTTTTTTTTTACAGATTTTATTCAGCTTCCTGCCGTCTTGGCATATACAGTACTAAATTGTTTCTTTGCTGTAACCTATGTCTTTTGAAATTTTGTTGTACCTTTTTCTAGTTTTTTCGCTCTGGTTCTAGTACAGGTAGAACCTAAAACGTTCGAATTAGTGTAAATTGGATTAGATGCATGGGTTACTGGAGCGTTCAAAATAGCATGGGTTCACTGGGTAGAAGCTGTATCTCTTTTCAATCGATTAACTTGACTCAGCTCAATCGCTGCTTTCACAACTGGATGTGATGAACTCACCGGTATTAGAATGTGATGATTAAGTTTATCAGCTCTAACAATTCTATACCTAGTAACTCTTAAATCTTTAGACAGTAATGATGACACAATTGGATGACAGTTCGCTACTTTAGATAACCCCCGTTATTCTAGCTTTCCTGTTCATCTTCCGCTTTGGCGCCTTACACGTTAAATCAGTTGTTTCCCCCGCGTTAATCTGTTGGGACTGATTGAAAATGTGCTCCGCGGCTTGGGGTGGTTTAGGAATGTGCTCCGCGGCTTGGGGTGGTTTAGGAATGTGCTCCGCGGCTTGGGGTGGTTTAGGAATGTGCTCCGTGGCTTGGGGTGGTTTAGGAATGTGCTCCGCGGCTTGGGGTGGTTTAGGAATGTGCTCCGTGGCTTGGGGTGGTTTAGGAATGTGCTCCGTGGCTTGGGGTGGTTTAGGAATGTGCTCCGTGGCTTGGGGTGGTTTAGGAATGTGCTCCGTGGCTTGGGGTGGTTTAGGAATGTGCTCCACGGCTTGGGGTGGTTTAGGAATGTGCTCCGTGGCTTGGGGTGGTTTAGGAATGTGCTCCGCGGCTTGGGGTGGTTTAGGAATGTGCTCCGTGGCTTGGGGTGGTTTAGGAATGTGCTCCGTGGCTTGGGGTGGTTTAGGAATGTGCTCTGTGGCTTGGGGTGGTTTAGGAATGTGCTCCGTGGCTTGGGGTGGTTTAGGAATGTGCTCCACGGCTTGGGGTGGTTTAGGAATGTGCTCCGTGGCTTGGGGTGGTTTAGGAATGTGCTCCGTGGCTTGGGGTGGTTTAGGAATGTGCTCCGTGGCTTGGGGTGGTTTAGGAATGTGCTCCGTGGCTTGGGGTGGTTTAGGAATGTGCTCCGTGGCTTGGGGTGGTTTAGGAATGTGCTCCGTGGCTTGGGGTGGTTTAGGAATGTGTTCCACGGCTTGGGGTGGTTTAGGAATGTGCTCCGTGGCTTGGGGTGGTTTAGGAATGTGCTCCACAGCTTGGGGTGGTTTAGGAATGTGCTCCACGGCTTGGGGTGGTTTAGGAATGTGCTCCGTGGCTTGGGGTAAATTAGGTCTGACTCAGCGTTAAAACCTAATCGTAATTGGGACAATTTGGAAATATTCTCATAATTAAATCCTGATTGCAATGATTCAGGAATCTCATAATTAAATCCTAATTGGGATGGTTTAGGAATATGCTCAGCATTACAATCTAAATCTTTAGTTTGGTCTTCATCATTGGGCGCTAGGTTGAAACACTGATGTAGGATTAACAGAAGTCCTACTTCTACATTCGCTTACAAATGTAGGTATCAGAACGTCATTTGCATTAGTATTAAGGCATTTGCCTACTAGGTTAGCATTAACAGGATTATACGAGTTCAATAACAACTGAGATTGGAAAGCAGTAGATGTTCCAGGGGGAGTCACTTCATTCGTCACTGGGCAACCATAATTTCTCTCCATTTGACTCTCAATAGCCTTTACTATTCTTTGCACTCTACGTCGTTTCATAATCTAAATACAAACAAAACAAACACTGTTATCCCGATCAGAACACAATTAAATACTTCTTGAAATTTCAATATCTACGCAATAAATATTAAATCAAATTTCAATTAAACCCCACTTACCTGCACAGTCTCTTGCATTTTGACCAGCAGGTCGTCTTCAGACATATTGCCCACAAGAAATTTGGCGATGCAGCTAAATAAAATTTTTAGACTCGCCATAATAGTTTTATCCATAATCAGCAAAGAAGTGTTTTAAATTGTCCTTTTCATCGCAATACAGGCCTTACAGTATGTTACAAGTGTCCTTGTTCCTTTAATGTGAAGAAATAAAACAAGGAAAGTATCAATCAATGAGACTTTTCTCCACTATGTCTTTTCATGTGTCTCCTCAGGTCTCCAGCCTGTGCTGCCCTATAGTCACACACAGTACATTCATAAGGTTTCTCTCCAGTATGTGTTCTCATGTGATTCCTCAACTGTCCAGTATGTGCTGCCCTATAGTCACACTCAGTGCATTTATAAGGCTTTTCTCCACTATGTGTTCTCATGTGTTGCTTCAGGTGTCCAGAATATGCTGTCCTATAGTCACATACAGTACATTTATAGGGTTTTTCTCCGGTATGTGTCCTCATGTGTATCTTCAGGCCTCCAGGCTGTGCTGCCCTATAGTTACAGTGAGTGCATTTATGAGGCTTTTCTCCACTATGTGTTCTCATGTGATCCTTCAGGTGGCAAGAATCTGCTGCCCTATAGTCACATACAGTACATTTATAGGGTTTCTCTCCAGTATGTGTTCCCATGTGTATCTTCAGGCATCTAGCCCGTGCTGCCCTATAGTCACACACAGTACATTTATATGGCTTTTCACCGGTGTGGGTTCTCATGTGTTGCCTCAGGGTGCCAATCTGTGCTGCCTTATAGGCACACACAGTACATTTATAAGGCTTTTCACCAGTATGCGTTTTCATGTGACTCCTCAGGGTCCAAGGCCTTGCTGCCCTATAGTCACACACAGTACATTTATAAGGTTTTTCTTCAGTGTGTGTCTTCACATGTTCATTTAGACTATTAGTCCGTGCTGCCCTATGATCACAGAAAGTACATTTATAGGGTTTTTCACCAGTATGTGTGCTCATGTGTGTCCTCAGGTATCCAGGCTGTGCTGCCCTATAGTCACACACAGTACATTTATATGGCTTTTCTCTATTGTGCATCCTCATGTGTGTCCTCAGGTGTCCAGCCTGTGCTGCCCTATAGTCACACTCAGTACATTTATAAGGTTTCTCCCAAGTGTGTGTTCTCATGTGAGTCCTCAGGGTCCCATGCTCTGCTGCCCTATAGTCACATACAGTACATTCATAAGGCTTTTCACCAGTATGTGTTCTCATGTGTCTCTTCAGGTTTCCACACTGTGCTGCCCTATAGTTGCATAGAGTACATCTATATTTCCTCTCAGCACTGTGTGTGAGCAAATGTTTCTCAAAACTACTTGTCTCTGTAAACCCTTCAACACAAACACTACACTCATTTAGTTTCTCCCCTGTATGAGTCACATTGTGATGCATCATACCTTCTGACATCAGTAGAGAAAGTGCACTAGTCACACTTGTAGTATTTGCTGCCTGTCCTGTCTCCCCTGTATGAGCCACATTGTGATGCATCATGCCTTCTGACATCAGTAGAGAAGGTTCACTAGTCACACTTGTAGCATTTGCTGCCTGTCCTGTCTCGCCTGTAAGAGTTACACTGTGATGCATCATAACTTCTGACATCAGTAGAGTGGGTGCACCAGTCACACTTGCTGCCTGTCCTGTCTCCATGATTGTCAATGTGCCAAAGTCCAGAATTCTAATGGGAAAATCTGCTATCAAACGTCTCCAAATGACTGTAACAACTCAAGCTCTGCAAATAAGTAGAGTTAATCAGTTTACATTAAACTACCCATCACAGTGTTCAGTTCTGGTTATTTGAAACAATATTAATACAGATTATTACAAATTATGCCCAACTGGCATGGAATGTTTAACCACGTTTAATTGCCCAATGTTAATCACCATGCAGTAAATATGAAACTACCTGTAAAAAACTAAATGAGTAAGATCTGGAAGAGTAAACTTCCACTACCACATGTTGTAACTAATTCAAATTACAACAAGAATGATATAATGTCGCGGACGCTGCCTGTATTGGTATGCGGATTACTGGTTTCAATATTGATTATATGTCGGATCGCAATGTTATGGGCAGAGTTTATGGTTATCACATGTATAGCCGCCCCGATGTTTTTATGTACTTGGTTCAGGGTATGAGTGGTACGCACAATTGTTTCCATCCCACTCTAAAAAATGGAGAGTATAATTGAAGTAGATGCCAAGCGAGGTCTGAAGCTGTGTTATCTGAATGCTGCAAGTTACTTCTATAAAAAGGAGCAGATCCAACTTGAGCTCATTAATGGTACCTTTGATATAGTATGTATTGGCGAAACTTGGTTGTCTGACTGTGTTCATGACTCACAATTAAGGGTCAACGGCTACAAGCTTGTTAGACTAGATAGAGTAAGGAATAGAGGTGGAGGGCTTGTGATTTACTGTAAAGAATTCATAAATGTGAGTGTCATTGATAACATGTCTTTTATAAAAGACCATTTAGAAATCCTAAGTGTGTTAATCAAGGCGGGTCACCGAAAGCCTTTACTAGTGAGTAACGTCTATAGACCTCCGAGTACTAGCATAACTGATTTTATGTTAGAATACAACCGAGTACTACAGCTATCATTGAATTGTAAACATGAAAGGTTGTTCATGGGAGACTTTAACATCGATATCTCAAAAAATAATAAATCGAAGAATGACCTGTACAATCACATCAGAAGTTCCAACTTGACACAGTTGATAAAGCACCCAACTAGGGTCACTGTAAACAGTAGTAGCACTATCGATCTGATAATTAGCGATTGCCGTTTTGTTGACACATCAGGGACTTTAGACATTTTATTATCAGATCATCTGCCAGTCTATGTTGTAATCAAGAAAAGTCGATTCAGAACATCCACTATATCAGACACAGAAAAAAAGATCACTACTAGAAGTTTATCTCGTAAGCTTAACTCAGATGACATTCAGAGAGAAATAGAGGTTGCAAACCAAACGGTACAGGAGGTAAATCTAGCGAACATCGATGTTGACCTTTTTTGGGATGATCTTAGCAGTAAGTACTTGAACATTCTGAATAGGTTGTACCCCAAGAGAGAAGTAAAAGTAAAAGTCAATCGAGGGGGGGTCTTGTCCAGAGAAATCAGACAAATGATAAGAGAAAAAAATCGACTGTTTTCTATGGCCAAAAGAACGGGCTACATAGCTGACTGGAATGCTGCTAAGGCCCAGAGGAGAATCCTTAAGAGTCGACTTATAGCTTCTAAACGTGAAAACACATTAGAGTTATTGAGACTGCATTCAGCGAATGGGAAAAAATTCTGGGAACACATCTCCTCGATCTTTCCAATGAATTTGTCTAGTAAGGGTACCAATTTAATCGATAAAATACTTCACGATGGCCGCCCATATACTGGCTTAGAAGCTGCCAATGTTACAAATAAATTCTTCGCGAATATAACATCAGATAGAGACCCGCAGAATAATATGCCCGAGTTGGTACAAGCAAACAGTCGATTTTTGTGGAATGAGAGTATCACTCAAGAGAAGGTGTTAGAGAAAGTCATATGTATTGATACTAGTAAGAATAGTGGTTATATCGATCTACCTACACTATTTCTGAAGGTTTGTCTGATGAAGGATTTGTTTAACTTTACACTTCTACTGAATAAGATACGAGTGAGTGGAATCTACCCTGTAAACTGGAAGAGAGGTTCATGTACTATAATTCCGAAGAAAAAGAATAACTTTGATTTAGACAACCTGCGACCAATCACAATTACTTCGCTAGCAGGTAAAATCTTTGAAAGGTTAATGAAAGATAAGTTAGATGCCTACTTCTCGGAAAATAACATCATCATCCAAGAACAACATGGTTTCATGTCTGGGAAAGGTACAGATACGGCCCTTAGCTACCTCATATCAGATTTATTGAAGTCTAAAGATAAGGGGCATGACATCGATCTAATATATTTCGATCTTTCTAAAGCGTTTAACACAATAAACCTCGAAAGATTGATGTCCAAGCTCGAAGCTCTTGGTTTTAGAGATAATTGCTTGACCCTATTGAAGAATTACTGTATGGACAGGACCCAGGTAGTAAAAATTGGTGAAATTATATCTGATGAGGTTAGTCTAACGGCCGGAGTGGCTCAGGGAAGCATTCTTGGGCCGATAATGTTTATCCTGTACATGAACGATGTTTTGGGTATGAACTTCTCTTCTAACGTCCAGCTATACGCTGATGATTGTGTGATTTGGAGACCAGTCACTAAGCAAACCGATGTTGACGAATTACAACGAGATATCTTGAAATTTGAAAAATGGTGTTCGCACAATGGGCTTAGACTCAACACAGCGAAGACTAGACATCAAAGAATATATGGTAAAAGAAAACCGAAAGTACATGTTCCAAAATATAAATTGCTAAATAAAGAAATAGAGGTAACCAACTTATTCAAATACCTTGGGCTTCTCATTGATTCCGACCTACGTATGGACCATATGATCAACCATACTATAAAAAGAGCCTATTTTGAAACATCGAAAATTAGGAAGATCTTACCATATATTGGGTCCAACATTGCTATATCGTTGTATAAGTCTTTTGTATTGCCGATCATAGAGAGCTGCATAGTCTGTACGGATCTGGGTCCACAAAATGTCCACCAACGACTCCAGAAAACACAAAACAGGGGGCTCAGGACACTCTTGAATGTGAGAGGACATATCTCAAATTTTGACCTCCATCTGAGATGTGGATTACTCCCGATACGACTCAGACGAATGAGTAGGATATTAGCTCTGACACTCAGAGTGGGCACCTTTTTTGAGAGAAGGATTAACATGAATATCAGGGGGAATATGGGGAGGAGAGTGGAAGTTTATAATTGGAAGAAAGATGTTACCTCTCGGTCCTGCTTATCAAAAGCTGGTGCTGTGTGGAATGACTTACCTGTGGAGTTTAGAAACATAGTGGACCTTGGCGATTTCAAAAATAGAATAAAAGAAAAATTGTGGCTTGAGTTTAGAGAGAGTGGGGAAGTTTAGAAAGGATACTAGGATTATTTTGTGGACCCAGACCCGAACCAGTTTTAATCATTTTATCTCATGAGAAAACACATAAAAATTGTTCTTTGTTTTTATCGATATGTTCTACTACACCACTAGGATAGCTTAGTATCTGATTGTAGTAAAGAGTAGTTGACTATTATTACCAGGTGGCGACATAGCACATGTAAAGGAAAGTTGCTGTTGTTATCTAACGGTAGGATGAGCCTCTGTTGTATGTAAGGCCGGCTGAGCCATAGAGGTCTCGATTGCTTTATGATGTCTAGTAATTCTTAAATTGTTTAAATATTTGATTAGTACTTTTTCTTTAAGATTTCTGATATGCTGAGAACTATTATCGTGTAACTGATAAAATGCTATCAATAAAGAAAACAAACAAACAAACATATATTTATATGTTCTAGGAGGTAACAGATAACTGAAAAATGATATCTAGTACACTAATTATTTTCATGATGTAAAATGTATTTAATTCGGACTAAGGGAAGATGTACTCGCTCCTGCGGATAGAGGATCTAAGCCCAATTCTGTAACTGGATATTGAATTTGTCTGAATATAAATTCCCACAGTGTCCCACAGTCCCTGCTGCATCCCATGAACTCTGATACTCTAGACTGTAGAGGGCGCAGCAATGAACAGGAACCGGGGGGGGGAGGGGGCACTTGCATTCCCAATAATTATATTGGTGCTATGAAAAATTCTATTTGTCAAACAATGTCGGTCACAGATGCATTTGCAATGTATAGAATGGTAAGACTAATGAAATCATAAATAATAAGTTCAGAAAGTTCATACATCATTCAAGTAAAAATTAAGAGAATTAGTCAATAATCATTGTTCTGGCTGATGCAGAACTTCATTTCTGTATAGCAATCTTCTTTATCAATGCCTATCTGATCCTCCCTCCCTCTCCCGCTTTGTTTAAACTTTGCCTCGTTAAAGAACAAGGTTATGTGAATCCAAAAAGCCAATACAAAGAATACGTCACCAGACTAGTTTTCATTTCAGGAGCCCTGAAATTTATGGCTGTTCACTATAGAAGTCTGTGAGAAAAGGACAATTTTATTCGTTTTTTTCCGTATGAAAACAAAATGAAAATATCTCTATACACATAGCTAATATATTGCTTTACCCTTTCAAGCAATAAGAAATGGGGGTCACCAGCTTTTTCAAAAAGTTATTCAACTGAATTTGCATCCCAGTGAGTTAATAACAGCAATATTGAAGATTTTTAACGCTAATCAATATCTTTCAAAAGAGGTTGATGCCCTGTTCTTTCATGCATGAGAGTAAACCTGTATAGTAGCTACAACGGAAAAATGTTATTCGTCTGTCTGAAATCTTGGAATAACTGAGAAAATATCCATTTCCCCCCCAGACTTCAATACTAAACTTTGGTGGTAAATGAAAAAAAATATATATGCTGAGATCCGTTTCTTTTTGCTTTTTGTTATGCCCCCAATTATTCTGTTACAATGTTAACATTTTATTTGCCAAACAATTAACTCATATACACTTATGCAACGTATGGTAGTAAGTGGTAAGACTAATCATAAATAACACAGAAAGTTAATAATAATGATAAGCTCAGAAAGTTCAAACATCATTCATGTAATAGAGAAGAGAATCAGTAAAGAATAATTGCTCTGGATGACTCTGGCTGAATTTCATTTCTGTTATAGCGATTTTCTTTCTCAATGCCTATCTGTCCCTCCCAATCCCTCTCGCCCTCCTTCCTTTCCTATGATATATCTTTCTCTCCTCTCACGGTCTATTTCCATCTCTCTCACTCTTCCCCCACACTCTCATTGAAAAATGAGAATTTAGTAAGCTAGTATAACGATACATATGACACAATGGGTGAGAATTGATCTGGTTATTTTTATGGATGATCCAGAATATTATGAAATTATATTTTGGTTTGCTGCTGTGAATACTCTAAATTTGATGTATAGATCAATTGGCAAAAATTAATCTAGAACTATAAGAGGAAATTATTTGTTTCCAACCATCCAGATTCTTTTGTTATGTATGAGATGAAAAGGTACCTGGCAGCATTTTATATACAGGAACCCTAGGAATGATCAAACCTATTTATCCTGACTAATAACATCTTTACAATGGAAAAACATATCACTTGTACCAGCCAAATTATATGTTGGGTAACTTCATCTGAAAGTATATTGGGGCTGCCTGGCCATTTATTTTTTAAATCAAAAACACCCGTCTATTGAAGTTCATTTATGTAAGTAGTAAGTTCATTTACCTAAGGAACTGTTCATAATTAACCACTGCGGGGGGGGGGGGGAGAATTTGCGAAAACTTCTTGTGCAAAATTGTATGATCCCCCCCTTAAAGTCTTGTGTGAAATGTCTTGGTCCCTCCTTGAAAGTTTGTGCAAAAATTCATGACTCCCCACCCCCTATATCATTGTAATTTTGAGTCTGTGCAAAAAAGATGTCCCCCCCCCCCCACACTTTTAGAGTCAGTGAGATGCCCCCACTTCAGAGTCTGCACAAAAAGAGGTGCCCCAGGCTCAATTGATTACTAATATGTGATGTGTTTGAGGATAATGAGTCATAAGTCGCAAAATTGATATTTTTTAAAGTGTTTTTTTCAGCAGATCTCTTTGTTGAAATGTTCTGATCTTTAGACGGTTTATCAGTTATAGTCATATGAATCCATGTATCAAATTTCGGGACATTGTATTAAATATATCATTGCGTTTTGAAGGGCTTTGTATGGAGTATATTTAGTTACCTTACTAGTTTACCCATCCAGAAACATTGAAAACTTTTCTTTTTCAAAAAAAAAATATCAAACTTGAAATATAGAAATACATATTAGGTGTCCTAGTGTTTATTATCATTAGAATCGGCTTGATCTCCCATTTTTAAATAATTATGGTCTTAAAATTGTCTTAAAATCCATATTTTCGACATATTTTCCCAAAACGGATCACATATTATAAGTCACACAAAGTATCCAGTATATCAATCCAGCGTCCAACCTTTATTACTCCTTCAGGTTTAATATGTTGTATCAAATTAGGCTTTGCTGTATGATAAACACCCCAAAGCAATATTACATTTAACAATTTATCACGATTCATCATGATTTATCACGATTTATCACCCAATTCATATTCTACATCTTAGAGATCGAAAAGAGTGAGTGAGAGAATGAAAGAGTGAGTGAGTGAGAGAGTGAGTGAGAAAGTGAGTGAGAGAGAGTGAGTGAGAGAGAGTGAGTCAGTGAGACAGAGTGAGAGAGAGTGAATGGGAGAGAGTAAGTGAGTGAGAGAGAGTGAGTGGGAGAGTGAGTGAGTGAGAGAGAGTGAGTGAGTGAGAAAGTGAGAGTGAGTGAGTGAGTGAGAGAGTGAGAGTGAGTGAGTGAGTGAGTGAGAGAGTGAGAGAGTGAGAGTGAGTGAGTGAGAGAGTGAGAGAGAGTGAGTGAGTGAGAGAGAGTGAGTGAGTGAGAAAGTGAGAGTGAGTGAGTGAGAGAGTGAGAGTGAGTGAGTGAGTGAGAGAGTGAGAGAGAGTGAGTGAGAGAGTGAGAGAGAGTGAGAGAGTGAGTGAGAGAGAGAGGGTGAGTGAGTGAGAGAGAGTGAGAGAGTGAGTGAGTGAGAGAGTGAGAGAGTGAGAGAGTGGGTGAGTGAGTGAGAGAGTGAGAGAGAGTGAGTGAGTGAGTGAGTGAGTGAGAGAGTGAGTGAGTGAGTGAGTGAGAGAGTGAGAGAGAGTGAGTGAGTGAGTGAGAGAGTGAGTGAGTGAGAAAGTAAGAGTGAGTGTGTGAGTGAGAGCGAGAGTGAGTGAGTGAGTGAGAGAGTGAGAGAGAGTGGGAGAGAGAGAGTGAGTGAGTGAGAGAGAGTGAGAGAGTGAGTGAGTGAGTGAGAGAGAGTGAGAGAGTGAGTATATAAGGAAGAGAGAGTGAATGAGAGTGAGTGAGTGAGAGAGAGTGAGTGAGAGAGTGAGAGCGAGAGTGAGTGAGAGAGTGAGTGAGAGAGTGGGAGAGAGTGAGTGAGTGAGAGAGAGTGAGTGAGAGAGCCAGAGAGTGAGAGTGAGAGGGAGGGAGTGAGGAAGAGAGAGAGTGAGCCAGATAGTGAGAGAGAACGTAAGCAAGAGAGAGGGAGTGAGAGAGAGTGGGAGAGAGTGAGTGAGAGTGAGTTGGAGAGGGAGGGAGTGAGAGTGAGAGTCAGAGAGTGACAGAGAGTGGGTGAGAGAGAGTGAGTGGGAGAGGGAGGGAGTGAGAGAGAGTGTGAGTGAGTGAGAGAGAGTGGGAGAGATTGAGTGAGAGAGAGTGGGAGTGAGTGGGAGAGATTGAGTGAGAGAGAGTGGGAGTGAGTGGGAGAGATTGAGTGAGAGTGAGTGGGAGTAAGTGGGAGTGAGTGGGAGAGATAGAATGAGAGAGAGAGTGAGTGGGAGGAAGTGAGTAGGTGAGAGTGAGTGAGGGAGAGAGTGAGAGGGAGAGTGAGAGAGAGTGAGTTAGAGAGAGACTGAGTGGAAGTGAGTGAGTTAGAGAGTGTGAGTGAGTGAGAGAGGGTGACTGAGTGAGTGAGAGAGAAAGTGAGTGGGAGTGAGAGAGAGTGAGTGAGAGAGTGTGAGTGAGTTAGTGAGATAGAAAGTGAGTGGGAAAGAGTGAGTTTGAGAGAGTGAGTGAGAGAGAGTGGGAGAGATTGAGTGGGAGGAAGTGAGTAGGTGAGAGTGAGTGAGAGAGAGTGGGAGAAGCGGAGTGGGAGAGAGTGAATTAGAGAGAGTGAGTGAGAGACAGAGTGTGAATGAGAGAGAGAGGGAGAGAGCGAGGGAGAGAGTAAGTGAGTGGGAGAGAGTTAGTTTGACAGTGAGTGAGAGAATTGAATTCAATATGCATACTTACGTACTTTCCACTATATTCTGAAAAATCCTTCGTGACAAATAAAGTTGTTCCACAGTGAAGAGTTCTTACTGATCCAATTAATTCTTTACTTGGCGTATATTCAACTTATAACTGAGGTAAATCTGTATTCTATTGTCTCTGCAGTATCACAGGTGTGTACGCTATGACACTGTCAGCCTTAACCCACCCTAGTCTATGTGAGGGTAAACAGTGTTGGTATAAAGAGTTTAAGCAAACATTAAGGGCTAGGATGGGATGGGAACCATCATTGGACAAATCAGGCTGTAGACTGGCACCAAGTCCCCCACTCTATATCATTGTACACATCAGTAATTATGGTACACATCAGCAATTCTGGTACTACAGACCGCGCTTGTTACCCTGGTCTGTAGCGAGTCTGCATGCCTCCCATTGGCTGCTACGCGCTGACCCATCATAGACTAAAATCAATAAACACCTCAGATTTTAGCGTTCAAACAGTCTGTAGGCCCAGTGACGTCCCTCGGCCTACAGACCGTTCTCACACTAAAGTCCTCGTTGTTTATTGCTATAGCAGACTAGCACCAAGTCCCTCACTCTATATCATTGGACACATCAGGCTCTAGACTACCCAGGTAACAAATTGAGGTTAACTTAACGGCAATTCATGTCAATATAAAGAGCAAATTTACATCACAATGGTTAACATTAATATTTACAGGAATGTGTGGACTCAATTTTGCACAAACTTAACGTCAATTTTAACGTCAATCTTAACGTTAAAATTAATGTAATATTGATGTTAATATTGGCGTTAACATTACCATTAATTTAACCTCATTTTAACATTCAGATTAACGTTAAGATTAACATTAATATTGAGTCTAAGGTTAAGGTTAAGTTAACGTCATGGAGTTTATATAATTTTAACGTCAAATATAGGTGAATTTTATTCACATAAACTTAACCTGCCTATTTTTACTCTAATTGAATGTTCATTTAATGCTAACTGGGGCGGGGGGAAATATTGATGCTACTTGGGATCCCATATGTTTTATTCACATAATATTTGGCTCATAGAGTACATCATTTGGTTCATCATTTTCTTGGCGCAATTGTTCATACCAGCTTCTGTATTAAAGAATAAAAATACAGCTCTAATCGCCGTTGCCATATACACTCTCCCGCGCACCGTACCCGGGCGATACGGAGCGGCGAGCATTTTCGTCTTCAGTGTGACGATTTTTGTCTACCGAGCACCGCGAACGCTACTGGTGAACTGTGGTGACGAAATTGCCTGAACTTCTGATACGAAAAACGGTCATTTGAATCACGGAGACGAAATGCTCCGTATTCGCGCTCCGTTTTTCGTATTGAGTTTTGAGAACTACATAGGTGCAGAAATGTCTAAAGATTTTTTTAGAAAAAATAAAATTCATTGAATCTCTACAATCTTTGGTGTACATATAGCAGGGTATATGAGCATAATGCATGTGAAGTTTGGGAAGGCTGGGACCAATATTTCGATTCCTACACCTATGTTTCAGATACCTATATTTTCCCTATCATTTTGCCATATTTCGGCCTCATTAAGCCTGATTAATCACATGATTTAGTGTAAAAATGAGACATATTACTCACTAATTCGTCTAGCAAAATTAAATGAAAAATCAAAGCTAGAGAATGGATGTTGGCCAGCAAAAGAAGGCGTATACATGGGTCCCATTTTTTATGCCTGTGTCTGAGTGTCGCATGATAAGACATTCCTATTCCTATTCATTTATGTTCATATTAAACATGTATTACTCAACCGATTTTATCTGCAAATAATGTTTTCTTCAAAAGTCAATAATAGGCCTATGGGTGTGATCTCAATCACGCATATAATGCGCATTCAAAATCGCGCCTAAATACTCATTACAATGCAGCTACAATAGGACCCAATACCTGGCACTGCTTACTCACCTAGCATTCACACTTACTCTCGCACATCTCCATTCTTTGACACTCATACTCACTCTATGACACCAACGAAGACATTCTCTGGCACTCACACTCAGTCTCTGACACTGAGTCATAGAAACCCCTACACATAACTAAACAATGTAATGCTACCTCCATATTAGCTAAATCATTATAACTTTATTTTATAATTAATATTTATATTTTAAATAAGTTAATTTCGAACTCTGAGTTCTTATTATTCTACAGCAAAAGAAATAAATGATTATCTTTGGTAACTGCTCTATGATATCAAATATTATTTAACATGCACAAACTTTATAGCTACAGAAAGCTGGGCAAATAAGGAATTTAACCATATGCATCATTTTGGTCTCATTAGTAGTAGGCGTGCGTTAGCGCCGCGCGAACCTGTTACGCATATTTAGTACATACAGATGTGGTTAAACACACTATTAACATTCAGATTGATTAGTTGAGGCCATGTTGATAGCTGTTTCAGTGGTGTAATGGTTAGAGCACATGATTCTTAATCAGAAGGTTGCTAGATCGAACCCAAGCATGGGCAAGTTTTTTTCTCTGTCTGGCATCAGTGGTTCTACACTAGTGGCCGTCATGCACTAATGGTCATGCCAGCTTGTCTGGCACTGGCCGGCCGGCCTAATCCTAATCTTTTAGCTTTCCCAGGTACCCGTCGCAGGTACGAAAAACGCCGCGCGAATACGCTGAGACGAAAAATTTCGTATCAAAAGTGGGGACAAGAATTTCGTATCCAATTTCGTATCTCCCGGGTACGGTGCACGGGACAGTGTACCAATGAATGGAGAGAGATATGAGAGAGAAAAAGTACAGAGGTTAGACTTATATACTTGCTTTAAGATCAAATGGAGAAAGAGTGAGGAAAGAGAGAGGAGATAAAAGCCTGCAATGTCAAACCCATTCAGTTACAGAGATATAATATGCTACAGGGTATGGAATAAACCATGCACCCCCACACTTGAATCCCGTTTCCCCTTTTTTATAAGCCCCATTTCCTGAATATACCAGTGAGGCATATTACATAGGGTATGCCCTACCCTGATACTATAAATTTTCTTAAACTTTTTGCAAAGGATAAGAACATAAGGAAATCGTTTGAAGAAGGCAAATAACACTATTTTAAAGCTAAAATCGATAATGACGAAAAGAACTAAACAAACTTAAAATTACCCGAAAGGAATTTTTGTTTTGTCCGGAATAATTTGCTACTGGTCCAGAAAACATATCTATTTTTTGTTGGGTTCTAAACTTTTCTTGAATACAGCAGCATTTACTCACCTTCCAACTGGTACCTTTGGGAGAGAAAACGGGAGAAAGAGAACAAGTTCCATTCAAAAAACGTACATGCCATGGAAGTTAATAAGGATGTGCCTACCTTGAAAAATGATTAGATATTCCTTGTTAATCCAGTAAAATAACAGTAGATGAGTGTTGGAAATCCTCCTCCAAAGCAACTCATGTTTAGTCATACAACTCCAGGAAGTTATGTGGTTAAGCAAACCCGGATCTGTTGTAAAATCCAGACGCTAACTTAAGCTAAGTTGGGGGATTTGATTTGAGAGTCTCATTCGGATATAAATCTGCCACGCCCCCTACTGGCTCAAATACTAATTACCTTTCATCCCGCCACACACTCATGGGTGTCCTTCTCAAGTCCAAAGTACACTGGTCTTGATTGGGTTAATTGTGCCGCCTTTATACAATTGACAAGATGTATCCAATATTCAAGTATAAGTTGACATTATCTCACTTATGTTATTGATTTACAGTTGATATGGTGTTCAAAGATTGGTTTATGTTAATGATTTTTATTGGTAGCCATTTATGTACCACAATTTATCATATGGAAAGGGTCACAGGAAAATAAGTCACAAGTTGCAAAGGATAGATATTTTGATATCAGCGTATTTGAAAAGATGACATTAGACATAAGAGGTGAACAACTTCTGTTAAAATATAATGTTTTATTATAAGTGTGGGTAAAAGGTCCAGCGAAGAACATTTTCTTTGTTTTGATAAAAACAGTCGTAGAATTGTCTATGTATTTGTAGTAGCTGGGTAAAATAAATAATTGGATAAATATATGCACCATTGTCCGTTGATTGTCTTTATATTGTTTATAATTGGGATGGTGGGTGGGGAATTCAGTCTATTCGTGTCGACACGTGAAGGAGGAATGAGCACCTGGTGTACGAGAGTTCGTGAGTGGAGGTGTTAACAGGTGTCGCCTCTGCCCAATGTCCCGCCATTGAAACAATGGCAGGCACGATTAAGAGGATTCCAATGATTGAAAGATCAGAACATCAAATTTAGCGATATTCCCTGGTGGTAAATCTCTAGTAAAATAGGTAAATATATCCTGAAGGTAATCTCAGATATGGATAGGTATATTCAATACATGTATTCATGTTTGTAGCAACACTATACAATCCAAAATGGGAAATATTCCAACAAAGAGATAAATTAAATAAATCACGTTGGAAAATATTATATTTCGCAATTTATGGCATATTTTCTTCTTACACATCACAGATAGGTAGATAATCTTCCCAGTCAAATTTTACAAAAGCTAATTAATAACAATAACAATAGGTTTTTGTAATATACAATGATAAATGTTACTTGTCACAACCAATAGTTTAACTCTAATAATGAAGCAGAAATGACGACTAAACCCAGAGACTACAGAGTACAGAACAAGTCTAATATTCCTCTGGAGGGAAATATCTGACTATATGTGACTCATCAGTTTGCACCAAATGGTGACCACTTGGATTTTGCACTTACTTGAGTTCAGTCCAGGTTGACCTTACTCAAAACTCTTTTTGTATTTGAGACTTAAATGCTTGTTCAAGACGATAGGTTTTAATCATTAAATTATTGATTTAGATTAAACCAAGATTAGGTTTATATTCCCTCCTGTCTATATGAGTCTATAAAATATCCATATAATTTTTATTTCTTTTGAGGGACAATAACTTAACCTGGTTCCAGTATCATATGTGATGTGTTTTAGGAAAATAAGTCATAAGTCGATATTTTTCGAAACGTTTTTTCACAAGATCACATTATTGGAATGTTCTCATTTTTGGAGGGTTCATCACTTATAGTTATGTCAATCGATGTACCAAATTTCTGGACAATCTAGGTAATATATCCTTTCGTTTTAAAGGTCCTCATATGGACTACATTTAGTTACTTTACTGTTTAGTGACTCCCAGAAATATTGGAAACTTTTCTTTTCAAAAACGAAAATATCAAGCTTAAAATCTAGAAATACTTATTATTTTATTAGACCATTGATCTCATCTTTTCAAATGTAATGGTATCTCAAAATCTATTTTTTGCGACTTATGACTCATTTTCCTGAAACACATCACATATTTGGAATTTATTCTTCGTGAAATGAATCAATTATCCTATTAGGCTGCTTTACCCAACCTAATAATCCAACAATTTATGTGAACTCAATATTCCCACTTCCACTGGGGCAGGGTCTAACGTTTCATTGATTTCATTGAACTAACATCAGCATGAATCATTTTCTCCAAGTGTTATAATAATTATGTAAGATGTACCACGAAATATACACTGGGGTTCACAAATTAACAAGCACAGTGGAAATTCATATCAAATTAAATATCTCCTCCCTAGACCTAAGAAGAAAGAGTCATATATCATTAAAACACCCACAACAAATGTAAGAATTTTTTAGCTACAGGTAAAGGCACGATATAATATAGATCCACTGGCATGTAAAGCCTAATGAATAAGTTTTATGCAACGGTCTATGATTAATCTGTTTTATTGCTGAAGTTGGAATATCGTATAGATAGGAATTATTTCCATTATTTCTAGACGAGCTAGAAGTGACGACCCATTTCTGTATGTTTAAAGGCAGAATAGAAATTCTATCTTTAAACTCGTTGGTTGAAGGTGAATAAGCTTGGCGACATTTCCACAAGGTAAGGCCAAAACAAAAATAGGTGTGTTTCCGATTTATCTGGCTGAAAACTAGGTACGGGGGTGGTAACTTTTTTTTTCAATTTTTTTTTGTTGGAAACCACCTCCCAGGAACTGAAAAAAATGTCTATTTCATAATAATAGTTGTTTTAAACATGGGAAATCTGTATATTGACAGTTACGGGTTAGAAAAACCTGTTTTCCTGCTTTTAGAAGCTTTTTTTGTCAAAAAATCCCAAAAAAGTAAGATATGATTTTTAAAAAATCAGGTACGGTAAATATTTTTTAGGTAGGGTAAGGTTTTTCTAGGTAGGGGGGGGGGGGGGTGAATCGGAAACACACCTATTCTTTTTTTTGGCCTAAGGGTATTTGCCCATAGGTTTGGTGTTGTATCAGTCAGAAGTCGGAAGTCAGAGATAGTTTGTAGTCTTCAGGTTCGGTCCAGCAAGGAATGTCTGAATATTGCACTCGTTGCACACAACCAACCCGTTAGTTACGGTATCCTGTATATATTTAACGTATAATCCATAACATCATCACATGTTAATCATGAAATAGATAGAACCTAATGAGAATAGACTGGAGTGTTGGTATGTTCGAAACATACAGTTATGCTGCCTATAGTACATTATATATTTGTGGTGGTATTGGGTTATTTCTAATCTGCTGTCCGCTGTGGGTTAGTTCAGACGATCTACCCCAGTGGGCAGTACTGGTCAGAAGTGGCCTTAGTGTGTGTATTGCATTGTACCTGTGTTATTTTATATATATAACATCGGTCTAGCTGTTGTTGTCAACAAGATACATCAACCTGGGTTATATTACATTTTGCTAAGCACTAAATTCATATTCTATGATGTTGTTCTCATATATACTCTACCTTAGATTAGATTAGATTAGAAAATTGTTTATTCACCACTGAGATATACAATTACAGAATAAGTGTGACAAAAGGGTCGGACTAGCTTATGGAATGAGATTCCATGTTTTCCCGATGTTACCTTTTTGGAGGGGAAAATATAAGAAGTTTTATAGTGACTAATAGGAAACTACACAAGAGTTGGAATACAGGGTACTGCTTAAGATTAATATAAAATACTTCCTTGGTGCTTGTGCAAATGTCGCCAAGCTTGTGATGTATATACTCTAAAACACCCATGGTCTTGGGCTGCCTGGCTGACCAGGGAGTCCGAGACACTCTGACTTGGGCAGGATTGTGTGAGCTTATGCTAGCAAATTCTCAAGTACAATAAGTCCTTGTGAACAGGTTAATTGTGCCGTCTTTGTTCCTTTGATTTAGTTGTAAGCGTGGTTAAGGGATAGGAATCCAAAGGAGATCACTACATATTATTATTTCCATAGCTATAATGGTAGTTTGTGTCTTATAATGGTAGATTGTGTCCTTATTTATTTGAAAAGAGCCGTTCATCCAGCCGGGTTGAAATCCTCCCATTAATTGAAGGGAGCTAGACCCACTGACATGTCTCTCCTATTCACAATAACAGTTAAACAAACAAACAACAAACAATTGTCCTTTTTCTTTTATGTGAAGAGATGAAATAAGAAAAGTATCAATCAATGAGAGTTTTCCCCAGTATGTGTTTTCATGTGTCTCCTCAGGGTTCTAGCCAGTGCTGCCCTATAGTCACACACAGTACATTTATAAGGCCTTTTTCCTGTGTGTGTTTTCATGTGTGACCTCAAATTTCCAGCCTGTGCTGCCCTATAGTCACACTCAGTACATTCATGAGGCCTTTCTCCAGTGTGTGTTCTTATGTGTTTCTTCAGGTGTCCAGCCGATGCTGTCTTATAGTCACACTCAGTACATTCATAAGGTTTTTCTCCAGTATGTATTCTCACATGTCTCTGCAGGCTTCCAGAAGTAGCTGTCTTATAGTCACAGATATGACATTTTTGCGGTTTCTCTCCAGTATGTGTTCCCATGTGTGTCTTCAGGCATCCAGTCTGTGCTGCCCTATAGTCACACACAATACACTTATAAGGCCTTTCACTGGTGTGGGTTCTCATGTGTTTCCTTAGGCTGTCAATCTGTGCTGCCCTATAGTCACACATAGTACATTTATGAGGTTTTTCCCCAGTGTGCGTTTTCATGTGTTTCCTCAGGGTCCCAGGCTGTGCTGCCCTATAGTCACACACAGTACATTTATAAGGTTTTTCTCCAGTGTGCGTCATCATGTGTTTCCTCAGGCTACCAGCCTGTGCTGCCCTATGATTACACAAAGTACATTTATAAGGCTTTTCACCAGTATGTGTCCTCATGTGTTTCCTCAGGTTTCCAGCTATTGTTGCCCTATAGTCACACTCAGTACACTTATAAGGCTTTTCTCTAGTGTGCTTCCTCATGTGTAACCTCAGGTGTTCAGCATGTGCTGTCCTATAGTCACACTCAGTACATCTATAAGGTTTCTCCCCAGTGTGTGTCCTCATGTGTACCCGCATGTTTCCAGTCTGTGCTGCCCTGTAGTCACACATAGTACATTTATACAGCAGTTCTCCTGTATGTGTTCTCAAGTGAGTCCTTAGGCCTCCAGCATGTGCTCTCCTATAACCACACACAGCACATGGGATAAAATGAACAGTAATTTTATAAGAATAATTAATGAAGAATGCCCCATAGTTAAGATAAAAACTAAACTTGTTGAGGAACCCTGGATTAACGCTGAGGTCATTGAACTCATGAAACATTGCGATTACCTATTCCGAAAATGTAGATTACCAATGAACAAAGATAACATCGAACTAAAGCGTAGGGCTAGGAGAGCAAGGAATCAGGTTAACCACACTATTACTAACCTTAAAAAGGGTTACTACCAACATCAACTAGAGACTAATAGTCGTAACCCAAAAAAATTCTGGGAAACTATACATTCATTAACAAAAGGGGGAGGCGGCAATAAAGAAATTAGGCGAGTCAAGGGCGAGGACGGTAGTTTATTCAGTGAGGAAGAAAGCGTGAAGAGAATTAACAAATATTTCTGTGACTTAAACTTCAACTGCCACGAGGCACATAATGTTTCCACGCTAAGAAATGCTAACACACCTATGCTATACATAAGTGGTGATATAAACAGAGAAGAAGTTGAACGACTGATAGAGGAACTGGATGTTGCTAAATCCTCAGGCAGTCTGGATCTACAGACAAAATATTACAAACTAATCCTTTCCATAATAGCTGATAAATTCACCCAGTTAATTAATCTTTGTCTAACCACGTCTACCTTTCCGCTGGGCTGGAAATCTATTATCATGAAACCAATACCCAAAAAGGGGGACATTACTGAAGTTTCAAATATACGACCGATTGGCTTAACCCACGTTGCTGGGAAGCTGCTAGAGAAAGTTATTTATTGCCGACTAGTGGATCACCTAGAAACTAATAATCTATTTTCGAGCGCCCAGAATGGGTTCAGACCTGCTAAATCTACTTCAAATGCAATATCCAACCTTATATGGGACGTTAATATAAACAATAATAATAAAGATATAACGGCGTGCTGCTTCATAGACTATACCAAAGCCTTCAATTCCATAGATCATGAGATACTAATCAAAAAACTCCCCTATTATAACATTGCTGAGCCACTAATCAACCTAATAAAAGATTACCTACAAGATAGGACGCAACTAGTAACCATAGGAGCTAATACCTCTAGCAAACTCCCTATAAATAGGGGGATTGTGCAGGGTTCCATATTGGGGCCAACGCTCTTTAATCTTTATATCAACGATCTAACAAATCTGGAACTACAATCAAGCATTATAATGTATGCAGATGACATAGCAGTTTATCATAAAAGCCATAGCCTAGATACCGCAATCGCCGGTTTGAATAATGACATAAACAAAATTCACCACTGGTCCACATACAATGGTATGAAAATCAATGAGAAAAAAACCGATATAATTCTGTTTGGTTGTCCAAGTAAAGACATGCCAGATGAAATTAACACTGGTCTCATAAAACTAAATGTTGTCTCTAAATTCTGCTATCTGGGTACAACTGTAGACAAAGACCTCAATATGGAGCTAAACGCGAATCAGGTGATATCAACTTTCTATCAAAAACTAAGCTATCTAAGAGTAATCAGAAAATACCTGACAAAAAAAGGTGCCTTAACATTATACAAAACTACTATAATGCCTATCATAGATACCCAATTGCTATGCCTAACCCCATGCACTGACAAAACGATCTTGAAAATACAAAGAGCCCAAAACCATTTCCTTAGACTGGTGCTCAAAGCTGAGCCCCGTTCTCCTGTCCTGGTGATGCACCAATTAGCACGAGTAATGACAATATCCGATCGCATGAAATTCAATGTTCTTAAAAACAGTTTCTATAAGATAACCCTCAAACCAGAGGCCTGTCGACGCAACACGGGGACAAGGAGAGCGGAGGCTCCCTTATTTGATATTATAAGACCCAAGAGTAATAAATTAAAAAAATCACTGTACTATAATGTCTGTTCAGAGTGGAATGATCTAAATATTCAATTCAGAATGATAGATTCTTTTGATCATTTTAAACTAACGATTAAAAACACCATAATGCCTGTCTTGCCTAATTAGGGTCTGCCTACTACTGTTGAAACTTTGTCTCAATGTGCTTGTTAATATTGTTTCGCGACTGCGCGACTGTGTGTCTAACCCTATTTCTATATAAATTGTGTTTTAGTGATGTCTTGTAAAGCCTGTGTGGCTAACTATATATAATTTTGACTGGTTTAGACTAATACTTAATACGACTATCTGACTGTGTGCTTTAGTATAACATAACAATGATTAACACTTATAAATTGTTTGTATTCTTTGGACTTTGTGTCCCACTTCCTTATATATAAATCAACACATACTTATATACATATTTATAGCTAATCAAACCCTTTTTTGCTGGCTCAGGGCTCGGAAGAATACCACCGGAATGGTGACCTGAGGAGCGGCTCTTTATAACTTAATCTATGTAACAATGATGTATGTTGGCTCATACCTGAATAAAAACGAATTAAAAAAAAATAAAATTTATAAGGTTTCTCCCCAGTGTGTGTCCTCATGTGAGTCGTCAGGACTCCAGCCTGTTTTGCATCATAGTTACACACGGTACATATATGTTTCTTCTGAACACTGTGTATATGCAAATGTTTATATAAACGATGCCTTTCTTTAAACCCTTTAACACACTGGCTACACTTATGCAGTTTTTCACATGTATTAGTTACATAGTGATGTATTCTAGCCAATCCAGTATGTGATCTCATGTGTCTCTTCAGGTTTCCAGTCTCTGTTGTCCTATAGTCACACTCGGTACATTCAAAAGGCTTTTCCCCAGTATGTGTTCTCATGTGTCTCTTCAGGTCTCCACACTGTGCCGCCCTACACTCACACACAGTACATTCATATTTCCTCTCATCAATGTGTGTGAGCAAATGTTTTTTTAAACTACTTCGCTCTGTATACCCTTCAACACACACACTACACTCATGTAGTTTCTCCCCTGTATGAGTCACACTGTGATGCACCTTGCCTTCTGACATCAGTAGAGAAGGTACACTAGTCACACTTGTAGCATTTGCTGCCTGTCCTGCCTCCCCTGTATGAGTCACACTGTGATGCATCATGCCTTCTGACATCAGTAGAGAAGGTGCACTAGTCACACTTGTGACATTTGCTGCCTGTTCTGTCTCCGTCACTATGTGTATGTGCCAACGTCTAATATTCTAATGGATAAATCTGCTATCAAACGTCTCTAAATGACTCAAGCCCTGCAAATAAGTAGAGTTGATTAGTTTTCATCAAACTACACATCACAGTGATCTGGTTATGTTTAACCGGCACACAATGTTATATATTTGTGTCACACAACTCCTGCTGCACCCCATGAACTCTGATACTCTAGACTGTAGAGGGCGCAACATTCAACAAGGGCCAGTTCTGCCAGGATGTACTGCATTCTAAATACAACCTGTGGAGGACACACCCTCCAGCAGATGGTAACATCTCTCACTCACTCTCTCACTCTCTCTCTCACTCACTCTCTCTCACTCACTCACTCTCTCTCACTCTCTCTCACTCACTCTCTCTCACTCACTCACTCACTCACTCACTCTCTCTCACTCTCTCACTCTCTCACTCACTCTCTCACTCACTCTCTCACTCACTCTCTCTCACTCACTCACTCTCTCTCACTCTCACTCACTCACTCACTCTCTCTCACTCACTCACTCACTCACTCTCTCTCACTCTCTCACTCACTCACTCACTCACTCACTCTCTCTCACTCTCTCTCTCTCACTCACTCTCACTCACTCACTCTCTCTCTCTCATGCTCACTCTCACTCTCACTCACTCACTCTCTCTCTCACTCTCTCACCTCAGTCTATATATGTGATGTGTGTCAGGAAAATGAGTCATAAGTCGCAAAAAATAGATTTTGAGATATCATCATATTTGAAAAGATGAGATCAAGCCAATTCCAATGATAGTAAACAGTCAACAGGCTGACAAAAGTGCTGAAGCTGAATACAAACTTTACAATACATAGATATGGGTCAGATTTTCAGAAAATGTACAATTGGCAGATCTACACATTTAGTAAATTCTGCTATATTAGGCTGCAATTTGGTCAATACTAGGTAAATTCGAGTATATTCCGCATTGCATTGATTCTAGCAATCGGTTTGGTTAGATTGAACTGTATTTTTAACTATATTTTCGTCTGAAATTTGGGTTATTTGAGAAGATGATTTGTACATTTTCTGAAAATCTGGCCAATATAATGAGTGAGTGGGAGATTTAGAGAGAGTGAGTGGGGAGTGAGTAAGCGAGTCTTAAAGAGAACTCTCATGCCATGACGTATGAATTATAATATGTGTATCTTTCTGCACGCAGCTAATTTTGATATGATAGAAAAAGAAGTTTGAATTCAATTCAATATGCATACTTACGTACTTTCCACTATTTCTGTGATATATTTTGATATGAATAAAATTGTTTCATGGGGAAGAATTCTTACTGACCTAATTAGTCCTTTACTTGGTGTATATTCAACTTATAACGGTGGTGAATCTGTGTTCTCTATTGTCTCTGCAGTAGCACAGGTGTGTATGCTGTTACACTGTCAGCCTTAACCCACCCTAGTCTATGTGAGAGTAAACAGTGTTGGTATAAGGAGGTTAAGTAAACATTAAGGGCTAGGATGGGATGGGAACCATCACTCATTATCACTGGGCAAATGATCCCTCTGTTATATTATAGGGAGTTTGTGGAAGAAGAACGTCTGGTCAAAGCAAGGGCTTCGTTGTAAGTAGTGTTTATTCATGAACATGGTGGTGACGTGGTAGTCACCCACGTGACCGGGCACGCAGGCCAGTCACACACTGTGGGGGGGGGGGGGAGGGATACTATACAATATAGCATATACACAGAGCTATATTAATAAAAGAATTAAATAATATAAGAGATAACCTATTCATAGCACCTCCCTCTATTATAATACTCTTGAACCTGATGTTGAAAACATCTAAGTACTGTACTGTTTTAGATATGGTTGACTAAATGTTTCTATAATCTTTAGAGACTTACCATGGGAAGTTGAATTAAAATTTATATTTTCATGAGCAACACATAGGGTTGCGGGAGTAATATATACACAAATTGATAAACATATCTAGCAATATCTTTCCCTCTCCCTCTACCTCTACCCCCCTGCCGGCTCGGGGGCCTCACTACCTTTCTTCCCGCCACAACTCATGAATTTCTTTTCATCCCAAAACACATTTCCTGGTGACAATCACTAATTGGCCAGCAGGCCAAAAGGGGGCGGGGTGGGGGGGGGGGACTGATTAGAGCGGGAGGGAGTGGGGAGGGAGATAATGGAGTGACCAGTGGAGCTGTTGCACTGGATTGGTCAGGCAGTGATAACCATGTGCTCCTGCCTCCTATCCAATTATCAATCATTGTTAACCTGTGGCTGATTGGATCCTTCTATCAAGACAATTCGTTGGTCTATTCAGTATAAGCCAATCAGTCCAGGCCCTGTGTGATCTGTCTAGTATATAAGTAATTGAATACTTGGACAGAGCCTTTTTAAACTAGTTTGGTTCTGGCCTTGAAACATACCACTCTGTGTGTTGTGTTGATTAATTTCTCGCCCAACTGCTAGCCCTAAATTTATAATGAAGAACGGCTTGCAATTCTCCATCATAATATGTGTAAATTTGGTGAGATTTAGTGAGATTTTTGTCATAATAGCCGATAATGTGGCCTTTAAATGGTACACATTTATTGATCAGAACAGCAATTGTACAAAATAGTACCTTCAATGTGGTTTCCTACAAATATAAATGTTGCCTCTTGATATAAGATCATAAGAAATACCTGGCAGCCTCAAAGAGTGAGATGGATAACATTTTTAAATTTCTGTCTTTTATATTATACCATTAGTAATGACTGCTAAACTATGTATACAGCTGTAATCTCTGTAAAAATGTTTTGTACATATTTTTATGTTTTTTAGCGTTTTTCCTGGGCATTGATTGGGTACATATGTACTATTTGCTTCCGAATAGCGGCGTCTTTCCTAATTGTTATCAAAACAATTGCTCTTAACCCTCCAACAATCCCGGGACGCCCAGTGTGTGGACCCTGAATGCTATGAAAACAGTGTTAAAGCCAATTCTATCACATTATTAGTCTGGTCTGCATTATGCTGATATTCCCTGCTATATGTATGAAAAAAATCGTAGAGATTTGACAATATTTTTTTGCAAACAAATGGCCGCCTGGAATCAAATCCTGCCCATTTGGGAGAATTACTCATACATATTGCAAGTATTGCCATTAGTGTTCAGTGAACCTTGACTAAAGCTAAAAGTTTAGGTACAGAGGCTGGTGTAAGTCAGTTAACCACACATGAAATAATTGGGTCAAGGGCTAAGCCAATTACTGAATAAACACAAACTGTCCATGCTGGGTTTGAATGTATGAAGTTGGTTTGTCTTTCTAGAGAAATTGTTTCTCCTCGTTCTATACCTACGCATGTCCAAGGGAATAACTTGTTTAGAGCTAATCACAAGAATACGTTTCAGTCAATCATCAGTGCACACACGTTTTTAATAAAAAAAAGATAATGTGAGAAAGCACCCAAAAGTGGGAAAACCTGACAGTTTTCGGAAGTTTTAAAAAATATGAATCTCAGTACATGTATATCTTAATTTGATTTTGCAAGACCTTGGAAGGCATGTTTGATCGTTCAAAGTTCCATATGTTTAAACTTAGAACTGTTATTACAACACATTACTTTCCCCCATGAAGGCTACCATGCAACTGAAAAATATCACATTCTTCAGATGTGGGTTATCAAGACCTCATGTGTAACCTTGGTGATGTCATGGTGACATCAACAAGGGGTGCTCTCAAGCTGTGTTATAACGTCATTATTGATAACAAAATCAAATAAGGCTTTTTAAAAAAAAACAAAAAAAACTTAGAACTGTCCGATTCTGTAAAATATCCTTAAAATACAGGTACTAGAGAGTATGTTTATTTCCTACTCCCAGCAGATACAACATTTCTATAACACCATTGAAAAACTGATATTTTATAATTGAAACATTTGGGGAAATAAACCTGCAATAGTGTTAGATGTTATTTAAAATAATGGGTAAAGACATTTGAAGCAATATTATTTAAGGATTTTAAGGTAACAGTTTAATAAAGAAAATATTTATTTCGGTAACACCCAGACATAAGATGCATACAATTGGTTCTAATTTAAGTTGATATATTGATATGAAAAAATAATGTGGATGAAATAAAAGATAGCTGGTCATAATCGTTAATGATGTTTTAAAAACAATGGGAATCAAACTGGGGAATTTAAAGATTTCTGCAGAAAATATAACCACCACAATCTTGCTGTAATTATAGCTTGCCTGGGGGCAAGCTCGTGGCCAAAATAGCTTACCCGCCAAGATTTTAACTTGCCAAATGGCCCGGACAAGCTTTTATTTCAAAAAGCTGAAGCTGGCCTGACTGGTCAGGCCAGCTTTGTGATAGTATGTGGGGTGCACTGGTAGTTGCTATGGCGAAATCAGTCATGCATGCAAGGCCGGGACAGCCACCAACTGAACCTCTGTGTCATGGACTAACGACTCAAACACTAGGTACATAATACCTACAACACCTAGCTTGAATTAGCCATATCTATATCTCCTAGATATAGATGCTGGGTCATAGTTTTGGACTTTCACAAAACTTTCTAGTTGTTTTATATTAGAAAATATCAGTGTATATTGATTAAATAATTCCCCGTGAGAGTATGCACTCCCTGAAGACAGCCACAGTGTATCTATAGATGTGATATGTCACAGGAAAATGAATCATAAGCCAGAAAATAATATGTTCTAAAACAATATTTTAAAATATGGAATTATATTAGTCCAATGATGTTAAGTATCAGTTCTGTAAACTGCATTTTGAAGCTCATTTCCGTCTTAAATGTTGGTTATTTGAGAGGATTGGTGAAGGCGAATTGTGCATTTTCTGAAAATCAGACCCATTTCTGGATGGACATGCCAACCACTAGTAAATAAGTTGTATATACTTCACTATGACGACCTTGGAAAGGCATATTGAATATACAATATGCAAGGCATATTGAATGTACAATCTTGAAATTTGGTATATGCATTGTTAGGCCTTCGCTGTGCCAATGACATCGCATCATTTAGGCATGTGTAACCATGGAAGCCCAAACTGATCGCGTGAACTGTTTGGATCAGCCAAACTGCACCTCCAAACTGCACATTTCTAACTGTTCATGTGTGTAATAATAGATCTAAACTGTAACCTTCCCTAGTGTGCTGCCCTAGTTATTGTGTTTTAACTATATTGTTTATATATAGTTGAATGAGTGATATTGTTACTCCTATTCTTTCATACAGCAGTTCCTTTAATTCCTGGCTGCAGCAGTGCTGACAATGCTGGCCTTCACCTTTAATCTAGTAAGAAGAAGCTGAGTTACAGTTGAAAACGACAGGCAAATATAGTAATTTAGTCCATTTTGGATCAGATTTTGGGAGAAATAGACTGGAATTGTGGGCATACAGACGGGGACTGTACTCACGGTCTGTACACCTTTTTCGGGCTCTCCCATTGGCTACCTACCGTTGGCACAACCCACAGTCTACTGACCGTGAGCGGTGCTTCCCATTGGTCCCCGCGTGACACACCCACTGCCGCCCGCCATGCTGCAGAATAACATGGCGTTAACCTTGGGCCACACCTGATCGATTTCAAGCACCAGGTCCAAATCAACACTTACTGAACGCAAAACATCCCGTGGCCTTCACACTGTCTGTCAATTGTAATTCCAGGAACTTTGGCCGATTCAAGTTTTTATTCAAGGTTTGCATAATTATACCCAGGACAGAACAACGTGAGGCCACAGGTAACGCACACAGGCACACACTTATCACACGCAACACGGAGGTGTTAATTGGGCATTTATTAAAGAAAGTTTTGAGAAATTTCAATTCCCTGCCTTTATAGTATCTTGGATACAGACTCTGCTCAATGAATCGAAGGTTGCGTTCGCTAATAATGGGTATCTGTCAGAATTCTTCTGGGTCAAAAGGTGGGTAAAACAGGGGGATCCAGCCTCACCGGCCGTCTTTACTGTAGTAGCTGAGCTACTAGCTGCAAAGGTAAGAGAAGTACAAGAGATAGAAGGTATCATTCCTGGTCTAGATAATAGTAAAATAATACAATATGCAGATGATACAACTTTGCTGGTTAGGAATGAGAAGTCCTTATGTACTGCTTTAAAAATACTCAGTAGATTCGAGAGAGCAGCAGGCCTACAGATAAATGTAAATAAAACAAATGGCCTGAATATCGGTGAAATAGCCCTCACAAGTGATGAATGCAAAAATATAGAGTGGCGAGATGTAATTAATATACTGGGTATAAAGATTGTAAACCCAGGGATTGAATGAGAATGACATTAATTTTAAAGATCTATTGTATAAAATGAGAGGTATCGTGGGTGTCTGGAGCCTGAGAGAACTGTCACTAAGAGGCAAGACGGTAGTGAACAATGTATGCATATTAATCTTGCCAATGATCCAGTACGTAATATCATGTATAAAAGTCGACACCAATATGATTAAAGAAATAGAAAAAATAACTAAAACTCTTATGTGGGGGAGTCGTCGCAGCAAAATAAGTATGGCTTTCCTGAAACAAGAAATTGAAGATGGTGGTCTAAAACTAAGGTGTGTTAAAGACATTATTAGCTCTAACAGAATGATGTGGATAGCAAGAGCCTTGAAAAATGAAAACGCTGCATGGGTCCAGATTTTGGAAAAATTTCATAATATGGATGTAAATAAAATCCTTCTTGGTAGGAGTATGCCGAAAGAATACCTGAATACGTTTTATCAAGATTTGTTTAAGATATGGAATAAATTATACTACAGAAGAGTACCTCAGTCGGCAGAGGAAGTTAAATCAGAGTTTCTGTATAATAATAAATATGTACAGATAGGGAAGAAAAACATAAGTAGACCCTGGTGGGAAATGGCTGGGATTAGAAGAGTCGGAGACATAGTTAAGCCTGATGGAAGCATAATGTCTTGTGTAGAGATTAGAAATAAATATGGTATCCGATGGTCATTCTTGGACAGAGCCCAGATTGCAAGCGCCATCCCCAGGGTTTGGTTGGAAAAAGTTAGAGAACTAGGTGAGAACGAACAGCCAGAGAGGAATATAAGGTGTAAGCTGTTTGAAATTAGAGGAAAACTATTTAACATATACAGCATAAATAGTAGCGAAGTTTACAAGGAATTTGTGAAATTTGATGTTCCTAACTATGATAAGTTCCACCGGTGGGAAGAAGTGCTTGGTGAGAATGATATAGATATGGGAAGGAATTTGCTTAAAGATATATGTTTTATAGCTGCCTATGGTAGCTCAGAGCCCCGTATACAATCGTTACAATACCGTTTGATTCACAACACAATATGCTGTAATGTTTACTTAAAGGCACTTAAGATCAAGGATAATGATATGTGCTCTTTTTGTGAAGAGAGGGACGATTTATGCCATTTCTTTGTTACATGTCAACGAACCAGTGAATTTTGGACCAAGTTATGTGAAGAATTTAGCCGTAATGAAGTACTAAGACCTGTGATAGTAGGAGGTATTAACAAGTGTGATATACTGCTTGGCTTCTTAAAAAAGAAAAAGTATAGCTGGTTCTTAAATTGGATTGTGTTAATGGCAAAGAATTACATTCATAGGCAGAAGTTGTTTTATGAGAATGACATTGTCTTCAGATCCTTTCTCAATGAGATCAAAATAAGGTATCGCTCTTTAAGGTATAACGCAGCGTTTGATTCAAAAAGTAATAAGTGGGTGAAAAGAGTAGACAAATATGTGGGTCAAATTTACAAATTATAATAATATTTTTACAAAGTGGCGTGAATGTATAGTTATAAGGTAAAACGATGGGGTGTACTGAAAATATTTTTAATCATCCTCTTATGAGAAAGTGTATTTTGTATGTTAATGTGAGCAAGTTTTGTTAGATGCTCTGATGGAGTTAAAAGTTAAATTTAAGAAGTGGAGGAAAAGAAAAACCCGAAAATCCAAAAAAAACATAAAATAGGGTCAACGTAATAAAATGTCTTAGCATTGTATGAGCCCAGACGGCAGGTATGTTGGAATAAAACCCTTTAAAAACAAAAAACAAAAAAATATCACACGCAACACGGAGGTGTTTACAAAGGCACATGGGGTCGCGCTCTGGGGTCATCAGCGCGTAACGACCACGCTTGGCTTTTTAAAATGTTAGTAAAGAGGTATACCATTTTAAATGATTAAAGGTTAGTACCCATTCAAATCGCCATACATCGAAGGCAAATTGGTGATAGAAAGAAACAGAAAAAAGCCACTTGAAGCTCTGTTCACGGCCGTTCGAACGGCACCAGTGCGGACGCGATCGCAAAATTTGGCCTTGCCTGACAGTATGGGACTGACAGGCCTTGCCTGACAGTAGGCTGCAGACTGACATGCTGTGTACGCCCACTTGGCCGTCATTAATGTCCACTTTCCTTATAGAAATAGAGCAAACTACACATCTAGACAAAAAATTGAATCGAGGCAAACATTGCTAGACCCTTTTCTAAAACATGAGAAGGCCCTATGAGAACTTTTGGCCATTGTATTTAAAGAAATGGTTAGGTTTGGAGAGGGTTACGAGTTGGTGTTGACAGTCTGGTGTTGGCCAGTATGGCGGCCGATGGTAGGTGTGTCACATGGGGACTGATGGCTTACTGGGAGGGGGTTGTGTTTCATATGTTAGGTCTACTTGAGAGGTTAGTAAAGAATGATTTGTTTTTTCGGTTACTGTTAGTTTGTGTAATTAAGGTTGATGATGGTGTGATCTGATCCATTATGGACTAAAATCAATAAACCACTCAAATTTTAGCGTGAGAACTGTCTGTAGGCCCAGTGACGCCACTCGGCCTACGGCCTCGTGGCATCTCTGGGCCTACAGACAGTTCTCCCACTAAAATCATCGTGGTTTATTGCTATAATAGATTTGTTAGTTTGCTGGAACTACATTCACTTCCTCTTTTTCCTGCGCTGATGTAGAGTCAACAATAATATGCAGGTGTTGTCCACTTTGATTGTGCACAAAACTTTCAGGGATTATTCCTTTCTACATAGGAATTAATCAAATAGAAAACAAGTATTAAGTTAACGGTATTGATCTAATTAACTATTGATCGATTTAACTTTACAATTAGTGTGAACTTAATGTAGCTACCTGGCGTTTCCAAGGGACGTCAAATACTTGTGTCCAATGTCAAGTTATAGTTACTGCGATATAGTCATGCTCAGACTGAAAATCTTACATATTTACCTAAAAAAACCCAACTTTGGATGCCTATAATTGTGATCATAAGGGTATGTACATAAGATTTAATACCATATACCATTGGTAATGGACCATTACATAAAAAGCCATGTCCTCCTGCAGGCACCCCTATGTCAAGATTGGGTCATACACATGTACTAACCACTGCCCTCCCCACACCAGCTGCATGCATGAGTGATCACACTGACCAGTCTGCTCACCATAGCAACACACACATGTCTCCTTCCCTGCCATGCTGTCTTCTCGTCCTTTCTCTTTCTCTTTCTCCCCCTCCCTCTCCCCCTCACCCTCCCCCTCCCGCTCACCCTCTCTCTCTCTTGACTGTCAATCAAAGCAGGTGGTGGCACACTTCAGTGTACTATCGTTGAGGTGCGAATTGTATGACTGATCAAGTGGAATAGATAAGGCATGTGATCTGATGTGATCTGATTTCACATGTGTTATAAGACTGGATCTTTGTCATATCTGATCAAGATCCCTAATCAACGATTGGCATCCGTCAGGTTGAGACAATAATTTTCGTTCCTTTGAAAAAAAAGTAAAGTAGTTTTTTTCTGACAGCCGCTTGCTGATAACCATGCTTTCATATAAGTATGGGAGTCTATCAAAAATCAGATCAGCAGCAAATGTGGGATTGGGATTGGGATTGAAAGGGGTTGAGGGAAGATCTTAGAACGGTTTCCTTCTAATGATAATTATAATTTATTCTGTATCATTAATTTATGTTTTTAAGGACCAACCAGGAGATCTACTTGTAGAGGCTCAAGCCCGATTCTGTACTTATTTTAGTCTGAATACAAATTCTATAACAATAATGATAATTTGGATTATTGATAATAACTATGCGGTTACTCATTGTTACATATAAGAAGTCTTTCTTATTAAAGTCTGGAGTAGATTACTATAAATACTGAAATGCCAATAATAAATATATGTTCTGGAATCTGGTGCTAACTTTTCCTGTACTACTTTGCAGATTATGATTAAGTCCTTTCTGCAACTTCAATGTAATCTTGATGCATTTCTATTAATTTATTTTTCATCAATTCATATTTCTTTATAATCACTGCCTGTGTTTTTTGGTCAATAACCAGCATAACTAACTAATTGTTTAACATGATATAACACCATGTTGTATCATCAGGGTGAAACAAAAAGAGACATATAATTTCTGCAGTTTGTTTATTATAGAACCTTTTCTAGAATCAATAATCTTCATTAATGACATTCTTCAAAATACCTTTATACATAAGATCCATGTATGATATAAAATAGTGCAAAAAAAATGTCCTAGCCTTTTTCTAGCAAGGAATTGTCTTAGAGAGTGCCTTATTTCATTTCATGAATTTCTTCGCTCCCCAAAATTACAAGACTTTGAGTATTCAATTATCCTCAGTTATAACTGAGAATTGTAATGTGTATACTGGTCAGTGAGTATTAGGGACGTTCCTGACAGTGCTCCTTGCTGAGACGCTTGAGGAAGGACTTCTGATGTCGGGCCAGCTTTTTCATTTCTGCATTTGTCATCTGCTGTATCTGTGGCTTGTCATATAGTTCCACTATGTAGGTATGGTGGTTGAAAAAGTACTTCATCCTGCAAAGTAAAAAGATATAATTATGAATTTACCAGGAGTGAAGTCTGTTCAAGGCTTGAGATGGAGGTTGATACCTAGATAGAATGTAACGAGTGTTTTTTTTAAAATAAATTTTATTGGCGAAGTTTCACATTACCGTGATAGTTCTCTTTCCCAAGTAAATATTTATTGAAATACATCGACGACAATTTTAAGTTTAAGTATTAATCTCACATAATCAGCAGTAATTATCATTGTATATATCCATCGTTACAAGTCTATATCAATCTATGCACGTCTGATGAGTATATTCGGCATTGCTTGATTCTAGTAATCTGTTTGGTTAGGTTGAACTGTATTTTGAGCTTTATTTTCGTCTGAAATGTGAGTTATATGAGAAGATTGGCGAGATTGAATTGTACATTTTAGCTCATTTTCTGAAAATATGAGTTGATGGTCCAGTTAATACTTACCCTACTCCATAGGCTCCTTTGCCCATTATCATGTACATCCTGTCAGCTTCAACCCGTGGGGAATCAGGAGGACAAGAACCTCCAAGGTAGAACGTGGCCTTGGATTCCCGCAATGCTTGAGAAACCGTTTCATCTAAAGAAAAAGTAATGAGATATCAAACAAAGAATTGTTGTCTTCAGCTTCAGCTTACTCTTTCGATCCCCTTCAAACTTTGTGATATCACCTTAAAGCAAACGGGTCACATTTTCAGAAAATGTACAATTGGTAGCTGTACACATCTAGTAATTTCTGCTAAATTAGGCTGAAATCTGGCCAATACTAGGTAAATTCGAGTATATTTGGCATTGCATTGATTCTAGCAATCTGTTTGATTAGGTTGAACTGTATTTTTAACTTTATTTTTGTCTGAAATTTGGGTTTTTTGAGAAGATTGGCAAATTTGAATTTTCTGACAATCTGACCCATAATATTATAACATGGTCATTAAAGTTAGTGTTTATTTCCAAGGTGACTAACAGGAAATAGAATGGTAACCATGTGAACGCAGTAATAATTTAGAGCAAATTTTGGTTCATTTTCCTGCTTGTACTTAGATACTGGCCTTTGACAACTTAATAGTTATTAAAAAAAAATCGTTTTACTCCAAAAACTGATTCCATGGAATCCATTTTTTATCATTACAGTATTTTTTATGATGAAAATAACTCTCAATGTTGCAAGTTTCAGCCATGATACATAAGGTCCCACTAGTATGCTATAGTTGTCGGCTCTTACCTTGGTTATAGACTTCTTTGATTCTAAATTGAACATAGCGTGTTCCTGAAGCATCCTCCCTCGGATCATCAATAGCCTGGGCCTTAAACACTGAAACGTGGTCCATTATGTGTATTAACTAGAGGCTACAGGTAGAATCAGTGTTATAATATTCATGGGAATTATTACTATTATAAGATTTTATTTCCATTTCACACAATCGTAGTCATATATATTAGGTGCATTAAGATAAAGAAAAGAATGAAAAAGGAATATTGTCTGTGACTGTCACAGCTCTTCCGAACATCCCATAAATTTGTGATTACTGATAGAAAAAACGATACTAGGTGATACAAGTTGACTAGTAAACTAGAGTAGATTATCAGATACATAATACAGGATAAAATACATGTAACAAAGAATGTTTATAGCTACAAGTAGCCATGCAATAATTAAGTATAGATCTATAGATTTTTTTAACTTTAGCATAACTCACTAGAAAGCATGTGCAATTTACAAACTGTATCATTGGCGAATATTAATGATATTAACAATAATAACAGTACTCATTTTTTTGCTTATCATGCGTGCTTGAATGCTTGATAATTGATTGAGCTTCTATTTTCTCTAATAATTCTTGTATAATTTTGTTCTCTTACATATCACATCAGTGTGAACTGAGAAAATTGTATTTAAACCAAAAATAAACATCTTACCATAGTCAGGCCTAGAGTGTGACATTTGAAGGCAGGCAAAATGATTTAGTTCATTCCTGGTCAGCGGTTTCTCATCTCTATCAGGATTGTATCCGTATTTCTTTGGACATTGATCTGCAAGGAAAATAACAGGTATATGTTAGTCCAATATATTATATATATTATATATATATATGAAAATTGTCCAGATACAGGTACATTCTAAAAGGGTAGAAATTATATTTTGTCTTGTTTGATCGTTAATAGGTTTAAAGGTAATATATAGGCGGTATATTTATCTGGGTTTGCTATTAAATTAGAACATTAGTTTTTGTACAGGAGATTATCAGAATTGGTGTAGAAAAGTGTGTGAAAAAACGTTGCACACCACTACATTTCTTAGTAAAGATCAAGCTGGATTTCATCTAGATGTCTGTCTACCTGTTTGTCGTTTTTATCTTTTATATTTGCATTGTCTGTTTGTTATTATGTACTATGTGAATCTCGATAAATAAAGTAGTATCATATCTTATCTTAACTTATTTCTCTTATTTAATTTGCATATCATCATTTATTTTTATTATCACCATTCTCTAACTAATTGGTTTCTTGATGTAATAGCCAAGAAAGTTTTTTCTGTCCTATATTTCAAATTTTCGACAACAACGAATGTCAGACACAGCACTCCTGTATAAATCAGATAAAACATCCTGTCATTGACTGTGTTTTATTCATTATTCTCAAATCGTTCTATTTATTTCGGAATGAGATGTTTAAGAGGTCTTACATATTTAAATTAACCGAACTCTGGAATATACTACCGAGTGAAGTCCAATTAACTAAGACAAGATTGCAATTAAAGCACTACCTCAGGACCAAATACCTTTCAGATAACGATATATATCTCTCTGATCCCAAGTGATAAGGATTAATAGAATTAGTAGAATTAAGAGTTTAAAAGAAATAACAGTTGGGATATTGTAATAATTACAACTCGAAGTTCGAGTAGTGTTATTATACCATTCATGTTACAAGTAGACAACGAAACGTTTCAGATATAAGATTCTTGTAGTAAACTGAAATGATTTGGTTGGTAATACCCAACCTACTAACGAGGCATACAAGCCCTCATTACCAAAGACCGATACAACGGTAGCTAGAACATCAAAAATGCAGAATATGTCATTTATTGATCATTGATTGTATATGTATTTCAATGTTTAGAATTAAGGTTGGGAATGGGGTTTGGCTCAGAGGAATAAGAACGAAATAAATTACAATTAATTGAATATCGACACAACAAAACATCATGAGAAGGACAATGAACTCTGTCGATACTTATATATTTTGATTCAAAAATCAAAACTCAAATATGAACACAAGTCAGTGAGGAGCAAGGAGGCTTGATAAGACTGGAAATTAATAAGAGCCGGGAAGGGGGGAAAGGGTAATCTAAAATGTTCACATTTCAACTTATATTAATTATATTATATTGTAATAATGATCCAGATATGTGCATCAAGTAACTTTGTAAAGGTATTAATCTTTGAACTGCTGGCCACACCAGGAAGAACTGCATTAGCAGAGGCTGTTATCCAGGTTCTGAACGAAGTAATGATTCAAATATCAAGTATGATTAGTTACCCAGTTTTTTTGGGGGTAAATTGTCCACATTTAAGGCTTCAAATTTGGGCAATTTTTTTTTCACTCAGAAAAAATGTCGCCCAATCTATGTAAAAGTTAGTCAATTATTTAAAGCTTGATTCTTGTTTTTGATGTTTTAGTACAAGATGCTGATTGATCTATCTCATAATCTTTCTAGTTTGTCACCCTACCTGTCTACCTTCCTGTATTACATCTACCTCCCTTTTCTATATCTACATCTCTGCATATGGGTCAGATTTTCGGAAAATGTACAATTGGCAGCTGTACACATTGACGCTTACCCATCTACTTCTACATAAGACTATAAGACAAGCTATTGAATTTCCAGTCTTATAGGCCACATACTGAGAACTGGAAATCCATGAGACCATCCCATGTATCTGTCTTTGTGTACCTACTTTCCAAGCATTTGCATGTTTTTCTTGTTTCACTGCGATCACATTCTGTGTCAATTGCCTTGTTTTTCTTTCCGTGTGGGTTGTAGAAGACAGTGCACGATTTATCATCTGCAATAAAATATTGATACAACATTGAATTAGAATGCTCAGTATACTATTGAAGTATCACATCAGCGCATACTTTGGTCAGATTTTCAGAAAATGTACAATTCAACTTCACCAATCCTCTCAAATAACCCAAATTTCAGACGAAAATAAAGTTAAAAAATTAATACAGTTCAACCTAACCAAACAGATTGCTAGAATCAATGCAATGCCGAATATACTCGAATTTACCTAGTATTGGGCAAATTGCAGCCTAATTTAGCAGAATTTAATAAATGTGTAGCACACGAAACTGTACATTTTCTGAAAATCTTACCCACTTTGGAGAATAGAAAAACACTCATGAGTGTGTGGCGGGAAGAAAGGCAGTTAGGCCTCTGAGAGGATTGGTGAAGGTCATTTGTACATTTTCTGACGATCTGACCCCTATCTTTTTAGGAATGTTCAAATCTAGTGCTTTGTATGTAAAACATGCACTAAATTTTAAGAAAGTGTATTAAATATATGCTTGGGTTTCTAAGGTCATCTTTACTAGTAGTAGTTTCCTTCCCCAAATAGTACAAACTTCTTTTCATAACATAAAAGAAATCAGCATAAAACTTTAAAATAGTCATAGTTTTGTTCCTAAAATATTAATATAATTGAAATCCACTCAATCTCATCATTTTAAATATGATTGTATCTCAAAATCCATTTGTTGCCACAAATGACTCATTTTAATGCCAATCATTAAATATGTAGACAGATTAAATGTGATCCGTTTTAGGAAAACGAGACATAAGTCGCAATATATGGATTTTGAGATATCACAATATTTGAAAAGCGGAGATCAAGCGGATTCCAATGATAGTATACACCAGGGTACCTGACATTTTTATATTATTGACTATTTTATTATTTCGTAAAGGCCAATATATTTCTATATTTTAAGTTAGATATTTTTATTTTTGAAAAAAAAGTTTGCAATGTTTTGAATGTTATGAATATACTCAATACGAAGGCCTTCAAAACGCAATGATATATTAATACAATGTCTTGAAATTTGTTACATGGATTTATATGACTATGACTAATAAACCCTCTGGAAATCAGTACATTTCAATAAAGAGATCTTGTGGAAATAAAGAGATCACTTTGAAAAATATCCATATTGTGATTTATGACTCATTTTCGTGAAAAAAACATCACAAATATGAAGCACTTTACCTGGTTCATAGTAATCGTAAACCTTAACTGGCACTGGGCGCACATTCTTTACCTCAACATCAGTATTGGCTCTAATCGTAATACACTTCTCTTGGTGGTCAATCTGTCACAAACAAGTAGGTACAATCCATCAAATACAATCAACCATTTTATTAGACGTCATCTTAATTAACTCAATTAACTCAATCAATTAAGTATAAAGATGAATACTATTGGCTTGGTTACCTGAATACTATAGCATGAAATAAGGTTGTTAAGCTGCATTCTCAGCTATTGTGACAAAAGGAAATTTGATTTTCAAATTCACTCATAATGACCAGGTAGGCCTACAGCTAAGATCTACAGTTCGGGGAAAGCTTATAGCGAAGATGTAAGTAATCATTGGAATATATATAGTATCTAAGCTTAAAGATCTCAACAATCTCCCTGAAGCAAGAGCAACTCGCCAATATGATGCCCCCATTTTGAAAATATTCACTCCACTATAAAACTTCCTCAATATGGAACAATTTACTATAGACTTCGTAGTATTGAAGATGCGACAACTTTCAAAACACAGATTAAAAAATATTATTTGGAAAAAGATTAATTAAAACCCCCTCACTCGGCTCGCTCTCGTTTTTACGCTCTCAACTCATACAATAATATTGACTTTATAGTTAGGTATAACATTTCATCCTCCATTATTTCTTATGTCACTTTGTTTCTAATCAGAAGATTGATTTAGATCACCTCTGATATATTTGTGATTATTTTCCTTAATAATGGTTCTCACCGTTTTTTGTGATTAAAGACAATGTTATATAGATAAGATTGCAGCCGACCTAGAAGAACGCTGAGAGTCAGCGATATGTTCCACTGCATGTTTTCATGATCTGTATGAAAAAAAAACGTTAAAAAAAATATCAATTGCTTTCAATGTTCTTACCTTGTTGAAGTAGAGGGCTACAGACCGGTTGAACTGTTCAAAGAGGGACAGTCTGTCCTCGTTTTTCATCTGAGGTGACAAGCAGTAACAATGAGTAATTAATCTGACCCCATCAGTATGCCAACATCATCGCATACCTCGGTCAGATTTTCGGAAAATGTACAATTCAACTTCGCCAATGTTCTCAAATAACTCAATTTTTTGTACGAAAATAAAGTTCAAAATACAGTTCAACCTAACCAAACAGATTGCTAGAATCAATGCAATGCCAAATATACTCGAATTTACCAAGTATTGACCAAATTGCCGCCTGATTTAGCAAAATGTACTAAAATGTATACAGCTGCCACTATTGTACATTTTCTGAAAATCTGACCCATACAGAAAATATGTTATAATAACAAGTATATGAAATCTTTTTCGAATATTTGTAATCGGCACACCAAATGTATCCCAATTTGTGAAACTGTTGTCAATAAGCCAAGTAGAGTGAGTTTTCATCCTGGGTGCCCACCAAAGGTTTCTCACTTGAAAGGCATTCAGAAAATGTTCCAAATTCCAAATTCATGGTCCCCGACATAAAGCTGTAATTGTAATGGCCACAGGCCTATATCCACGTAATAGTGGTGTGCCAGCGTTGTTAAACAAATGCCTTCCAGGTCATTATTATTATTATTATAAAATATCTTATGACAAAATAGTAGAGTCAGTTGTGTTCATACCGTTTCTAACAGTTGGTAGTTCACCTTGTATCCGGAACCAAGCCCAATATCAATGATTGCCATCCCTGTGTTTGACACACCAACTTTTGTCCTAAACCAGAAAAATATTTTATATGTGATGTGTTTCAGGAAAATGAGTCATAAGTTGCAAAATTGATATTTTTCAAAGTGTTTTTTTTCCAAAAGATCAGATTATTGGAATGTTCTGATTTTTGGAGAGTTTATCACTTATAGCTATGTCAATCGATTTATCAAATTTCAGGACAAGCTATATAATACGTCGTTTCGTTTTAAAGACTCTCATATGGACTACATTTAGTTGCTTTACTGTTTATTGACCCCAAGAAATATTGGAAACTTTTCTTTTCAAAAACGAAAATATCAAACTTAAAATCTAGAAATACTTATTATTTATAAGATTATTTTACTGTTTACTATCATTGGAATCAGCTTGATCTCCTCTTTTCAAATATAATGGCATCTCAAAATTTAGAAGGGGCCATAACTTAACAAAAATTGAACAGATCTTCCTGAGATTTGAAATACTAGCAAACAAACACATTAGAAAGACACACAAAATATTTGTATAAGTCATGTTGTCATGGGGACAATAATGATGATGTCATAACTAACATAAGCTGAAAAGTGTATTTGGAGCAAGGAAACACATCCTGATGCCCCTAAGGTGTGTAAAATGCCTCCCGTCCTAGTCTATGTTGGGCTCATATGCCCCTAGTTACAAAAGAAGTTCTGTTTGTTCCAAGGTTTCAAGGGCAAATAAACAGATGAGATCAAAATGATTCCAATAATGATGAATAGCATCACACATACTTACTTAGCACAAACAGTGACATCCACTTGTTTTGTGTCCCGCCGATTTGTAGGTTTGGCAACCACTGTCACATCAAAGGCACATCGGTCCTCCGCTGATTTCTCTGCGTAATAAGTGGCACCGAATGTGATAGTTCCTGTACCTGTTCCTGTACATATCAGATGCACTGTTTGGTCAACCTTCTGACTCAGCTATAATGATAAGAACAAGCAGCATATTTTGAATGACATAGTTTATACTGATTTATGTGGTATAGAGATGTCTATGACTGTAATGTGACGCAGGAAAATGAATTGCAAAATGTAATGGATTTTGCGATATAATCATAAGATAAGATCAATGGGATCCGAATGGTGGTAAACACTAGGACATATAATAAGTAGTTCTATAATATTATGTTCTCATGGATGACAAAATACGCTTTCCTATAGTTTTAACACATCACATGCTGTCATTAAATACAAAACAACTTTGTATAACTATACACATCATTACCTTCAGACTTCAGATCTAAATTCGGAAATCAAACAAATGGTATTAAGTCTATGATAACATTCATGACATAATTGGTTTAATTATCGTTTAATAGTAGTATCTTCAGCAGTCCCAAAGCAACATTATAACTCCCTAACTGGCGATTATATGATGTTAAAGAAAGTAATGAATGTATAGTTCCCTTGTCATTTTGTAAACTTGATCTAGATGTTTGGATAATTTTTCATGTCAATTAAAATGTAGTGCTATTGCGGAATCTTGGCAATAAAATTTGTTTAAAAAAAACTCCATAGATATTTGATTAGAATTGTTTTCATCATTCTATGTGTAAGAGTATCAGTACATTAGTGTCACAAAAGAGGCAAAAAGAACTAACATCGATGGGAATGGCTGTGCGAAGGTTGTCCTCATCCAGAAGTAGGGGCGTATTAGAGTTATCCAGGGTGCATCGGATGTTCAGCTCATGCCCTGGTGCT
Organism: Sthenelais limicola; assembly: GCA_942159475.1. Taxonomy (NCBI): domain Eukaryota; kingdom Metazoa; phylum Annelida; class Polychaeta; order Phyllodocida; family Sigalionidae; genus Sthenelais; species Sthenelais limicola. Next base: position 17,685,752 of record OW804099.1, on the reverse strand, counting down.
TTCATGGAATAGAAAGTAAGAGCCTGGAGAGTGACCACATTTGCCTGAAAACAACAAAAGGAGTAACAAGAGTTAATACATTGGAAGTCATCAAAATAGCAATAATCTGGTCACTCAGTTATCTCCCTACATAGATTTCACTGACGTCTTGGCCGTCGCCATTGCCCGGGGCTCGTTAGATGGTTATGTATGCTGCGTTACTTGAAAATACCGTTTTCTGGCTGTTTTAACCTTTTCCAGTTTAAATATGCCCAAACAAACCCTTCTTGATAGGTTAGGTCATCTTTCCTTAGTGTAGTTATACCCAAGTATCCACTATTGGGAGGTTTATCAACTTTGTTTTGATAATCGCGCCGTACACGGCAAGGGTAGCGCTGACCCCAGACATGGCGGCCAGTACAGTTCCCCTGCCACCCGGGTGACGTCATGTGAAATCATCTATGTATAATCATAATCAGTTTCTCCCCTGGCCTGCTGGCCATTTCTGTCCCCCTCCCCCCCCCCCTACCCCACACACACACACATGAAAACAATAGCCCACTTCAAATTTTGTCACCATTGCACAACAGTAACTGTGGGATGGATGATTAGCGATCCTGTGAGTGTAACCAGGGAATTGTACATTTTCTGAAAATTTGACCCATCTATCAAGTTGTCTGTTGTTCATAATATGATCAGAAGGAGCAAATAAAGTTTAATTACATTTTACAGTCTGTATATTTTATATTCATATTGCCTCATATCACCCAAGCCTACATCCCAAATTTTAGCTTCGGTCTCCCCCCAAAATAAATCAATTTATTATACCTTTCTAGAGGTTGGTATGATACTCCCATAGGCTTAAGCACTGAGCGTCATATCAAAGATAGTGGGTAATACGGCCGCCGTATTACCCGCTCCCCGACGTATTACCCGCACCTAATGAACAAAATAGTCCCGATCTTTTTTTCTATATTTTTATTTAAATAATTCCTTCTGCACAAAAAATACATCTAATCGACCATGATTAAAGGAAAATAAACAATGAACTTATTTTCTCTATTTAGTTTATGTTATAATCAATCATAGGTGTAGGTAGAAACGAACCACTGCCGAAGGCGCTTGTGAGAGCAGGCAACTGTCAACGATCGGCAGACCTACTAGATCGGTGTGCTTAGTTATGGTACGCGATGAAACATTCTGATCAAATAAAGGAAATACACTAAAATCGTTCCATGTTTATCGAAGCCTAACCATTACCGAAGCATTACTTGTATTTCAAAACGATTTAAAGCTTTGAAAAGGAGGATAACTCCATTGATTCACCAACTGACAACAAATGATCAGAGACGTGTTGATTATGTTGATAGTGACAGACTCTAGTCGGCGAAAAACGCCGAGTTCAAACGCAAAAAGTACAGGAATTTGAATATTAAACTGAAGACATTTATCTTATTAAGTAATTTAAATCATATCCATGTCTTAATAATAGTAATACACCGACAATTAACCGAAATAACGATTCAAAATAGAACTACATTCTGCTGGACTTGTCACAACCCGGCAGGCCAATGCGCATTGATATGTACTGATTGCAAAGACCCGGAACTATAAACAAGATCCAGGTGGGAGGGGCAGCGTAAACTGCATGTTTTGCCATCAATTTTCATCGAATTCCAACCATTTTCTAGCTTAAATGTTGAAAAATCTATCATTGCAACCTCTATTAAGGTGATAATAAATGCAAAAGTGCATTCGGGCCGATCTGTCATCCCATATTTCCCTTGGGCTACGTGATTTTCGGTTCATTCGCTACGCTCATTCACCGAAAATCACTACGCCCGCGGGAAATATGGCCCGACAGATAGTCCCTCATGCGCTTTTGCCTATATATTAACTGCACCCACCATCATACAACCAACTACTTATTTTTGAGCAGAAAAACGGTTGGTAAAATAACAGATTCTGATGACTATGTGTATGGGTCAGATTATCAGAAAATTTACAATTGGAAGCTCTACATATTAAGGAAATTATCCTAAATTAGGCTGAAAAATGAAGAATACAGGTTACATCTGAGCATATTTGGTATCGCATTGATATAAAGATTCTGTTTTTGAAGCATTTTGAAGCTCATATTTGTCTTGAATGTGGGTTATTTGAGAGGATTGATGAAGGCGACTTGTACATTTCTGAAAATCTGACCTGTATATCATACAGAATATTGTCTGAAATACCTGGGTGGATGCGTAAAGCCCTCCTGATCGCTTCTGGCGTATGATCCACTCTACATGTGGTGCTGCCCCTGCAATGTCACCATTGACCACCAGGGCAAGTAGTCCATAGGCGTTGGCCTCCAGTTGCAGCTGTGTATTTGTCGTGTAAACCCAGTATTTCTGCAGCACCGAAGCATCTGTAACATTCATTTTGAAGGCATCCAAATAAATCCCATGGGTTTCAGGAAAATGAGTCCAAAGTCACACTAGAATATTTTCATGTCTGTTACCGTGCATGTTGGGATATTCTGTTGAAATCTGTACACACATTTTTATCGAAAATTGCAAGAATGTTTTCACCAATATCACAGCTTGTATAAATGATCAATAAAAACTAAGTGCATGATGGGAAAGATGTAGACTTGTGTTAAAGAAACATGCATAGAAACACTGTACAATTAGTCCCATAATTCCATGAGAATCATGATTCAAAATGGCGGCTCTGCAGATCCCCTTTGCAGCCTGAATGAGACTAAAAGAATTAATTCCCTCTATCTTGTGCCAACAGGTTGACTATTAGAACCAAAAACCCTTGCCCCCAATATGGAGGGAATTAATTGTTCAATAATGCCTGGCTTAATTGGTTTGTCCTTGAATGCTGAGTGCGCCACCTAGTATAAGGCGTATCAATGGTTTTCTTGTGTACTTTTGCCATTTAATTCAACACATCACACCACGGCTAGGCCAATCTCTATGGGAGCGGGATTCAACGGGCTTGATGTACGTATGAAAATTCCATCTTGGGAATCATTTTGTCTACCTAGTAACTTAATGTGAATGCTTTTCACAATGATTAAGCTGCTTAAAATAAGATGGCACTAATTTATAATGTATATGGTATACATACTCGGTAGGCATACGCTACCGCAGTGTAATGTCAACCTGGCATCCTTTTCCAACCGCCAAAGCCATCTGGTGTCAGTAAATGAGACAATCGCAGAGCAGTCAATTGCAGCCCAAAATAGTCCTAAAGATTAGAAATGAACGTAAAAGTGGTGCATACTCACCATCAATTGATTTTGCCTTCAGTTTGAGCCAACCCAGGACCTCCTTGGCTCTGGCGTGCTTCGCTAAACCAAGCACATAAGCAAACTGTGCCAGTTGGTAGGTTGTACTTTGTTCATTAACATTTTGGAAAAGGAAATTAATTCCCCTTATGATACTGTCATGCTGCAATGAAAACATGTATTATAATTGCACGCGAAAAGTTCCAATCCTACCTAGCTCACACAAACCCTGGTGGCGGGAATCACCTTAGCAACCACCAACACAATGTATACATCTAACTACGTAGACAATACGATGGCCCAAATGCAAGTTGGCTGAATACTGCTACAATTATAACCATATTTAATAAATTAAATATATTCCATGAATGTTTTGGTAGCACTTTGGATTTGTACATTACTTCTTTTGAAGTTCTATTAAATTCACTGAGGAAACAGATCTTTTAAAAACGTATATATATTAAAACTTACATTTGCTGGTATATTTGATTCCAGGAGACATAACAACATATATGATGACATAAGGTTTTGGTCCTTTCCAACACCGCCCTGAAAGAGTGGGTGAGAGGGATTGGTTCTTTACGCCCTTATCAACACATTGAAGGTTATATCAAGGGCGGGACAGCTGAGAGGGAGTGAGTGGGTGAGATTGGCTGCTTTACGCCCTTATCAACACATTGAGGGTTATATCAAGGGCGGGAGAGCTGAGAGGGAGTGAGTGAGATTGGTTGCTGTACGCCCTTATCAACACATTGAAGGTTATATCAATGGCGGGAGAGTTGAGAGTGAGGCAGTTTATGATCTCAACTAGGAAATAGAGATTGAGAAGAAGGGAGAGAGAGACAGATGAAAGAGACAGAAAGACAATTTATGGTCGTACCCAGGACCATCTCCCTGAAAGAAGCGGTTAAACATTTAATAATTATCAAACTAAAAAGCAGTAAAACTGCTAGGTAAAATATCTATACACATGAATACCCACAAGCATGCTTGTAGCACTCGCTGTTTTCCCTCGATCTATCCATGCACCCGTTGGGTCTTGTTTGCCCAGAATAAAGTTTTGGGCTCCTTGGATAACATCGGGGTTGTTTCTCATCTTATCCGATAGGCCTTTTGTAGAATACAACGTCTTCATGGTGAATGCTGTTAACCTGAGTGAGAAAGTGAGTAAAGTTTAGATTAAATTGTTTTTCGACATTTTTTGTATAATTATGTAGTGAACATGCTGAAAAACAGTCTTCCTCAGCCGAGTCTCGACTTGCTATGCATATAGCGCCAGGCAGAATATCATTACAGATCCTGTGAGCTTTGGTCTTGACAAATAGTCATGTCTTGTGTTGAATGTTGAATAAAAAAAACCATATTGGTCAGATCTTCAGAAAATGTACAATTCAGCTTCACCAATCTTCTCAAATAATCTCTTGAAGAGTGCCTGAAGTAAGGCACTCCATACACCATGAACTGGCCATATGTACCCCTTGATTATTGTATCATATTGTATGCCACTCCATATACCATGAACTAGCCATATATGTACCCCTCGATTATTGCATTATATTGTATGCCTCCCCAAACACCATGTATTATTCATATGTACCCCTCAATCATCATATCATTACCATCTAGTGAATCACTAGTCTTTAACACTTAGTAAAATTGTAACATAAGTAAAGTTCAAGCAAGATTCAGGCACCCAACCGAAGATCTGTCTAGACATCTGTTTATGTAGAATGTTGGATCACCTCTTCAGCAATAAAATTGAATTGAATTGAAATTACTTACCATAACATTGGAGGGGATCCTGTCCAGATTGTAAATGCTCCATCATTCCTTTGGTAGTTGCTAAACATATGGTCAACTCCTGAAGACAATGATATAATCAGTCATTAATTATAATTGGAACACTTTGCACCATGCAAGCAGGTGCTACACCCACTGCCCTCATACCCTTATGAGTCAGATTTTCAGAAAATGTACAATTGGCAGCTCTACACTATGAGTAAATTCTGCTATAAATTAGGCTGCAATTTAGTCAATACTAGGTAAATTCGAGTATATTTGGCATTGCATTGATAAAAGCAATCTGTTTGGTTAGGTTGAACTATATTTTGAACTTTATTTTTGTCTGAAATTTGGGTTATTTAAGAAGATTAACGAAGTTGAATTGTGCATTTTCTGAAAATCTGACCCATTTAAGAACACAAAATCGCTTAATAGTGTACTATCATTTACAGTTATTTGGCTTCATGGTTTTCCTATACTCTTATAGAAACCTATTCAAGTACTCTCCAAATTCCTATTCATAATTATATTTACATGTTAAACCGTTCTTAGATCTTCCCTTAGACCCTTAAAAATCACTTTTGGACTACAATTCTCAACGTTCTCAACGCTAATAAATAAATAAATGAATAAATACTAAATCCTCGAAAAATCAGAACATTTCAATAAGAGATCTTGTGAAAAAAACATTTATAAAGATATCAATTTTGCGAATTGTGAATCATTTTCCTGGAACACATCACATTATTACATCCTAGCCAGGCCCATATTGGGTCCTGTCTGTCATTGGTGTTGACAAAGAATTTTTTAAAATGTTTGCCGGTTGTACAATACATATGAAATGCTGGTAATAAAAGGAGTATTGGGGTACCGTTGAATAAACATCCAGTAAAAACTCACCTTCATTTATGTTGTCAATTTGTCTTCTTTCTATATCAGGTGTGATGTCTTTGGTTCGTACATGTTGGAAGTACAGGGTGCTGTAGACTGCCACCCCTAACTTGGACATGGTCTGTTCCCCGCACCCACTCGGTTTAGTAGTGTAGAGTGCAAGATTATCTGTCTGTGCGTCAACTACCTCCATCACTGGGTTACCTGTTTGGATTGTTGAAGGTGAATTGTACATTTTTTGAGAATTTAACCCATATAATGGCTAGCATTGAATTTGCACAATGTGTAGGGCTGGGAATAAACAGATTTTCCCCACTAGGTGGAACTGTATACTCTAACTGAGTGGGGGGTGGGGGGGGGAACGGATTTGAGGAAGGGACAAAACGGGAAAGGTAGACAGAAGAGGGATACTGACAAGGAAATGGGTAGACAGGGGCTGAGAATTGTTAAGGTAGGAGTGATGGAGGAATTAATATAAACTGCGAAGACAAACGTCCTACAGTGATACACAAAATAAGACGTTTTTCTTGTCCCCACCTTTAATATGCCCTTTCAGTGTGACGTTTAGCGTCTCATGCCTTTTTACGTTTTCAAAAAACGTTAAACGTCACATATGTGACGTTTAGGGTCTTGGGGTATACCACATTGAGTGCCATGAAAAAACGTCTCCCCCAACCTTAGTATCAAACCCCTGACCTCTCATGTGGGAAGCGAATGCTCTATCCATTGTGCTTTAGTCCATTCTGGGTCAGATTTTGGTTGTTTTCCCGACAAATCGTATGAGTGCAGACGGGGGTTTCATGATGGTCTATTCCACCTCTTGCTTCTGCCATTGGTTCCCCAGATTGGTTCCCATCACCTTGTGGTGCCATGGTCTAACACATGTTTCTCACTTCCCATTGGTCCTCCCCCCCCCCCCCCGTCCACCACCATATAGTATGAAGGCCAGCCCCACTATCCCAATGTGGCGTTGGGTCTGGCCTACAGACTACCACCACATGGTCGTACAGCGGTGTCAGACATTTGGGCACTTTCAAATGGAAGGAGGAGTGCCGCTAAATAGTAGGGCCTTTAGTAAGGTTTGCATTCAAATTATCCACCAAGTGCAACCTTGTGTAGGAGTCGAAAGCAGCCTTAGCTGACAGTGAACTTCCAGCTATAGGGTGTACACACTGTTTTGAATAGTGGACACACTTGGGGATTATAACCGTCCACTTCCATCAGAGAAATATGTAAAAGTAAGCATGTAGACAAAAACTTGAATCAAGTGAAAGATTGCCAGAGCCTTTTCCTGGAAGATGAGAACTTTGGGCATTGTATTTGAAGAAATGGCTTAGTTTGGAGCGTTCAGGCGATCGCTTTCAGCAGTCATACCGTTTTTAATCCTTTATTAACAGCTACTCACCACTCAGTCTCATATCGATGTATTGCCCAATAATGTACGCTTCGTCCGGAAGCCCAAGCTTGACCCGGGTAGTCTGGGTGTTTCCATTCCTGATTACTGCAAGAAAAATTCAAAAAAATATTTCCACATATTAAATTTACAAATATGCTGCTGCAAGAAAAGATGGGATTAGGCAGATTCACACCACATCTAATAAATACTTTTATATCTTTGAATGTTTGAAAAAATGTTATTGATATTTCCAGAGGACAATAGGGTCACCTTAGAAAAACAAAAAAGAACTTTAAATAATAGTCTTGATATTTGGTGCATGTACTGATTTAACCAAGAGCTTTTAACACTCCCAAAATCAAAATATCCCTACAAGCAAATCGAACAAACTATCCAAAGATATCATTTTGGTGACTACTCCAGTAATCTTGATCAGCATATCTGAAAAGATATGCATTATTACATGTATTTCTACCACTAAGAACACTCTAAACATTTGAAAAATACCACTTCTGTGACTTGTGACTCCATTTTCTGCAATACATTATATGGGTCAGATTTTCAGAAAATGTATAATTTAACTTTGCCAATCTTTTCAAATAAGCCAAATTTCAGATGGAAATAAAGTTCAAAATACAGTTCAACCAAACAGATTGCTAGAATCAACGGGATGCCAAATATACTCGAATTTACCTAGTATTGACCAAATTGCAGCCTAATTTAGCAGAATTTACTAAATGTGTACAGCTGCCAATTGTACATTTTCTGAAAATCTGTCCCATATATTAAAGCTTCTCTTTACCTACCTGTGGCACTGAGACCTTGGTCGTTGTTTTCATAAGATGTTCCTGCTTCTCCCTCTGGCTTTATGGCCACAACCAATACTTTAGCCTCTTCTCTTGACCCTGATGGCTGTAATGGTAAGCGATCAGTGTAAGACATTTTCTTATATCAGGGTGTAAATGTATTCATTCTTTGACCTGTAGGACTGTTTTCTGTTCATACAAGAATGTGTAGTTTAATGGGCTGAGAGAAAAAGGGCGCATGTGCCCGACGGGCAAATGAACGCGATTCTACGCGATTTTTAATGCGCAATCATTTCGCCATAGTTCTGTGATGAGTGTGGACGCTTTTCACGCAATAATTATTGCGCAATGATCGCGGGATGGTCACGCTAAGAGTATAACGCAATAAAAGTGCAAAAATGAGCAAATTCTTATGGTATTTTGAGAGGGATATTTATATACAGATTCCTTATATTAATAGCACCTAAAATAAGTTAGGCACTTCATGGCAGTTTTATTTTCCTGCTCTGGCAGTGGTAGTATATTTTTTCACACAGAAAGGTATGAAGGGCATGATTATTCCCTAAATATTTCGAAGAGAGTTTAGGGTAGTGCATGTATTGCCCTCTCTATATATACATCATTTTATATTCAACAATTCTACCACCCTCTTGGTGAGCCTGAAGCATTGCAGCCTCCTATCTGATGTGTTTCAGTTGTTGATTGGCTCTGCCTCACCCAAGCCACTATAGGGACAATCTATATGTACAATCATAAGGGTGGTTTCATCATAGCATTATTCAATATCAAACAGGTATATAACATACATAAACTATAGATGTATATCATTTATAACATTCCTATGTACATGATATGGAATATCTATAGCGGTATAAATGCCACACAAGTGTATTAGCAGCACTTTTATTGTAAAAGAATTTGTAAATACACTCCAGTTCCAGATGCGCCACCTGGTGGAAACTACCGCCACCTGGTAAGAAAAAGTGTCATAATGGTAAGGGCTGTTGGCTATGGGTAATGCGCTATTGCCATTATTTCGAACATATATGATAGAATTGTTTTCTATGTATAGGCCAGGTTCTGAGACCAAACAGAAACCATTATCCCGCCCTACAGGCTTACATCAGTTACATAGCATATGATGGTAAGGCGGAATGGAAAAACTTCCCAGGCAATCTAAAAACAATTGTTGATCATCTTGTATTTTAAATATATGGGTCAGTTTTTTCAAGTGTGCTGTTTTCATATTCATGGAGCTTGGGTAATGGTCAAAATTAAATTTAACAGAAATCATCTTTTCTCTATCAAATCGTCATATTCTGGTTCTAAGATTGCAGGAAAACTTTATTCCAACAAAATCGGACCAGTGGTTGGGCTCTTTATGGCCCATTAAAAATGACCTCCCCTAATAATCTAATAGGTGTTTCTCAATTTTAAATTTTATATTTTCACTTTTGAAAAAAAAGTTTACAATATTTCTTGGGGGCAATAAACAGTAAAGTAACTAAATGTAGCCTATATGAGGACCTTTAAGACGAAAGGATATATGATATACATTGTCCTCAACTGGGCAATGCATGGAATATATCTGTAATGTCTTCTATGCGTTTTTTAATATGAATATGAAATCAAATATTTGTAATGTAATGTGGCCAATAAAAATATCTTTAAAAAAAAAGAAGTTAGCTTTGTGTGTAGGGGTTTCTTTGACATGGTATGAGAGAATGAGTATAAGTGCCAGGGAATGGAGTACATGTCAGATGTGCGACAGTAAGTGTGAATGCTAGGTGAGTGAGCAGTGCCAGGTTTTGCGTCCTGTTGTGGTTGCATTATAATGAGTATTTGGACGCGATTTTGAATGCGCATTGCATGCGCAATTGGGATCACACCCATATTATTGACTTTTGAAGGAAAACATGTATTTGCAGATACAATTGGTTGAGTAACACATGTTTAATACAAACATAAATGAATATGAATGAGAACCTGGTGCAACACAAGTGTGAGACCACCAACAACATGAGAGGAAATAGACGCAATGGATTTCACATATTGGTTGCTAATGGCATGTCCATTTCACTGTGATTCAATGCCATAAGTATCACACTTCACTAGTTTGCAGTCAATCACAAAATGATCGCATTGCTATCACACCCAATTGCACTCAGTGCCCGTCGGGTGAGAGATAGTAAGTGAAGCCACCGCAAGAAAGGATTTTGGTGGCTCTCTGATATATAAATGTGGACTGTTATTAAAGGTATACAGGACCGTCTGACCCCAAACCACTAGGTGGCGCCTGGTTGTGTGATAAAGAGCAGTGTACAAAGGTAGAGCGGTGGTCCCCTAGTGTCTAAAGCCTGAATCAAAATCAACATTGATAAAATTCTGGTTAATAAAATGTTTAAAAAAATACTTACCACCACTGTCATCTTCTTTTCAATCTTATCTTTACCAAAACGTCCGATGACCTCCACTATGACACTGACCGTGCCTATCCGGGTGGGGACTGCAACCCATTGCACACCCAGAGTTGAGCTTGGCAATATTGTCGCCCTGTGTACAACCTTCACTCTATCTCCTGGTGTGGCTTCTGTGCAGAGTCCCTCAACACCCACGATATATGCATAGACCTACAATTAACAAGATTAATAATTGTGATGCGTTTCAGGAAAATGAAAAGTCGCAAAATTGATATTTGTCAAAGCGTTTTTTTCCACAAGATCACATTATAGGAATGCTCTGATTTTTTTTTTGGGGGGGGGGGGGGTGTCACTTATAGTTATGTCAATTGGTGTATCAAATTTCAAGACAATCTATGTAATATATCCTTTGGTTTTAAAGGTCCTCATATGGACTACATTTAGTTACTTTACTGTCTAGTGACCCCCATAAATATCATTGGAATCGGATTGATCACATCTTTTCAAATATAATAGTATCTCAAAATCTATTTTTTGCGACTTATGACTTATTTTCCTGAAACATATCACATATAAACAACAGCTTTTGTTCTTTCACGGTGTGGTACTCATTAGTCCATGGGCCTGGGTCCCAGGTTTTGAATATTGTTTAGTACCATCTCAAGTTCTCTCCTCTCCCAAGAATTGAAGGGGTCATCGGCCTATTGGCCAGCAGGGGGCGCTGAAGGTTTAATATTATCTGTAGAATCATACTAAGATGGAATGCATCGAGTGGTTGTTCCAGCTTATCAGACACATGAGAAGTAAATGTATATATCATTTAATGGGGATGCAACAAGCAATGATGAGTACATTTTATGTGTTATTCTCACTATCTATCCAAAATTGTAATAATTATGGAGATGATCACTATAGTAGACAATGCAAATCGGTAAAAGCAAGTTATAAACCACTTACAGTTTCTTCCCTGTTCATCTGGTTATAGATTGTAGCCTTGAGAACAACATGTTCATCCAGCACAGCAACTGTAGGCAGATGGAGTTTGATGAACACATCCTTCTTGACCTCCAGTTCAAGTTCTTTTGCAATACACATTCCTTCAGTCCTGGACATACCAACAGCATGCACTACCCATGTGGTTATAGAGCCCGGGAGTGAAACAGGCACCAACAGCTCTCCACTTGCGCTAAATTATCAGTGTAATATTGGTTAGCACATTATTGCTTTCTTTTTTCATGTGTTCCAGGAAAATGAGTCACAAGTCGCAAAATTGATATTTTTCAAAGTGATTTATTCACAAGATCTCTTCATTGAGATGTTCTGATCTTTAGAGGGTTTAGCACTTATTGTCATATAAAGCTATGTAACAAATTCTGGATTTTGAAGGTCTTTGTATGGTTGATTGATTGATATTGTATATTTCCAGAACATGAACAGTTAGCCTACATAAATATAAAGTAATACAAATATTGTCTGGAGATAGGTGCTCGCATCTATGCTAGCCATAGCTCTTCCAGAGAGTCCTGCTACACTATGCTATACACTTGTGAATATATTACATATTTTAATACATAATTAGGCCGTAGGGGTTATAATTGATTGTTTTGACAGTGGTTGATATCTACATCAGGTTTTAACCTGGTGTAGGGCGAGAAGTAAGAATTTTGAATGTATAGTCTTTTTATGGGTTACTAGACCCTAGATTTTAACGGTATTTTTACTAGATTCAACTAGATGTACTTGTTTATAAAAGTATACTTTTGTCTAATTTAGACTTGGCTATGTTTATAGCATATTCATCCATGGTCCTTGGGCGAGTCGGTTGCATTCTTACGAACACTGTTGGAGTTGCCCAAGGATTTAGATGGATCACAATTCTGGCTTGGGGCTGTTGCCTAAATTCATACTTTCACTTGTTTCCAGTGTTAACACACACCCACGTGGCAAGAATCCTTGCATTCTAATGAACATGCCAGTCGCCGCGTGAGTGGGTGTCTCCTTGCAGGCCGGGTCGGTAGCATTCTGGCGAACACTGGTCGAGCCACCCTGCAATTTTACTGGGTGAAGGAGAGAGAGAGAGGAGAATTTTCTGGTCATTAACTGACTTAGGTTTGGTTTGGTGCTAGGCCCCTTTGTCCTGGGGAATAGTAAAAATATTCGTGATCCATATAGGCCTTAAATTCTGTGAACATAGGACAGTTTCGTCCTTTGGGTGATAATTTATTATATAGGGTGGGGGCCTGTATGTAAAAGGACCTTCTTATCCTCTCTGTTTTGACCTTTGGGATCTTTAACAATCTGCCACTGGTCAGGTTTCTTAAGTTTAGTTTCCTGTCATCAAGGTATTTTGCGTCACAGCTCATTTCAAAAGCTAGCTGCAGGAGGCGTGACTCTCTTCGTTCTTTGATAAAAGGGAGTTTCAGGTGGATATGGTGTTCTTTCACACTATCTCTCTTACCTAGATTGTAGGTATCTTAATGAAGGAATTTTGGATAGTCTGGAACTTCTCCAGAAGCCTCTTTTGTGCGGGTGCGTAAAATGTGTCACAATAATCTACGACAGGTCGGACCATCGTGGTATATACCAGAATGGTATTCTTCGCTGTCAGTGCCTTTCAAATTTTGGATGTGGCTTTCAGCCTTTTAGTTACTTGCTCGATCTTCGCCTGAACATGGCCGTTAAATGTTAGGGCTTGGTCTATTTTTAGGCCAAGATAACAGTACTCGGATACTTGTTCCAAGTTGGCCGAGTTTAAGGTTAGAATGAGTGGTGTGGTTTTGTTTTTGGTGGTTTTCAGACAAATGTCCATAACCTTGCTTTTTGATACATTAATCGAAATTCTGTTTTTCCTACACCACAGGCCTGTCAGGTTTAGGTCTTGCTGGAGTTCATCTTTAAGGGAGGCTTCGTCTTTCTTCGAGTGGTATAAGACGGTGTCATCCGCGAATAGCTGCACCTGCGATTTGCGGACGGCCACGTGTACATCGTTAACATACAGGAGGAAGAGTAGGGGGCCCAGCACCATGCCCTGGGGGACCCCACATGTTACCTTTTCCCTCCCCTCCCTGTATGGAGTATATTTCATTACTTTACTGGTAATTACCCATCCAGAAACATTGTAAACTTTTCTTTTTCAAAGATTAAAATATTAAAATGGAAATATAGAAATACTTATTAGGCTCCTAGTGTTTACGATCATTGGAATCAGCTTGATCTCCTCTTTTTAAATATGGCGATATTTCAAAATTGACTCATTTTCCTGAAACACATCATAAATGACAGTAGGATGCTACTCACGGTATTTGCTCTTCTTTAATCATCCAGGTTTCAGGGAAGTGAATCCTTGCCTGGAGCTCTCCTGCATCCTCAATAAACTGGGCCTCCTCCTCCTCAACATCTGTACCTGGTAATAAACATGATTTAAATGATATAGTTGTGATGTCTTTTGATTAAACCATTTTGTATGTTTATGTCCTTTGATTGTACATTATGGTTCGCGTAAATGCAGATAATTACTTTATTACACACATGAGCAATTTCGCAATTTCATTGGTGTAGCGTAGGCCTGACCTACAGAGCAGTTAGAAATGACGTTGTCCTGACCGCGTAACTTAGGCCTACAAATTGTGGTGAATCAAGCCTCCTCGAGCTAAACTATATAGCCTATACAAGTTAAATTTACTTTTTAACATCCTACTAGAGTGTGTAATAAATAGCAAATGGCACTCTGTTTGGGTTCAAACTGATCTCGAAAACAGGAACTCACCCCTTCGGGGTTCGTCCTGTTTTCTGAGGTGTCTTGATCAGTTTGAACCCTCCGTCATGCAATTTGCTTTAATCATTATCTGCCTGTTGAGCGGGTAGATCATGAGGTTATGGTCATGAGGCTTGTCTAAGGCTCCCGTGCAACAGGCCGAGGCAAAGCAGAGTATATCAGTGGGGAACTGTTTTAACAATAAAAAACAACTTACTCGCACTCCTTGCATCTTCGGGCAAACTATCTTTGTACACCGCTGTGGCGTTACTGATGCAACACCTGGAACAAAAAGATTTATCAATAGTAATACAATTAATATTAATTTAAAACAAAAATAAGGCTCAAAATTCAGTTTAACATTACCAAACAGATTTGAATCAAAGCAATGACAAATTTACCCAGATATACTTAGTATTTTTCATGGTACATCTTCATTGTGCATTTTCTGTAAATCTGACTCCTAAGAGCGGTAATTTGTGTCCACATCTGTTCTGTAATATGGGTCAGATTTTCAGAAAATGTACAATTGGCAGCTATACACAAATTTTAGTAAATTCTGCTAAATTAGGCTGCAATTTGGTCAATGCTAGGTAAATTCGTGTATATTTGGCATTGCATTGATACTAGCAATCTGTTTGGTTAGGTTGAACTGTATTTTGAACTTTATTTTTTAATTTGGGTTATTTGAGAAGATTATGATGAATAAGGTGGAGACAACTCAACTGAAAACATCTCACAGTATTTTTTGTTCAGCTGTTTATTGAACGCGACCCGACGCGTTTCGCCGTTAGTTTGGCTTCATCAGGGGTATTTGAGAAGATTAGCGAAGTTGACTTTTACATTTTCTGAAAATCTGACCCATAAACGTTATGTTCAAGGTTTGCCTCTTGTAATTATTTGGTAAAATAAAGCTAAAAACTTACTTGAAGAAAGCATTCTTGCATTTATTTGATGAAGATGGCAGATTAGTGTGCTTCATTGCATCAGCACAGTAGGTATTTCTCTTAGCTTCCTCAGATAGCACAGATGACTTCATCCCTCGGTCTCCTCCAGTTGAACAACATCGCGACAACGTCTGCACATCATTTCCTCCTAGAAGATATTGTATGTGATGTGTTTCAGGAAATGATATCATTAAATATTATTTTCTTTTAATTTCATGAAACAAAGAAAACCTAGGTAACTATTTCGAAAGGAACTTACCCAGAAGGACACATTGAATTTATTTTATATATTGTATATGATGTGTGTCAGGAAGGGACCTCCTGGTAGAGCTATGATTAGCATAGAATGGGGTACCCATTTCCAGACATTGTAATCATATCGATGTAACGGTATTGAACTGGAAATAAACAATATACATACATACAGGAAAATGACACATAAGTCGCAAAAAATAGATTTTGAGATACCATTATATTTGAAAAGATGAGATGAGTATTTCTAGATTTTTTACTACTATAGATATTTTTTAAAGGGGTTTTTATCCACAAGATCACATTATTCAAATGTTCTAATGTTTGGAGGGCTTATCACTTATCAATTGATATATCATATTTCAAGACAATCTATGTAATATATCCTTTCGTTTTGAAGGTCCTCATATGGAATACATTTAGGTACTTTACTGTCCATTGAACACCAGACATATTGGAAACTTTTTTTTTTCAAAAACAAAAATATCAAACTTAAAATCTAGAAATACGTATTAGATTATTAGACTGTTTACCATCATTGGAATCAGCTTGGTCTCATCTTTTCAAATATTATATCTTAAAATCTATTTTTCTCGCCTTATGACCCATTTTCCTGAAACACATGACCAATACACTCACCAGCCTGTGGGGTGGTTCGCTTTCTCCTTTTCGCCGCACCTTCCGGGTCTCTGACTTCACAGTCCATTGACTCTCTCAAACTGGTTTGAGTGCCGGAGGTACTGATGAATGATAATCCTGAATACTGCAACAAAAAACATGAACGATGAATTAATAATTAATAATCAAACGAAACACAAATAACTTCGACGTCCATTTTAATGCAGAAATTCTGCCTCTGTGATATTAAAGGAACATTCGTGTTCTGTCTTTTATACTCAAAATTGTGTTAACATTTTTAGATCAAGTGGATTCTAATGATAAATATTGGGACATAGATAACAATGTCTTAAGATAGTATAAGATAAGATTCTACTTTATTTATCAAAATCACAATTCACAATGTGCAGAATAAGATCGACAGTGCAAATAAAACAGACATAAGACCGACACATCAGGTATACAGACATCTAGATAAAACCCAGCTCTCCCAGCCGCTACCTTCACTCAATACAGAGTATTTAATTTAGAATATGAATCAGTTATCACATCAACTTCGAATAGTAGGGATGTATTATAAAGTGTAAAGTGAATGACACTGAGGAAAGATGTACATTGATACGGTAGGCTACGTTGGTAAATACAGTAGAATATAGCAAAGTACAATAAATTACAGTGAACTACAGTAACTTCAGTTAACTTGTTAGTGCAACAGTGTTGCAATTTATTTGATTTTATTATGTTCTAGGTAGTTTCTTTTCTAGGAGTTCTTTTCTAGTGCCTAATTAATGTGCTGCAGTGGGTAGCGAATTCCATGCTTCCATGTTTTCTATGGTTTCTATGCATAAACATGATTAGCAATATTAAGATATAACTCAACGCGAGCTGCATATGGGGCAGCGTATTCACAAAACGCAAGTAGCTTTTGGTGAGTGCCTTCGGCACGTGCGAAAGACACGCCTTCAATCATTATTTACCTAATTGCATGTCTCGCAACCCTCGGACTCGGCAAAAACAAGCACCTACAATGTTGCGTCATGAAATGAGCGTCATGAAATGAGCGTCATTGATTGGCGCAACTAAATTTACGTAATCAATCAAAATAACGTTGTAGATTGATTGCATTCGAAAAGCAGCCTACGCTAGCGCAATCCAGGCATGCATATGCCAAGGGCTAATCTGGCCATGTTTTTGTGAATATGCACATCTATCATGGCATAATTATTGATAGTTGATCAATAGTAAATTAGTTTAACACACTCTTTAGGATAATCTCAGACATGCATAGATATATTTAGCACACAGTCTTTGAATTTGGTATATTATTACTATTATAGAACGTTTATTCCTCATTAAGCATACAGTTACATACAGGAGAACAAGGCGATAGCACATGATATGTCAGCACTACTCTGAGGTGTGTTGATTTTCCCAGTTTTCCTGATATATTTTGGATTACATTCTGTTTTGTTATTTATGATGAAGTCGCTGTTACATAATAATGTTTTCATATTTTACATTTGTTTTACATCTGGTAATTTTAGATTGATATAAAGTAAGTATGCAGTAATAATGGCAATAAAGAGGTGTGAGAATCTGATGAGTATACTTTTTAGATCATCAGTGGGATCATCGATAATATTCAATTCAATTCAATTCAAGACGTTTTTTATTTGCAATTAGTGGTGATTACGAAAAGGAGGTCCCAGTATTGAAACCTTGGTTCTAAGTCTTCCTGTGAGTTCCTAGGTAGGTGTTTTCCGAAACAAGCTTACAATAAAATATTATGACATAAATTTCATGGCTATGTTTCTATTATCTACTTGACTAGGTTAGTTGGACATTAAATGCCACAACAGGCTAAACTGTAATATGAGCATAAAAGCTAAAATAATATAAGATAATTTTTAAGCTAAAATATAAGCATCAACTTTCAGTAACAAGGAATATATCCTACCATAAACAGCTGGCTCGGGTCTGCTCCCCCTTCAAGTCCACAGCCCAAATCATTGCCTTTGATTCTCTCGAAAAACTGGAAAAGAATTGATTGAACAGATTGTTTAATCAGGTATGTCAGATACACTCTAACTTTGCTGTGTTTTTCCTTGTGTCCTGATCGCCATGTATACACCATTATAATCATTCAGATATCATACATCAACAGTCTATTATCATATACTTATGCTTAATCACCTATGAAAGAGATGGTAGAGATGTATAGACAAAAATTATTAAAGATATTAGAATTGTCCATGTTTTGGTTGAGAAGCGACTGCGGGCCTTGGCATCCCCTGTCCTATACAATCTAATAACGAGTGGAAAGCCATGAACTTGCAGTTTTGAGCAGTAAATATTGTTTTTTATATTTTTATTGATGTAAGTGAAACATATCACACGTTATATAGGCCATTATATTTTGCAATTTACCTTCTGTTACCTCGCTTTTAAATTGGTAGAACTTTCTGCATTTTCCATAAACCTGGAATGACATTCTTAGAAAAAAGGTAAATATTAAATATTAACTTACACGGTCCCGGTTCAAGATATTCTTGTCGTTAACAAAGTATACCGCTTTATCCACAGCCATGTATGACACGTTTGTACCTGGATGTGCCTTGAATTTGAAGTTCAATCTGGTTTCCGGTTTTGCAATTGTGCCCCCGACTCTGCTGATTTCCACCTTTTTGAGAAAATTTCATATGGATTATGTAACAACTTTGAACTACATTACTAAATCATTTGTCTTGTTCAAATTCTTTTACATGGGGAAATGTCCTGCCTTATGTCCTGTTATCTTAAAGTTTCAATGAAGACAAATCATGTAAATCCATATCCACTATCAGCCTTGCGACACAATATGGGAACCTCACCAAAACTGAGCATTAGATGATTAGGACCTCACAATATCCCAGAACAGTAGTACCACATTTGCTGACTACATACTTCTTAAACATTCAGTGAACATGCAATAATATTGATAAAAAAAATAATAAAATAATAATAATATTGATCATTGATTACCTCATTCTTGCATTCTTCCTCCATTTTAAGGTTCTTTGAAGTAGCAATAAGTTTTCCATATCCTGAAATCACATGTTCAATCTGTAGTGCTTCATTGATGGACTTAGATTAGAATTAATTAACTGTTAAATGTACGATGAAATAACAAAACTTATTCAAATTTAATGAGATTCATCATATTCTTGCTTGTATGTTTAAACTTTCAACTAGTTTTACCAAATCTATTATAATTATCAGTGGCGGTCCACCAAACAAAATCCCATGCTGCTTTTGTAACCTCAAAGAATTGAAGGAAACATATTTCTTATTTTCAGTATTCAATATTCATTTCTATAGCAATAGGGATCACAAAAGATAAGTATAATGAACTGATGAAAAAATCAAAAGAAAGACTGGAAGAAAAACCCACTTACTATTAATATACCAGACTACCATTCGGAACGCGGGTGACATTCCTACAGTGACCTCTACTTGAAAGTGTGTCATTTGGGCGCCCTTGACAAAATGTTGTTGTGTACTGATTATTCTTCCTCCGCTGATTATCTGCAAGTTATCCAAAATATTATTATCATAATTAATATCTTTAATAATCACTTTCATGCGTCAGGTCCTTACTTCAAAACAGGTTACCACAGCTGTCTGGGCCCTGTTTCAACAGTTTGACTGCAAGTAATAATCTAAGTTGGATTGTAACATAAACAAGGCTTGTATTTGTTTTTTGATATATATCGCGCGAACAGAAGAGTCAGCAAGGGGTTATAGTAGTATGTTTATTTGGCTCGGACATGTTATCTTTCTGAATACAATCCTCCAATGAAGAAAGAAAGAAAAGAAAAATTTTTTAACCAACATGGACCGACTGGTTAGCAGCTTTGAATGAAGTTCAATGGTTTGAAAAGTGCGCGGTTGTCGTTACAAGGTAACGAGCACTTCCTTCCGGTAGCCAAGGTCAAAGATGAACATTCTTCCCGCTTCGATATAATAGCATAACAAATGTTATACAAATCATTTACATATTGGACATTTGATGTGAAAACAAGTGTGACATTGTAGACAACTGAAACCAACAAGTAAAGCTGCGATTCCATGGCTCGCTTATTCATAGTATGCTTTTATTTTTAGTGCAGTACAAGTGCAGTGTGCTTCTACTTGTGCCCTTGTTTTCCTATGAAATCAAATGCAAATTTGCTAGCCCGCTCTCACTGGACTATTAGATCGCTACTAAAAGACATGGAAAGAATGGCACATTGCTGCGCTCAAATCAAAAACATCAGACATTAGCAGAACATCCTGTGCTCTTCCCGAAAAGTGCACAAAGCAGTTTTTAAGAGCGTATAGAAGGCAGTTACCTATTCAGTTAGACCGCTCTGGTTTTGCTCTAACACTGCTTGTTCTGCACTCAGAGTAAACAAAAGAGCGGACCATGAGTAGACCAAAAGAGCGAGTGGAATCAGATCTTTAGTTAACTGTTTATTATGCTTTTAATAACATAAATAGAACATTTCTTTTAGTCATGAAATTGAATTTGGAAGTAAACTTCACACTATCACACTCTTTGGTGTATTATTTTGAAATATGCACTATGTGATGTAACTCACTCTAGATGCACTGTTTTCAGAACAATGGGCATATAATAAATTACCAAATATACTCAGATATATCTAGTATTCATAATTTTCTCCTAATTAAGCAGAATTTGTTAAATGTGTACAGCTGGTGATTGTACATTTTCTGACGATCTGACCCTTAATACAACTCTTGTTTCAAATAAAAGACTAAGGGAAGTTAATAAATAGCTAAAATATTGATGTTCAAATTATTCCAAGAATGGTGTAATTTACCACACCTATAGCTAAGATGATACTTACTGTGATGTATGTTTTTGTAATTCCAGCAGGATTTGACAAAGACAGTCCGAAGTCGGCGGAAAGCCCAACCTGTGAGTATATATATAAATTGGTGGTAATAGAGGATTTGTATTTTTGCCATCTTGTATCATGATTCGCATGGAATTATGGGAGTTGTGTATAAGTGTAAAAACCATAGGAACATGTCATGTTCAGAATGGAATATTTAATAATGATCTCATGGAACTAGCCCAGTGTTCTACATGCTTCCATAATATAAGACTTTAAACTCTATACTCTGTCTTTATTGGTCAAGCCAAGTCACATGTTATGCAGGGCTAAGACTACAGAGGGCAGGACAGGCTTTTAGAAATGTTTACAACTGTATGTATATATATATGCATCTGGTGGACACCAATACTCAAATACTCACTTTAGACTCAAATATCTATCTCCAACATTAAAAAAGAGACCCAAACTCTTGGGACAATGTGGGGTAGGGTATTTGCTCTCTAAATAGGTGAAATTTGAGATTTGTATAGAAAATAGCTGGGAGAGGAGCGTTAACAACATTGTATTCTGAGAAAGCATCGTATGTATGGAATATGAAATTAATGAATTTCAACAATGTGAACATTACAGAACCTAAAAAGTGTTTTTATGTTTCATGAATTACTGAAACATATCATAAATTGTTGTAATAAATATTCCCTCACCTGAATGATGGCCTCTTCAGTGTGTATGTGCATGTAACCGTTGGCCTGCATCCTCTTCACCTTGAATGTTCGCACTGTGTTTGGTTGGTTGGGTTTAGTCGTTTCAACCTGAAAAATATAGTTTGTTTATTTTAATCTAATCATTATGTCAGGAAAAAGCTTCATAAATATATAACTGCAGCAGAATATTGATAACTTCAGTCCTATAAGTCATGATATGAGTAACTCTTGTATAAACATATAACAGCAGCAAGCAGAATATTGGTAACTTCAGTCATATAAGTCTTAATATGAGTAACTCTTGTATTAATATCTTAAATATATAACAGCAGCAGAATATTGATGAATCCAGTCCTATAAGTCATAATATGAGTAACTCTTGTATAAATATATAACAGAAGCAGAATATTGATACATTCAGTCCTGTAAGTCATAATATGAGTAACTCCTGTATAGACTTATAACAGCAGCAGAATGTTGATAACTCTAGTCTTATAAGTCATAATATGAGTTACCCTTGTATAAACATATAACAGCAGCAGAATATTGATAAAACCAGTCCTATAAGTCATAATATGAGTAACTATTGTATAAACATATAACAGCAGCAGAATATTGATAGCTCCAGTCGTTACCCATATTATATTATGACTCATAGGACTGTATACTATCAGTAACTCTTTAAGTAGTTTCTTCTTGTCATAGCTAAGAATGCAACTTTAATTCTTACTTTGATTTCCAGTCTGGCGGTGTTAGAAGGGAGGTTAAAGGTGTGAGTAACCCGTCCTTCCATGTCGCTAGCAAACCTCTCCACCATTGATGCCCCCGCGTTTCCATTGCTTGCATATGGAGTTGCAGTTAAAACACAAGGTACATAAGCTGCTGGCAGCCCACTGTGGTGGCTCACCTTGGCCTGAAAATATTTGATACATGGGTCAAATTTTCAGAATGTACAATTGGCAGCTGTACATATTTAGTAAATTCAGCGAAATTAGGCTGCAATTTGGTCAGTACTGGGTAAATTCGAGTATATTTGGCATTGCATTGATTCTAGAAATCTGTCTGGTTCAACTGTATTTTGAACTTTATTTTCGTCTGAAACTTGGGTTATTTGAGAAGATTGGCGAAGTTGAATTGTACATTTTCTGAAAATCTGACCCATATCCAGTTTTGCATTTCATTTGCAGCCAACACATTATTATCTATATATCAATAAAATAAAAATTGTATATAGCTCCACACTTCAACAAATATACCTCCCTGTCTGACACGCTCTGTCTCTCTTCCTCTGTCAAGTTCTCACAATCCAGACCTCTTCTCTCTATCCCTTTTTCTTTGACTACAACCTTTTGCTACTGCTTGCCATTTGCTACTGCTTGCCATTGTGTTCCCTGTATCTCTGTCTATTGTACTATAAGTTTAATCTTGAGCACTCTGTATCCATCTCACATTACCTCGCAACAATGAACAATAACACCATCTTAAAGTTGCTCTCTCAACTATTTTCTATACAAATCTCAAATTTCAGTTATTTAGAGCCCAAATACCCTACTTCACATTGTCCCAACAGTTGGGTCTCTTTCTTAATGTTGAATATCAATATTTGAGACAAAATAGTCAAATATATCCATCGTTGGAACCAGCAGAGTACACCCAGATTTCCAATGCCACTGAATGATTCCAAAAAGACCTATGTAGATGGCAGTCTAATTGTTATGTGCATGGGCAAGTGACCTTGCGTGGGCACACTATGTGTGTCACAGGCTGACAGATTGGACTCACCTCTAGATAGTGTCTACCCCTAGTGTCTACAAAATGCATCTATATTACTATGGCGAATTTGTCCGCACTTATTCTTCTATGTCCCTGATCGTAAAATCATGGAATACAGACATTTATTGAACTTTTCATTAAGTAAGAGATCGATAATAGTGAGTTTGGGAACTAATCTGAATGTAATTCCACCAGAACCATTCAATATCAATACTAGGCAAGGCAGCTTTAAGAAAGTATGGTCAAGCAGTTGTTAGGTTTTTAGGGTACATTAATTATTCCAGGTAGGTGGGGTAAATCAGCCTATTTGAGTTTGCCTCATAAAATAATCATCAATCGAAATAAAGAAAGAAGCAACGTTCAAACTAACCTGGAAGTCAAATGGATATTCATCAAAACTCCAGGAGTTGTTTTCAAAGGATATTTTGTAGGGTGAGTTGGCGAAAGTACAGTCCCGATTAACAGCGGTTTCCTTGATACCACTGGAAACCTCCGTCACTGCTACCTCAACCTGCAGTCTCTTCCCTGTCATACACAATTTTAAAAAAATTTAAAAATTGTATTTCATTCTCACCAACCATCTCACCTGAAGAAAGGCAATCTAGCCCGAAAACTTGTGCAAAAGAATCAATAATAACAACTGTATTACATCTCTCACCAAGTCATCATTTACTGAACAACCAAGATAGATATACAGCGATACATTCCCTCTCTACTAAATTTTGTTTCATCCAAAAGAACTATTTAAATCAACTTCTGTGCTATTATTTAAATGTTGCAGCCCCAATGAGCATAAGTATTACAAATACATTGTTAACATTGAACCCAAATAAAATGTATTAAAAGAAATATAGACTCTTACCGAGAACGGATGCAAAGCTTGTCCCTCGATCATAAAGATGTTCCTTCAGGTTCAGGGTGAATTCTATTTCCCCATTACGAGGAATCTGTAAAGTGGAATATAAGTGTTTGTAGTTTTAGTGTTAACATATATTTATTCAGTAGTAACATTACGTCAATTTCATAATGTTATTCTCAGTTATTCCTGCTGATACAAAAACATGTCAGGAAACGACCACTAAATATACGGAGATTTTCAATATTCAGACTAAAAAAAACTTTCGACAAAGTAAATGGGGACCTGTTCAACTAGATAGCTAGATATTTGAAATATCATGATATCTCAAAATCCCTTTTTCCAACTTTTGACATCTTTTTGTCACACCACATTATTAGACTTTTTCATTAGAGGTCAATATCATGGCTGATATACTTTAGTATGGGAAGTGACAGTTGCTTGGTTACTAGCTTTGCATGCTTTAACGCACTTTCAAAGCTGCTACGCAGTCGGGCAGTTGTTGGATTTTTTAAAATTTATTTCCTGTTTCCCTTGATGTTGATTCAGCATAAATAAAGTGTTCTGAGCTCTGTGCAAAATAAACACTAATTACCATTCATCTCTGCATTGTTTGTTTGAGCAATATAATGAAGCGATAGATGTAACAGATCTTCAGAAAATGTACAATTCAACCTTCGCCAATCTTCTCAAATAAGCCAAATTTCAGACAAAAATAAAGTTAAAAATGTAGTTCAACCTAACCAAACCGATTGCTTGAATCAATGCAATGCCGTATATACTCGAACTTACCTTGTATTGACCAAATCGCAGCCTAATTTAGCAGAATTTACTAATGTGTACAGCTGCCAATTGTACATTTTCTGATCATCAGACCCAGATACCTACCCTCTGATGCTGAACTGCAGACGGGATGAGAACAGCTGTCTCATCGTCAGCTATTCTATATGCTATCCTTACATAACCTTCAGTCAGCGGCGCCCCAAACGAATACCTGGATTTAACATATTATTAACATATTATTAATATATTATTAACATATTATTAACATATTATTAACATATTATTAACATATTATTAACATATTATTAACATATTATTAACATATTATTAACATATTATTAACATATTATTAACATATTATTAACATATTATTAACATATTATTAACATATTATTAACATATTATTAACATATTATTAACATATTATTAACATATTATTAACATATTATTATTGAGAGAGAGCATTACATCATGACATAATTTGCAGCTTTATTATAAATTTAACTAATATAATATTATTTCTTTCTCACCAGGCTGTCGTAATACATACTAATATTTTATTATGTTATATGTTTTATATAAACTTGAGTTGCAGTTTGCCCAGTTGACATACAGTTTTTAAACGAAAGGGAACAGTAGGAATACATGAATCATTATATACACAGTAACCCTTAGTGACTCTGTTAAGATGTACCCATACTCTTGTTATTTAATTTACTTTGAGACTTTACACAGGCTAAACAAATCTTGATGTAGACTAGCTGACTCAATGCGATTCAATGCAATGAGAGAAGAAATTTAAGTCACAAGCGGTTCTATTCCCCAATCTGTTTGTTTGTTTATTGGTAGTAATTTATCATACAGATAATAGTTCCACATGTGTTATGTACATGTAGGTTTTCTTTTCTATTTTAGTGGGGGCGGGGGAGGGGCAGGGAACGGGGAAGATGAGAAAGTTGTTGTTGTTGTTGAGACTTTTATTATGCCAGTATGGCAATGTCGATGGGTCTAAACTCCCAACATAGGGAGAATTTCAAGCCCTATCGGACATTACAGATTTGTCAGTGTAAGGTTAGCAATGCACCTTTGCGTCGACGACACGCCGGTGGCCCTTACTAATGGTGGTCTCAGACAACAAGGTATTTATATCAAGATATAGCGCGAAGGAGAACAATACACACCATCACGAATAAGACCAAAGATGATCATATGAAATAACAGCTAATAGCAGGGTCAGTAAATCATCTAATCAGGATAGTCTACTGATAGTGATATAGTATATACATAAAACGACATAGAAGTGTGCCAAAGTAAGGAGGTAAGAGGAGCAAGGGGGTATCTGGGGAAGGGACTAAAAGGGAAAGGTTGGTAGGGGAGGGACACTGACAAGGAAAGGGGTAGAGTGGGGAGACGAATTATAAAGGTTGGAGTTGGAGTTGTGCTGTACTCACACTGCTGTTGCTATTCCTTTGACCTCTCTAGTAGCGGCGGCAGCAAAGGTTGTCATCTTAGACACCTCCACATTAAACGTAGGCAGGACTGAAAGTTGAAAGATTTCTTACGAATCTGTACCGTAGGCACCTCCTATTCAGACCCTTACTAGCATAATGTACTCACATATGTGATCCGTTTTTAGGAAAATGAGCCATAAGTCGCAAAATATGGATTTTGAGATATCATCATATTTGAAAAGAGGAACTCAAGCCGATTCCAATGACAGTAAAAACTAGGACATTTCAGAAGTATATCTATATAGTCTATAGTTTCTGGATGGGTTACATGGATTTATATGACTATATAAGCTAAACCCTCTAAATATCAGAACATGTCAATAAATATTGTGAAAAAAACACTAAAACAGAATTTAATGTAAACTACAATATTATTGAACGCCATGTAGTATCCATCCTTTGTTAAATGTCATCAGCCTAGTTGAATAGGTTATCTTACCATAGTCCTTGACTTCAATTATAGCTGTCGTGTTTGCAGCATACTGTAAATAAATAATAGGGGATTTGCATAGCCGCCATTTTGAATTCATGATTAGCATGGAATTATGGGACTAATAGTACAGTCTAAAATCTATATAAAACATGCCATATTTAGCGTAGAATATTTATCAATGGTCTAATGCCAGTATCGATCAGAACTGAATGGTTTAGTAATTCACCGCAACACGATTGTCTCTTGTACTGACACCAGACAGCCTGGGCGGTGGGAAAAGGAGGCCTGGGTTGACATAACAATGCCGTAGCATATGCATACCGAGTATGAATACCATTGGTAAACATTATAAATGAACGCCATCTTATTTTAAGCAGCTTAATCATCGAGAAAAACATTCACATTAAGTTACTAGGTAGACAAAATGATTCCCAAGATGGAATTTTCATAAATCAAGCCCCTTGAATCCCCCTCCCATAGAGATTGGCCTGGCCGCGGTGCTATTGTGTCAACGAAAATGGTAAGAGTACAGAAGAAAACCGTTGATATGCCTTATACTAGGTGGCGCCTTTGGTAGCCGTTGGTTTTCTTGATGAAAGAAGCTGGAGTAAAAGTGAAAGAGTAACAGGGATGGGTGCTATTGGCTCCCGCTACAAAGCCATGTTATTTCCCCCTTCTTTTGGAGCGTATGGTATATTATACTTACACCCAGGCCATATTTCACTGCCACCGTCCAGTTTCCCACCTTGGCGTACTTAGGTAGCTTGTAGTGAAAAGTGAAGATGCCACCAACTGTCCTGCCTTCATCAAGTCTGTGGAGAATCAGGTCATCCGGGTTCTAGGAAAACAACAATAATAATAATAATAATAAAAAGTGATCATAATACTAAGTTCTTTATTTCCAATCAAACAGATACAAATATAAGATAAGATAAGATAAGAAAATCTTTTATTTGTCTAGGAATAGTAAATACATAAGAGAAAATGACAAAGGGGTCTTCATGTCTATATGAAATGAGTTTGTTCCATCTCTACCGACATGCAGTTACCTTATATAGTTACCTGATATGGTCAGATTCTTTAGAGCATTCTTTAGAATTTGGTCTGCCAGTGCATGCTAGTAGAAACTCAAGAAAATAACCAAGTACAAGGTAATATAATGCAACATCAAAGTGGTTAGATATTTTAAGTATTGGTGACAGACCTGAATATATAATTGCAATAACATACAGTTAGGAGCACACAATTCATCATTGTAGTTTTGTAAGCTCCACGTGTCAGGGGGTTTTCTTCACTCTAACATAATTGTGACGTGTTTCAGGAAAATGAGTCATAAGTCGCAAAATTGATATTTTTCAAAGCGTTTTTTTTCGCAAGATCACATTATTGGAACGTTCTGATTCTTTATATCCTTTGGTTTTAAAGGTCCCCATATGGACTCCATTTAGTTACTTTACTGTTTAGTGATCCCCATAAATATTGGAAACTTTTTTTTTCAAAAACGAAAATATCAAACTTAAAATCTAGAAATATGTGTTATTAGACTGTTTACTATCATTGGAATCGGCTTGATCGCATCTTTTCATATATAATGGCATCTCAAAATCTACTTTTTTTGACTTATGTCTCATTTTCCTGAAAAGCATCAGTCTCTCAGGAATGTCCTAAACTCTTAATGCTTATTGACATAGTCTGGGATACTCTTCCAAAGAATGGGTCCTTGGTATATGAGGGATCCTTTTATTTGTTCCGTTCTAGGGTTTATCCCTGGTTGTAGCAGTTTCATGACGTCATGTGGACATGTAGCACAAAGCTCCCATAGCCCCACCATTGCGGAGATAAGATAAATAGTCTTTGTTAGTTCATCGATTATATAGTTTCATGAGTTCTAACTTACATATATCCATCTTTAAAGACAAACGATTTCAACTATAGCCTTCATAGTTGTCAAACCGTTACTGGGGCGATGTATAGAGTGATTATTTATCGCCCCAATGCAAACTCTATGGGGATTATTTACTTCCAGTCCACACATCAGTACAACTAAGCCATGACACTTACGCGGCCTATAGACATGCACAGTGGCACATACACATCCCCTATTGCAAACGGGAAATGACCATCCATGCTCTTGTCAGCACTTTTCAAAGAGACGTGGCATGACATGACAAGTCATAAACATGATTCTTACAGGATATGTGTGCATGTGGTTGCTTGTGTGTCACTTACCAGGATATCGAGACGTATGTCCATGTCCTTGCTCTTCAGTTCATCGGTGACCGTAAAGACCCTTATATGTACTGCAACATATCAAATGGTTTAGAATTATATATTAGAAATATTATATGGGTCAGATTTTCAGAAAATGTACAATTGGCAGCTGTACATATTTAGGAAATTCTGCTAAATTAGGCTGCAATATGGTCATTCTTAGGTGAATTCGAGTATAATTTACTTGATTACAATGTCCAAGGAAAATAGCAATCCAGTTGAGGACAGACAACAGTTGATGTAAGTTAATTAATCGAATATAACACTATTGCTGTAATTCAGTTATGTTTTGAATTTAATTATATTTTATAATTTAAGTGTCTTCGGGCAGACCTGGTGTAGAAACGTGCAAATTGTAGCATGTAAATAGCCATGTGTTTTACATCTTTCCACATAATAAGACTTCACCTTTCCCAGCATGCATTTGGCGTTTTGAATAGATCATTTACACAATCTATGATATTTGTTTAAAAAAAAAAAAAAAAAAAGTAAAAAAAAAAAGCCTTGTCTCAAATTCGGGTTATTTAAGAGAATTGGTGAAGGTGAATTGTAAATTTCCTGGCGACATCCCCCATAAAAAGCTATACTCGTCCAGCTCATTGCATTGATTCTAGCAATCTGTTTGGTTAATAAGTTGAACTGTATTTTGAAGTTAATTTTTGTCTTAAATTTGGGTTATTTGAGAGGATTGGTGAAGGTGATTTGTACATTTTCTGGCGACTTCCCCCATAAAAAGCTATACTTGTACAGCTCAATGCATTGATACTAGCAATATGTTTGGTTGAAATCAATATAATTATGTGATAATGATATAAAAAGGTGTACTCACCCAGCTCATTATTTCTATAGACAGGTTTGTCGGTCATGATGAAGACGGAGCCTGACTTAAGGTTGACGAGAATCTTCTGCTGGGCGACAAGGTTGCCATACGCCGCCCTCAGATTGACATAGTGGCGACCCCTAGCATCTGGGTCCCCCAACAAGCCCCTTGTCACTGTTATAGCCCCCTCACCAACGTTCCCATCTGAAACATTTAATTAATTAGTATTAATATATCAATTAGTATTAATATATTTGTGATGTGTACAAGGAAAATGAGTCACAAGTCGCAAAAGTTGGATTTTGAGACATCCTATTTGAAAAGATGAGAAAAAAGCTGTAAAGTAATGACATTTAGACATTATAGTATTTCTATAAGTATTGTATAACTATCAAGTATTTCTATATTTTTATTTAGATATTTCTATTTTTGATAAAAAGTTTGCAATACCAGTAAGATAACTAAATATAATGTTTGATATTTGTCAAAATATATTTCCTATGTGCTCAGCGCTGATCTCTATGCGGTAGGCCAGTTGCAGAGGCCACACATTTAATACTTCATGCTCGTGATCTACATAATCAAATCTGGAAGCCAGAGAAGCCAGTGTGGGAGGTAAGATAAGATAAGATAAGATAAGATACTACTTTATTCATCCAACTTACATAGTACATAATGAGAATAAGAAAAGTGGACAATATAGACAAATAGGGACACAGTCATCTAGATCAGATCCAGTTCTCCCAGACGTTACCATGGTGGTGTTGTCTGAGACAAAGTATAGGTAAGCTACACATATACATTGGGCGCTTGACCACTAGTGACCGACCCGCCCTCTGTGAGGCGGGATAAGGCTACATCAACATTTGTTACGTCACCCAACCCATCAGCGTCCACTCCCCATATATACACGACCCATACTTATGGCCTTCTTTTTAACGTTTTCCCTGTAAGTGGCGACCTGTAATTCGCCTGAGAGAAACTTGACTTAGTCAGCTACCCTTTTGTCTGGAAAAACTACTGCGTTCATGGTACAGAAATGCTGTTTTGAAAACATTCATACACCCTCTGCCTGTTGTCACTCAGTCCTGCCATGTTTACATAGCTTCAACCACCCAACACTACACACAGCCATAGGCATGCAGCTCCCTGTACACACCACGCCAGTGCGGTGGTGTGTACGGGGACACTAACGGGGGGGGGAGGTGGAGTGGGGAGGGGTGATAACAAACTTAATCTTACTAAAGTAACCATGCAAAACGCTCTTCTATCCTTGTGCGGTCCTTTTCTGGACGAGATGTGACCGACCCGCCCTCTGTGGGCGAATAAGCCCTCTCTAAAATTTGTGACGTCACCCAACCCATCAGTGTCCACTCCCTATATATAGAGGACCCGTACTTCTGGCCCAGTTTTTAATGTTTTCCCTGTAAGTGGCGACCTGTAATTTGTCTGAGAGAAACTTGACTTAGTTAGCTACCCTTTTGTCTGGAAAAACTATTGAATTTGTGGCCCAGCAATGTTGTTTTCAAAACATTCATGCACCCTCTATCTGTTGTCACTCACTCCTGCCATGTTTACATAGCTTCAGTACTAGCCTCTGCCACCATTACATAACACCCACACTCACAGGCTTGTTGACAACATGTAGGCTATTTATAGGGTGGGTGGTGGAGCCTACTCACTACCATTGGTGGGGAGTAGGCATTATTAACACTAAATCAAATGGACATTGTAGGTAGGTGGGGTAAAGACAGGGTGGGTGGATGGGTTGCAGGCCATTATATTTCCTTCGAAATAACAAACTTAATCTTACTAAACTAACCATGCTAAACCTATGTCAGAGATCCTATTCTTGTGCGGTCATTTTCTGGACTGATTTCGTAATCCAAACATTGCATAATTCCCCTGCCTCAATTCTCATAGAAGCAATACTACGAAATGTGTGTAAATTTCTATGCTATTTCGTCGTGTTGCTAGGGACAACTCTGAGTGTGTACAGAGATGTCACAAATCATTATTTCACATTCTTAGGAGAAGGATGAATATAGATACATCTCATACAGAAATGAATTGTTATAGACTGTGAGAGAAATGTGGTCCCTTTTAGGAAAATGAGTCATAAGTCGCGAAATATGGAATTTTAGATATCATCATATTTTAAAAGATGAGACCAACCCGATTCCAATGAATGTAAACATTAAGGACATCTTATAAGTACTTTCATCTTTTTAGTTGGATATTTTTATTTTTGAAAAACACGTTTGCAATATTTCTGAGTGGATAGTTACCAGTAAAGTAGCTAAATATACTCAATGGGATGATCTTGGAAATGCACTGATATATAATTGATAAACAGACTTGAAATTTGGTAGATGTATTCATATAACCACAAGGATTAAACACCCCAAAAATGAAAACATTCCAACAAAGATATCTTGTAAGTAAACGAGTCGAATGCCTACAAAAAAAAGCGAAAAAGCGACTTGTGACTCATTTTCCTGAAACACATCACAAATAAGAAATAATGGAAGTGGACTTACTGATGTTGACATTAATAACAGGAGCATTGGTCACTCTGAGCTGGACAGTCCCACCATTGCTTATCCCATCAGTGACCACAGAGACCTTAGTAGCTTGACCTTCACGTATGACATTGGGCGCAATTACATGTACACTGAAAAAGAGAAAATATTTTGAGTTATTGATGAAAGAAGTAGAATTTAAATTAAAACATTTATTTCACTGTAATGGGCCTAGTCCACTAAGCCGATTCTCATGTGATTCTCACATAATTAAGAGTGTAAAGAGTAAAAGAGTCCTCTGTGGCGCAAAATCGCCTGAGAATCAGCTTAGTGGACTAGGCCCTTTAGAATGAAAATGCAACAAAAAAGAATATATATAGAGGTCAATTGTGATCCGTTTTAGGAAAATGACTCGCAAAATATGGATTTTGAGATATCACCATCTTTAAAAAGAGAGGATCGAGCTGATTCCAATGATAGTAAACACTAGGACACCTAATAAGTATTTATATATTTTAAGTTTAATATTTTTATTTTTGAAAAAAATAGTTTCTGCAACATTTCTGGATGAGTAATTGCCAGTAAAGTAACTAAATATAGTCCATACAAAACCTTCAAGGTCTTCAAAACCAAAGGATATATTTTATACAATGTCCTGAAATTTGTTATATACATTCATATGACAACAAGTGCTAAACTCTCTAAAAATCAGAACATTTCAATAAAGAGATCTTGTAAAAAAAAACACTTTGAAAAATATCAATTTTGCGACTTGTGACTCATTTTCCTGAAACACATCACATCCTCAGTTAAATTTTACAATAATTCTCTTGGGAAAAAGACATTAACATTTTGAAAAATATCCTTTTTGACGAATGTAGACTTGAATTTCTGTGATGCATCTGAACACATTCAATGATTTCAAATCTATGCACGCTTATATATTATAAATGCTAAACGCTCTAAGAGTCAGAACAATTCAATAAAGAGATCTTGTGAAAAAAACACTTTAAAAAATATCAATTTTGCGACTTGTGACTCATTTTCCTGGAACACATCACAATTATGTTTTGAATCAAGACGGAAGATTATGTAAAATATATTTGTTTACAGTTAGTGAATTTGATATATCCTATAGCATAGGAAATTAAAGTATGCGGGCAACTGGTGGCCTATCCCAAATGTGGTTTCCTCTAATACATTTTATGATTTTTATTGGTTGGTCGGTCCAGATCAAGCAAAACAAAACATAACTCACTATTTCCAAAACGGATGTCTTAAACTTAGGCAGTTTAGGCCCAAAGTTGAGATAGTCCCTTCAAACGGAGGGAAAGCCTCTCGCCTCAAACCACAAAGTGCAATTATAATTTCTTTAAGGACGCAAAATGTCATTATATTCCCATTAGAACGCCGAGTCCTAGGCCAGGGAACCGATCTGATCTGAGGGTTTGGACCCAGAGTGTACAGAATCTTTGATAACATCAATAATTGGGGGATATTGATCAAATAGTATGAGGCATTTATTCTTAATAATGCGAGTTAATACAGTCCAGGCTCAACATTGAGAGCGTCCCGTCAATCTGAGGGAAAGCTTCTCGCCCCTAACGGCAAAATGCCATTATAAACCAATCAGAGGTGCCAAGTAGGAAGAGGTCAGAAACGGGAGATCTCCCGTCCTGGTGGGGTCTGGGGCGGGAGCAATGTGAGTAGTACTGAAAAGGGCCTACCCCCCTCCCTCCCCCTCCCCCCCCTCCCTCCCCCTCCCCCCCCCCCCCCCGGAATTATTGAAATGGTATATTCTAGGGTCATTTTCACATCATATTCCAGCTATTTGAAGGCATACTTACTATCCCTGAATTTGTTGGAGGACGTTTTCAGGCAAAAGAATCTTTAAATTTGTTAAAGAATCTATTTATATAATATATAAGTTAGAAAAAATAATTTCCACAGAAATACACTTTATTCAAATTTCTAGTCGATCTTGTAGCCTATATGGTTGGTATCAGAGAGCAGAATGGCTAGCATACTCCTGAATTTCTACATAAAGCTGCATATGGGCCTCAAACATGTTTGCATTGAAATTAATATCCTTTCCCATGTGTTTGTTTTACATTTATATATCAAATGGGGTACCCAGATCAGAGGGGATTAATTTTCCTTATATTATCAATGTTTTTACTGTACATTGTGTGATGGCAGCTATAAGAAGTTTCAGGATGATGCCTTCATCCGGCCTGCATTGTATTGTTTGTACCAGCAGGAGGTATGTCCATATGTGATTTCATGATTAGGCCTGACATTAGGCCAACACGGGAGATTTTGGTCTGGAGACGGGAGCACGGGAGCAAGTCCCAAATTGGTCGGAAAAACGGGAGATCTCCCGCCGACACGGGAGGTTTGGCACCTCTGACCAATTAGGACGTCTACTCCTGGGCCTGAGAAGCCATCACATGTTATAATTAAATGCGAAATGCATACAATTTAGAATTATTTCTATTTTTATTTTACACAGATGTTTATTCCGACAAATTTCCCAATTATAGAGATATGATTAAAGAGACATGCGTATAATATTCTTCTCTTTCATCAGAGTTGAGAGAGTCCCTCCAAACTGAGGGAAAGCCTCTTCAGTCTAAGCTCAGAGTTGAGAGAGTCCCTCCAAACTGAGGGAAAGCCTCTTCAAGTCTAGGCTCAGAGTTGAGAGAGTCCCTCCCAACTGAGGGAAAGCCTCTTCAAGTCTAGGCTCAGAGTTGAGAGAGTCCCTCCAAACTGAGGGAAAGCCTCTTCAGTCAAGGCTCAGAGTTGAGAGAGTCCCTCCAAACTGAGGGAAAGCCTCTTCAATTCTAGGCTCAGAGTTGAGAGAGTCCCTCCCAACTGAGGGAAAGCCTCTTCAAGTCTAGGCTCGGAGTTGAGAGAGTCCCTCCAAACTGAGGGTAAGCCTCTTCAGTCTAGGCTCAGAGTTGAGTGATAGACCGATGTCAGAAAGGTATAAGAACTGTATTCTGTATAATGGGAGAAACCTTTGGAATAACATGGACAACAATTTGAAAACGATAGAGGAGAGTTGCCAACTGCAACTAGCTCTTAACAACTTATATAGGAATGAATTGCTGACTTGATAAATTGCTCTCTTGTTTTTAAATGTCTGACTGTTTTTATGATTGAATTGCGGCAATGATAGAACACAATCTTGAAAAACTGTAGGGGATTCCTATGATCTATTCTAAAGGATCTAAGGTATAGATGAGATCGAAAACACAGAAAAAATCTTGATGAATTTAATGACATCTACTTGTAAGACTGTATAATCTGGAAACTTTGATAACTCTATTTGTTGATTAGCTTATAGATCTAATAAGGATACATTTCTGTAGATTCTTATTTACTTGGTCTTGGTCATTGCAACGCACGAAATATAACTGCATCCTGTCAGTCATGCATCTTTTTCAGCCAATAAAAATATTTAAAAAAACAAAAAAAAACTGAGGGAAAGGCTCTTCATGTCTAGGCTCGGAATTGAGAGAGTCCAAACTGAGGGAAAGCGTTCAATCACTGATATACCGTTCTTATCTGATCTGAGAGGCTGTGAGCCTAGACTTAATATATTCTCTGTCTGGCTCAGAGAGGAGGAGGAGGACCATCATCTTGGGAATCTGGGGAGGTGTTTGTAATAATTGAACGTTATAAACCAGATCTCAATATCTCAAAAGCGAATAAAATTGATTAAAAAAATTATATCGGTCAGAAACTGATTATCAGTATCTCCTAAAAAGATACCACAGATTCAAATTCAAATTCAAACTTTTTTTACCAGGGCTAGTTCAGCGTTAGCTGTTCTTCCACTAGTGCCTGGGAGGACAAGAGCGATAGCGCGGCCGCACCAGGGTTCGAACCCACGACACTCGCATGCCACG
Source organism: Sthenelais limicola (assembly GCA_942159475.1). Classification (NCBI taxonomy): domain Eukaryota; kingdom Metazoa; phylum Annelida; class Polychaeta; order Phyllodocida; family Sigalionidae; genus Sthenelais; species Sthenelais limicola. The sequence goes on along the minus strand of OW804099.1, from coordinate 17,649,157 downwards.
AGATGGTTATGTAAAGTCAACAGATGGGTCAGATTTCCAGAAAAAGTACAATTCGCCTTCACCAATCCTCTCAAATAAGCCACATTTAAGACAAAAATTAGCTTCAAAATGCAGTTTAACATAACAGAACTCATACTTTAAATCAATGTGATACCAAATATACTCAGATATACCCGGCGTTCATCATTTTTCAGCCAAATTTAGGAGAATTTCCTTAATGTGTAGAGCTGCCTATCTGACCCATATATTCAACTACTTGCACCTGGTTCCGTTCTCTCTATTTATTGTACTTATTCACCTAAGAGTTTAGAATCCCATTAGGACGCCTACTCCAGGGCCAGGACAGCCATTAGCGCAGTAGGCATTCAATCAGTGACATACTATTCTTATCTGATCTGAGAGGCTTTGGGACTTCTTTTGTTATTCATTTGAGACCTATATATGTTCAATCAGCCGTATCCTACACAGACCTTTTCAAGCGTTAGATTTAGAAAACATAATCCTTTACTACATATGTCAAAGACAAACATTACATATACCACTGTCCAACCTAAAAACTCTCCAATCACATGTTATATAGGCCTATAATTCTTATCTGACCTGAGAGGCTGTAGGCCTGGACTTGATAGCAAATTATTATTGAAAAAAAAAGTGAAAATAGACATTAATAAATAGAGACCAATGTTTGTCTAGGCTAGTAGAGATGCATCTCGCACAAACTGAAGCTCCTAAATGTTCTTGAATAAAATACAATTAACTTTATTACATAAGTAATAAAGATAGCGATATAGGTAAAGTAGAAGAGTCTTACCTGATGGCATTGATACCAGAAACAGCCAGGAACAGCAACAGAACGGTCCTACAGAGAAGCTCCATCCTCTCTATCCGAGTGACTCGACCCTGTATTAGTTACAGTGGTGGTGTTCCCTTTATTATATAGGATCCTTATCACTGCTCTCCCTCCCTCCCACCCGTTCCCCATCTATATATAAATAGATATAAATATAACCTGCTTGGTCACATAAGACTACTAAGTGATCACTGACTCTATCAGGATGTTAGAAGATGTGAAAACATTTAAGCTATTCATTAAAGATTATATCTATATGGGTCAGATTTTCAGAAAATGTACAATTGGCACCTCTACACATTTAGTTAATTCTGCTAAATTCGAATATAATTGCATTGATTCTAGAAATCTGTTTGGTTAGGTTAAGTTTGGTGACGCAAGTTTGCCAGTGCGAGTGCTTTCTTCCTCGATCGTTTCAACTGTGTCTAGTTATATTACTCTTGTAAGAAAACCAGATATGGTAAATCATGTTATTTCTTTTTAATTAAGCACGTTTTACATGCAAAATTAGGCATGTATAATAATCAACTTATATGACTCGCTTATAGGACTCACTTATAGAGACTCGCACGGCCGCTTAAATAAAGAACTCGATCTCTGATCTCGTTTTTATTTACGCGCTGTGATATATTTTTATGTTTGCCACGCAAGCCGTTGGTTGATATTATTAATTATTATTGGTTATTATTGGTTATTAATATAGTATTGATTATATTTCTCAACATTAACACTTTAGAAAAGTATTTGTAAGACACAAGACTGGTACTATCATTTTCTGTCATTTCTCTTCTATTTTTTCCTCTCTTAATAGTTGTTTATCTGTAACTAATAATTAATATATTTTCGAATTGAATTACAAGTAAATCAATCACCTTAAACTTAACGTCCTACATCACTTGTATCGTCAATAATATCAGGACATGACGAAAACCACTGGAAAGAGTGAGATTATTGTGTACACACTGACCTGAATAAAAAGATACTTGTATAAACAGAAAACGTGATTACGTTTCATGCAGATGCCAACCCATGACATCTCTGAAACAAGGAAGTTTGCAAGTGGGTGAAATCACCAGAAAATGCAAAATATGTCTTCACCATTCCTCTCAAACAACCCAAATTTAAAACAAAAATAACGTTCAAAATTCAGTTCAACACAACCAAACAGATTGTTTGAATCAAAGCAATATCAAATATACTAAGATAGACCTAGTGTTTATCATGTTACAGCCTAATTATGCAGAATTTATTAAATGTGTAGATCTGAAGATTGTGCATTTTCTGAAAATCTGACTCAAGTGGTGGCATATGTATATAGGCGGGAGTCGGGAGGTGTGGAGTGGGGGAAGGCCTGGGGGGTGGGGGCAGAGGTTGAGGGAAAGCGGTAAGTGGTAGCTAACACCATGGAGTCATATCCAACATGAGAGAGGGAGAGGATTAGGTTTTTTAAAAAACGACATATATATTTTTATTAGTTTCATGTTTTAGATCTAGTGTGGAATGATCCCTGAAATTATATCGTGAACCTCATTTCCAGTTTTTTCAACTTATATTTACAAAAAATCAATAAGTCCAATCAATAAGTTTGAGCTGTGTATCTTTATTGTTGCTTAATTGAACAGAGTCTTAAATTTAAAGAACATAAAGGTGGTCCTCAGGCTCCGTTTAACACTAAAGCAATGTGCAGAAGAAGAGATGTTTTCATATTGCTGATACCAAAACTAGCACTGTACATGACCATAAAAGGTGAATAAATCCAACACAAATAGGTGTCTTTCCGATTTACCCCTCCCCCCCCCCCCCCCGCACTACCAAGAAACACAGTCCCCTACGTAAGATTTGTTTTACCATGCCTGGGATTTTTTTTAACAAAATCAGGAAAGCATATTTTCCTAACCCAGAATTATCAAAAAGCCCATTTCCCTTGTTTAAAACAACTGTTATAACATTAGACATTTTCTTCAGTAGCTGGAAGATAGTTTCCTTTAAAAAAATCATGATAAAAAAAAGTGCCTCCCCGCACTACCTAGTTTTCAGCCAGATAAATCAGAAACACACCTATTTTTGTTGGCCTAAGTTTGTTTTTGTTGGTAAGCATTGAGTCAGGAGCATACATACACTCTGTATTGATACCTGTCTACTTCTACACGTTTCATATTCTTTAATACAATAACTAGAGCAGTACAATAGTGAGTTATAGAATATAGACTCCTAGTTAATAGGGAGATTTCGCCACCACAACGCACCAACACAACACAACACTAACAAATCCACATTAGGGAGATTTAGCAGCCACAATGCACCAACACAACACTAAAGCATCCACTAACTATTAGTACATTACTACCGCCGTCAGGATATCTTGAGAGGCGCTAGGCCGAGGACATCTGCATAGCAGGCCTCTTGCGATATCCCTACAACAGTAATAATGTACTTAAAGTTAGTGGATGCGTAAGTGTTGTGTTCATGCGTTGTGGCTGCTAAATCCTCCTAATACTGCCAGTATTTAACGCAATAAATATTTGCAAATCAGAGGGATTGAAATTAGAATCTACTAATGTACATTGGTGAAATCCATTAGTATTACAGTAGAGAAGTGCAATCCTGACATTTTCTTTTTAACTGTTTTCTTTACGTATCCTGCCGGCTGGGCTTCTACAAATTAATTTTTCATAAGATCAAAAATCCTTATATCACATATTTTAGACTCCCTTTTGATTAGAACTCTTTGTTTTCTTGTTCTTCTGACAGTTTGAGATACTTAGATTTGTGACATTAATAGAAATGACACAACTCAGAAATGGTCGTTAGGTCAGAGACATTTTATATAAGTGTATACATGTTCTTATTCAGGTTAATTGGTCCCTGTTATATTTTGCACTACACTGATAGGATCTGCACACTAGTGAGTGGGTAGGACCTAAACTTCTAATTAATACTCTGTAAAGATCTCTACAATTGAGAACTTCATCGATTAATATCAACATATGGGTCAGATTTTTAGAAAATGTACAATTCAACTTCAGCAATCCTCTCAAATAACCCGAATTTCAAACGAAAATAAAGTTCAAAATACAGTTCAACCTAACCAAACAGATTGCTAGAATCAATGCAATGCCGAATATACTCGAATTTACCTAGTATTAACCAAATTGCAGCCTAATTTAGGAGAATTTACTAAATGTGTAGAGCTGCTAATTGTACATTTTCTGAAAATCTGACCCATATAGATCACAGGCGATATGAAATGCAATCATATGTCATATTGAAAGACTCTTATAATTATGATGTGTTACAGGAAAATGAGTCATAAGTCGCATAAAAAAAAAGATTTTGAGAGACCATTATATTTGAAAAGAAGAGATTAAGGTGATTCCAATGATAGTAAACATCCTAATAATTTAATAACTATTTCTAGATTTTAAGTTTGATATTTTCGTTTTGAAAAAAAATGTTTCCAATATTTCTGGGGGTCAATAAACAGTAAAATAACTAAATGTAGTCCATATGAGGACCCTTAAAACGAAAGGATATATATTACGTAGATTTCCTAGAATTTGATACATTGATTGATAAAGCTATAAGTGATAAACTCCCCAGAAATCAGAACATTCCAATAATGTGATCTTGTGAAAAAAACACTTTGAAAAATATCAATTTTGCGACTTATGACTCATTTTCCTAAAACATGTTACAATATGTACAATTTAATTAATCACTGGGTGAGAATCACTTACAGTCATTGACGAAAGTGACATTGTTCTCATCCCCAAAATAACATTATGCTCATAAGAAGGATTGAAAACCAGCTGGAGAACTAAAAGGAAGATGCTCAAATTGGGTTTCAGGGCAGAGAGTAGAACTATACAATCTATCCAACCAAAAAATTAGAACAATGACATACTAATGACAAACATGGTGTAAGGATCAGAGAAGGGAATTGCGCACCAACTGGGTCCACCAGCATTGCTGACAACTGAAAACCAGGGTTGAAAGTGGGCACATAGCAAAAATACTGAAAGGTCAGATCGCCAGTAAATGTACACTTGGTCTTCACCAATCCTCTCAAATAACCCAAATTTTAGAATGAACACAATACAGAACATACTCAGTATTTATCATTTTTCACTGTAATTCAGTAGTATTTCCCTATCAACCAAAGACAACTGAGTTCTATATTCAAACTATCATTCATGATCCACAAAAAGCTCGTTCTGGATGATATATTCAGTATCTTACATTAATTACTGGTAGATATTGAACTCCATAATTTTTCCCAATCTTTTCCCTTTTTTTAATATTTAAATCCACTTTACATGAAAACTGTTGGAGATTGGACAAAAACCTTTTTTCCTGTATTATCTATGGCATTGTGCACTAGAATATATTTTTAAAAGACCACTAAACCCCTCATATTGAGCGACACAATTCATTTTTTAATTTTTAATATTTAATTTTTAAAATTCGACTTTCCTCAAAAACGGCAGGATATTGGATGGAGAACTTTTAATCCTGAGATATTAAGGTTATTGTCTACCAAAATATGTAAAAATTTTGTAGTACCCCGACAGGGGAACGAAATGTCATTTCTAGCCTACTTCTGCTGTATTGGCTCATGGCCTAATACATGGGGTCCGGCTTATACACGGGTATATACGGTAATAACAGGAGAAACTGGTACAATAACCACTATATATGTTCTAAATAATCAATAATACAAGAATAAATCAATTAGACATTTCTCCAGCATGTGTTCCCAAGGTGTCCATTCTGTGCTGCCCTATAGTCACACTCAGTACATTCATAAGGCTTTTCACCAGTGTATGTTCTTGTGTTGTCCTATAGTCACACTCAATAGATTTATATGGCTTTTTACCAGTACTTATGCGTTCTCATGTGTCTCCTCAAGTTTCCAAGAAGTGCTGCCCTATAGTTACACTCAGTAGATTTATATGGCTTTTTACCAGTGTGTGTTCTCATGTGTACCCTCAGGTTTCCATCCTGGCCTGTCCTATAGTCACACTCAGTACATTTATATGGTAGTTCTCCAGTATGGGTTCTCTTGTGTCTCCTCAGGTTTCCAGGAAGTGCTGCCCTATAGTCACACTCAGTACACTCATGAGGCTTTTCACCAGTGTGTGTTTTCATGTGATCCCTCAGGATTCCAACACGTGTTGCCCTATAGTCACACTCTGTACATTTAAAGGGCTTGTCTTCAGTATGAGTTTTCAAGTGAACCTGCAGGGCTCCAGACTGTGCTGCCCTATAGTCACACACAATACATTCATAGGGCTTTTCACCAGTGTGTGTTCTCATGTGTATCCTCAGCTGGGACATCTCTGTTGCCCTGTAGTCACACTCAGTACATTCATAACGCTTTTCACCAGTGTGTGTTTTCATGTGTCTCCTCATGTGTCCAGCTGCTGCTGCCCTATAGTCACACACAGTACATTTATAGGGCTTTTCACCAGTATGTGTTCTCATGTGTATCTTCAGGGATCCAGCCTCTGCTGCCCTATAGTCACACTTAGTACATTCATAAGGCTTTTAACCAGTGTGTGTTCTCATGTGTGTCCTCAGGCCTCCAACCTGTGCTGCCCTATAGTCACACTCAGTACATTTATATGGTTTATCTCCAGTGTGTGTTCTCATGTGTCTCCTCAGGTTTCCAGCAAGTGCTGCCTTATAGTCACACTCAGAACATTTATATTGCTTATCTCCAGTATGGATTCTCATGTGTTTCCTCAGGTCTCCAACTTCTGCTGTCCTATAGTCACACTCAGTACATTCATGAGGCTTTTGTCCAGTGTGTTTTCTCATGTGTTCCCTCAGGCTACCAGCCTGTGCTGCCCTATAGTGACACACAGTGCATTTATGAGGCTTTTCACTAGTGTGTGTTCTCATGTGTATCCTCAGGGCTCCTGCATGTGCTGCCCTATAGTTACACACAGTACATTTATATTTTCTCTCAGCACTGTGCATGAGCAAATGTTTATATAAACTATGGCTATCTTTAAACCCTTGAACACACACCTTACACTCATGCAGTTTCTCACTGACATGAGTTACATCATGATCTATTCTGGTGACTCCAGTGTGTGTTCTCATGTGTCTCTTGAGGTTTCCAGCTCCTAGTGCCCTATAGTCACACACAGTACATTTATATTTCCTCTTAGCACAGTGTGTGAGCATATGTTTCTCTAAACGGGTACACTGAGTAAACCCTTCGACACACACACTACACTCATGTAGTTTCTCCCCTGTATGAGTCACACTGTGATGCACCATACCTTCTGACATCAGTAGAGAAGGTGCACTAGTCACACTTGTAACATTTGCGGCCTGTCTTGTCTCCCCTGTATGAGTCACACTGTGATGCACCATACCTTCTGACATCAGTAGAGAAGGTGCACTAGTCACACTTGTAACATTTGCTGCCTGTCTTGTCTCCCCTGTATGAGTCACACTGTGATGCACCATACCTTCTGACATCAGTAGAGAAGGTGCACTAGTCACACTGTAGGTTTTGCTTCCTGTCCTGTCTCCCCTGTATGAGTCACACTGTGATGCACCATACCTTCTGACATCAGTAGAGAAGGTGCACTAGTCACACTTGTAACATTTGCTGCCTGTCTTGTCTCCCCTGTATGAGTCACACTGTGATGCACCATACCTTCTGACATCAGTAGAGAAGGTGCACTAGTCACACTGTAGGTTTTGCTTCCTGTCCTGTCTCCCCTGTATGAGTCACACTGTGATGCACCATACCTTCTGACATCAGTAGAGAAGGTGCACTAGTCACACTTGTAACATTTGCTGCCTGTCTTGTCTCCCCTGTATGAGTCACACTGTGATGCACCATACCTTCTGACATCAGTAGAGAAGGTACACTAGTCACACTTGTAGCATTTGCTGCCTGTCCTGCCTCCCCTGTATGAGTCACACTGTGATGCACCATACCTTCTGACATCAGTAGAGAAGGTGCACTAGTCACACTTGTAGCATTTGCTGCCTGTCTTGTCTCCCCTGTATGAGTCACACTGTGATGCACCATACCTTCTGACATCAGTAGAGAAGGTGCACTAGTCACACTTGTAGCATTTGCTGCCTGTCTTGTCTCCCCTGTATGAGTCACACTGTGATGCACCATACCTTCTGACATCAGTAGAGAAGGTGCACTAGTCACACTTGTAGCATTTGCTGCCTGTCTTGTCTCCCCTGTATGAGTCACACTGTGATGCACCATACCTTCTGACATCAGTAGAGAAGGTGCACTAGTCACACTTGTAGCATTTGCTGCCTGTCCTGCCTCCCCTGTATGAGTCACACTGTGATGCACCATACCTTCTGACATCAGTAGAGAAGGTGCACTAGTCACACTGTAGGTTTTGCTGCCTGTCCTGTCTCCCCTGCGTATGCAGCTTTGAAGATTGTAAATCTGTTTCCAAATGTGTAAATCTGCTCACACGCCAACAGCTCAGTTTCTGCAAATAAGTAGAGTTGATCACTTTACATGAAAGTAGAAATCATAATTTTCTGAATATCTAAAATTTGTAAGTTGTTTCAATGTCAAAGTAAAAAATTGAAATAGTAGAGCAGCAGAAAATGGCTGCACAGAACTGGCTACAGTAGGTGGTTTATGGGTTTATTATAGTGCCATATGGAGGGGAAAAAATGGCCAAAATTGATTTTATTTCGCTCTAAAAGATGTGTAAGAGGTGCCAATGGGGACCTGTAATAGTTCCAGGCCTATTGTACCTAGCAAATAACTCAACATTTATAAAAAAGCAGTTTTGTCTCAGGATCTTTATCCCTAGTCCTTGGTCGTACATGGGCTGTTGCAAATGCACATTGTATTTTGTATTCTTATAGTTTTATTTCCATTTTACTTGCATATGTTAAAGGAAAAAGGACTAGCCTTCAGAGTGCGAAATTAACTTTTTTCTCCACCTGCCAACTTGGCGAGTAAATGCAGATATTTACCCGCCCACACATAAATTTACCCGCCCACAAATTACACTTTATTGACAGAAGTCAGAGGTGATTTCAATCATGAAAGCAAATAATATCAAAATTCCATTCTTTCTTTGTACCAAAATGATATAGTAACAGATTTTTGGAAGAAATTTAGCAACAACTTTTAAGACATTTCCCCTCTTTTTATTTGAAGAGTTGTAACGATGTCCAGTACAGTATAGTTGTAACGAATCTATCCAGTACCTCATGACCAGACTGGCTATTTTGCCTCGTGCCCACAGTGTGTGAGACTTATTTCAAAGTCAATTGTTTTAAATCATACAGCTAGGAGAGTGTTAGTCTAGAAAAATATTTATATGGCTAGGGGCACAGTTAAACAAATACGCCATATGGAAAAGGCTGAATCTATTTGTTTCTCTTCTAATTCACGACTCAACGAGCCTACACTAATTGATTTGGGCTGATTGTTTTTGGTATTCATTTAGGACCATTACAAATATTTTGTGGTTACATCAAAACTGAAAAAATACGCCTTATCCAGCCGTCTTCATACATTGCCTACATTTAAAATAGAATAATAAAATATCAATAACGGGCCGAAGTCTACAAAGACACATCAGATTGCTATACTCAAACATTAGACAAATAATATGAAAGAGTATATAACTGTTCCAGATACCCAATTATTCAAGAAATATAATAATTGTTATCATATGGGCACTAGAGGACTTCACAAAACGAATCTTTTTAGATAATATTCCCTGAATACTTTATGATATTTAAATTGTATGAAGGATGTCTTGGATGCAGCATAATATTTCTTACATTGATTTCATGGCGTTGGGATATTTCTTGGGACTGCTGATAGAGGGCATTAGTGAAATGCACTGTACCGGGGATAGCTCTGCTCAAACAGACTATATATGTGATCTATTCGAATTAATGATTTGACTAATTATTGTGGCGAAGGTAAATATCAATATTATAAGAGCCTGTATAGCCCGAATGCAAAAGTCTGAGGGTACCCAATGAGTAGAGTCGGAGAAACCTGTTACTGTACATTGAATACATCCCTTTGTGCGAGATTCAAAATAGTGGAAATATTAAAGGTTCAGTTAAACATTAAGATCAACGCAAGATTGGGTGCGGTTGTAGAAAAAGATTAGAACGGGAGGTTACACAAGCAACCAGAAACTAATTTCTTGAAAACATATAATCTCCTCTATATAATTCTAAAAAAATGACAGCATGGCTCAAATATTAAGAAATCTAGAGCCCAAGACGTGAGGAAAGGTCATTTTTGCATAGGAATAGTAGGCCTATACATACAATACATTGAGTTATGTTGTCTGAGAAATAGCATATACTAATATTATAGCATTTAATGTTTAAACTGGATAAATGAATAATGACATTAACATTAATGACATTAATGATAATTATGACATTAATTGTTCTAATACATGCTGTGCATGCTTCTCGTTGCCTTGTCTGCTTCATCAGCAGTCTTCCTCTTGCCAGGTTTCGGGGCTTAGACTGTACCTGGTGTTCTTCAAGAGGTGCCCCAGCAGAGCTGATCAGGCTCCACTTAGCGACTGCAGGTTTCCAGGGGCCGCGCCGTAAGTGAACCCCCTTTCACCTACAGTCAAGGCCATTCCAGATGTTATCCTCCAAGGCAATGCCGTTCTTTCAAAGTTGTGGTATAGGCTATAAGCGCTATGGTGTGTGTCCAGGCTTGTCTCCTATGCTGTCTCACATCCATTTCTGGACTGCATTCCACAACTTAACCTCCTGTGCAGCCCCATGGGTGTTACGGACCGTGTTTCATGCTCGCAGAGCCCACCGGCAAAAGCTGCACAATTTGAACCCAGTCTCTCCCGGTGTCACTAGTCTTTCCCAGTTGTCAGCTAGCCTATTCCTAGTCGTCAGTCAGCCTTTCCCAACAGTCAGCCATAGCCATAATAAATTATGCATATTTCCACATTGAGAAGTAACCCAAAGTTAAATAAAAAACAGGCAAATCCGCTATATTACTTATTTCCAAATCAGACAGGTTTTCAATTTGCAATCCCGTTTTTCTATTTGCAATCCCTACCTGGAAAAAATAAATCAGGATCTGAACCCCTTTCCTGAATCCCATAGCCCCTTCTGAATCCTGAATTTCGACCTAAAATATACCACAATCCCAATTCCCTAATAGGGTATTCCCTACCCTGAGAGGTAATACATAGCACTTTTAGAAATCCTGACCCTAGTAGTAGGCCAACTAATTCTGCTTTCTGGCCATCTGTGTAACTCACACCCCTATCATTCAAATACTTCAGTAGATCTTTCACTGATATTGAAGTGAAAGAAAGAGTAGCCTGTAGAAAACAGGCATAATTGTAGCTAAATGTGTTTGCTGTGTGTGGTGGGTCTTAGTGAGTGTATAGGGAAAGGGTGCGTGCAGGCCCGTGTTTGACCCACCTCTCCCCCTGACCTACTTACTGGGCTCGCTAGCCGGGTAAGGCCTATTGGGAGACTAGACAAGCTATGGCCTGTGGGGAAAACAAATAACCCAAAAATGAGACAAATTAAAAAGACTGGCAGTCAAACTCGCAATGTCCTGTTCAGAAGTCTATGGCTTACCATTGGACCACCAATCAATAGGCCAATCTTTTGCCACGTGTTGTAAATCACAGTAATGTGCAATTGTTTGCAGATGACACTGTATTCTATGATGACAGATCCTTACAAGGACCAAAAATAAGTACGCTACAAGCGGATCTTAAAGGGTATCACACACGATGGGGACAACTTTCCACTTTATATTAGTTCCTATTAATGTGATTAAGGTCCTGTTACAACTTAAAAGTTTATTCAATAATTTAATATAAAAATAGCCAGTTAAAGTGGTGGGGGAGAATAATCACAGCAGGGTGCCACTGGAACTGCATCCAGGCACAACATGGTAGTTTGTGACGTCATGTGTGGTAGTTGTACAGCTGGTCCTACATGGGTCCAGTGCTATACACACAGAAAGGAGACTATGGGTAGGAAAACCCTTTATTTCCCAAGGAAAACCCCCATGTTTTTATTGCCAATACCTATAGTATGGTGAGCACAAGTGTAGCTTACTCTCATATGAATGGCTTATTCATAAACGAATTATAAACATGATTTCTAGGGTAAAGGAAAAGTTATTTACATATTCACTGACCATTCTCAAGCCAGTTCTCAACAAGGAATTCTATCTTAATTGGGACTAACCACAATTATGTGACACCTCTGCAGGGTGCCCCATGTCCAAATCCCCCTTATCTCCAGTGGTTCAAAGCATACATATATGAGTAGCAGCTGTTGGTCTGACCCTGGAGCTGGGCTCAGTGGGGGTGAAACCACAACATCCCTCTGTACAGGGCCTTGACCCCTATATGTTATTAATTAGTGGACCACTCTGTCTGTGAGCCAAATTTTATTATCCCCCCACATGACGTCACATATATGGACCCAGGATGATTCTCCATTGTGGGGGCATTGCCTTTTAGCTCATATAAATTGGGATTTTTTAGCATTGTATTCGCATCAAACTTAAATTGAGACTGAGAGATATATATGGAAATATGAGTAGATAAAGAAATTAAAATAAAAATAACCTTAACTTTAAGAATATCGTGCAATGGTGTGATGTAAACAAATCTCTTTGAATACAAGAACAAATTAACAGCTTCAATATTTTCGCCTCAGGTGCGAAAATTGAGCTCGGAGATAGATTACTGCTGCTTTAGCGCACTTTAAGTTAATATTGAGAAGAAAATAAGTTTCGAAATAAAGTAGTAGACCCAAAGAATTTTACCTATAATTTTTCTAATTATTGTAGAGACATGATTCTACTACCACAAGGATCTTTGCAGCATGGGGATATGATTATTCCTCTGCCCAGGTTGGCTGGTGGGCGCCTCCACATATTCTAACTGTGAGAATATGCCTAAACATGATTCAGATTGTATATTTCACAAACAAAAAATCTTTTAAGGTGAAGTAGGCTACATGCTGATATCAGATAAAGCCTACAGCTAATGTAAGCCAGATGTGGAGGCGCCCACCAGCCCACCTGGGCAGAGGATATATCCCCCTGGGGAGGAGGATTAGAGCAGGGAGTGGCAGGATGAAGAACTAATGGCCCAGTGTCCCCAAGTGGAGGAGAGCGCTCTGGCTGTTATCAGCAACTCTGGCAGCAACAGGGGTCCCGTTACCAAAACCAGAAGAAGGATTACAATGACTACGAGAGAAGAGACACGAGAGACGACAAGAGTCGTTCTCGGCGATATTAAAGGTACAACAGTCAATTGATGAATGTTCTTTTTCTGATCAAGTACCAATGACTCTCTCTATGTTTGGTCCAACACCTATGGTTTTCTTCCCGGGAAACCTTGCAAATTTTTACAGTCAATGGTTAAAGGTCACTTCAGATAACTTCATTCTCTCTTGCATTCAAGGAGTCACTTTAGATTTCTCCAATACACCTTCCCAACCCTTCATGCCGGCCCAATATGTGTTTGGCCAGGCCAGGAAAGCTGCAGTCACCATAGAGGTTGACAAGCTAATAAACAAGGGATTTGTATCAGAAATTGACTTTAAAGATATCTCCTTTCTTTCGAATGTGTTTGTAGTTCCAAAACCAGATGGGAAATGGAGATTAATTATCGACCTCACCATTCTAAACCTGTACTTAGACAAGGTCCACATTAAAATGGACAGTTTGCAAACTGCTATGGAGATGCTTCGCCCTGACTCTTACATGAGTTTTCTAGACCTACAGGAAGCCTACTTCTCACTGTCTTTACATGAGAGGTTTAGGTCTTTTGTTACATTTCCATGGGAGGGAAAATATTACTAATTCAATTGTGTTCCTTTCGGCCTAACTTGTGCTCCCTTCATTTTCACCAAGATCATGAAACCGGTCTTCTCAACCATTAGGGAAAGAGGAGGTCACGGTTTCTCATATATAGATGACTCTTTCCTCTGGGGCCAATCTGATGAAGCATGTGCCAAATCAGTTCTTGTAGCCCTAAAAGTCTTCAGAAGTTTGGGATTTTATGTGCATCTGGAGAAATCCTCATTAATCCCATCAAAAACCATGTTATTTCTTGGTTATGTTCTGGACTCATGAGCAATGGAAGTGTACCCAACTCAGGAGAAACGTGATCTCACCATCAGGAGGTTACTCACTAGCTTGGTTTCGAAAGTTCACAATCAGATAAAAATAGATTAATTCTGTTTTGATAGCAGCATCAGCAGTAACTTCTTTATTATTGACTCCAAATAGCAAAATGTATTAGAAAATTTCGAGTTTTCCATATCCATTCCTGAATATTATAGGGAACTGGTCATTACCATATAGTTTATAGCAAGGACATCAATAAAGAGGCAATCTAGTTGTAGGCATACCCATATCCAAGTGATTTCATTAACTCCATAATTACAGGGATGGAAAATTAGTCTTGGGAAACAGTAAAACTTGATATCAAACATGTAATATCTAGTATTATATTGGAAATCACCATTGGAAGTCCCCTGTAGCTCCCTGTGCACACCTCTTATTAGGCCTAATCAGTGTTCCTGTTTAAGTTACTCCTCCAAAATGTGTCAAAAAAGGGTTCAAAGTGACTGAAAGTAAGCTATGTTATAGCGGGTAATACCATGTAATCGACCCGCTATAACATAGGTGTGCACAGGGAGCTACAGGGGACTTCCAATGGTGATTTCCAATATAATACCAGATATTACCATGTAATCGATTGCCATGAATAGGCAGGAGCATAAACCACTTTGAAGCCAACAACTGCGTTGCTGCAGCTCGCCTTCTAACCAACGACAACGACAGAGGCAAAAACGGTCAGGATCTGCTGCGATAACCAGGCAGCCATAGAAGCCTTTAAAGGGGGCAAGTCAAGAGATCACACCCTGGCTGCCTGTGCGAGGGCACTATGGTACCTTTCTGCAGAAAGAGATAGTATTCCATTTTGCCCATATCCCCAGGGTTTTAATGAACCTCCCTGATGCTCTCTCCCGTGCTCACACCTCTAAAACCCATGCATCTAAGGCCCAATCTCTCGTCGCCCAATTTGACCTTACACCCGTACAAGTGTGTGATAGTAACTTTGACATCTCCCGTTTCTTTTAGGTCGGAAGCAACGAGCTCTGGCGGCACTGTCAACGGCTAGAAGGAAGGAAGCACACCACCCTGGTACTAATGCCAACCGTACCTCCGCAATGAAGCTCTACCTCTACTTCTGCATGGCTCTGGGTATCGAATACGACCGCCCTACCCTGGAGCACGTCTGCTGGTACCTAGAATACCTGGCCCAAAACCAGCTGGCCCCAGGTACCATAATTAACAATCTCTCGCCACTAAGGACTTTCTTAAAGATGGCCCGGATAGACTCCACTCCACTATACGACTACTACGTCACCCTGGCTATCAAAGGTATACAGCTGGCTATACGCCACATACCCAAGCCCAAGGAGGGCGTGTCGCCAAAGATGCTTTGACGGTGCATCAAACTCATACAAATATCCAGAGATCGCACCCCCCTTGCAGCAGCAATAATACTAATGTTCATGGCCTTCTTGAGGCAGTCCAACCTATTTCCCAAGACGGTCAGTTCATTTGACCCCACCAGACACCTGTGCCTCTCTGACGTCACCCTGTAAAGGTGGCACTGAAATGGAGCAAGACAATGCAGTCATCTCGCACCCCTACGGTTATATTTCTCCCCCCAAAACCAGGGGATCCGATCTGCCCCAGGAGAGCGCTAGACAGAGTTCTCAGAAAGTCGGAAGGCCTCCCTAAGAAGGTCCCACTGTTCAGGTTTAGGGACGGAAACCCCCTAACCATTGGGTTCATGCGCAAGGAGTGGGCCCATCTAGTTGAGAGGGGATACAGCCCCAAATCCCACTCCATGCACAGCCTGAGACGTGGAGGAGCATCCTTTATGCCATGATAGCTGTGCGTATCCACAAAAACATGGCCAGATTAGACCATGGCATAAACATGCCTGGATTTCACTAGCGGAATCCGCTTTTCGAATGCAACCAATTTACTCCCGCTATTTTGATTGGTTACGTAATTCCAGCTGCGCCAATCAATGACGCTCATTTCATGACGCTCATTTCATGACGCAACGTTGTAGGCGCTTGTTTTTGCCGAGTCAGAGGGTTGCGAGACATGAAATGAAGGTAAATAACTCTTAAATAACTCTTAAATATATATCATGGCATAAAAATATAACTAAACTTGAGCTGCATATGGGGCAACGCATTCACAAAACGCTCGTGCCTTTTGGTGAGTGTCTTTCACGCGTGCCTTCGGCACTTGTGAAAGACACTCACCAAAAGTCACTTGCGTTTTGTGAATACGTTGCCCCATATGCAGCTCGCGTTAAGTTATATCTTAACTCCTACCACCAGGGAGGGGCCAATCTGGCTGATATCATGGCCGATGGCACTTGGTCATCAGATTCAGTTAGGTCATACATCAGGCCCAATACCCACAGCAACACATCTGTCCACAACGCCCTGCGGGCACTGTGAACTGTGCTTAGGATAAATATGTGTTACTGCTGTCGGGTACACCTACATAAATATATCTATAACTGTGTGTGATTGTGTACTCCATAAGTTCTTCGACTACCTCACATCAAGTCAGAGACAGCATCAGTGTTGACTATAACCATACTATAACCATATACACTAATTACTCCAAATGGTAATAAATATATCTTAAATGACATCCTGAGTTTTCGTTGTTTAATGATAACCAGATTAATGCAATATTTAGTATTTATAACAGTGAAAGAAACTGTACAAGCATCTCCAAAACGTCTAATGAAAAGGAAGACCGTGTTTCCTGCAGACCCTTTAAGAAGGATACAAGATAAGATGCTTCCTTTCCTCACAACTTTAACCGACGCAAAAGTTGACAGTGTCAACTCTTTGAAGTTTGAGCTTGAGTCGGTGAAAGTGCGACCAGCATGGTGGTAATGTTGGTGTATGGTGGTCAGCGGTCGGTATTTTCCACCCACTGCACACTCACACTAATTCATTAAAACATAAACAACCAGTTACGTTTGAAGGTCTTTATTTCTTAGTGGGATATTTATGAGAGTGAACATATATGGTGTGGTACAAAGACAAGGCAATGTCAATTGGAGCAATATATGTGTATATAGATAACATTATAGCAGATTTGAGTGTTCAAGTGGTTCTGTATAAGTCTCTATCACTTTCTCAGTCCAGGTCCACAATCCAGCCCTATCAAGTTTACCTACTGTATTTAAAGTATCATTTCTTGATGATGTAGGGAGGGTGGGTGGCAAATATTATATTCAGTCTTGTCTCTAGCGTGTGTGGGTGCAGAATGGACGCAGCCCGGAGGCTTGACCATCCACCTGGAGGCCAGGAGAGCACTTCCGGCTGTGGGGTTGTGGGATACCACGTTCTCTCTCATGGTTGTTGTTTAATGCGGGGGAATTATTGCCTAGCAACAATTCCTACCACATTAAAACATAAACAACCAGTTACGTTTGAAGGTCTTTATTTCTTAGTGGGATATTTATGAGAGTGAACATATATGGTGTGGTACAAAGACAAGGCAATGTCAATTGGAGCAATATATGTGTATATAGATAACATTATAGCAGATTTGAGTGTTCAAGTGGTTCTGTATAAGTCTCTATCACTTTCTCAGTCCAGGTCCACAATCCAGCCAAACTTGCCAGGTTCACAAGGCAGTTAGGGCCTTGTGGACGGAGGTGGACGTCTGGGCTGAGGGTCGTATGTAGGCCCTGACCGCGTCACTGGCCCACGTACCATGGGTCATGACGTCGTTCAGGCTCGCTCCCGCCTGATGGTAGGCGTATGATGCGCCTCCTCTGCGTAGGCTGTGCATTGAGTAGGTGGAAGGATTAGAGCCAGCACATGTGACGAGCCACGCCCACACCCTCCTCATGTACCCGGTGGTAATGGGGTTCCCGTCCCGGAAGCAGAATAGGGGAGAGTTGGAGGGGGCGTTGGCCGTCGACCTTATGAGCCTTGAAATAGCCCTGCGGGGGCATATCGGGTCACCAGGTTTTGCAGGGAGGAACACGTTCACTGCTGTCTTTGAGGACTGCATGGTCTTGGACCATTTCAAGTTGATGGTAACACCGGTCTCCTCGACAGTTATGTCCGATGGGGTGAGGTGTCGAATGTGGTCGAACGATTTCTTCGACTGGGGAAAGAGGTTAGATTGCCTCAGAAATCCCATGAACATGATGATTACGGCTGCCTTCACCTGTTTGGGGTATTCACACTTTGAGGCATATTTCACACACAGTCGTAGAAGGTCAGGGGTCACAGCCCCCTTCGGTTTGGGTATGTGACGAACTGATAGTTTCACTCCCTTCAGGGCAGTGGTCACAGAATAATCGCACAAAGGGGCTGGGTCGATGCCTGCCATCTTGAAGAAGGTTCTAAGTGAGGATATATTGTTGTTTATGGTATCCGGGGTCAGGGCACTCGCGACCAAGTACTCGATGTACCAGCATATGTGTGCAGGTGATGGGTCATCGTATTTTATTCCTACTTTTACACAGAATGCGACGTAGAGCTTGATCGCTGACTCCCTGTTAGCGTTTGTCCCAGGCCTATGAGCCTCTCTCTGCCTGGCCACAGCAAGCCTGGCTAGCTTGGCCTGTCGTTTCCCTAAAAGAAAGCAGAGATGTCAAACATTGAGTCACTGGTGGTAATTTGTTTAAGGTCGAGTTCTTGAATTAAAGATTGGGCCTTATCATAAAATAGACGAGAGGTGTGGGATCTGGACAGGGCATCTGGTAGGTCCATGAGGCGGCCCGGAATATGTACATATTCCAGGGAGATTTCTTTTTCCGCTGACTCATACCAGAGGGCCCTGGCGCAGGCTGCTAGTGCAAGGTCCTTGGGTTTTCCCCCTTTGAAGGACTCCACTGCAGCCTGGTTGTCGCAACATACTCTGACTATCATGCCCCTGTCTGCGGGCCCCGTGAGGGCCCTCACAGCAGCGAGGCAGTTGATAGCTTCAATTTGGTTTATACTCCTATCCCTCGTGTGGGAGTCTTTGAGTTGGTGTGCGTAGTATTGTGAGCCATTGGTGGCCCCGCCCCCCGTGAGGCAGGCATCTGCCCAGATGGTTAGTGAGACCGACCCTTCGGGTATGATGGAGACGCCGTTATACTGGGCCATGAATCGGTCGAACCATCTGAGGTCGGCCTTCACGAGGGGTGAGATGAAGATCGGGCCTCCTTTGGCGAGCCTCAGGGCATGTAGGAGTCTTTGCATAAATAGTGTTGCTGGTTTAACGGCCTTAGCAAGATGGGCGACTCGGCCTATGACACTTTGCATGGTCCGTGTGTTGATGACGTGTTTATTGGCGGTGGCTGCCAAACAAAGTTTTATTTCTGCCAATTTACACGGTGGAATAGAGATGGTGTTGAGGCGGGTGTTGATGAGTATACCTAGCCATTTTACCTCAGAGGAAGGGGGCTGGGTTTTTCCTTCGGCCACCTTCAGACCCAGTTCCGCCAGGAGTTGTTTGGCGGCGGCAAACTTAGGTGTGAGCTCTTCCTTTGAGGGGGCCATTATGATGAGATCATCTAGGTACATGAGCGCACTGATATTCATGGTGTTGAGGGCCCTCACTATGAAACAGGCAACTATTTGCATGACATAAGAAGACATCCTTGAGCCAAAAGGAAGTGCTCTGTCGACGTAGGTGAGGTTGTCATGTGTTACGCACATTATTGGCCAGTCCAAGGGGCATGTTTGGAAGTGGCGATAAGCACGGGAGAGGTCCAACACGGCCAAGGCCACGTCCCTCCTTCCCATGCTTTTAATGAGGTCACATGCCATTGTAACAGTCGGTAAATTGTGTGATGCAGGTAGCGCGTTGTAGAAGTTTTTAGCGACCCAGGCGTTCACGCCCCCGTGGGGGAATGAAAGATCCACAATTATGCGTCTTTTGTGGGGTTCTGACTTGGGCCTAGTCATCAGTGGACTTGTGTGTAGCCAGGGCACGAAGGGAGGTGACTTGAAGGGGCCTGACATGGCTTGTAGTTCACATTCTGTTTTCAGGTACTCCTCAATGTGACTGGGGAAGGCAAGGGCCGATGGGTGGTTGACGGTGGTGTTGTCATTGTAGATGGGGCCTCCTGTATATTGGATAGGGAATCCGTACAGGATGCCATTGTATATAACCTGGTCGTCTTGGTGGTTTGTGCCATATTTTTTCCAGGAGGAGATGTCCATGTTCGAATTTATTTGTATTTTTGCTCCTTTCCAATTTGGTAAACCCGCTGATCTGACCTTCTCGTATGTGTTAGCCATTTGCTCCGGGAGCACAAGAGCAGGGTAGGGCCAGTTCGAGTAGTTTGAGAAGTCAATGTTAGGTGGTGGGTTGTCACGGGAGATTGAGTTGTTAACCAGGGCCAAGCCGTCGAGGAAGGCCTGTCGAGGGGTTATGTCAACAGTGTGGATTGGAGAGTTGGTATCGGGGCCGAGAGCATAATTGTTTGTACCTGTTTTGTTGGTGGCATCAATGATGGAGGCGGTTATTATTCCTATTTCTTCATCCGAGTGCAGCGTATGCTGTTCCACATCGGCGTAGTTTGAGTGTACGGGTCCCTCGGGTGCGATGTTATGACTATCGAGGGGATCCGAGTAGTCAGTCTCCCCGGCTGGGGAGTGGTGCCCATGCGGGCCAGCGAGAGATTTAGTCTTTTTGATGGGAGTTTGCGGCGTACGCCGTTCCAAACCACCCACATGCTTTATAAGATTGTTATTATCACAGATAGAGTCCTTATGTAGATCCGGGTTGTCATTGGGAGTCACACATGTAGGTTTTCCACTGTCTGAGATGCTGTTTTCGAGTCTTCCGGAAGTATGGCGGCCATGTTTGTTGTTTATGTCCGGGCACGTTAGAGAGTTCAGGGTACTTCCTGTTCCGGCAATGGCGGCCTTGTTTTGATAATGGGAACGAGATGTATCACTGGCGGTAAGAGTCTTATTAAACCTGGGGAAGTACGTTTCGGGGCCACCGGTATTATTATTGTCCCTGGTGGCGTGGGGACGGGTAGTTAGTTTTTTCCTTTTGATTCAGCTGGCTTGGTTGGAGCTGAGTCGGAGGGGCCTGAGCGTGACCACTCACGCTTACCTTTGTGTTGCTGGCCGGAGTTGTTATTATTATCACGGCCCTGGCTGGCCTTCCTGTTGTTGCACGACTTTGCAGGGTGGCGAAACTCCTTATTCTTGGTATTAAAATAACAGTATCCACAGCAGTGGAGCATGAGTGCTGGACCCTCCTGGTGACAGTCGTTATGAGGGCACTCCTCCGAGTTATACGGTGTGCATGGTGATGTAATTCCTCGAGTTTTCTTGGATTTTGGGAGCATTGGCTTACTATTCCAAGCGATTCTGGCCCGCTGTTGTTGTATAAACGTATTGTCCTTCCATTTAATTTTGGAAGAGCAGATGTGATCTATGATTGTTTGGGACCAGATGACTGTTGCCTGGCCGGATCGGGAGACAGCATCTTCAGCTACCTCGGCGATGTGTATGTTAACATGGTAGAGTGTATCGAGGCTACACCCATCCTTATTCATGCTTGCGGCCATCAGGTTTAGGCCACATATGTATTCCACAACGTTAAGGTCTCGCTTCTCTGAGTTGACCCTAGTGGCGAGGTCCGGGGGGAGGCAGTTTTCAGGGGTTAGATAAAGCTTTTTTGAATTACCTTTGGTTTTTCCTTTTGAGCGGTACTGCCTGGCTAGCGCCCTAGATGCTAGCTTGTGGTGCTTGTAGGATCGTTTGAGGTGGGATGGCTCTGGTATGTCGCTATCCTCACTAGAGCTCGATGAACTGGAGTGGCACCTCTCCCTGAATGGGTGGCGTTTAGCTGCAGGTGTCCTCCTTTCTCTTTTTGATTTCTTTGCAGGTCTTTTCCTCTTTCTGCTTCGCCCTTGAGAGGGTGAGGAGGAGGAGCTAGATGTGAAGCCCGAGGAGGTGGACTCGCTGGAGGAGTCTGACGAGGGAGAGTGGTGCTTGCGGCGCTTGGAGCGGTGTCCCCCGGGGTTAGCACGTGCGCTGGAGGACGCTTGACCACGTGAGGAGTGGCGGGATCTCGATGATGGAGTGGCATTCGCCTTGGATGTTTCGACCAGGGCACTACAGAGGCTTGAAACAACGTTGGATAGCTGTTTCTTGGCTGTCATAGGCTTCTTTGGGGCCTTAGGGGTCTTAAACTCAGGAGGAGACTGTTTCGTGTCGTGATCGTGTCCCCCCTCTCCCTCCTCGTGGGCAGACTCCTCCTCGGAGGATGAGGAGTCCTCCTCGTAGATGGTCTGCATCCTGGGCTTCTGAGTAACTGGTTTCCTTGCCCTGGACTTTTTCTTAGGCTTGTTCTTCTTAGTTTCGTTCTGAGGGTTTGCCATTGCACAGTAGTCAACCTTAGGTTTAGTCCTTGTTATTCGAGGGGAGAAGGGGGCGCCAGCGCCGTTCATCACAGGTAGCACGCACAAATATTATATTCAGTCTTGTCTCTAGCGTGTGTGGGTGCAGAATGGACGCAGCCCGGAGGCTTGACCATCCACCTGGAGGCCAGGAGAGCACTTCCGGCTGTGGGGTTGTGGGATACCACGTTCTCTCTCATGGTTGTTGTTTAATGCGGGGGAATTATTGCCTAGCAACAATTCCTACCACATTGTCTACATTAACTGACGCCGCTCCTAGTATCTTAACACCTTTATCCTACAGTACACACCTTCCCTACATCGTGTCTAAACAGTTTTCATTCATAAATACCTGGTTTAATTCTAGTTGTAGAGTGTGTAGTTGGGTTCACGTGGAGTTGAGAAGTAAATGGCAAAACAGGAGTCTCGCTACAACTAACGAAGCCGTTGCACTTCTAGTTCACAAACCATCCTGAAGAGAGCAGCGCTATCGCTCTGTGCCCAACTTCCCGCGTCAGGTTTCCTATGCTATGTAGGCCTATACGGGTCAGATTTTCAGAAAATGTACAATTGGCAGCTGTACACTTTTAGTAAATTCTGCTGAATTAAGCTGCAATTTGGTCAATACTAGGTAAATTCCAGTATATTTGGCATTGTATCGATTCTAGCAATCTGTTTGGTTAGGTTGAACCACGGATTTGTAATTGAAGTAATTACAAGTCCGTGGTTGAACTGTGTTTTTAGATTTATTTTCGTCTGAAATTCTGTTTATTTGAGAGGATTGGTGAAGGTGAATTGCACATTTTCTGAAAATCTGACTCATATATTAAAAGCTTTAAAATCTTTGCACATAATATGAGGTCGGGGCCAGCTAGATGTTTATAAATGACTGTGGTGTAGGGCTTACGGCGGGGCCTAATGTCTACTTTGATATCATAGAACGGTACAGTCTCCACCTTGTAAAATTATGAAGTTATTTTGTAGACTTTGTAGTCGAGCGTTTCACAGACATTTTGGGCGGTCGACACAAAGAGAATTTAATGTTTTTATTTTGTAAATGTAGTTGGTAGAAGCTGGGGAACAAGTGAAAACAACCGGTAAACCTTTTGGGGGGGGGGGGGCAGAATGAACCGGTATTGTTCCAAGTAACATAGGGGCCCCATGTAGTAGGCCTACGTGAAGGAAAGTGGAACTAAATTCAGTTGCGTAGAATGCCTGAATGACCAACGCAACTCAGATCTGGGATTTCAGTCACACGCCTGCAATATATATGCAATTTATTGTATTGAGTAAGATAAATTATATAAACTCAAATATCATTGTTAACGACACCTTTTTATAACTGACAGAATTTTTAGATGCCTGAAAAGGCGGTTGAACATGGATTTGTCCAAGTATTTTCTACTCTATTCTATTCTAAATATCTATTAACTCTTGTTAATAGATATTTCTATCGCCGCCCATCAACCAATTAGACACACATAATACCTTTTCAGAAAGAGCCCGCTTTTGAGCTTTTCACGCTATATTTAAACCTGAGTCAAAAGAAACATTACAGTAGCAACTTTAAAGAATACTTCGAGTCAGACTTGCTCATTCTCATGATAAAATACCTAAAACCCTGATTGTATCCGAGGATGGATTTTATAATATTTTTGGTTTTGATGGTTTTGATGTCCATCGACTATTATTAATTTTATAATATTACTTGCAAATTCTATCCTGGTGGTGTCATACGTATCGAGTATTTTTATTGTATTACTTTAACATGGAAGTAAATATGAGCTGTTATTCTCACTCCTGTTATGTCTTAATTTAACTAAAACTCAAAATTTAATGTTAAAATATAAGAGTTATGGCAGATCGTACGATTTGGAAATTTTTTAAGTCGAAATAGACGAAATAATCACAAAAAAAAACAATAATTGATAAATCAATAGAAACGATAACAAAAATGTAGAAATTACCTCTAAACTATATTCACCAAAATGATCATAAGCAACTTCTGCAAACCACTCACAAATCGAAATATTCAGTAAAATGGCATTAATGATGGCATGGCATCAATTTTAATGATAACAATAGAATCAAAATAAATGTACAAATGTATTCTAAACTATTCACATAAGTCAACCAAAGGTAGGCAAGGTCATAACGATGCTCGAGTCATGAAGGGAATTGTGATGTGGTATTGTCCACACATAGATCCAGTGATGTCGGGCCACAGGGGCCATGGCCCCCCCCCCCCCCCCCTCCCACCAATGAAAGTGGGGGGGGGGGCAGAGTATGGTTTGCCCCCCCCCCCCACCATTTTACCTTCATGTCAAATTTTGAATGCTGAAAAGAAAATCCTCCAGATGTGCAATTCCATCAATTGGTCATCATTTGGCCATCCAGGACTTAACTTTTTTTAATTTCTTCTATTGATTTTTTACCTTCTACATAAACTAGACATGTTGCTGCTAATATAGACAAAATTGGGTAAGTTAATAATGAATATTGTGTAGTCATGTTATGGTGACATTGAAACTTCCCAAATATATATTATATGCTCTAATTCCAAGAAAACTAAAATATTCAAATACATATATTGTTGGGATAATACATTGAAAACTTTATTCTAGTTTTAAATAGGCACATTATGATGACATATACAGACTTCCCCAGATATTTGCATTGCACATTAACCAATGGGTTATTAGATATATATTTTTCAAATTATTTGGTACCCAGAGTTGTGATATGAAATTTAAAACATGTAACCATGAGTGGACATATTTTTTTTTATTTACACCATTGTTTTCATATTAGCAATATTTTCATTTTATTTTTGGCAATAAAACCATGTTCGATATGCAAAAGTAGGGTATTTCTGATGTACTTTCCATCGGGGAAGCTAACTTAATTGATTAAAACACCTCCAGACCAAGATTTCCCATTATAAATTCAAAAGTCTATTTTATAATCATATGTCGACCAATTGGTGGAATTGCTCAGTCAATAGAGAATGCCCTCTCTCAGTAATATAAAATGCTAGTAAACTGCTGTAACTATAGACAAGTTGTGGCCCATGCGAAAACCATTTTCGCCAAAAATAAACACAAGCTTAGCAGTCTAGGCGCGATGTTGAGAAAGTCCATTCCAGCGAAGGGAAAGCCTCTTGCCTCAAACCACAAATTGCCTTCATAAATCCATTAAGGCTGCAAAATATCATTATATTTCCATTAAAATGCCAAGTTCTAGGCAGGGATACCAATTAGCAAAGTAGGCTGACATACCATTCTTATCTGATCTGAGGGTGTGGACTAAGAGTGTTAGGACCGCCAGCCAGGCCTCTGGTCCAGATATCCTAATATCCCAGAACCCCATTTAACTCAACTATCAACCACTCCACTTGCGATGACAGACCATCTTAGACCTTGTGTTATAGGAAAACTATTCCCAAATCAACTTCTAGTTGTATCCATATGGATAGACAATTTCATTTTGTGGGACAAAGTTGGCCCCCCCCCCCCCATGTTTTAATTGCTTCCTACATCCCTGAGATCAGGTAGGCCCTTAAGGTATAGATTCTAGGTAGCCTCAGCTATGGGCGTTTGAGCTTGTAAGGTGTCATTAATCATCTAACATCCATTGTATTACTGACTGTCATGTCTGTTACCATTCTGAATAAAAGGCCAGCTGGGCCCTAGCTTAGAGACACTTCTACAACGACAACCATTCCGTCTTGACTCTAATTTTTGGCTAAGAGTTCTACTCCAAGTCTTGGACTTCTACCATATTCCTCTAAGGAAGCTGAGAACTAAATTATAGATTAATCTCTTGAACATAGAGAATAACAACTGGTAGAGAACGCCTTAGAAGATCCAAAGGGTGCCAGCTTGAAAGACAGTATTTCCTGCTGTGGGAATGGAACCATCAACCTACTGTGTGGGAGTCAGAGGCTTTACCCCTAGACCAGAGGATCCTGGTTAAAGGGACATACATGTCAATGCTAGTGAGTCTGTGATTCACCATAGCAGCCTGAAAGCTCATGAGGGGAGCTAGGCACTGGAGTTGTGGTGGAGTCTGGTGTGAACTGCAGGCACTAAGACTGTAGTTCCAGCCCTTGTCATTGGGTGTCAGGTCAGAGCCATTGCCTTGTATGCTCTGGAAATTATATCCCACAGAACCGGTCTTAAGACTATTTTCTTGCTCAAATCAATCTCAGCCTCTCTAATTCATTCAAAAATTAAAAGGAAATAAACATGATGAGCTGAATCTGTTAGTTTTAAAGGAAAACTGAGCCACAGATGTGGAAATATTAGGCGAATAGAAATAAGAAATGACCGCACAACTAAGTAATGTAAAAAAGCCTCCTGCTGTGGGAATGGAACCATCAACCTACTGTGTGGGAGTCAGAGGCTTTACCCCTAGACCAGAGGATCCTGGTTAAAGGGACATACATGTCAATGCTAGTGAGTCTGTGATTCACCATAGCAGCCTGAAAGCTCATGAGGGGAGCTAGGCACTGGAGTTGTGGTGGAGTCTGGTGTGAACTGCAGGCACTAAGACTGTAGTTCCAGCCCTTGTCATTGGGTGTCAGGTCAGAGCCATTGCCTTGTATGCTCTGGAAATTATATCCCACAGAACCGGTCTTAAGACTATTTTCTTGCTCAAATCAATCTCAGCCTCTCTAATTCATTCAAAAATTAAAAGGAAATAAACATGATGAGCTGAATCTGTTAGTTTTAAAGGAAAACTGAGCCACAGATGTGGAAATATTAGGCAAATAGAAATAAGAAATGACCGCACAACTAAGTAATGTAAAAAAGCCTCCTGCTGTGGGAATGGAACCATCAACCTACTGTGTGGGAGTCAGAGGCTTTACCCCTAGACCAGAGGATCCTGGTTAAAGGGACATACATGTCCATGCTAGTGAGTCTGTGATTCACCATAGCAGCCTGAAAGCTCATGAGGGGAGCTAGGCACTGGAGTTGTGGTGGAGTCTGGTGTGAACTGCAGGCACTAAGACTGTAGTTCCAGCCCTTGTCATTGGGTGTCAGGTCAGAGCCATTGCCTTGTATGCTCTGGAAATTATATCCCACAGAACCGGTCTTAAGACTATTTTCTTGCTCAAATCAATCTCAGCCTCTCTAATTCATTCAAAAATTAAAAGGAAATAAACATGATGAGCTGAATCTGTTAGTTTTAAAGGAAAACTGAGCCACAGATGTGGAAATATTAGGCGAATAGAAATAAGAAATGACCGCACAACTAAGTAATGTAAAAAAGCCTCCTGCTGTGGGAATGGAACCATCAACCTACTGTGTGGGAGTCAGAGGCTTTACCCCTAGACCAGAGGATCCTGGTTAAAGGAACATACATGTCAATGCTAGTGAGTCTGTGATTCACCATAGCAGCCTGAAAGCTCAGGAGAGGAGCTAGGCACTGGAGTTGTGGTGGAGTCTGGTGTGAACTGCAGGCACTAAGACTGTAGTTCCAGCCCTTTTCATTGGGTGTCAGATCAGAGCCATTGCCTTGTATGCTCTGGAAATTATATCCCACAGAACCGGTCTTAAGACTATTTTCTTGCTCAAATAAATCTCAGCCTCTCTAATTCATTCAAAAATTAAAAGGAAATAAACATGATGAGCTGAATCTGTTAGTTTTAAAGGAAAACTGAGCCACAGATGTGGAAATATTAGGCGAATAGAAATAAGAAATGACCGCACAACTAAGTAATGTAAAAAAGCCTCCTGCTGTGGGAATGGAACCATCAACCTACTGTGTGGGAGTCAGAGGCTTTACCCCTAGACCAGAGGATCCTGGTTAAAGGGACATACATGTCAATGCTAGTGAGTCTGTGATTCACCATAGCAGCCTGAAAGCTCAGGAGAGGAGCTAGGCACTGGAGTTGTGGTGGAGTCTGGTGTGAACTGCAGGCACTAAGACTGTAGTTCCAGCCCTTTTCATTGGGTGTCAGGTCAGAGCCATTGCCTTGTATGCTCTGGAAATTATATCCCACAGAACCGGTCTTAAGACTATTTTCTTGCTCAAATCAATCTCAGCCTCTCTAATTCATTCAAAAATTAAAAGGAAATAAACATGATGAGCTGAATCTGTTAGTTTTAAAGGAAAACTGAGCCACAGATGTGGAAATATTAGGCGAATAGAAATAAGAAATGACCGCACAACTAAGTAATGTAAAAAAGCCTCCTGCTGTGGGAATGGAACCATCAACCTACTGTGTGGGAGTCAGAGGCTTTACCCCTAGACCAGAGGATCCTGGTTAAAGGGACATACATGTCAATGCTAGTGAGTCTGTGATTCACCATAGCAGCCTGAAAGCTCATGAGGGGAGCTAGGCACTGGGGTTGTGGTGGAGTCTGGTGTGAACTGCAGGCACTAAGACTGTAGTTCCAGCCCTTGTCATTGGGTGTCAGGTCAGAGCCATTGCCTTGTATGCTCTGGAAATTATATCCCACAGAACCGGTCTTAAGACTATTTTCTTGCTCAAATCAATCTCAGCCTCTCTAATTCATTCAAAAATTAAAAGGAAATAAACATGATGAGCTGAATCTGTTAGTTTTAAAGGAAAACTGAGCCACAGATGTGGAAATATTAGGCGAATAGAAATAAGAAATGACCGCACAACTAAGTAATGTAAAAAAGCCTCCTGCTGTGGGAATGGAACCATCAACCTACTGTGTGGGAGTCAGAGGCTTTACCCCTAGACCAGAGGATCCTGGTTAAAGGGACATACATGTCAATGCTAGTGAGTCTGTGATTCACCATAGCAGCCTGAAAGCTCATGAGGGGAGCTAGGCACTGGAGTTGTGGTGGAGTCTGGTGTGAACTGCAGGCACTAAGACTGTAGTTCCAGCCCTTGTCATTGGGTGTCAGGTCAGAGCCATTGCCTTGTATGCTCTGGAAATTATATCCCACAGAACCGGTCTTAAGACTATTTTCTTGCTCAAATCAATCTCAGCCTCTCTAATTCATTCAAAAATTAAAAGGAAATAAACATGATGAGCTGAATCTGTTAGTTTTAAAGGAAAACTGAGCCACAGATGTGGAAATATTAGGCGAGTAGAAATAAGAAATGACCGCACAACTAAGTAATGTAAAAAAGCAGATACACAACACAGCAAGACCTCTGTTGGTGACTAAAGCCACAGCCGCGACCCGCGCAGCCAGCACCTATACCACAACTTACATAAACCTTTAGCCTTGCAGCGACAGCCGCTGAGACCCGCGTGGGCACGGCTCTGGTTCAGCAAAGCTAATCCACAGCCGCGCACCACACTTCATTTTAACTCTTTCGCGACTGAACGTCACTAAGCGCGCGTGTCTAAGGCCCGATATTGCGTCGCTATGGTTTGTTTCATGTGACGCCGTCACTGACAACGTCACGTCATATAAGGACGGGAGGTGGTGACGTCAGCCTCGCGTAAACATAACATTATTCGTTTGTTTCTTATCACTTGGATTTATTACCGAATACATAGTGCTTAGACTGCAGGATAGCTGAGAGAAGACATAGGATTAAGTGTAGAAGCGGGAAAAAGAATTTGAAAACGATCAATTTAGCCAGAATTGAGTCCAAATCTTGCCGCATGGAAACATTAAATGTCATCATCAATGGCGGAGATGCAGCACGCACATGGTCGTCAGAAAGCTGCAGAAGGAAAATCCTATTTAAACGATTTAAAATGCACTGAGTATTTATTGTGATGCCACGAGATTCCAAGAGGGATTAGTTACTTAACATTGACTGCTTATTTTGTGAATATCGACAAAATATTCATCATTATATGGACTTTTCAGTCAGTGTGCTCGAACAGCTGATAATTGTGATATAATGACAGCAACAGGTGCGTGCGCATGTGCTCGTAGAGGTTCCCGTGTCCAGATATTGAGGAGGCAGTTGTTCGAAAAGATGCACAGAGTCTCTATTATTTTAGATATCGACCTGAATTTTCGTGTGACTATTGAACAATGATTATTCTATCATCATATGGATTCCCATCAATACAGCTAGTCTGAATCCTGTGATACAACACTCCGAATTCCAGCAAAATGAAGTGTGACCTGAATTTTTCAGTGACAAACATCGTTTCCAACTGCAACGGTAAGTAATCTGAGGTGTGACATAAGTTACAAAGATAGAATTATTTCATAATGAAAAGTACCATGTTTATATCAATGTTAAAGTGTTTCTGTACTGCTTGAGGGTCATATTTTTCGTTTGATATACATTTCAACCAGACTTATGACCTTCTCAACGCGAGAATACATTCAGTCGTTCCTGAGCAACATTTTAATTTGAGTTGCGGTTTTAAGGCCAACAAAAATAAGTTGTGTTTCTGATTTACTGCCAGCCCTGCCCCGCCCCGTCCACACACATAAACACTACCTAAACATTTATAACATTGTCTTAAAAAGAAAAGTACTAGGATTACATTAAATCTGAAATGTTTTTGTAGTGCCTGACCCTCATACTTTTCTATTTATTTGCATTTGAACCCCCAATATGTTCCTTCTCAACACTAGTATAATTTCAGTCATGCCTGTGTAACGTTATAGTTCCTGTAGTGTTTAGGCCAAACATTGTTGGTGTATTTCAAATTTATAGTAACTAAAACTATTTTCGGGAGAGGGTCATGTCTATATTGTTATATTCTTTTTTAGAAAAACTACTTCCACAAATTGAAACTGAATCTCCATTTCATAAAAACAGTTGTTTTAAACCTGAGAAACATACTTTTGTTGGCCTTAAAATGCGCAGCATCATAAATGTATATTTCCAATGCTGAACTAGGTCATACTATTAGGCTGCTATTCATGCAATGTTTGTTTATTTTTCGGATTCAGATTTACCTAGAGCAACACTTGGAGGTCAGATTGAGTTGGTAGATCTATATTATCTGGTAAAATAGTGCAAATGGTATACAATTTTACCACAACAATGATGGTATAGGGAAGCAACCCACCACAAAAACAAGACAGTGAAGGTGAGATTTTGATATGATTACGTTGTAACATGAATTGCATAAAGAGAATTATTTTAAAATGAAAAAAAAAACATGTTTACATTAAACTAGAAATGTTTCTGTTATTTTTGACGTTTTTTTTTTATTTATTTGCATCTAAACTCGAATTATTTCTTTCTCAACTTGACTATACGATCAGGTGTATTTGGCAACGCTATGATTTAAGAAGCCTCATGAATACATGTGTACATACTCAGTGCAAAACAAGGTCATGCTATTCTCGTAATATTTTCTATATTTGTTTAAATTCAGATTGGTATGTGAATTTGTATATTTTTTTTATCCAGGAAATGAGAGAAGGACTCAGACAATGAAGCTAAAGGTGAGATTGTTAGAATTATTCTTATGTTAGCAATGTGAAGAAGAAAATGAATTCAAAATAGAAGTCATCACAATTTTATTCATCTTGAATTTTTTTCTCTAGCACTTGATGGCTACTATTTAAAACCACTTGTGGGACCAAGTTCGGAGTGGGCGGGAAATGTAGAACTTGTTTTCCAGCCAAAGGCTGAGTGTTGTATCTCTCCACTGGAAAACGAGTTCTACATTTCCCTTGCCCGCATAGAATGAGTACCATAAGTTTATTACTATAATTATGTGCCTTCTTCTTCATTTAGACATGACATCATAAACAAGTTCTGTAGATATAGCACTAGTTCTATATCAGTTCACAGATATGGAACTCCCGGTTATAGAATGCACATATACTAATAATATTTAAAGTGCTCTAGCATATATTTGGGATCTTCAGAATCTAATAAGTGTATTTTCTTTATGTTTCAGCAGTGCGCATATCTGGAATTATATGAAGGAGGAGGATCATCTTCTATCAAGGATATTTTTGTGAATATTACTCAAAGGATTTTAGTTTGTCCTATGACACATCTACGCTTGGAATTTATGCACATGTGAACTTGGATCCATTGTAGCACTGTGGCTTGTAACACATACATAAAATATAACCAAATAGTCTATTGTTCAATAAGAGCGTAGTGATTTTGCAGATAGACATATAGGATATAATATATCAAGCCCCGTCCTTTCCCAGTCAAACATGTTAACTTAAATTAATTCATGGATGATAATCGACTATATCTTAACCATGATCTTTTGTACCTACTTTTTATGAATTTCTGAATTTGTATACCCTAAAATTAATATCATTGTGATATAATGTGTCAGCAAAATAAAGTTATAATGAATCAATTGAATCTTTTCATCTAATGTGAATTGATGAGGGGTGTTACTATGATTGGCTACAAATATCGATAATAAAATACATGGAAACATGTCAACTTTATAATTAGGTCGACCATACTGAGATTACATTATAAGTTTTATTAACAAGAAAATTACAAACTGTTAGCGAGTATTTCTGTAACAGGAGACTGGAGACAAAGAATATGGGAGGAGTATTAATCTCTGTATGGGGAGTGGTCAGAGATTACATGCTAGGCTCATTTACTTCTAACTTTAGAGGTATATTGGGAATGTGTTGTTGCCCGAGAAGCGCTACCACAACTAAGGCTGAAGCCTCAGGAATGAACGATCTACCGTAGCTAACCTAGGCAACGTTTGTTGTTGCATAGTGAGTACCGTAACACTGAATTATGTCCTCATCATAATTGTTGACAACTCTGAGTGATGTTTGTGAGGTCGTGAGGGCTTCTGTGTGTACATAAACGATGTAGTACTATCATAATTCGATGAAATAAGTAGTTATTGTTTAGTTATAACTATTATAAGTCCATCAAGGGGGTGTGATGTGGTTTCGACCTTAGAAGGTCTCATCAGGCGCTAGATTGGTCACATTGGTTAAATATAATTTAACCCTGGGTTTATCAGGTTATACTACCAGTAGTATATCGTTATTAATTATATTTATTGACACTATAAATATTAACTCAGAGGTATGATTAATATCCAAGACCAAAGCCTCAAATAATATTGGTTTCTTCATGTTTTATTTCTTCAAAATAACTCCAGCGTTGTCTATACATAAAGTAAAAATAAATCACAAGAATCCTATGTTACTACAATATTTGGATGGAAATGAGAAGCCTGCAGCTAACAAAAATAGGGTTGGATCACTGTAGATATTCCAAAGACACAACATATATCATATGATTCAACTGGTGCTGTTTCCTACGAGCCCACAAGCAAGAGTGAGATCCACTGGCCCTCTCTTTCTTGTAATAAAAGTTAAACCCTGAATATCATCTTTGGAGTCTGACGACCATAATCAAACATGAGAAGCGAGAATGATACATGTGTGCTCATAAATAATAAATAATAGCAGTTAATATTTATCTATTGGCCGTCTACCTTTCCAACATTAAGAGGGACAAATAATTGACATCCCACAAATCACAATCCCACGAAGAGTAAAACATACATTTTTAGAATACACACTGGAATATGCTGCCTAGGAATTACAATAAACTCACGTTGAACGATAAGCCAACAATATGACAAGCTAACAAATAATTTACATCACCAGATACATGTATCCGTTATCTCTCATGAGGCATTACTAAACAGAGAAGGCAGCCATACTCTTGTCAAACAATTAATGTTATCAAAGGGAATATAACATCGCATAATGTCTATCACAGATTATCCACTAATATTCCCGACTGCCATGGATACGGATAATCAATAAAAAAAAATATACAGAGACTCCAAAATTGAGCACTAGGAATGTAGCTTAAGTTATGATATTTATGAAAATAGGAGTGATATACACAAAAGATGCAAGGTAATGAGAATACTAAATAGAATACAATTCGCAACGGGGAAGAAAATTGCTGATTAAACTGGCATCAAACAAAATATTTTGAATAGAACCAGACATGATGCTAAACTATTAAAAATATTTAGACTAGAATTTCTAGAGTAGTACCGATTTTGAACATTTAAAGTGGGAGTCCACCAATGTGTAATTAGTAATAATATTAGTTACTTATGAAATATGGTACGTTGATATGTCCAGATTAAGATATGTCATATAGTATTTCAGATCAATGTTATGTAATGTGTAATCATAATTTTGAAAGGTAATAATGATCAAAAAAGAAATTGTCTTTATAAAGTAGGTGACACTGGTGCAGGGTAGACTACCCATTAGCAGAAGATTTCCCTGTATATTGGTCACTTGATTATGCTGTTCAACAAGATATGACGTATTCTGGAAAAGAAAGAAAATAAGCAACTCAAATATTAGCATATTACATAGATACTATACCTATGAATACCTACATACACATATCACATATTTATTAGAAGATTAAGTTGAATTTGACCTTTTGAAGTTGAAGTTCAATTTCTTTTTCATTATGCAGAGAGATAATAACTAGCATAAGAGATGTACGGTAGAGCTCCTAATTAATAGATAGTAGGGTAATGAAATAAATCATAAATTAGGCCTACTGCTTCAATGCTAGGGGAATGTGCACATGTAGGCCTATATCTTATATAACTACTTTCATATGTCATGACCCCCCCCCCACACACACACACCCTGCACCCCATCCACCCACAAATAAACCCTGTCAGTTCCTGAAAGGTGGTTTCCTAAAGACATCTATTTTAAATGTTCCCATGCCCCCTACCTAGCTTTTCTGCTAATATAAGTATAAATCAGCAACACTATCTTACCCTATCTTGTTTTTTTCTTGGCCTCACTGACTCACTGACACTATCATAATCATAGTCACTATGTAGGCTTGCATAAACTACGCTTCTTACTCTGCTTGTCTCACAGTCTGGAGATTCTTTTCAACCATAAAAATCCTGATATAAATGTTGGACTAATAAAGAAATAAAGGGAGGATCATTTGTGAACATTGGCAATCATTTTCCAGAGCGATGTACCCCAAATTTAAACTGCAAATGCAGAGTTGATTTTACTACTGGCACTGCTGTCAAATCGTTATTGAACCTATCCAGTGACAGCGAAACTACTACGGCCCAAAACCTTCTGCTATAGCATTAAATAGTTATTCAAACTTTGTTAAAAATAGTATATATGCTAAGAGAACCCAATTTGACAAAATTTACTCCCCTTCTTTTTTCATTTATCAAAGGTATCATCCCCGCCCCCTCCCCCTCTGGCCCGATTTTAACTAGGCCACTTAGATTTCTTGCTTGGAAATGGTTGACTGCTGTCAACTCAGAAACGACGACAGCTCTGTGTGTTAACATTAGTCATGGTCAGTTGTCTCTGCTATAGGAATTGAATATTCTAAGCTAAGTGAAGGCAACCCTATTTAGTGACATTTCCATTTACTTATTTTTCTTCTCTTGAGTTGTTTTTAAGTTAGTTTTGCAAACGGATTTGCTGCTAGTGTTGACCCTTATCCCTCACAGAAAATATCTTTTGATTGACAGCATCCTTATCGCACATGATACACCAGTGTTTTGCATGTGATTTTAAGTCTAAAAATGAATAACATTGGATATAAATAAGATGACTTACCTTGAAATCGTCTATAATCTGTCTCATGTATCTTATGTCTTCATCATGGTAGCAAAAAAGAAGGGAATAAGTCCGTATTCATGCATTAGTAAGCTTGGTTGGGGAGTCCACATGCAGTGCTTGTTGACAAGGCCTACGACACGGCCATGTCGTCTGCTTATTTTGCGCGGGAATTGGGACAAGCTCACAGGATTGGCTTATTTAAGTTACCATAGCAATGGTCTTTTTTTAAGAAATAACTTTTATATAAAAGCCTAGTCAGAATAAAATGAAACTCTGAAAAAAGTGTTCAAATATCTAAATTAGATTTAAAAATATGACAGTTTCTTTTGAGTCACATGCTCATAATGCCTGGAGGCATTATTCGTTTTTTCCACGGGAGTGCCTCCAGGCATTATTAGTACTTTACACGGGAGTGCCTCCAGGCATTATTAGTACTTTACACGGGAGTGCCTCCAGGCATTATTAGTACTTTACACGGGAGTGCCTCCAGGCATTATTAGTACTTTACACGGGAGTGCCTCCAGGCATTATTAGTACTTTACACGGGAGTGCCTCCAGGCATTATTAGTACTTTACACGGGAGTGCCTCCAGGCATTATTAGTACTTTACACGGGAGTGCCTCCAGGCATTATTAGTACTTTACACGGGAGTGCCTCCAGGCATTATTAGTACTTTACACGGGAGTGCCTCCAGGCATTATCAGGAGTCAAAGAGTTAAGACCAGAGTATATTGACGATAGAAAGATAAATCTTCAAGGTCTAAATGATGGAAAAAAACTGTTGGTTCCGCGCCCACATAATGAAGCGTTTAAAAAATCTTATATATACAAATTATCTGGCCTCTGGAACAATCTCCCAAGAGGAACCAGAGAAATAAAAACAAGGGAAGGATTCAGGAACTATCTGAAGAATATCTACCCTCGGGAATTTGATCCAAACCTGCTACCAGAAACTGTTTAACAATTTTGTCAATGTTATAAATGTGGGATTATGGGAAAAGGGGGGACGAAAACAGACTTGTAAGATCTGTGAATCAAAAGATCGACTTATATCGATAGGGCTTGGATCTCTCTGAATTGTATAATGATGCATTCGTTGTTATGTACATTTAAATATTCATATAGCTTAAAAATCAAGCATGTTGGTAACTTAACGTAACCTATCGATCTATACTGCTTTGACTCAGTTAAGACAAACATGAAAAGTTTCTCTACGAGGAAAAGTCACACTGGATAAACTGACATTGACTATGACTTGACAACAAGTCCTAAAACAGAGACCACTCTTACTTGGAAACCAAGTAATCAAAAGAAAGAACTATTTTGAACAATATATTAAATTTAACGGTAATTTGGATATTACGGAAGATCTGCGACGCAGAGTTCTCTTCCAGTTCGGTACAAGATTGAAATATGTAACTGTAAGCTGATACTGAATAAAAGTTGTTATATATATATATAAGCATGTCACTTGTAGATTTGTAGGTCTATAAAGGCCATGACGAAATAGGTATACAGATTAACTCTGCCCCTATTATTTTCCCTGGTATACCAAGAAACAGTTGAAAATGTCAAGATACGCAACAGTCATTATATGCAACATATTTTTCCAAATGTTACGCGTTGTGTTAATGCTGACAGGGGAAAAGTTCTTTAAGCTATAAGGTGATCCTGTACATAGAAAAAGTGCCACAAAACTGTCAGCATCATGTAGAATTTTGAATGATCCTAATCGGTGAAGATCAGTTTTTCTGAAACTATATTTATCAT
This sequence comes from Sthenelais limicola, assembly GCA_942159475.1. NCBI lineage: Eukaryota > Metazoa > Annelida > Polychaeta > Phyllodocida > Sigalionidae > Sthenelais > Sthenelais limicola. Next base: position 17,611,543 of record OW804099.1, on the reverse strand, counting down.
TATTACATATATAATTGTGACTATTATCACATATTTATTTTTGATATATTCTATGCAATGCTATTCCTATCCAGAAACTGCAAAAACGATCTTTCCTCACCTTTTTCGGCTCTAGATTCTTTAATATTTGAGCTTAAAAGTTATTTTCTTAGGATTATATAGAGGAGAATATATATATAAGTTCAGGAAATGATACCCCAAGTCTCTCCTTTAACTCCATTTTTTCGATTTCCAACCATGAAATATGAAACTTTTCAGAGAATGGCCCTAATACAAAGACAAAATTGAGTTCCGTTCTGGACATTCATGATGGCCTTATCACATTTTCTATTCGAACCATTCCAACAAAACACTCACTCAGAAATTATGTGAAATGGATCTTTCTTATATGTTATCTTCTTTCTGGTGAATCTGGAACTGAAGTCTATATACGGGTCAGATTTTCAGAAAATGTACAGTTGTCAGCTGTACACATTTTGTAAATTCTGCTAAATTAGGCTGCAATTTGGTCAATACTAGGTAAATTCCAGTATATTCGGCATTGCATTGATTCTAGCAATCTGTTTGGTTAGGTTGAACTATATTTTGAACTTTATTTCGGTCTGAAATGTGAGTTTTTTTTAGAAGATTGGCGAAGTTGAATTGTACATTTTCTGAAAATATGACCCATATCTGAGGTTGATAGCTAGGTAGGGTATGACACTAATCCCTTTGGTAGTTGTTTGTACAGGTGGCGCTGGTGCTTGGTATAGCCTATGGTGGTGTCTATCAGCCTGATGACCAGTGTCTGCTGGTGTGGGCTGGTGAAGGCAGTACCATTATACCTCTCACTACACCCCACTATGTACAGCTTTGTTAGTGCAGTGCACCATGTGTGCAAATCACTTACCTGCACACTACCAGAGGCTATAACTACCCACTCCACTCCTGCTGTACACATGGCAGGCATGTAGGTGGATATGGCCTCCAGTAGAGGCAGGACGGGATGTGATGGGGAAAGGTGCATAGTCAGCTTCCTGACTGTCTGACAACACTCTACCATCTGGTGCAGCAGCTCCTCCATGGCACGTATAGATGTTGGAGGGCGGTCCTTACCATACACAGAGGTGTACTGATCGAGGCGTAGCACCAGGTCGTCACCTTTCCACGCCACCTGGTGGTAGTAAACACAATAGCCATTTAACATTATATGATAAAATTCTTTAACATTATTTTGATCATTTGATGCTGTTAATATGTTATTGTAAATAATAACCCACCCTACTTCACCAGGTGTTAGTTGATATGATGACTAATGTATTTCAATTTATCCTTAAATATGTGTGTGTATGGTTACTTACCTGTTGGTGGAGGAGGGCCCGTGATGCAGGCAGGTCTTGTAGACACCAGTTGTTGATGGTGGTGCAGGGTGTGGCCGTCTCCACCCTCAGCCTACGAGTGGTGCTGGGCACCAGTACCAGTGTGTTGGTATAACCATACTCATCAGTGTACCTGTAGTAATAATGTAGGCTGTACACATTTATGTGGTGAATTGCCGGCTTGCAGCGGTTACCCTGGGGTGGGCCAGCTTCACTTTAGTGTGACCTGGGAACCCAGCCAGCACAACTATATGTGACCGGGGTTCAGCTGGAAAAAAATGTTTTGTTTGTTCATGTTACCGCTGGGCATATTGTTGTGTTGTAACACTTATATTGTGACATTTCATTGTATACTGTACTTTATTATACATGCATTGCTCTGAAAACAATGTATCTACAGTGATTTATGCATAATCCGTATTTCATTTGTGATTTACGTGTGGTTGTCATGACCATCTGTTTTTTTATTAAGATTACCAGTAAAATTCAAATTTTTTCCTCGATTTTCTTTTCTATTTTCATGATTAAAAGCGTGTATAATAAATCTGTTAACTAACTCGTTGCTGTCAGTTGTTTAGAACATTGCAATTGTTGCTACACAACTCGTGCAATAGTCACACTCCTTCAACCAACTCATTAGTTAACCTGTATTTACTGTGAGTTTATTGTATCGGACACCCAGTCAGAATGGGGTTACTGGGTTTAAGAGCCACAGAAAACAGTAACTGAGGGCTAGTACTGGACTGCTGTTAGCAAGGACTGTAAGATCTGAGTTTTGTATTTATTGTGATCACGAGCTGTGTAAAAGTGTGATTCGCTACACTTATACACCATGACTCTGTAGAAATATATTAAACAGAAATATTGGAGGCGCCATTAGGAGAACTCATGATTTGTTAAGTTATGCTGAGAAGGAAAATATCAAATGCTTATTGGTTGCTGTTGATTTCCAGAAAGCCTATGACTCCATTAACTGGGACTATATTTTGGAATGTATGAGAGAGTTTAACATTCCGGACCACACGATTAAGTGGGTAGATATTTTGTTAAAAAATTCTACTGCATGTTTCTCGAATAATGGTTATCTGTCGGGGTGGTTTGCCCTGGAAAAAGGTGTTAAACAGGGAGATCCTTTATCCCCATTTCTGTTCAATATTGCCGCTGAAGTTCTGTCTTGCAAAATCAGAGAAGATGTACACATAAAAGGTATTGTGACAAGCAGCACTGAGCATGAAATAATACAATTTGCGGACAACACTACCATATTTATGCGGGATGAGCGATCCTTAGCTAGAGCAATTGATGTGTTACAAGATTTCAGTAAAATCTCTGGTCTAAAAGTAATAAGAGCAAAACATTTGGTATTAATATGGGTGTTCAAATATCAAACAAGAAAACTAGTGAATTTGTAAAATGGAGTAGTAATGTAAAGATTCTTGGTGTTCACATTTTTCACCCTTACTTTAGTGCAGTGGAGCAAAGCAAAAATTTCGATGGGGCCATTCAAAAAAGGAATGGGGTCATCGGAGCATGGGCCAGAAGAAACCTTTCTCTAAAAGGTAAGACCATAATTATTAATGTACTAATATTGCCTATCATGTGGTTTTCAAAATCTTTTTACTAGAAATGCAGGTCTATTGAAATGAACAAGAAAATGAAGGGTGAAAACCCCCAAAAGCGTAAATTGTGGAGAAGAATCTTGTACGACGAAGAAGCTGGGTAAAGAAAAAAAAAATCCACTGTTGGAACAAGGTATAACTGTATGTTGTTGATGGCTGACTCCCGGGTGGCCTGGTGCTAAGGTAGATACATTACCGGTGTTCAACAAAAAAGAAAATAGAGTCAGAACTCCCTGTTTCTGTTACATAGTGAGGCGGCGATGCCTAAAAACACAAGAGGTGTATCGAGAGAAAAAAGAAAAGACCAAAACAATATAAAATATAAAGGTTACGCACAGATATGCCTAGAATTGTAAAAGCCCCGATGGCAGGATTCTCAAAATAAAACCTTTAAAAAAAATAATAAATCAATTAAAATTTCCTCCTAACCACACAGATGAAAGTAGAGAAATTCAATTAGGTAAACAAGATTGTAGCCGACATAATCACTTTGACAGTACTGCTAGTGGGTCCTTCCACATACATGATACTTAAATGTATATGGGTAAGATTTTCAGAAAATGTACAATTGGCAGCAGTACACATTTAGTAAAATATGCTAAATTAGCAATTTGATCAATACTTGGTACATTCAAATATATCCAGCATTGCAATGTTTCTAGCAATCTGTTTGGTTAAGTTGAACTGTATTTTGAACTTTATTTTCGTCTGAAATTGGGTTATTTGAGAGGATTGGTGAAGGTGAACTGTCCATTTTCTGGCGATTTCACCCATATAGTAATCTCTGGATCTAGTGACACAGCCTACCCATGATTCTGATTAAAGGTAAGATGTAAAATGACCCAATGGCTGTCCAACTGCCACCAAATATAGGTTGTGAAATACCGAAAGCAAATTGTCCAGAGATTCAGCATTCTAGTAAACAAAGGAATGAAGTTAGAGGTCACTTGGTAGCAGTTGGCTCTGCCCAGGCAAGTAGTACTTGAGGTCTTGCTCCAAGCTTTATCTATGTCCCCGCATTTTACTTTATTTATAAACATTGTTCATCGAAATGTCCCATTCTAATTGGCTGGGCGAGAATCCTTCTCTTCGAAGTTGACTGACCCCAGTTCCCCATCATGCCAAGGTCATGCATTGTCCATGTATTAGGTAGGGTCCCCTCCCCTCCCCCTCCCCTCTCTTACTCCAAACCAAAGCTTAATTGTTGTCCCCTTCCTATTTGCCCCCTACCCACTGAAATTAGCGCAGTAAACAATAATTGGATCGGACAGGTGGTGCGGTCAGCTAGAAATAGCGCATTCCTCCCTCCCAACTTGACTCAGGTGTAGCATACCTGATCAAGCCATGGCCAATGTGCTAATTGGGTTAGTGATCCAACCCCCAAAACTGCAATTTTTTACAAGGTACTGATGGGGTTGAGCCTTGTACATTGCTACTCAGTGGAGAGAGGAGATCCTGCTTAGGGAGGATGGGTTCAGGAGGTCAGGGATCATGGTCACCATGCATTAGACACAATTGATACAGGTTTAGGGAATTGATTACTACCCTACTGCCTTGAGGGTGAATATTCCATATATGCAAATGTTGAGTATGGCAGCAACTACTTACTTAAGAATAGTCAATGAAGAATTTCCAGCCAGTGCTTTCAGCAGTGCTTCCCCGTCATTCAGTCTCCCCCCATGTAACCTAATTAGCAAACAGAAAAACATGATTAATAAGGGAAATGTGACTGAAGTGAGGTACTCACATTTACACAAGGGGTTAAGGCTATAATCCTATATAGTGTGTATTGTGACCGTCAACCAGTAGTACTTTCATCCAGACTTTGAATCAAGGTCGATTTTAAAGCATTTTTTTTATCTAAGAAAATCAGATTTTGATCATTTTAATTCTTGAAAATGTGAAAGACGAAATGTGGCCAATAATAGTCTGAACATTTTGATTTTTTTGTGGAAAATTTTGAAGCAATTTAGTTATCATGCATGAGACATTAGACGTCTATATTAAATACAAATGTCAAATCGTGTAAGTACTACCAGGGATAGCTCAGCAAAACAAACTGTATGTGATTGATTCAGTGAAATTAACTAATAATCATGGGGAAGGTAAATATCAATATTGAATGATATGGTTACTTTTTTTTTAAAAAAACCCAGTGGTTTAGATAGGAACACCCTGTTTTTTCATGTGTGGTGTTGGCATGAAAATAAGAATTTCGTTGATCTCATAATTGAAAAAAAAATTAAAAAACGTCGTAGAACACTCCCCCTCAATAATATTTCTTCCCTGGATTATAAAATAACAAAGAAAATAATCTCAGTTAAGTATTTTAGCCTCCAGAGGAGCTGTTGTTTTTCAAACCAAATGACGCATTTTTTATGGATTTGCTCATAATGATAAAGATTTAACCTTTAATAGATGTTATGGAGAAAAAGAAACTTAGTGTTGCTGTTTAGCTAGAAAAAAAGCCAGATTTACCTCGGTGACTTGGAAAAAAAATATGATAGAGCTCGGTCTCTGTGATGAGATGAAATGTGATGGATTCCAAAATTATTGATGATTTTGTACTATGTTATGCATAATTAGGAATTTGGGTGATATTTCATCAAATATTTGTTGGTACGCAGGAAGTCCAGGAATCCATTTGTTTCTGTGGAAAAGACAGCCAATGCATATTCCAGAAGATGTACTTGATTTCGCCGAATTCTGCCCAATGGTGGAATTGGCCATATATTATAAATTTGGTCTGCATTGATTGCATTTGATCAACCTCATTGTACCCTATTAAGTGTTCCAACAAACGTCTATCTATTTATCTATCTATCTATCTATCTAATACTCAGTAATAGTCTACCCGTGACCCCTCGGACTGAAAAGATTATAATTACTTTAACAGATGACGAATATTGTGGAAACATTGATATAACCTATTAAAATTAAAATACAATTTCATGCCCCATGATGATTATATAATTATATCAAATCTATGCAATAAATAAATTAATTAACCAACGTGGTACAAGCACATTCAGCACAAATATACCACAGATTTGAAATAGTAGATGAAGGTGAAAAAATTCATCAATTTTAATCGAGTAACCATTGCACTAAGGCACCCCAAAGTACTCCCAGATGTCAAGAGAATGTATTATGGCCATAAAGAAATGAAAAAATAAATGTTGGTGGGATACCATCAGACGGTGACACTCCCGTCCAAATATAAATTTTTAGATATGGACTGGAGGGGGTCACAGAGTCACCGTCAGATGGTCACACCCCACCGCTTGACTGTGGCTGCGGTATCCACTTGCAGGTCAGATGGTCGCTAGGGTAACCGTCCGATGGTGAATGCTTAGCGGACGGTTGATGTGCATGTGGATACTGTGCTTAATGCTATGAAGCCTGTACTCACGTCAGCTGTTCCAGGCTTGGGATATATTTCAGGTAAGGTACAACCTTCTCCCAGGTGTCAATATCAATTCTGTGCATGGAATATAGAAACTGGATATTTAGAGACTGGTTTATCCATGAAAGGTTGATGGAAAGCACCACTTGTAATCTTGGAATTATTGGTAGAAGAGATTTGAAAGTTTGATGGCAACGTATGAAAAATATATAGAGCTGAACGCCAAGACCACTCCCTATTATAGATGATGACTATCACCAGAGTTCATTCACATTTTCTATGATAGTAGGTTTGATGAAAGGCTGACAGTACAAACTTTACACTTACCCTAGTTCTTGCAATGTCTTCACATTATGCAGACCCTCACACAAGGCGCATGTACAGGCATCGTCCATTGTTACCTTCTCCAACCTGAACATTATGTACTGAATGATTATATTATGCAAAGTGATAAACTTTCTCATTTCTAAATGAAACTATTGGTACACAGTAAAGCACTTTCCATTCACACCAAATTAATTAGAATACTAGGGATCCTATCACAAGAGACTACGATTTGTCATATCGAGTCCCTGACCATATTTAAATCATCATTTCCTGGATTATATTATGGCAACATTAAGATGGACTTACATAATTTGTATTAGCAAATATGTCATCTATCATAGACAGATGAGACAAAAGTTGCATGAAATCGATTTGAAACACCAAAACATATATAACCGATGGAAAAATGAAATGAAAAAAACCTGAAGATGATGATTTCAGTGATTTTCTTTATAAATGTTTCACATAATTGATCACCACTGCTGCTTCTATAAATAGTGTATACATTATGGATTTCTATTCATATGTGGTTGGAAACTTTTTTATGTTCAAGACTCTTTAATTGTTGCTACCAGCTACCCAATGTTTTTTTTTAGAAACATATGTGTGGCGTCTGGGTTCAGTCATGCTGGCTGGCCTTGGTACAACTCCTTCCCAATACAAATACCTTGGCCTAGAAATTGATAGCGGCCTAACATTCAACCCGCACTTAACCTCAAAAATCAAACATAGCAATAACTTCTACATTCTATTCTATAGCATTCAATAGAAGTATGTATGACAGGTATCGAAAATACATTGAAAATACATTACAAATCAATTGTTATAGTCACAAACATATCCAAGTATTTTCTTCATGAAAATGGTAGATTATTTATACAGATGATCGTAATATTGAGCTCATGAGTTCCTTATTTCTCAGCTACGACCCAAGTTATCCTGTCTAGATTAGATTCATAGAAACCGTTTCCTGACAACTACACAAACCAGTATACAACTAAAAAGAGGAAAAAACAGCAAAAAGAGTCATAGTAAAACATTTTTCAAACAAGTATCCTCAACACTTGTATCATACTCTGAAGAGTGCTTTAGTCTTTTACGCAGAGGGAATATTTTCCCCTTCTAACCAGATTCCAGAGATCTGATAATAATTTGATAGTTTTATTCCAGAAGAAAACCGAAGAAAATAGAATCCTACTCACCTAAAGGTAAACTGCTCCTGTATTGCACTCAACATAAAAATAATGGCATGTATGTCCACCAGAGTGAGTAGTGTGTTCTTTATACAGATCACTCCATCTTTACACACTTGACTGGATACCTTCGTAGCTATGTCCTTCTTCTGAGTCTCGTATACAACTTGAATGATTTCAAACTGACTTCTTGAATCCTAGAAACACATATATAGAAAACAAATAGTTAACCATGCCTCATTGCATGGAGAGCTATTTGAGTTCATCATTTTAAAAGAAATGCTATGCTATGGAAACCAGTCTTAGTTCTAAAAAAATAAATCTTAAGATATCATCATATATGTGAAAATGTTTATAAAAAGATGAGATTATGTGGATTCCAACTACTGCAACAAAAGACTCATGAATGCGTTTTTAACACTTCAAACTTTTGTTCATGATTTTTCAAAAGAAATACGAAATGGATGTCCTTGAATTTTAGACCCTAAATGTACATGAAGAAGTATTGGTATCTGATCAGTCTTGTCCAGAAGGACACATTCTTCAGTGTTTCAGTTCACCGCCTACAATGATAAAAAAAGCCACAACATGTTCATGCCACTTGGCCGACCCAGGTTTAGTTTATCCATGTAATTAGAATAAAACTGACCTTCAGCAGTTGTTTGACCAGGATCTCTTCTACATCAGCTTGCTGTTGGGTGTCAGCACCAGTTTGTGAAGGGGTCAGTGGGTGGAGGAGTTCCTGGATGTGTTCACTGGAGGAGTCTAGGGACAGCCCATACAGGTACATCCTCGCCATATTGAAGCTTGCTGAGGCCCACATCTTCTCAACCATTTGTTCTAGTGTGTTCTTGTCCCTGGAGATGAGTTGTACCATGGCCAACATCTCCTGTATGCTGAGGTGCACAAACTCACTGGTAACATGGGAGGAGGCCTGACCAGCTTCTAGTATGCACTTAACAAGTAGAATGCCACACTCTACAGAGAGATCAACTGCAATGAAAATACATGTGTCTAATAGTCTAACAGATAGACACTCCACAAGTCTACAAACCTATCGAGCAGACCTTATGCATATGAATTCATTAATATGAAAAAATGTGCTGGTTTCTAGACCCAAAACGCTATCAGTTACTGCATGAAATGTGACCAGAAATCACCAACCCAACTTGACAAATGTACTTCCTGCCTATGCAATTTCATCGCTCAATTAGGCCTAGGCTGTAAATCAAAAAACTTTTCAATCTAACACTTCCCTAATTGAACACATGTGTAAACCAATACAAGCTATTTGTAGTGAACAGAAGATTTGTGGGCACAACTTAGCGAATTTCGGGAAAGAACTAACCAAACGAAGGAAATTTGTTTACGGCTGGTTTATTTAACCCAAATTATGCAGTTACACAAGCAATGTTACTGATGGCAGCTTAATTTGAACAACAAAAGTATCTCAGTTCATGGCATGGCACAAATCCATTGTGTTAAGCGATGACCTGATCCCCTTACCAAGCTAGTTGTATGCTATGCCTACCATCCGCAGGGGGTGTCTGCAGTAGAAACATCACAATGGTGTTGCATCGCATCCTGACGGAACTGGTCGGAACTGAGTATCCCATCTGGCTCTAGTCTGGCCAGGTTGGTAGTTGGTTGGTAGCGTCAATTGATATGAAACAGGGTGGACACTACATATCCACAAAAATGTTTATGGTAGTGGTAGAGCTGGCCCCCACCCCAACCCTGGCAAGACCGACTACTAAGACTCACCCACAGACTACCTGGTCACTGTAGTATCATTCCCAAAATAGACAGGCAGGAACCTTTAACCCTCTCCTCTTACTTAAATATGTCTCTCATGAATCTCATTTCCCCATAATAGAACTTTATGAAACATGAGAAATACCACAAATGTCTACAATAACCAGGAATGACCTTGACCTTCAATGAAGCTTGTATAGGGAAGCATGGTGGTGGCCTTATGTGGAACAATGTGGAACTAAGCTTCTGGCAGGCCTAAAGGTTTTTTGTGCAATAAGTTCCTTTGGTCAAATTCTGTCAGGAGATTATTTCTGTCTTGCTCTATAAAAGTGTTTTTATATTTATTTCATTTATTTTTATGAAATGCTTTTGCTCTTTTAGCTCCTTCCCATCAACGCTCATCCCTACTCTAATCTCTACAGTTAATCAATATATCTATTAAACTTGAAAACACACCTTCGTGTTGACTAAGATTAACCTCATTGTGATCTTCCGCATCAAAAACAAGGGCTGCAAGTTTTTCATGGACACACTTCTCTACCAGACCCCTGTATGCCAGCCTGCACAATGATGGCAGACAGGATTGGTATGTCCTGTCTGAGTCTGCACATCTCTTCAGATAATTCTGAAAGAATGGAAAGTTAAATATTTCATACTTTGAACACTATCATCATGACACAGAATTGATGTTTGAATCACTTTATAGACTCCTTTTAATCCTAGGGACTATTCATATATTACGTAACGCTTGTTTGCATGGTCTAACGCCACCCCTTGGGCATTACATAATTTATAATCATCATCACTTATAATCATCATCATGCAAATCAACTGTCATCAACATTATTTAACATGTTGAGCGAAATCTTAATACAATTTGACTTGAATAGAGATAACTGAATGGTTGTGAATACCAGCAGCAGAAATGCATTGATCCTTGTAAAGGTGATAAGCTCCTGCAGTTTGACATGCTCTTGTTCTGTCTGTAAGACATTACAAAACAAGGAGCAAAAGAACGTGATTGAACAGACTGACATAATCAGTGGATTCTCAACCATGGTACTCTTCACCCTCTCTACATGCTCAGGTGGTACATGCACATCGATAAACTCCAGGATTGTCTTCTTTGTGAGTCCAACCACTTCAAACTGAGGGTTACATCTAAGGGCTGCTAATTCACCAAAAGGCCTGTGGAAGAAATTCATTCTTAGACTCTTGGGAACATTTAATTCAAATCATAGTATACTAGATGGCCCCCGTTTAAAACGGGTAGTAATATATACATAAACATTCATATGTAAAAAAAGAATTAAAACAGAACTCTGGTCAATAACAACCAAATTAGGTGGAAACTAACATTACTACTTGAAAGAAAACCCTCAGGTCCCTCTGTCTAAAACGCCCCCATTTGTGCGCCCCCTATGCACAGAACAATGATGACGTCATTGGGGGGGGTCCTTGCAGTGCTGAAACATGGAGTTTTCCAACCTCTGCCACAAATCGGTTCTTGAAGCAGACAATGCAGTAAATCCACCTTGCTTTAAAACATTTTTTACGACAAAACAATACCCAGGTAACCTCACCCAGGTCAAGAGAAAGCCATGTTGAAAGTTTGAAATCAGTACCTGGAGGCAGGGAAAACCCTTTCACAACTATGTGCAGAGACTCAAGTGGATGGGATGCCATTCTATAGTACTGTGGTTGCCACAAATGGGTTCGTTAGAGCAGACGAAATAACTAAATTCAACTTGTTTTAAAAAGATAATTAGGAAAAGCCAATACCCAGGTAACCTCACTTAAGATCTACATAAGCCATCCTGAAAGTTAGAGCCCTGTACATGTATACAGTGAGTACAAACCCTTTCAATGGTTTGTGTACAGCATTCAATGTCGCACACAGCAATTAATTAGTGTGGATAATATCCAATATGGATTCAAATAATGATATTGCTATGATGCACACCTAGAAGCCAGAATTATCACAGAACCACCAAGGATGTTCCTGGTGAGTATGTCCAAACACCAGTCAATAGGCGTCTGCTTCTTTTTCACATAGACCATTGATCGTCTTCCAATGGCAGCTGCTAAACCAGGATACTCATCAAGACCATCTGTAACAAGATAACATCATGAGCATATTCATGCTTCTATTTTAACTGTAGTAACATTATATCCATAATTATAATAATTTGATTGTTGTACTGTATATCGATGATAACATTGCTAAACTATATATTGTACGTTACCAGCTAATGGTCCAAGAATATTTACTTCAATGCAATTTAAGAAAAGACGCATGCAGCAGGACATAACGAAAATCACATGAATTTGTGAGATATTGTAACTGTTGCTTTATCTTGAATAAAAATTTATCTGTGAAAAAAAATATATCATGAGACAATGTTTACCCAAAAAACTTCATGTAAATATGATGTATGACCTTGAATAAGAAAATAAGTAACTTGTATTAACCTATGAATATCAGAATGAGATCCATATCACTAAGCAACGCTTTACCCCTGTACTGAGATCTTGGTCTTAATACATGATGGACAGAGTAAGACATGAGGAAGTCAACCAAGGCTACTAGTCTCCTTTCTCTCACAGCCAGACTCCTTATATTGAACAGGAAAGCAGCCCTGAATGCCTTGGCCCATTTACCCTGTGCCCATAGCCGCATTAATTTCTGGATAAGTGTGGACTTTCCAACCCCTCCTCGCCCCACCAGTAGCAAGGGCCTCTTATTATGTTCAGCATCCTCCTTGATGTAGGAAAGCAGTTTTTTCATCCTGACATTCTTCTCATCCTTCCTTTCGAGATAATGCTGGTAGCGGTCAGGTGAGTAGTCATCAGCTGTGTAGGTAGTGGAGCCAGACACAAGGCGTAACTTGATGAATTGGTCGTCAAGGTCTAGAGAGCTGTCATGTCCTCTATTGGGAATAAAGCCTTCTTCTATAACACATTCTTTCAACATCATCTCAAGTTCACCAACGCTATCTAGAAAATTAAACAATTAAAGTAATAAGTATCTAGGGCATGATTTTGCAATTATCTTCCAAGTCATTTATTTTTGAGTGAAATATGTTACTGATGAATTGCAATAATGGACAAGATATTCTCATTGACTTGGGTCATAGATAGTTTTGTATTGCTGATCAAAGCAAGCACTGAGAATGGATGCGGCTATGTGTTCATCAAATTGTCACATCAGATTCCACCAAATTGCTATCAATATTCTCATATAAGGACATTCCAAAGAACGATTATACATCTTTTCGGGATAAAAACATAAAACCAATTCATTAGAGGCTGAACACAATATCAATGACCCTTTTACAGGGATCACCCACTACCTGTGCTTGCGAAAGGGACGCACTTCTGTAGCTACCAGTGAGCTGGAAAATATACATTAATTTGTTTGGTTTTGATTATGTCATATTTTTCATGTTTCATTATGTGAGGCCTAAAATTTACCAGAGGGTTTGCATAGTTTCTTAAACTCATTTCGGACTATTCTCTCCACATGTCCTTGATTGCATTCAACCAGAGCCTTGAACAGACGAGGTAGTCTGCCAGGGATGTCACGTTTGATGTGCTCCAGTAAGATGTTCACCTTACTATGTTGCATCAGAGTTGTCTGAAATACAATTTTGTTGATGTATTTTAAGCCTCATTATTCCGAACAGAAATATTCTGAATAGCATTAACCGTTCAAAGAGAAACTTCCACCTCTATTACCATTATCAAGTTAACAACAAAACAATAGGGGATTTGCATGTTTCACTGCACATATCTACTGCAGTGCATCCTGGGATGGATTCTGATGCAATCTGAGATATGAACATTTAGCAACATTTTCATAAGAAATTACAAGAATGTTTTCACCAATATCATAGCTTTTATAAATGATCTATGAAAACCAAATGCATGATAGGAAAGATGGGAACTTATGTCATGGAAACATGTATAACTTATGGATATCAACATCAGAGCATTGATAAATATCCCATGCTGGACATGGAATGATTTCTATCGATTTTTCACTGTACCATTACTTCCATAATTCAATGCGAATCAAGATTCAAAATGGCGGCTTTGCTATTCCCCTATTGGTGAACCTACCTGAATTTCATCTTTCTTTTCATCATCAATAACATTGTGTTTACATAACACAGCCAGAGCCACAACCTGTATCTCCATATACTTAAGTATTTTAGGCCAGGTGTTGATGAGTGCTTTCTCCCAGTTCTTCTCATTCTAAAAAATGGAAGTTATCAACACATTATCACCTACCTTTCTCATATGGGTCAGATTTTCAGAAATGTACAATTGGCAGCTGTACACATTTAGTCTATTCTGCTAAATTAGGCTGCAATTTGGTCAATATAAGGTAAATTTCAGTACATTTGGCATTGCATTGATCCTAGCAATCTGTTTGGTTAGGTTGAACTGTATTTTGAACTTTATTTTGGTATGAAATTTATGAGTTATTTGAGAGGATTGGTGAAGACGAATTATACATTTTCTGAAAATCTGACCCATATACTGCTCTACCCTGTATAACATGGTGATACATGGAAACATGGTTACATGTACAATTTAATATAGAGAACTAGAATCAAACAAACATAGAGATGGCAACCAGAGATGTTCCAGAGCCCTGAAACATGCCTGTTGCTAGTTACCTGGGCTATGTTAATCCCCTCCCCTTATAGTAGGGGTTGTCTAGACCTTAATCTTAATACCCTTTAGCACTGCCCCCAGAATTGGTATACAAGTTAATCCCCACAAAGTATTTTGTAAGAATATGAACATGAAAATATACCATAACCCAGTAATATGATCAGAAATGTCCCTAATATATTCAATTAAATGGCCGTTCAATATACAGCATATCACATATATCATAATACATTATAGAAGAGTGGCTAGATGAGCCCCCACCTCCTGGCCCACCCTCAAGGGCTAGGTTGAGCTTGGCCAGATGAAGGAGTAACTCAATGCTTGATCACTCTCCTAGGGGTCGCTGAGGGGCAGCTCAGTGAGCCCCCTCCCACCTAGCCTACCCGGTTACTTTCCTCTACTCTAGAAAACATTGTTTTTCTACAACATATATGTGATCCGTTTTAGGAAAAAAATTCGCATATGCATTTTGAGATATCATCATATTTGAAAAGAGGAGATCAAGGTGATTCCAATAATAGTAAACAGTAGGGCATCTAGAAGAAGTATTTCTATATCTTAAGTCAGATATTTTTATTTTAAAAAAAAGGTTTGTAATGTTTCTGGGTGGGTAATTACGAGTAAATTAACTAAGTATACTCCATGCAAAGGCCTTTAAAACACAAGGATATATTTAATATAATGTCCTGAAATTTGTTACATGCATTTATATGACTATAAGGGCAAAACCGCCTAAAGATCAGAACATTTCAATCAAGAGATCTTGTAAAAAAACCTTTGAAAAATAACAATTTGCCACTTGTGACTAATTTTCCTGAAACACATCACATATTGCAACCTACTTGCTCAAATTCCTGCAGTTGCCCTCCAACAGACAAGCGCCTATAGTTGCTGTAACTTGCACCTTCATCTTCACCACTTGCCCGGTCCATCAAGTGTTTACTTGCCATGATGGTCCAGACCTATAGTCCAGTCAAGCCTACACTTGGAAGCAGAAAACATAGCATGTTAATTGAACGTTGTTATGTACATTCATGCACTGCTATTGCTAAGTATGCCATGATCTAATACAGAGCTTCTGTGATATGGGTTTGTTGTCTAGTTTACAATGTAGGCCCTACTTATAAACATTGAACAAATACTTAACAATGCAAAGAATTGAGGCAGACGTGCGGGGAAAGGAATCAAATTGAGAAAACAATTTCCTCGAAAAATGGTTTATAAGTACATGTATGTATATCAATTGAATTGAAAGAACATACACAATACAAAAGAATGGACAGGGAAAACTTCAACCTGGTATATGTTTAATTTGTGATTGTGTGTCGGTCCCATAACGCAGCCGGCAGACCAATTTTAGTTATCAGATTGCAGGTAGAGGTGCCCCATTCCCTGACTAATCACTGTCTATTTCTTTTTCCTCGCGGACCCCTCGACTTTCACCATTCCCTTCAATATTTTGTATCTAACACATGCATGTCCATTTACTAGCTCTATCATTTACTAATCAGCCCATTGTTCCCCGCAGTCCCTTCTCCTGTAACCCGACCCGGTCTAACAGCATTATACTAATTTTATTTCTTATTCATTATTTCATTAAATAATCACTTCCTTACGCCAAATATAGCTATAGGATTGTTGGTCTGTGTATCCACACCCATGCAGCCTTGCTGACCATGCTCTAAGTTATTCCATGGGCTGGGCTGGGTATTAAATAAAACTACACATATCATACATCATTCTGTTCCACAAAACTTCCATCTTTAATAATTCATTTCACTTAGATGTTGACCTGTGAAATGGTGTAAACAACACTTGAACAAAACTTTCTCCAGGAAATCTGAACCACTTAAAATTGCCGCTCAATGATGGGTCAAACTTGTAACTAAAGCTTAGGATGTGTACAATCAAACTAAACTAGGCCAGTCAACTGGAACCATGAGCTGGCCAGAGAGGTCGTCGCCAGGGTGATATAAGTTTGCTGGGACTGCACTCCCACTCAGCAGCGCCCAGTTTTGTGGCCATGCGGCCCCCTAATTCTTCTTAAAACTGTTGCAGCAAAGGCATTCAATGGGGACAAATTGTTATGAGTTATTATCAAATTTTGTACTAATGTACGTATGTAGATGTGTAGAGGTAGTGTAGAGATTGGTAATATACATCATGTATGTGTTTAAGGAAGGGATAAGTGGAGGAATTGAGTGCTGAAAAGGCGGGTGCAATGTGGCAACTGAAGCCAGAGTCAGCAACCTCGTAACTACAAGCTGTAATGGGAGAAAAGTATGCCCTGCTGGTAAACTTGCATCGCCAGACTTGCATCAGCATGGTGACGCAAAATAGTTCTGTTGGTAAAATACTGTTCCATATACCGTTTTCATGTCAAACGATGGATATAGTGTCACCGACCATTATATCTCATTTATATCTCATATACATGGTTACTTGTGTAAATATGAGCCTGGCTACTGATACATTACTAAACCTTCCCAAATAACAATGTGTGAATAATTTAACATACTATATGCACCACATTATAAACCACTACGGCACTGGTGATATATACATCTTGTATTTATGTACAACGTAGACCTCCCATTTAGTCATGTATGATTCAATTCTAATAATCCTTTACCTGTATTGTGTAGGTTTTTGTCATTTTCTCTCACTTTGCTCGATGTAGCCAGTGTCGAGAACCACTGACCCTTGTCAGCAAACAGACGCTCTCAATATACAGGAATATGGTATATTTCAGGGACAATTTCTCAAATTGGAATATTTTACGAAGACAAGGTATTGGGGCGCCATTTTGTCAGTCACCGCTTGCCTGAGAAGTTTTTTCTAATCTCTTCTGGATAAACATCTCCTTGAATGTTTTAAGTACTGATATAGGGTCAGATTTTCAGAAAATGTACAATTCGCCTTCACTAATCCTTTCAAATAACCCACATTTAAGACAAAAATGAGCTTCAAAATGCAGTTTAACATAACAGAACTGATACTTTAAATCAACTCGATACCAAATATACTCAGATATACCCGGTATTCATCATTTTTCAGTCCAATTTAAAAGTTCCTAAATGTGTAGAGCTGCCAATTGTACATTTTCTGAGAATCTGACCCTATAGCATTGCCATGGCTGAGTAAATATACTTATCTCATTACGATTAGTATGGTCTGACATGTAAGCCTCTAACTTTACATGTAAACATTATTATCTATATTATCTAGGCCAGAGTTTATTGTATCATGTATTATATTAATATCCTCATGCCACAGAATCTAAACTTTAGTTTGAGAGCATTGAGTGAAAATGTGCGGGGACAGTGAGAATAGTTGCAACTTTTTTCCGTTTTAGCAGAAAATAACACATCAATAAGTAGGTTCCATGGTTGAAGCTGGTGATAGAGGATTAATTATATTAGTCTCCCTTTTTCGCTGATTGGAAGGGTGCATGCAGACAGACTTCAAAAAACATTTTGACAATGTTCATCACCAGACACTATTAAAAAAACTTTTGCTTTATGGTATAACTGGAAAGAACTACAATGGTTTAGAAATCACCTGTCAAGTAGATAGCAAGAAATCACCTGCAATGAAGAAATGTCCAGTCAGGGATTTATAACATACAGAGCACCACAAGGAACCATCTTGGGACTGGTACTTTTCACCATATATACATAAATAACCTACACAAGGTGGTAAAAAACTCAACAATACAACATTTTGTGGATGATACCCTAATCTATCTCAACAGTAAAGAACCAACTACACTAAATAAGGAACTTCAAGCGGATCTAGATGGCATTAATACATGGTGCCAAATCAACAAAATCTCAGTAAATGCAGAGAAATGTAGCATAGTCAATTTCAAATCCCAGGAGAAAATTTAATAGAGGAAGAAACACTTACCCTCAAACCTCATATCCTCAACATGATAAAAAAAAAGTTAAAAAATCTCACTGATGTACAAAGCAAAACGCTCCCACACACAAAAAGCAAAAGTAGACTTTACTTGACTTGGCCATACTCTCACAAATTGAGTACTGTGATTTTATATATGATTCAGGCCTAAAAGCACTACTGACTAAACTACAAACACTAGTATAATGCCACTACAAGAAAGAAGAGATCTCCATGTACTAAACGTGGCTCACTACTTAACATTATACACTTATGTAACCTTTTGTACCATTCAACACTTTTACGTATAAGTACTGTACTGATATTGTTATTAAATATACTTGTTAGTGCTACTTATATTTTCTTATAATTATATTGTTATTTTATATACTTTTTACTGTTATTGATTGATTGATTTGAATTTTATTTCCATGACTTTGCAAATGTTTTACAGGAAAATGGACATTCAGTTTATGTATTTTTCGTACATATCTTCCTCGCGAACCATCTACTATTACCCTTCCATTACATTAGTCATCAGATACATAAAAATACAATATACAATCCAATCCAAGATATTCGCGGAAAGACTGTACTGTCTTTCTTCCTTAATACAATACAACATATATACAAGAATACAATGTTTGACATTATTAGGAGTAAGGAACCTCTTATTAAATTTGACAATATGTTATAATAAGAGGTGTGTGTTTGATGGTGTATCCATCCTTTCCAAGAGTTACTTGCTTGATTTTAGATCTTATAAATTATTTTGACATATCAAGATGTGGTATTACAATAATCACAGCGATCACAGTGAGGTTAGGACAAATTGGAGGAACCTTCAATACAGTGAGACATATATAATATAATCTGATATAGTATAGTAAAGCTTGCAATGAATTTATATGTCTGTCTCAAACACATACTGGTTCTTCAGATAAATTCTGTAGTTCAGCAGGTCGTCTACATAAGCATTTTTCTTGTCATAAAAGGAATTGTTCCTTTCATTCCATAAATATGGAGCAGAACAAATCAGAGACCTTTTAATTTTCTCAGTGCGCGGGGTAATTACAAGTAGTTTTGGTTTTTTACCCGCTCCGGATCTGAGACTTCTGGTCTTAGGATCTATATATGCATTATTTTTGGAGAGTTTATAGGCAAATTCAAGTAAGTGAGCCTCCCTTTTGATTTACTTATATTTTCTCAAAATTATATATACACTGTAAGACAAAGGGCTACGTACAAAGTCTATATTTAGGGTTTCTCACTTATGCTCATGAAATCTCATGTACTGGGTGGCTCAGTACAGAGACACTCATAAACATTTCTGTATTTAATCTTGTGCTGGGTGACTCAGTAGAGCGTCACTAAAACATTGTCATATGTGCATGTCATTACATATTTTATTACAAATGAAACTTGTGAGTCCTGTAGAATGGCATCTATAAGGTCAACTTCTTGCCTCTTCATAAACCTACAAAGTCTAAAATTGAATGTTTCTCACTCGATAAGAGGTTCTATGATTTTATAAATGTGAACCCGGCCCCCAACCCTAGCCCCACAACCAAACCCCTAGTCAACCCCCTAAATTAGCTAGTCAACCCTCTGTAGCTAGGCATACATGGGAGGACCAGGTCCACAGCTGAAGTGCACTACCTGTATTTCGTAACCTGCTAGTCATGAAATAAAAGAATTTTGCGGTGCTGAGTGTTGTGGTGCGGTTTGGCCTGCTCTGGCCTGGCATCGCCAGCCAGCCGCCCAGCTCCCCGACTTAGCCACCTGGTTCTCCAGGCTTTGTTCAAGAGCTACACATCTGTTATTCCATGTATATATTATTCAATGTCACAATGTTGATATTCATATCTATACTGTTGATGGTAGGACTACTCATGAAGGTCTGGACTATTTAGCAGGTGGATCTATAGAGTAACCATGAGTGGTAAATGTATATATTGTGTGTGTAGAGGAAGGTCGATTGGGGGGGGGGGGGTACCTTCACCAGATGCATTCAATAATCAGCTAAATTAGACACAAGATGGCGTACAGCTGGGCTGTATGAGCTGACCCTGAGGTTGTTTAACTTCTGACTTGTGGTGGTATATTTGGCTTTTCTTTGTAAGTAAGCTATGTAAAATAGCTGGGAAAATAATGACTCCATTTGATTTAATCTTATTTAATTGAACATGAGACAGCATGGAATTATACATACTTATCTTAATGATTGAATGGCCATTTGCTATGACACAGGTCTTGCACCTGTAACTTTACAGTATTTCTGCTTCTGTCACAGAGGTGTCAGATAGTGGGAGTGGAAGTCGGGAGATCTGATGTTGAGCATGTTGCGACAGACATAAGATGAAGCACTTGCCCTATGTCAATATCCATGTGTTATACATGTTTCCATAACACAATTTATTTTCGAAGAAAACGATGTTAAATATATGTATGTCATACTTGAAGTGAATCTATTCCCAGCATGCACTGAAACACAATGTGCCGTGACACATGCAAAACCCCCCTAAGGTAATCAAAATAGTTGTATTTAAATCATTTTATTCAACTGAAACATTATTATACCATAGGTCAGTGATACTCATGCATAGCCATTATGTATCCTAGCTTGGCATGTCAGAACACAAATATGTGACATATCCGTATTGGATAGATTTCATCTATTACTGTTAGAAATTCGAAGATATATTTAGCTGTACAGCCTGTATTATACACAATACCCCTGGGCCATGTGACAAATTGTGAATTTCTTTTTTTCTAAACATTTCTACTAAAGCAGATTTTCACAATGTGATATGCCTCATCTCCAATCAAGTTATTTACATGTTTAACTTCATTAACTTCATTAATTGCATGACAATCAAGATTTGTAACCTGTAGCATAAGTTTAACAACATTTCATGACACATATATCAGTATTTACATCGACTTTTTCTTGTGTTTTTCTTGCTTTTGAGCCTCTACTTGGAAAGCATCCATACCTACATACATCATCATAAGATCTTCATTTGCAATTGGATAAAAGACAAATGGTAATTTAATTAACACTGATTTCGCCATTTATTGCAATCATATCTAATTATTTCAGTAATAATAATACATTTCTAATGCAACTTTGTTGAGTCTCTCCTTATACAATCATAACATTAGTTAACTCACACATATAATCAACATTGGTAATTTTCGGCAATTACCACCAAACATATCTTTAGCTTTGGAGATCAATATTTTAACCCAAACATTACATTATAATTACAGACGAAAGGAGAAAACAGTACTTGTCAATGTATTGTGAATGTATCATACCAACTAGACAACTATCAGATGTGACCCATCACATTCCACTGTCCCTGTGCCCCTTTAGGTGTTCCTTTAAGTCTTATGTAGCAACATTTGCCACCCATTTACCATCCCAACCCCACATTCATATCACAAACAAAAAAGAGTACGAATGTAATGACTGGATTCGTCAGTCAAGCCCTCCCACCAACCCTAAATAATAATTAAATGTAGATGTATGAGACGGGTGGTCAGAAAAGAAGGACTTTTGACCTAACCACAAACAGACTTGGAATATGTCAAAAAGACAACATGCGTTGAACTGAAGGATCAAAATATTAATAATAAGGAATTAAGATTATTTCAAATCGAAATATTGAATTGAATTGAAAAATACTTTATTTGCCAAAGATAACACATTTTAGAGGATGACAAATAGGTAACATAAATGATGAAAGTTTAAGATTATTTTAAAATATCATTTTAGTCTAGCAAATAAGTAGGCAAAAGCATGTTATACATATCATTTTAAACTCTTTCTGTTAGCTTTTTCGTTCAGCGCATTTATAAGATATAGGCCTATGTGGGCTCATGAGGCGACGCCTCTTGTGATAACAGAAGCCATCTATATACTTTCTCATGTTCCTTCATAATTCATTGCTCATCTCCCACTGATAAATTGAGTAGTCTAGTGGCTAAACCCAACTACCGTATTTCTCCGTTTATAAGACTTATATTCATTTCAAATGGTTCAACAAATTTTAGATCTGAAATAGCTGAAATATGGAAAGAATTATGTGCATCTATAAGAACTTCTAAATAAGAGGTATTTCATCATGACGTCGATGATGCATACCAGCTCTCATTTGATGCAGAGAAGCAGCTGATGGAAATAGAACATCAAATCCTCCCTCCGGCATCTCATACCCTCTCAGCCTTACAAGTGGTGTCTCTGGTAAGGAATACAATAATCTCTGCCAAAACCATTTGCTCTGTTTCTTTATATACGTGTTAGTCCTCAAGTATAATTTCAAGTCCTCATCAAGCGCACCAATGTCAACATCCTCATCCAAAATGATGATCAAATAGTTGACTTTATCTTTCAGAACTTTGTGGTGAGCTGATTTGAATTCTAGGCAACACCATTCACTCTGGAGAAAGTTCTGGGTAAGATATAATACCATGCGCCTGCTGTATTTGACTGCATTGCAAACATTCGTTGATGTAGACACACCAGGATGGAAGTCACGTTGACTCAAACAAGTTTGAAACTGCCTGTCCCTATGCTCAAGAAATGGATACATTTCATCCATCACCCACATTTCATCATGACTGCTGTAAGATAGAAACACATCATACAGTTTGTCCACAATATCCCTCTCTTCTGTTTTATCAAATGGATGCCAGTTGTATCTGGTATAAAGATACACCTTGATCTCCCCTTTATAGCAATATGCTAAAATCATTAAAGCTGGCACCAAAATAGCTAGAACTCCAATGCCAATTGCAATCTGGTCACCTGTGGTAAACTTACAACTCATGCCTGCAGAAGGGTAGCTGAGTATAGCAACATTGTTATAGTCACCCTCAGAGCACATCAAACTCTCAACATCCTGAATTTTGTGTTGATTTTTCTTTACCCAATCAAACATCCATTTGTCATGGCAAGAACAATGAAATTTATTATGGCCCAGAGATATCTTGCCTATGCTGAGTTCCTCTAAGGATGTAGGTAGTTTTGTAAATCTGTTCCCGGCAAGATTAAGAGTTATATTCAATTTTTCTCTTGGCAATGTGAACGTCACAGTCTCTAGATTATTATAGCTTAGATCAACTTCAGACAAGTACTTATACACACTGAATTCCTTAAAAGATATATGTGGGCCTAGGCTATTATGGCTCATGTTTAAGCTGTATGTTTCTGAGGGCAATATGGGAAGAGATGTTAAATTCACAGCAGAACAATCAACATGCACCAGCTCATCCATGGCATAGATAGCACAATGACAAGACACTGGACATTCTGAACTGTTTTTTAGGGGACAGAGAAAATCCCTCCGTGACAAGAGTGGGAAGGACCTTGCCTCTAGTCTAGGTGGTGATGAGCAGGTCCACTTACTGTAAGGGTCAACAGGTACCTGAGGGAATTCATTTTTCATTAGCTCATAGAAATTGTATGCCTCACATTCACATTTCAGGGGATTCTCCGATATATCCCATATATTTCTTACCATAATCTCATGGAATAATTGTCTGTCCCATCCTTTCTTTATGTCAGGAAACAGGGTAATATTATTTTTTCTTAAATTCACTGCTAATATGTTATGTTGCTGAATTTCTGTCTAATCAATAGGAGGTCAGACCAAGATAAATGAATTTGATTATCAGACAAGTCAATAGTGTTGTGTTTCCGGGTCAGGAGGAGTAAATAGAATGGCATTTCCCTAAAATGATTGTGACTAGCACTGATTATCATATCCTGAGCTATTGGCTCTAATGGAGGTTTCGATAGATCCTGCTTGTACAATTTGTTGTGGGAAATATTTAGTGATAACCTTGCTCCCCAGTACAGGCGATCTATACCATGAATGCCTTCCAGTCCATTATAACTAACATCAAGGTTGCGTAATGGTGTCTGGTACTGCCAAATTAGATTAAGATCCAAAACTGTGATTCGGTTGAAACTTAAAACTAAGGATTTTAAAAGTTTAACATTCTTAAACTGAACATGTGTTATTTCATTATGACTGACATTTAGGAACCTAAGCTGTGCGGGCCACGTTATACTCCTGTCTAATTCTGTAAGTCTGTTATGACTAAAATCAATTCCCAATAACATATATCCAAATGTGATATTTCTCAGGGATGCAATTTTGTTATTATCTAACACAATTAAAGTCAAAAAGGGCTTATGCTGAAAGGCATCAGGTGCAATGTATGTCAAATTGCAAGAAGAGCAAAATAGACGTAAACAGAATTTAGGCACCATGTACGTTTCAATTCCACCAAGGGGCACATTGACGAACCATATTTCATCTATCAAATGGTTGCTTAGATTCAGTAACTTTACGTCAGAAATACAAACACTTGTCAGCCTGACCGACCTATGTCTTACCTTCCTTTCCAATAGGTCAGGAGGTATCAATTCTCTATCAGATCGTAGCTCTATTTCTTTTAGTGATAGTAAAATAGACTTCATATGAATTGTAAATTGACTAACGTTAGGCCCATCATCTTGTGTCACATTTCTATTTTGTAATAGAGGAAAAAGGTTGCTTAGATCCAGTGATTTTATGTCAGAAATATCAGAACTTCCCTGCCTGTTCCCAAATGGCTTGTTGAGAAATTCAATATCACAGGTTGTGTTTGTAATGGTTAGAACAGCAATGTCAGGCCATGAATACAAGTTGAGACGATATATGGCTTCCATGTTTACCTTGCCGATATTAGTTATTAATACACTCTCTACTTGAAAAGAAATATTCAAAGTGAATGTTTCATACGCATAGTCATTACGGTGAGCAAAAAGATGCATGGATGGCTCACCGGCTGTGATTTTCCGAGTGCAGTTACCATTTTCAAGTAATGGTATATACCCTTTTGACATTTTTTCATTTTCATAACGTGTCCGCTGAGTAAGCTCAAAAAACAAAGGCTTGAAAACCTGTAACCATCTTTCCCAACCTGAGAACTGTGTACCAACGTCGGTGTAAATCAATGCTAGATGACGGATATTGTGAGTAAGGTTCTCCTTTGGTGGAAGTAGGTACACATGACGGATGTTTATCAAAGGTAGAAGATGAACGTACGGTCCCGAACCATTCATTTTGGTCAAGTATGGCGTGATCATATCTGGCCTCAGATAACACATATCTGAGCCATTTCGTAAACGATATAGAAGAAGTGTATACTGTGGCATGTACACATTTTGGTAATAAAGCAGCCATTCCTTTACTGGGTTCATTGGAGATATATTATTCGATGCACAAACCACTACACCACAAGGAGTTATTATGTCTGGAGGCCCTGCATCACTGTCTCTTGCAGAGCTCATGACAGTTTGGATAAATATTAAGGCAATTGTAAATATGATATTCCAAAGTCTAATATCCATTGTCAGTTTTTCCATTGTATTGTCACAAGATGTTTGGTTCAGGACACACAGAGTGCACGTATATCTGCAATCTGTTAACTGTATTGTTCTCTAGTGATGTTTTAAACATGGGATTTGAAACGATGAAATGTATTGAAATAGATTAATGTAGTAACAATACGCCATAGGTAGCCTGGGAGTACAAACATTGAGTTGACAGAGCTGACCTTTTTCCAAGCCTTCTTAATGTGTTTCATGTATGCTAAACGGAAAATAAAGATAACTATATATAAACCCTTACTATACAGGTATTCCAATTTGAATATATGCAAATCCAATGATATTTTGCATAAGATTTACATCCTGATGGGTCTTCCATCTAGGCTCTCAGCCTCCCGGATCAGATAAGAATGGTATGCCAATGATTGGACGCCTACTGCGCTAATGACTTTCCCGGCCTTAGCGGCATTTTGCGGTTTGGAGCGAGAGGCTCTCCCTCAGTCTGAATGTGGCAACTCTGAGTCTCTTAATGAAGCATCTGTATCCCTCCATCAAGATATATATAATCCTATATATGACTTCTGTAAGAAGATGATATGAAGCATGGCTATATGACTTGGAAGTTTGCACTTTCAACTATTAATGTGTACAACAGCAGTGGACAACCTCGACAAGAGCAGTCTACATGTGTCTATGAATACTAGTGTACCTATGCATACTACGTCTAATTCAACTATGTTTCTCTACATACATTCCCTTCACAAATCGCGAAAGTTAAAGTTGCATTAACAGCTAAGTTTGTACAAAGAAATATCGCTCACATACACTGGTTTTCTCTGTTTGGATGACTACAAACTCCGAGTCCAGACTGTATACAACATTGATACGATATTATCTATCAATACCTGATTGAGAAACAACAAAACACTAACATGTCGATATCAGTTTGAACCCGTATAGAACGTCATTTGCTATTTATTATACAATGGAATGATTATTGATAAGTATCACATTCTAGGAAAGTCGAGTAAAGAATTTTAAAAAAACCAATGATTTAATAGATAAAAATATATCTTGCGTGTTTGCCTAAACATTAGCTTGAGACGACACAATTTCTAAGTTACATTGCACCAACCAATTTGCGTCATTTAGTCATGTTTCCCCATGGAACCCCCGAACTGATCGCGTCTGCAACCAAACTGCACCTTTCAAACAGATCGGTGTGTAAAAAATATAATACCAGACGCATGACTATATCATGAAAATCGTGACTAGTACTCTCATACTTGTTCTATATATAGAATATAAAAAGGATCATTCTGAAACATACATCTCCTAATTAATTGGAGCAGAACAGGCCCCAAACAGACCAACAACGCCCTTTAGTAGTGCATAATAGATGAAATAGATGTTTACTAACTTTAAAACATAGGACAAGATTCCATGTATACTGCAGGTGGGCCATGGTCTGGCAAGAGATCCAACATTTATAGATGTACGAAATTTAAATACGAAAAATTTTGCAAAAGGGAGAGAACCACTGAAACAAATAGTACCAAAAAATGAAGAAATAAGAAAATCCATCCTATAAAGAATACCTTTTGCGTGGAATTATCTGCAGACAATGGCCCATGGCTATGCTTATATTCCCAAATTGTACCATATATTGGTACCATCCATTGCCTACAAAGGCCGGAAGCACTGAGCATTTGGGTAATATTTAAATCACTGAAGAGGACTCAAACAACCCCTAACATATAAATATAGGGTATATTTCGTCCTCAACCCCTCCGATAAAAGGAATAGATCCATTTCCTGGACGTTAGTATTCAATTTAAACCTGAAGGGCAGTCAATTTTCCACCTAATAACCTTTTTTCCAACGCAAAATATAATGTTTTAATGCAGCATCCATGTCATTCCAATTGATCCCTGTCATAACACCATTGTCCAAGTCTGTCATCATGTTTCATTTGGTTCATGAAACAAAATACACATAGACAAGAACTAGATTTCCATCCAAAGTGCACATCATAAGATATCCAGGGGGGGGGGGGGGACAAGTCCCAATATATACAATGCAAGAAAAGGGCTATCTGCTCCCATTTGAAAGTGGGTATTCCAACATCCAAAGGATATTTATATAATACTGAAGTCGCTTGGTACTATTCTCTTAGGAAGGACACAGCTAGCTTGTGACCGATTGAATTAAATTGTATTATAAAATATTGTGAAAACAATAGTCAATCCTATGAAATGTCCAATGAGATCATCAGTATCATTGTATACTGGAACCAATGTCCTGGAGCCCTGGGCAGAAGTGATCCAGAGGTCAGGTTCAACTATGGTCTGGATGTTCCTGAATCCTCCGGCGAAAAAAAAGGAAATATGGCCTATGATACTTCCAATCCAGTAAACACAATGTCAATGCTCCAAGAATACCTCTGAGAAAATCCAGCTGTCTATTATGTATCATAAATACATGTACTCCAGCAGATCTAGGAGCTCCAGATCCATGGGATCCGGATCCATGTGCTCCAGACAAATATTTTATTATTAAATATCAATAGTATTTAAGACTGGAAGAGATCCAGAGTCAATACACAGAAAGTGCAACACTGGCAAATCAACTCACTGGAAAGAACATAGAAAGAATAAAGTAAAGAGAGAATACTTTGCAAGTCCAGTTTTATTCCTGATCAACCCTTGAGGTGAGGTTGGGTCCTTGTTCCCAATCTGAGATACATGAAGCTCAATGCAAAGGTCATAAATATTTTAGCAAGTAACATAAGGTGTTATAATATGAACCAGGAATATATAAATAAATACAATGAGGAAATAAGTATAAACTTCGTCATAAATTAGAGTTACATAAGAGATGGTCGAGGTCTGGAAGCTCTATCATTAACCATTAATTAGTTATAAATAACATAATGAACTAATATAAGCATAGAATAGCAGCAGTCCTGGACATGTAGCTCCTAGTGGCATCCGGAGGTACCATGGAGAGTCCCAGAGGCTTCCCGAAGCTTGCCCGGAGCATTACAGAGACAAAAAAGGTTTCAAAATATTAGCAAAGAATGATCTAATTTGGCAAGATCAAAACTGTATCGATTGATTAATGTATCTCGACTGGGTATTGATAGGCAAGAAAGCACATGAATATCATTCAAAAGACATTATTTTGAGTTTCAACTGAGAATTATGAGATAAAAATAATGGAAGACTGATCAGAGATACTTAATATGATACTAATTATAGCGCTAAAAATGTATTGCCAATGTATATCAAAGGTTAATTTAAATGTAACAGTGTACCCCTTTCGTCAATGACGACTTGGGAATTGTTCACTGTACATGAATAATGTAAACCCATCAGAGAAAATGGAGACCTCCCTTAGTTGGAGAACCGTCAGCGATAAGGATTCAACGATAAAAGTTTCTAAATCTAAATCTAAATCTAAATCTAATCTAATATGACTGGAATTCAAGTTTAAATTTCAAGTTGATAATACAATCAATTGTATCAACTATTCCTGACGATACAATACAGTGTCCAGTCTACGCTTATAGATCCTGAGGTACTAAGCTAGATTGGCCGTATTCAAGGAAACGAATCCTGAAGGATGTTCCTGATCCAAGTAATTTACAATGGACATGTTTGAACATGGTTCTTGAATATTGTTGTTGTGACGATTTTTTTAATTCATCTTTGAGGTTCAGCTCGTTGTTGCCATCGTTTTTCGTTTATATCGAGGTGGCGGTCAACTTGCTTTATAGTATGTCCTTTTTCATTGATTTTATCTAATATTTATAACCTCCTCCTAAGCTCTCCCAGTAGGTATATTTGAGACTAGGGTCGTTACAACCTAATTGATCTCTTGGTACTCTAAAAGCCCATTTTTTTGCTGTGTATGAAGTCGCTAGAAAATGCACAATTCACCTTCACTAATCCTTTCAAACAACCCAAATCAACGGTTTAAATACATTTCAACATAAACAAACCTAATTATACAAATGTGAGGTAGACACATTTCCAGATACATAAGGAATAATGG
Source organism: Sthenelais limicola (assembly GCA_942159475.1). Classification (NCBI taxonomy): domain Eukaryota; kingdom Metazoa; phylum Annelida; class Polychaeta; order Phyllodocida; family Sigalionidae; genus Sthenelais; species Sthenelais limicola. Next base: position 17,581,859 of record OW804099.1, on the reverse strand, counting down.
GATGTTTAGGGACTTGTGGCTGTTTGCATTTTTCTCTTGGGGAAAATTTCTAAAGTTCTTACCTCCCCACTAGCTAAGCTCCTATTATACATATAATTGGTCAGATTTTCAGAAAATGTACAATTGGCAGCTCTACACAGTTAGGAAGTTCTGCGAAATTAGGCTGAACAATGAAGAAACCGGGTATATCTAAGTATATTTGGTATCACATTGATTTAAAGTATCAGTTCTGTTATGTTAAACTGAATTTTGAAGCTCGTTTTTGTCTTAAATATGGGTTATTTAAGAGGATTGGTGAAGGCGAATTGTACATTTTATGAAAATCTGACACATATATAATAAACGTTGTTGATATGAACCCTGTTTGTATGATTCCACAATGATAATAATAGTATCATACAGTTTTATTATCGTTATCTAAAATGGCATACACTTGGTTAGTTAGTCAATAAAGAGTCAAATATCTCTATACTCAATCTAAGAAAGTAATGGGGAAGGTAAAACATATATAGCTGTTTATTTTGTCACATTAATGATGCTAAAGAATGATGTGAAAAAAGAATGATGTGACCATATCATGTGGTCACATGTTACGGTGAAATATATTGAGGAAAGCCCTATGTAAACTATGGACCCTTGTGTCGACATTTTCACACACGAGAACATTAAACCTAATTATTTTCCCCTCTAAATACTTAGACAGAATTTATATTTACATTCAACCAATACAAGTATGCAAGTCAACAAGTAACAAGATAAAAGTGGGAAAGAATGTGATATATTCTAAATGTATTTGGGTTATATGTGTATATGGCCAGAGGGTCTATGACCTGTGACCCTTACACAAGGGTGATTCACACTCCTGACCCAGCTTTGGACATCTGATCTAAGAAAGAGTAAGAAGTATGAAGTTAATCAAACCTAAGTTTATTAGAGACTGAAACTAATATTCGTGAAGTATATCATGAAGGCTCTGATATTAAAAAGAACTAGCACAATTGTGGATGTCAAATATCCCAACCGCGAACCACAGAATGTAAGACAAACCTAAAAAAGCTGTTATGTAGAACAGAGGGGACATCTAGTGGTTCAAATAAACACTACCTGACTTTGAACAGATACTGGCCTAAATCTAGCTGGGTTCACGGAAGTCAATCAAATGATAGATCAGAACAAGTCCTACGTCATTTTAATATAGAGGTCCTTGAGATCTGTGTAAGCCATCTTGGAAGTTAAAGAGTCCTGTACATGCAGCCAGTAAAAAACCTTTTATAACCTTGGGCAGAGCATTGAATGTCGTAAATCCACGAATAGTACTCCGTAGAATGACCTTAGAAAGGGAGTGAGTGAGATTGGTTGCTTTACGCCCTTGTCAACACATTTAACCATATTAAAAATAAAAATTCCCAAGACTGAATCGTTCCGCACCGAGTAGGAGAGTGCCGGAACGTGGGAACCACATAGTTACCAGGTTGCTACCAACAGAGTTCAGGTGTCAATGCAATGAATATATATATACATATATTTAGTAACATATATAAGGATAGATATCAAGGGCAGGAGAGCTGAGAGGGAGGCAGTTTATGATCATACCCAGGAAATAGAGATAGAGAAGAAGGGAGAGAGAGACAGAGAAAAGTCACAGAAAGGCACTTTATGGTCATACCCAGGACGTTGACCTTAGAAAGGCAGCCATACATTTGATTTGCTTGATACCCCATGAATGGCAACATTCCTACACAGGGTTACAGTTACACGTGTCACATAAGGTCAAATGTGTTTCTGGTTCACTTCTAGCCCCCCCCCCCCCCCCCACACACACACACCTGGCCTTACCCACCAAACACAGACGGGTAAGATTCTCAGAAAATGTACAATTGGCAGCTGTAGACATTTAATAATTCTGTTAAATTAGGCTGCAATTTGGACAATACTAGGTAAATTCAAGTATATTCGGCATTGAATCGATTCTAGCAATCTGTTTGGTTAGGTTGGACTTTATTTGAACTTTATTTTCGTCTGAAATTTGGACTATTTGAGACGATTGGGGAAGTTGAATTGTACATTTTCTGAAAATCTGACCCAGTCTACACATCCTATGAAAACCTGACCTGTCCTGGCTTTTTTCCCCCAAATAAAACACCTTAATCAAAATCATAGATTTTCCTAATTCAACAAAGAATTGTTACAATATGTTTGAATCAGAAACATAATTTTTTCTGGCCTTATGTGCACAAATTATGAGATAGCAACTGTAATAGTCTGCAGTGTTGATAATATATCCAGTATATGGGTCACTTGTAGTAGGTCAGCTGTATACAAGTTTAATATAAGTTGGTGTATAGGGAATGTTAGCTGCATTACCAGCCCTTCCTTCCTTCCATACAGACAGATTTGATACTTTTCAAAGCCTAAATTGATTTAACAGTCAGGTATGTTTATTTATTGTTCAAACCTTATTAAGATATCAGTTTTTGCTTTAAATATATACATATTGAAGGCCTTACTGAAACGGGACGTTCCCATTTCCTGGATGTTCTATAGGTTTTTCTAAATAATTCATGTTTCATGTGATGTGTTCCAGGAAAATGAGTCACAAGTCGCAGAATTGATATTTTTCAAAGTGTTTCAATTATAAGATATCTTGGTTGGAATTTTCTTACTTTCGCAGGGTTTAGCACTAAATAGTCATCTGAATCTATGTATTTATTAGGTGTCTTAGTGTTTACTATCATTCGATTCGGTCTTCTTTTCTTATACCACGATTGGGGGTTGTACATGCTGCAAAGGAGTGGATACATGCTATTGTGTTTTGTCAAATGGATCCACGCGTGATAATACAACATGTTTTTATAGTAAATGTATCAAGGCTTCCTATTGGTTGAGCCTGTCAATGGCTCATCACTGATTGGCCAACCGCTCTCAATGGGCTGGTTACTGATTGGTTGATCTAGAGCAGAAAGAAGCGTCTGCTAAACATAAACAATGGAGGAAGATTGCGGAAATTTCGAGGTGGTGTTAGATGAAGAAAATGAAAATGAAAACTATTATGTGAGTAACATCAGAGATTTGAAGCGATATATTGAAGATTCTAAGAGCAAGAATACACAGAAGAAGATCAAATCTGTGGTGCACAAATTCGAGACATTTGTCAAATCTGAGGGTGTTCCAGAGGGAGAAATACTTCAACTAGAGCCGGCCAATCTGGATAGATTGATAGGTAAGGTTTTTCCCATGCTTTTAGATCGAGTTAAATATTACAGGATAGTCTATTATATTATAATATTATAGATGATATTGAATTATAATAAAGGTAATAAATTGTTGTTTAATATTTTTTAGGCAAGTGGCTCTTGAATGATAGAAAGAAGGACGGGCAAGAATATGAGCCTGACACACTGAATTCTAATTTTCGAGCCCTAGAGAAATACCTAAATGATAATGGATATGGTCGAAGTTTGGTTACTGATGAGGCATTCAAGAAGTCTAGAGATATACTAGCAGCAAAACGAAAACACTTGAAGGGCATTGGACTTGGAAATAAAAAAAATAAAAGTGAACCCCTTAGTGTTGAAGATGAGGAGCAAATGTGGGAGAAGGGAGGGTTGGGTGATGATGACCCTGACGTATTGCAGAGAACTGTCTGGTATCTGTTGACAAAAAATTTGGGATTTAGAGGATGCCATGAAGCTCGCCAGTTGTGCTTTGGTGATTTGGAGGAAAAGGTGGACGAAAATACCCATACATACTATGAATGGACAGAGAAATTCTCCAAAACTCGACAGGGAGGGTCTAGCTGTCGACCTTTCAACCCTAAGATTTTCAGAGATGTAATGAAACCAGAAAGATGTCCTGTTAAACTAATAGAGGAATTTATCTCACATCGACCTAAAATGATGTGTCAAGAAGACAGTCCCTTCTTCATTCAGGTACGTTTTGTTTGATAGATGATATTTGAAAATGATAAACTCTCAATAATAATAATAAAATCATAATTCAACTAATAGATATTGGTCGATTTACTGTTTAATATCTAAGGCTATAATTTCCGAGTGACTAGGCTTAGACTATACAAATATTTTTCAAATCTTTTTTTTTCAGGTTAATTGTGGAAAAAGCCCTGGGGAGAAAATATGGTACAAATGTCAAGCATTGGGAATTAATAGTTTGAGTACATTTATGAAGGGAATTGCAGTTGTTTCTGGTATATCATCTCACTGAAAGATCACTAATCACAGTGTTTGAAAAACCAGCTGCAGCCATCTCCTTCATGCTGGTGTGCCGCCAACAGCTGTAGCACAACTATCAGGGCACAAAAATGTTGCCAGCCTAAATCATTATAATGTTTTAAATTTTCGTCAACAACAACTGATGTCAAACGTATTGGCTAGTACAGAAAATAACAGTATGCTTCCTGGATCTCGACAACTTTCAGGAAATAATTCAGAGAAGGGCCCAGCTATTTGCCTCCTGTTTTTAAGTTCAAGTAGCGACGACACAAGTGACAGTAAACCCAATGATAGAAAGAGGGCTTTCAGTGAAACGCCTGTGTTCCATATAAATAATTCAGGATCTGGTTCGATACAATTCATTTATGGGGCCCAACCCAATCTCCATAAGATCTCAAATAATGAAGAACTACGTAGTTCACAACAAGTAGCCATTGAGAATCGTGCAAATTCACCAAAACGTTTCAGAAGAATTTTGCCATTAATCTACAGTGATAGTGAGAGTGATTAGGTTTCCACTCGGTTTCCAGCAGATTGTGATGTACATGAATGTAAATAAAGAGCTTCAAACTGCATCCTCTTGTCAATGAATCAAATAAAAAAGCCTATTTTTATTTAATAATATTATATCCCACTGACGTGATATGAAGCCCTACCATATATTCAAGCTGCAGCTACGTAATCCATGAGCTGTGACAGTATTGACAGCAACTGTTGCTGTCTGTCTTAGTTCATAAATTCTTGCAGTGATGGCGCTACATTTGTTCCTTAGCCAATCAGCTATTCGCTTGTATAGAGCTTTGGTATCAAAATCAATATGGGGGGTCCTTGGAGCGAATCGAGGTAAATAAACAGTTTGTTTATCAATTTAATTCTTAAATATGAAATCGTGGTATAAAAATAGGATGTAACTCGATTAGTTTCTGACTTACTGTATACGTTGCCCACTCATTTTTTTCAACCAGGTATCTTACGAGAAGCCGCAGGCTTCGAGTGAGATGTCTGGTCGAAAAAAACGAGTGGGCAACGTATACAGTAAGTCAGAAACCAACCTCGTTACATCCTATCATAAAATATCACGCTATCTCAAAATCCATATTTTGCGACTCATGACTAATTATCCTAAATCGGATCACATATTCTCATACTCTCATTTTGTGGGTTGGTTGTCAGTCATCATTGTTGATGCTCCAACTCTTTCTGTATGAAACAATTAATGTTCACATGTATGTCATAGGATATGTTTAACAAAGGGTATACCAGATGTTCCATAACTATCAATTTTCTAAGGAAAACAATCTTGATGATATTGTAAAATCCTCACTTAGAGTTTGCAAGTTTTGGATCTTTAATTTTAAATTTTGGGTCTCATTCAGAAATACATCTGCCACGCCCCCCTACCGAAACCAAATTTAATAGTCCTCAACTCTAAATTAACAAAAATTACTGATTCAGTAATCTATAAATCACAAATTCGATGGAACAACCTCAGTCCGGAAGCGCATAGAATCGAAGACAAATATGCGTTCAAGGAGTACACTGAATGTCTTCTATCCCATTTTTAGATAAAAGTCTACTGGTTGGGTACCTTGCCTTCACCCCTGCATTTCTATATATATCTGTATTCATATTTGTACTGCTACATTTCATATATTTTGTAAATAGTGGGTGTAAACACACACGCACTATCTCAACCTGTGCCTTATGTAGCTCGCACATACAAAAACCTGTGCCTTATGTAGCTCGCATATAAAACTTCCTGCGATTATAGAACTTACCTCAATTTGGCTAAAACAGTCATATATATTAGTATTTATATCTTGTTCAGTTTAATGTAGTGAATATTGAATGACAAATAACTTAGGTCACATGTTAAGGTTGCAAATGAGGGCAACTTGTTTTAGTGACTCCTCATATTATCAGCCTCTTACCTTATATAGTTACTGTCAATATTATCTTATATATCTTTGTTGTGATCATTAAGTATAGTTAATGTCAATGCAACTCTACCGCGACCACTGTATCTCCTTGTTATGATCATTAGACTGTCACACTTACTTTTAGACTAAATGTCTCCTCTGTGGCATAAACTGATAATTTGAATGGATAATGTTGAATAGCTACACATCTACTTGGCTTGATGTCATTTAATGGTGTGAGTTCTGTAGTCTCACAAGTTGGTCAGTCAACCTGATGTTGTTATTACCAAATATCGACATGAAATCACATCCTTCCACAATGTAAATAACCATCTCACATCTCATCACATCTCTTGCAATGTATGTATTATGTAAACGTTTTGTACCAGTTTGTAACTTTTTCTGTTAATACGTCAAAAACCTAATCGGCACTCTTTGGGAGACTTAGAATTCTAGACCTGAGTGACCGCATTGTATATTCCATCAGCAATAAAGGATTTTTTTTTTTTTTTTTTTGAACTACCTTTCTTCACCGCCACACGCTCATGAGTGTCCTTCTAGGGTCCAAAGTACAAGCCCCAGTCTATGTCACGGTTATCTTAGATTTTTATTACGTGGGAGGGAGGGGAAGGGAACTGACCAGCATGATCAGCAAAGGGATGGGGCACTAATCAAGCCAGGGAGGGTGAGGGGAGGGGAGAGATAACTAGCTATAACTGACTGGACATGGCACAGAGTTATTGGTCAGGTGTGATGCTGGTCACTCCGGCCTCGTATTCATTTATATGAGTCTATTGTTAACCTGCGGCTGATTGGATTCCTTATCTATCCATGTAATTAATTGGTCCAAGCGGGATAAGCCAATCAGCCCAGGCCCTATGTAATAGTTGTAATCTGCTCGCATTTAAAATAAAAGATTGGGTTACAACCAATCTCTCTTAACTGGTTCGGTTTTGGCCTTGAGACATACATCTCTGTGTGTTGTGTTGATCAATTTCTCTCCCAACTGCTGACCCTACTTATTTCTTGAAAAATGATGCACAATTCTTCAATATTATACCAGATCTTTTATATTTGGATGATATGGATTGATTTGTTTATATTATATATCAATATATATTGTGAACTATCAATGGCAATTTGCCCAGAGATTCGGTGTTCTAGTATAAATGAAGAAGTCAGAGAAGTTGTTTGGATGGTTGTCACAGGCCAGGCAGCAAGGTGTGTCCCCCTTTAAGGACGGGAGGTATTGATATTCAATACAAATACTGCATTAATGCAGCCTCCCGTCCTTAAAGGGTTAGCTAGTGCTGGGCGCTTTATTTATAGTCGAACAGGTTAATTAATTCATTAGTAACAATGGATCCTAGCAATGCTTTCCCTGGCGTTGTCCCCTTATGATTGGCTGAGAGGGATTCCTGTACCCCATGAACTTGACCTCCCAGCTCTCTCCCATGCCAAGGTCATGCGTTGTTCACATGATAGTTGGTCCCTTGCTCTCACCCCCCCCCCCTCCCCTCCCATTACTATTGACCCAAGCATGAAGCCTCCCCTCCCTTCCCCAGTCCCTTCCCCCCACCTACTAATGAGTTTAGCACAGGGAACACTAGATAATTCTATTTTTGGTTGCTAAGACAATCAAGCATGTATACACACAACAACAGGTGTCCAGCATTACCTCCCTCCCCCTCTCCACCCAGGTCCCGCGTGGCGGCCGAGGCCCAGGCGGAGGGGAGGGGGGGGGGAGGGGGGACGGCCATTTTAGCTGGTAAAACCAACCCAAAAGGATGCAATTCTTTACAATATACTGATATTATACTATTGGTCAATACTAGGTAAATTCGAATATATATGTGGCATTGCATTGATTCCAGCAATCTGTTTGATTAGGATGAACTGTATTTTGAACTTTATTTTCGTCTGAAATTTGGATTATTTGCAAGGATTGGTGAAGGTGAATTGTACATTTTCTGAAAATCTGACCCTATGACCCTTTATAGAGACATGCAGAGAGTGGCAGTGATAGGAGCAGGGCCAGCAGGGCTGGCAGCACTAAGGAGACTGACTGAGCAGCCTTTAATGTATACACCAGTGGCCTATGAGCAGGCAGGTGAGGTGGGAGGTACATGGGTGTATACAGACCGGGTAGGCACAGATGAGGAGGGCTTCCCCTTACACTCCTCCATGTACCACAGCATGAGGTAAGCTCCCAATCTTACACTCCTCCATGTACCACAGCATGAGGTAAGCCAGCAATCTTACACTCCTCCATGTACCACAGCATGAGGTAAGCTAGCAATCTTACACTCCTCCATGTACCACAGCATGAGGTAAGCCAGCAATCTTACTTACACTCCTCCATGTACCACAGCATGAGGTAAGCCACCAATCTTACACTCCTCCATGTACCACTGCATGAGGTAAGCCACCAATCTTACACTCCTCCATGTACCACAGCATGAGGTAAGCCACCAATCTTACACTCCTCCATGTACCACAGCATGAGGTAAGCCACCAATCTTACACTCCTCCATGTACCACAGCATGAGGTAAGCCACCAATCTTACACTCCTCCATGTACCACAGCATGAGGTAAGCCACCAATCTTACACTCCTCCATGTACCACAGCATGAGGTAAGCCACCAATCTTACACTCCTCCATGTACCACAGCATGAGGTAAGCCACCAATCTTACACTCCTCCATGTACCACAGCATGAGGTAAGCCACCAATCTTACACTCCTCCATGTACCACAGCATGAGGTAAGCCACCAATCTTACACTCCTCCATGTACCACAGCATGAGGTAAGCCACCAATCTTACACTCCTCCATGTACCACAGCATGAGGTAAGCCACCAATCTTACACTCCTCCATGTACCACAGCATGAGGTAAGCCACCAATCTTACACTCCTCCATGTACCACAGCATGAGGTAAGCCACCAATCTTACACTCCTCCATGTACCACAGCATGAGGTAAGCCACCAATCTTACACTCCTCCATGTACCACAGCATGAGGTAAGCCACCAATCTTACACTCCTCCATGTACCACAGCATGAGGTAAGCCAGCAATACATAGATTTCACTGACATCACGGCCGTCGCCATGTCCCGGGGCTCGTTAGATGGCTATACATGTACGCTGTGATACTTGAAAATACCATTTTCTGGCTGTTTTAACCTTTACCAGTTTTAATGTTCCTCAACAATACCTTCTTGATAGGTTAGATAATCTTCCTTTAGTGTAGTATTCCCATGTATCCACTCTTGTGAGCTCAGGTTAATTAACTTTGTTTTGCTAACCACGCCATAGACGGCAAGGATATCCTTGACCCTAGAGATGGTGGCAGTAGGCTTCCCCAGCCACCCGGGTGACGTCATGTGATATCTATGTATAGGCAATCTTTCTGTAAGGCAGGTATATTGGTACAGCTGTGAGAAAGATAGACAACATCATATCAATGTTAGAACTAAAGAACCAAAAAAGCCTTATTGTATCCTTAGATTTCTCTAAGGCTTACGATTCGATCAGTTGGGACTTTATGGTAAGAGCTCTTAAAGATCATGATATAATCTAAGAATTTATTGAATTTATCAAAACCTTATGAAGTAAATCTAAACAGTTTACTGCAACAAAGGATTTTCTTCTGAGTGGTTTGCGGTGGAGAGAGGGATGAAACAGAGAGACCCGATTTCATCCATCCTATTCACCATCGTAGTCGAAAAATTGGGTCTCCTCCATCAGGGGCCATAAAAGTGAGCTATTTTGAGGGTGGCCTCACCTATCTTACCCACTCTGCAAAAACTGGTCTTATGTGTATCAGATTTTCAGAAAATGTACAATTCGCTTTCACCAGTCCTCTCAAATAGACCAACATTTAAGACGAAAATAAGCTTCAAAATTCAGTTTAACATACCAGAACTGATACTTTAAATCAATGCGATACCAAATATACTCAGATATACCCGGTATTCATCATTTTTCAGCCTAATTTAGGGAGGAGCTGCCAATTGTACATTTTCTAAGAATCTGACCCATGTAAGGGGGACACAAGACTCATTTTTGTAGAGTGGGTCACTTGAGTTGTAAGGCCTTTAGTGAAACCCAAATATATTAAAATAGCCTTAAATCATTCTCAGTGTGAAATATTATTTTCATCTAGGTTAACAAAATATTTATCTTTATTACACGACTAAAAGGCATTTGACGATTACAGTTTGGTTGTTTTTGATATATATTGAATAAGGCTTCATGAAATTCCACATTTCCTGCAGTGGCTTCATATATTGCTCGCTGTCAATTAATCTTCAAATTCTTGTATAAATGTAACAGCAGTAGGATATTTATTTATTTCTACAATATGAGTAAATCTAGGAAGCATGTTGTGCCATAATGGTGGAGATGTACAGTTTTAGAATGTAACAGAATATAATGACATTTGATATCAGATTATAATAAAGGAGCACAGAGAGTGTGAAAATGTGAGGGTTGGATGACTTGTTTCACATTATTCTGGAACACATTGGTAAAATAGGCAAAGAATAATGCAAATTTGGATTAAGATATTGTTGAAGGGATCAATGCATTCATTTGCTTCTGGGTATCCCCGAAAACAACAGAAAGACTCATATGATAAATTATATACTTTTGCTAGCTAGATCCAAGTTTTATAATTACAAAATATACTTCTTCAAATGTTTAAGGGAATTGCAGAGGAAGGACAAAGTGAATGTACTTCTAGATGACAATCGCTTAGGAGTTGAGTTATTTCTTGAGAGACAGAATGAAACACGTTTTGTCAAATGTAACAGAATAGTGTTATGATTACAGCTACCTGATAATGATATTTATTTGTAAGGACAAACCTACCCAAGGAGATTATGCTGTACCCTGGTTACCCATTCCCAGAGGGCCCGCGGTCCCACATAATGAGAGAGGAGGTGCTGCAGTACCTCAATAACTTTACAGACCACTTCAAGCTCAGGCAGTATATCAAGGTAAGGCATTAGATGGTAAAATCCTGACACAAAGTTAGAGGATTTATTTTTTATTGGATCCCTTAGCTAACCCAGTAATTAATTGGCCCAACCACGATAGTCCAATCAGCCCATGCCCTGTGTCCTTTGTTGTAATATGTCTAGTATATAAGCAAAAAAACTAATTACAGCCGTCCTCATTTAACTGGTTCGGTTCTGGCTTGAAACATACATCTCTGTGTGTTGCGTTGATTAATTTCTCGCTCAACTACAGACCCAAAATATTTCGGAGAATGACCCTGAAGATAAGATAATGCATGCCAGAAGCTCAGGCAATATGTGATCCGTTTTAGGAAAATGAGTCGTAAATCACCATTATATTTGAAAAGAGGAGATCAAGGTGATTTCAATGATAGTAAACACCGGGACACCTGGTTAGTATTTATATTCTTAGTTTGATATTTTTATTTCTAAAAAAACTTTACAATGTTTCTCGGTGGTATTTACCAGTAAACTAACTTAATATACTCCATACACATGTCTTAAAAACGAATGTCCTGAAATTTGTGACATGATTAATTTGATTCATATGACCACAAGTGCTAAACCCTCCAAAAATCAGAACATTTAAATAAAGAGATTTTGTGGAAAAAATACTTAGACAAATATCAATTTTGCGACTCATTTTCCTGGAACACATCACATAATATCAAGGTTTTATTGTAATGTCAACATGATGATGTATATAATAGTGTGAGAATTCTTCAACATTTTAGTTACTGTAGGATTGAGGAAGTGGGATTCAGAATATAGACAGTATTACCCATATATTTATAACAAATTATCAAAATACATTTATTGGTATGCAGAATGAAATTGTTTTGTATTAAATTATCAATGTTTGCAAAATTTGTCAAATACTGAATGTACTGATTATATGATGGATGATCCAAGAAGATCAAATTCTAGATTGAATCTATTCGATGAATACATATTTGTGTTGCTATCCATTGCTACAGTCCCACGACTATTGGGCACAATGTGTCCTCGTTTCTGGAAGAAAATGCTATAGGATTAACCTTTAGGACAGTGGGACATTAGGGATTGGTCAGAACTTGATACCTGTGTTACTGATTCCAAACAAATCCTATAACAAAACCCTTTTGTCCTTAGCAAGGCTTGCGGATGTTTCTGCAAAAACAAAGCCTCAACCCACAGCATAGACCCTTTTTTTCGCAGAGTGGGACAATTAAATGAACAGTAGTTTCTCAACTAACATAAGGGTCAGATTTTCTGAAAATGTACAATTGGCAGCTCTACACATTTAGTTAATTCTGCTAAATTAAGATGAAAAATGAAGAATACCGGGTATATAAAAGTACATTTGGGATCGCATTGATTTAAAGTATCAGTTCTGTTATGCTAAACGGCATTTTGAAGCTTATTCTTGTCTTAAATGTGGGTTGTTTAAAAGGATTGGTGGAGGCGAATTGTACATTTTCTAAAAATCTCACCCATAAGTTAGTTCCATATTTCAAATTCCATATTTTCGGTTGTAATTGGATTTGCAAAGTTGACAAATTTAGGACAAAAATTGTTAGAATTCAAAAGAGAATGTGAAACTTTGCTAATTTCATGATCTATGCATTAAAAAACATTTGAAAAACATTTAAATTACAAAACACATGAGAAATATATGTAGAAGGATATCAAATTATGCTTGTGATAAAAACACTATCATTTCCAGGTGTGCACAAAAGTGTTAGAATTGTAGAGGCCACAATGACAGGAAACTTGAATAAATTTATTTCCAAAACAAACAGAGCAAAAAAAATATGTTTGAGGGTGAGGTTGCCATCTGAGCACGATTCTGTCTTCTTGAAGTTGAGGACAGCAGTGGTGCAGGTTGCGCCGGTACAGCAGGAGGCAGGGCCAGAGAGGTGGGAGGTCACCACCCGGGAGCGGGGCTCACAAGTGGAGGAAACCCAGCTCTTTGATGCTGTCTTCATCTGTAATGGGTAAATACTAGTGTAGTGAACTACTTCTGCTATAGGTGGTTCCACAGTATACTGACATTATAGGGTCTATCCATTGCTGCGTATGTTTTGATATTGCTTAGTATGGAGCGTATGAGCTGAGTATGGGCCACCACCCCCCATGCGTTTGTGTGCATGCTTTTGAGCAACGTGCGGTCATACACAAGGGTATATCCACTGGTGAGTATGGGGTCGGGAGTGTGAGCCAGCAGCTATATGCACGGCTGTACTCTTCCCATACTCAAGCCATACTTAGGGCCTATATACGCAGCAGTGGATAGACCCTATTAGCCATCCATCTTGGATAACCTTTGTGTTATAACTATACAACTAAGTTTTGACCACGCTCTGTTTGAATGAGTGTTATCTTGAAGACCAACACAGTTATAAAACACATAAAACAGCAGCAAGCCAGGCTGGACTTGAACCTCATATCCATTACACAAGTATATACATGCACGTACGTACATATACTTATGTTTATGTTTCTAGGTTATTGTTTACTTGATTCAATACCTCCTAGGTATAAATTGAGTCAAACCAAATAAGGTGAAGTCATACAAGAGAAGAACAAACGGGACAGAGACAGAGTGAGACAGAGAGGGAGATGATGTGAAAGCACAAGCTTTTGTTTTTGTTTAAAAGCAAAGGGAATAAACAATATTTTGATGTTATTTCATATTGAAATCTTGCATTTTCAGGGATAAGCTTTTTAAATTAAAAAAAAATTATTTTTTCTAATTACTGAACTATCTCAATAAACCATTTCTATCTCTATTTCTTTCCTTGCTACCTATCGTTCGGCTCAACTCGTATCGACGACCAATCACAACTTCAGCACACATTCTTACACATGTGTACACATGTGCAACACTAACGTCCCTATACAAAGCTTGTACAAACCTCACTTTGTAGGCACAACGACTGACAAAGGCCCACTTAGGTTGAAACGCGTTGAGTTAAGTTCAATAAAAAGTGCTTCAAAATATCCGGACCGGAGTTATCTTAACTGGGTTTACATACCTAATTTTTTTTTTTTTTTTTTTTAATTATTTATTCATCCAGGTGTTATAAACAGGGTCAGGCATTTGCCTTCCCTTTTCATATTTACATTTAAAGTTTGAATGATTCTTATCCTTGCTTATAACTTCAGCCATAACTCAGAACCACGGGTCCCTGATATCCCTGGTATAGAGACCTTCACTGGGCATGTGCTACACAGCCATGACTACCGCCATGCTAAGACATACAAAGATACAACGGTCTTGGTGCAAGGTGCAGGTATATCTGGCCTAGACATAAGCCGTGACCTGGCAGAATACTGTAAGCAGGTAAATCAAATTTGTTGGTTATAGCCAGCAAGGTGCAATGTGAAACCAGGCAAGGTGGTGGGTGGTAACACATGTATACCATTATGTGATGTGTTTCAGGGAAATAAGTCACAATTCGCAAAATTGGTATTTTTCAAAGTGTTTATTTTGCAAGATCTCTTTATTAGAATGTTCTGATTCTTGATGGGTGTAGCACTCATAGCAAGGTTTGGGGTTCTGCTTTTTTCTTTGTCCTTTCTTATCAGTTTTGATTTAGTGCTGGGCTGAATTTTGCCGTGGGTGCAACTAATTAAATTGTGCCCTTAGGATCTCCTAGACCACAGTCACTTGGAGCTCACAAACCACCTGTCTCAGACCTTACATTGACTAAGCAGTTGATTTTTTGGGTCACCATTCCAATCACTCTTCATTGGAAGATTTCAAGTGTTGGCAACAGAAACCAAAAATTGGCTGGAAGACCTGGGACATTTAGAAGTGCAAATTGATTAATAGTTCAATATTAAAAGGGCTACTTGTTTTATAGAAAACATTTCCTGTTAATTATTCCAATTTTTCACCATAAAACCAGCAGTGGGATCCATAGATACATACATACATGTATACATACATACATTTGTCCTTCAGAAAACAATCAATAATATTCTTGCAATATTTCTTGCAATATGAATAATGATAGAAAATGTTTTTATTGCTGAAGTTCATATGTGACTCTACATGTGAATACTCCAACCATACAACAAGGTAAATCTCTCTTTATTCTCAGGTGTACTTGTGTGGCAGGAAGCGACTGGATAAGGACCAGTTCCCAGCCAATGTAAGCATAAAGCCAGAGCTGGAGTGTGTGGCAGGGGAGCGACTTGTGCTGCAGGGTGGGGAGCAGCTGGTGGGGGTTGATGTCATACTCTACTGTACAGGCTACCACCACACCTTCCCCTTCTTCTCACCAGGGTGTGGCACAAGCACAGAAGGAGGCCGGGTGTACCCATTGTACAAGCACATCATCCATGCACTGCACCCCACACTGTGCTTCATTGGTATACCAAAGAGGAATTCACCCATCCCTCAGATGGACCTTCAGGTAACCTATAATGTTTTTTATTATATGCGCATGCTATATGAGAGATGCTATAAGTGGGGTGCTATAATAATATTCATATAGGACGTGTCCTATAGAAATGTAGTTGTCTAAAAATAGCTCTGTTGATATGCCTTGCGGAGCATTAAATTCTCTACCTAATGATATAAGTTTTATTAATGTAGCTCAAGAAATGGCCGCTATATGAATGTTTTAATTCAACAATATTAGTAGGACTAAATACTGCTTGATCACACAGTGGGCACTGTTGTAGGCCTATGAACGGAGCTGTTAGCGGGGCTGTCAGCGGGGCCCTCTGAGACTTTTTTAATATTTTTTAAGTGATATCTGATGACATATGATCAAATTTTATGCACATATAATAAATAAAGAATGGAACTCACCGGCAATAATAAAAAATTTATTGGACTTGATTCGTCCACATAAGTATGATGCCGTAGGCAGAGTGCTTATATGGATGAATCAAGTCTAATAAATTTTTTATTATTGCCAGCTCGTCCCATTTTCTCTATAAATGTATCGCATAAAATTATTTTGTCCTCCTTATAACCTAAGTTAAAAATCAAAATTAAAGGTAACCGCCGGCAGAAATGGAATTAACTTTTCATATAGGCACGTAGACCCTTTTGTCGTTCCATTATTGTATATTGTATTAAGTCAGACAAATAAAAGATTCTCTTATCTTATCTTATAAGAAAGAACACTCTAGAGTTGGATATGTTGCATGTACATGCCATTAGTTGTATTAAGGTCAGATTTTTAGAAAATGTACAATTCGCATTCACCAATCCTCTCAAATAACCCCCATTTAAGACAAAATATAGCTTCAAAATGCTGTTTAACAGAACTGATACTTTAAATCAATGCGATACCAAATATACTTAGATATACCCAAGATTTATCATTTTTTTAGTAGAATTTAGCAGAAATTACTAAATATGTAGAGCTGCCAATTGTAAATGTTCTGAAAATCTGACCCATATACGCAACTCTCACAGCTGAACCATCATCATATGTCTTTAAAGTGTTAATTGCTGTCCAGCTCATGCAATATGCTCCTTCAACCAAGCTGAATGTATCATACATGAACATACATACTATATTTCACAAATTAAGATATCTGAAGTGACACATGGTAGAAACGACTGGTGTCCCCTAAGTGGCATCCACACAGGCTGGCTCATGACAACAAGAGAAACTTGAGAAATAGTGATATTAGTGAAGTATGAATAATGATGGGTGGATATATCTTTAAACTTAACCGACTGAACACTGACTCTGAACTCTGAACAATTCACCAACAAAAAATGTCGGATTATTACTAATTACTAAATTAACAGCAGATAATCTGTTGCACCCGTAGTGAGATGTCTACAAATTTTGATATTCTGACTTGGCTCTGGATCTTGTGTTACTTTAAACCCTAGTATTGTCTTTGAAACGAACAGATTTATGTACAACTTAATATCCCGTAACTAGTAGCAGGTATTAATAACTGTGGATACCCCAGGAAGACCTCAATTCTGAGAGGCTGGCGTCCCATTCTGAGCTATGTAAACTGTTTCGAATCAGAATAAAAATACAATATATATATATAAGGGAGACCATGTCCTATTAGCCAGATAATGTGAGCAACATATCAAGTACAACGCTAACATTACTGCATCTAAAGGCGTCACTATGTCACATTATGCATAGGTAATTAAGACCAACCCTGCATATAGAATGTAAGAAGCGCCGTCAATATGGTTGGACTCCCTATCCTCTTCTTTTGTCAAATTCATCCCTCACATAATAGTTCAAGTTTAAAGTTTAACAAGTTTTAAGTTTTCTAAGTATCTGATTATCAAATTCCTACTTCAAAGAGTTAAAAGTTAAAATGGCCAGTTTACTACTGCTATCTGTTCACCGATGGCCACTACCAAGACCGACTGAGACCACTATGTAGGGTACCTTAGGGTCCGAACCTAATGCAGGGTGATAGGTTTCGGTTAGCCTTGGGAGATGCATGGTGCTTGCATTATCCAGCTTATATAGCTTGCAATTGCCAGAAGAACAAAATGATTCCTTTTGCTAGAGTTTGTCCTAACCTAAATATAAACCTCCATTATGTCATTTGGTATAAATGTTTCTTTCCACAGGTGCGTTTTATGCTTGCTAGTTTGGAGGGCAAGATGATGCTACCATCAGAGAATGCCATGCTGGCAGACATAGAGGAGGACTATGCACAGGTGTTGTCTCTAGGCCTGCCCTCCCACCATGCTCATTCCATGGGCAGGCGGCGGGCTGCATATAACCGCATGCTTGCAGACCTGGCAAGCACTGCACCCATCCCTGCAGTAGATGAACAGATATTCATTGACATCATACATTGCTTTGAAACTGGACAACTGGACTTTAAAAAGTTCAACTACAAGATCATTAGTGATGAGGTATATGAGAAGACTATTGCAGAGGGGTGTTGATGTTAGTGTTGAATATCCATGTGTCAGTCATTAGATCTTAGGTGACCATGTCTCTCTACCTCTTGGCACATTTTTAGGCAATATATTTCAGGACTTTTATTCGTTTATCTTTGCAGGCTCAGGACTTGAGAGTAGAATGTCTTCAGATTTTGCTTGTGATTTCCATCTCTTGTATAACAATGATCATCTTTCATGATTTCTTTTATTGTCTAGCTATAATTAATAACCGTTTGATAGTTACTTATACATTTAGCACATAACAAGTCTTACACTTTCTATTGACACTTTCTCAAGGTATCATGCAAGAACATTATAATGTTATTGTATGGAAGCAAACTATTTGTATTTTGATGATTTGAGCAAACTGTGGAATTTCTATTTTGTATAAATCCCATGATGTCTCCTGCACCTTACATTCGCTAATAGGGGATTTGCACAGCTGCCATTTTGAGTCTTAATTTGCATGGAATTATGGGACTAATGGTATAGTATAAGATCTATAGAAAACATGCCATGTTCAGCATGGGATATTTACCAGTGTTCCAATGTGGATATCATGCATTTTGCATTATTCATCAAGGCAATTATTCATTAATCAATTGAATAATTGTCTGATAAGTGATATTCTAACTGATATGGGATGCCACTATTTTTCTATCAAAGTTGATATGTCTTGGTAAAACATCTCTATTGGTTTATGAGTTATGGAGTAATAATGCGCTTGAATTAAATATTACACACATCCCACACTGAAATTATGGTCTTGCACAGCAAGGTAGTCTGCAACCGAACCATTCCCCCAACCCTAAAATTAAACCCCCATCAGTGTTGTCACGGCTGGGCTGGTTAAAACTGGATCTTAGACATCCACCTTTCCCCCTCCCCCTCCAACTCCCACTGCTCCCCTGTGTTCTGCACATGCCCAGTGTCAAACCCAAACATGCACACAAGGGTAATTGCCCCCAGTAAAAACCCTGTGCAGTCCAGATTTTAGGTAGAGGTCAGAATTCAGGAGATTTGAGAGGACTCAAATCTGATTCTCAGGAGAGTGGAAGTGGGCTAACTGGAAAAGTTACAGTTAGTTCTACTGACTTTGTTTCTCTGACACATTTAATCTTCACCTGTAACTGATTCTAGAATACTTCAAGGTAAAATATATTATATTCAAACTACTTTTTTATTCACGTGACAAGTTTTTCAAGACACAAACACAACGAAAATTACCTTAACCCAATTAGTAATATATTATAATCAACAACCAACCAACCATAGGAACTTTACCAGTTATCAATACCCACTTACACATACCCACTACAACACCCCAGCAACCCATGTTCATGTTTACAGACTCCACCAAACCCGTTACTATATCTTATCTTTATTGAACCACTCAAAACTTTTAGTATTATATAATTTTAAATTATCAATTGTACAAAATAACAATTTTACAGCCCAATATAGCCTTCACTTTCTTTAAGTGCACGCGATAGATTAATGATATAAACATGTAGATGGGTTTTCATCAATTACACAAATTACCGTTTCATCATCAAATTACCGTTTCATCATCATGTCCCTTACATCATCTTTCAAAGTTTCATAGTTCATCAAAACCGGCATGTGCCCCAGAAGCAATAATATACATAATACAACAGTTGGATTTCAAACATTGCATCTTTGTCTGATGGTACATACGATTCCTTATCCTGAGAATATCTTTCATCAGCAAATAGGCAAAGATTTGCAAATAAATATAATCACATACTAATCAAACTTCTTTCAAAGCCCAACATTATGGCATTCCTTCACTTCTGGCTAGGTATTTACCACAGCTAAAAAGAAGTAACAAGATTGTCGGTGACTTCATGATAGCACTATCACCAAGGATGATACCTTCATTCGATTCTGGACTCCTAATTCAATTATCCCTCTGATGGTTGGGCAAAACATGCTTCCCTAACATATGTAGATGGTAAGATGTTGAATGGGATATGGGGCCCCTACAGAATGAGTGACCCCATGCGGATCGAGGTGCATTGCTGGGTTAAGGAGGGCATCAGGAAGATCCTTTTTGGGAGAGTTAAAATGATGTGGAACACCTGGCCTGTCAGGATTGAAATTATAGATGATACTAAAGGATGGTGCTCTCATCGGCCTAGTAAATCAGCCTGTGTTGATATGGTCATGAATGATTGTTACTCTTCTGTACCCTGCCAGCCACTCTATGGGTGAATTTTGGGAGAAAACATGTTGTTGTCATTTATTGATTTGACGGCCTAGCCTGTCAGAATTGTGTTGATGATGTAATGTAAAACTTTAACTGAGAATAAAAAAAATAACTGAGAATAATGTAAGTCAAGTAATGTAAGTAATATTTCCACTAAATAGAATCATTTAAATACTCCACTCAACCAGATTTAACCATTCAAATGGTTAAAACTGAGGCTCCTTTCCTACCAATTATACACATGTCATTGTACTCTGCAAGAATAGATTGTGTATTGTCATATTATTTTGTGTATCGATTAATAAACGTTTCTAAAAAAAATAAAAAAATAAAACAAGATGACCTGGGTTTAGTCTAATGCCAATGCTTCAATAATTCCATACAGTTGGGCTGTATCTAAAATGCCTTGGTCTTTTGCTACTATTTCTAGAGAAGTTGTCCTTAGTTGCTTCAGGTATGGTATATTAGGGTTTGGAGGCGGCCTCTCCCACTCAAACTTGTTGATAATACCCTTGGCTTCCTCCTTTGTTACTTTATAAAAGTCAATAAGATGAAAAAGGTCACTAAGACCAGAAATTCGGTCTGTAGGTTCTGTTCCGGTGGCGCCAAAAAGGGTTCTGGAATTCAAAAATATTACAGGAGTTCCCATTGCAACACATGGTAAGGCAACATGTATCCTTGTAGTTACGACTACCTTTGCAGATGCATAATATCTTAAAACCCTGTCAGCTATCTCCATTTTTTTAATTGGGTCATAATCCATCCCTATTGTATGAGTTAGCATTATAGCATTTTTCCTCACATGAGCAGGAAAGAGTTGATATTGAGAGTTGGGAACATCTGAAAAGATAACTCCTTTTCTTGTGAGGTTGATGTGTGGGTTTTGTAACCATAATGTGAGACAGCCAGAGAGTACAGCAGAGATGTTGTTCTTCTTGAACTTCTCCAAAGAGTCAGTGTCTCTAGCTCCTACAGGGCCATATTTTGTTAGGTATTTCCATGCTTTGTGAGTGAAGTTCTTTACTATCCGTGGTCCTCCCCTACCCACCAGATGAATCGCAACTAGAATTGGGTGGATGTGTTCTGGAGCAGAAAATATGATGCCATTTCTTGGCCACCAAGCATTTGCAATTATTGTCACATTGTCTTTAACTGTGGATTTAACATCTCTCTCTATCAGATAATCTATTCTTGGCAAAAATGTGGCTGCGGCAATACTCTGTACCTGATCACCAATGTTCATAGTATGGTATGTCAGAACACCAAACTTCCTACTAGTATTCATTGGCTTATATTTGAGCATATCTGAACTCTCAGTAAATTGAACTTTTGATCTAGATGCAGAGCACACATATTTAGATTGCTTCAAGAATGCAAGATGATCAAACCGTTGTGGCCATCCAGGGTATTTATCATTATGATTCATTCTCATGTATTTAATTTCTGTTGTTTTCATACTGTACTCCTTGATGAAGTTTGATGCCAAGCATTTTATGAATGGGTGTTCAGGTTCATCCATATAAATTGCCCCAAAGGGCATACCTTTACTGAAAAGCCAGGTTGTCCTGTCAAGTGCCTTTATTTTATTTACTAGTTTCCACGGATCTTCAGTCCCAAGAGGCATCCTTATACTTATCCCACCATATTGCCAAAGTAAAGCCATTTGAATGACAGTCTGCAAGTGGTTTTCATACTCCGGTCCAGTCAGGATTTTATTAATTGGATGCCTGCTTATCCAATCAGTGAGTACAGTATCTTGTGTGATATCATGAACAGTTTGTTGGTGAATAGACATATTGGCGTGCCTGAGATCCTCAAGGCTTTCCATGCAGCTCTTTCTAAAACATATTATATTCATCTTCATGTATGGCAGTGCCTTACTCAGCCAACCCAGCATTGCTGTTTGCTCCTCTGTCAAGTCCTCTAGATATGTCCATGCAATCCAGATATCTGTTGTTTTCCCTTTAACAAGTTGATCCTGATCAGGTTCATTTGAGGATATACTTTTTGTTACATTCCCTGATGAGTTAGTATTCAACCACAGCAGGTAATAAACAAATATCAGTAGGAGAATGGAAAGCCATTTTTTTTTTCTTAGTAGGCCCAGCATTCTCGCCATTTCTCAGTCAGCTATTGATAAGGAGATTCAGCTAAATCTGTGTAGATTTGTCCCCTGAGGCTGAAAAGAAAATGTGTATTAGATTATATTGACGTTTTCCAGGAATGTGTTATATTTTAG
The DNA here is from genome assembly GCA_942159475.1 of Sthenelais limicola. Lineage (NCBI taxonomy): Eukaryota > Metazoa > Annelida > Polychaeta > Phyllodocida > Sigalionidae > Sthenelais > Sthenelais limicola. The sequence goes on along the minus strand of OW804099.1, from coordinate 17,559,336 downwards.
TTGTAAAATAGGGATTTGGAGATGCTATCATTTTTTAAAAGATGAGATTATGTGGATACGCACAATTTTAACATTTACCAAATATAAAAAGTATTTCTATATCTAACATGATTTTTTATATTTTTTGTCTGACTTCCTTTAAGTTTGAAAAAGATTGGTAGGAGGAAGCACACTGCTTACAGCCACCGATTTTTTCAAGGCCAGTTCAAGAAATTTTGATTTATATAATATAAGTATATATAAGTATAATATAAGTTCTTGGCAAGTATAGGTCGTTTTTCAACCCTTTATATTTACTGCAACATAATTATGCTGATTTCATTCTATAAAGTATTAGTAGGGTTCCTGGCCAATGCATAATTTGATTAAGTACTTGTAGTGTATCAAACATCACATTACCTGTAAAGGTGGAATCAGCCTCAGTACTCAGTAAAAAATGTATCACACTTTATCTACTTACCTAAAACATAATGAATTATGTTTACATTGGATTATCATTTTAAAAAACTACAAATTTACTCTATCATGGTTGAATGAGCCCACCCACCCCCTGAAACGGGGGGGGGCAGAGTCCCCCAGTCTCAAGATCATCAGTCTTAAGACATGTGAATAGTGTGTCTTCTCTTAATCCTGAAGATAATGATACCAATTATGTTCAAATCTGATCATTATTACCAAAGTTATAGGAGTTTAAAAATATGTCTTACACAGTGCCCTCTCCCCCAGGAAGGAGGTCGGTGGCTGTTTGGGTCACACTAGGGGTTTAATACATTCATATAAATGATATTATCTCTGCAGTACAAATGTATTCACCCCAGCCATGTTCAAATCAGAGTATTGCAGAAGTTATAGCAGTTTTAACACTTTTACGGTGTGTTCAGTCCCCTACCCCCAGATTTAGGGGGTCCGTGACTCCCCTAGATAAAAAATATTTATCATAATGTTTTTGTCCAATAATTCCCCACTTAAAGACACTAGTTATGTTCAGATCAGACTATTATTTCAAAAGTTATAATAATTTTACTTAACCAGTGAAATGGGGGTCTGGCCCCTATATTAAAAACCCCTCACGGCCCCCCTAGTGGGATGACGGCTGGACACTTGGACCAAAGTTCTTGTTTATACCCTAAACTTTCCTTTGATACCAAGAACAAAACTTTTACACAAATTTGAAGTGACTGCCCCTCCTAGCACCCTACTATATAGGCCAATTCCTAACAAGTCTATATCTATATCTTTATTAAAATACGAACATTGAATATTTTAGGTCTTAACACAATTAGACATGAGACAATTAATAAATTGGAGATGAAAATCAAGACTCCAAACACAACATTGGAATGACTCCACAGTCTTCATAAAATGTGGAACAGAGTTTAAATGATATTATTGCTATGCTGTTGGGCGCTGTTGGGCGCTGTTGGGCGCTGTTGGGCGCTGTTGGGCGCTGTTCCCTCCCTTGCTAAACCTACATCCCCCACCTCTGACCAGTAGCAATCTGCAGGCTTGCTGTTTTGATTTGAAATGTTTGCGTGGCCAGAACGCTTGGTGACTGTGAAGTGCCAGAGTTCTCCATACCAAGGTAGGAAATGTGTCTGGTTTTGTATGTTGGCTATGTAACAATAATATAATTTATTACTGTATTTATGGGCACTTCTCATGAAACGTTGACAGAGTTCCTAGACTAGCACTTCTTGATAATGAGTCATTTAGAACAAAAATAGCTTGGTATCCGAGTGAATCCAGTTTTATTGAATGCTAGGTACATATGGGCACTGAATGAAAGCAACAATTAATCATTAGTAATCCTAGCACTGGACATAGCTGTTAGTATTGAATTGAATTGAAAAATACTTCATTTATCTGAGGTTATACAGGTACAAGTTTGAAAGTGTCTGACTTGGAGGTGTCATAATTGTTTTTTACTTCAGCCAGCTGTGCCTTATCTGGCTGGCCATTTTATAAACCATCTCACTTCCTATTGAAAACAGACTATCTACATTGACCTCCTCATTTGAACAAACCTCTCTGATGATATTGTGTAATTATCAGCCCTAAATGGTGTACAACTATTTAGTTGACACCCCAAATGGAGAAACAAGTTGACAGGCTGGACCAGCTTCTGCCCGTCTGTTGTCTGCCAACCCAGTGTCTGCCCGCCCAAATTAGGTGCAGACCAACCAGAACCAATGAGGGAATAATTCTCAGTAGAATTAGCTGTAGAACCATCTGCCAGAGTTGGGCGGGGAATGAACAAGGCGTACTGTGTAGTAGCTTACCGATATTAGTGTATCAATTTGAGCCTTCTGGTCAGCGTTGATCTGAACCACCTCTTCCAAGTGCACCGTCCCTACCTTGGTGACTCTAAAATGATGGCCGCTGGGCAGGTAAACCATATGAGTTGTATTCTCCTTCGTCCTCCTTTAACTCCTTGCACTTCTTAATAGCAGCTTGAAGATAAATGCATACAGAATCTCCACATGGCCGCTGGTGAACACAACTACAACCATGTACAACCTGAGCATGAGGCATGTTTAGCAAAAATGCTAGGGGGGGGGGGCAGGGTGGACATGTCCCCCCCCCCTGAAAAAAGAAAAATCTATGGCATAAGAAATGGTCAAACCTAAAAGTGTCAAAAGCTGGAAGATTTATCCAAATTACTCTGTGTGTTCTAATTGTGGGTCTTTAATGTCACTCAAATATCTATCGTTTTCTCAAGCTATTCTGCAGTACTGGATAATTATGCATTTTTAACATAAATGGTGACCCTGTAGAATGTCTTGGGCTTTACATTCTACTGGCTGAGAGACCTAATAACGGAAAATTCCCTAGGTCACCTTTATGTTGTTTCAGCATTATGAAGCAAATTACTGCCTCAAAATATAAAAACTTCAAAAATATTACATAAGGTTTCTATCAATGCATTATTAACATGAATATTTTGTTTCCGACTATATTATACGCATGGCCTAGAAAATGTCACATTGATTGTTCTGGGCCCTTGCGTTTGGACCCACATTGGTTCCTGATATTCAATGGTGAATGAGTCAGTAATGTCCCAAAACGTGGCAATAACCTGATGTACACATTAAATTGATTTGTTAATAATCCAGTTTTCCAGCCAATCAATTGACTATAAATTTGTTGTAAGAGCACAACATATTAATCTTACTTATTATTATACAACTTTTATTCCATATCAGCATCAGTATATACAATGACAATAGAGAAAAGGGCCATTGATCCCTCTCCAATGGAGATCTTCCTGGTAACCCTTAAATAAACAATTAAAATTACAAAGTAGTATCACAGCTATTTTATAGCATTGAATAAAAATTATGTGTCTCTGTGGTATTCTAAACAAATTGTCTTTGGTTTGTCCTTTCCGCGGTGACGGTTATTATTGTTCGTAACACATAGTTCTTGTTTTTAGGGCTGTTGGAATCGCCTCAAGTCCATTTTTAATATATTTATCATTGTCTATCATCTTTTGTTCGTAACTTGTGCTCGTGCTCTTGGATGGTCTTGACACAGCAGTTGAACAGACTTGTTTCTTATTAACCTGGTCGATGTTGATTTGATGTTCCTACATACACCATGCACAGGCATGACTATCACTATGAATGACTATGACTGAAAATAATACTATTTTTTGTTTAACCAATATAATTACCTTGGTAATCTTAAAGCACCCTCATTTTTTAGCCCTGTACTGGGTTCATCGATATTCTAAGTAAACAAGATTTACCACAACAAACATTGAAAAAACAGTGTAAAGAATCCTGTCCTATACTGGTAGGGTTCTGGTGAGTAAATGAGGTGATTAGTCAACTCATCTCGTCTTGAACTGTCCTATCCTGTACTGGTTGGACCAACAGATTTTTGTAGTATTCGTAGCTGACAATAAGACAATGTTGTATAAAACAGTGAACATGAAAAACAGTAATATCGTCCCCCTTTCCCTAAATTCATTGATTTACCGATATATCGGTCTTTGTGGTAGGTCTTACGTGCCTACTTGCTTCCCCCCTAACATACATTCTTATAATAGTCAGATTGTCATAATTGACTTAAACAGTATTTCATTGCAGTCAAAATGCCCGTTATAAAGGCGTATTACAGGTTAAAACCTCCTCAGATTTAAGAAAACCGTCGTTCTCCTTAGGATATACATTTTTTAGCCACTTTCTAAATGCTTCTCTTGTTTTTATATCTCTAGGTTGTTGTGGCAGGGCGTTCCATAATAAAGGCATTTTATATATATATGATTTTTTGTAGCTTTCACATTTTGGTATTGGAACTTTCAGTTTTTTGCCTGTACTTAATCCTCTCAAATTTATTTGTCTATCGTCAACATATTCCTTATCCAGAGACCTCCTGAATGCTAATTCTAGAATGTGGCCTTGCCTCCTAGTATTAAGCGAAGGCATCTCAGTTTTTATATGTATTTCCTTGGTACTCGTATACCTAGGGAGTTTGAGTGCAATTTTTATCGCTGCGTTTTGCAGAGACTGAAGTCTGTCTAAATATTGTTGAGGGGTGGACTGATAGAATATATCCCCGTAGTCTATGTGAGGTAATATAGTAGCCTTATATAATAACATTAACATTTTGGTGTCACATACTCTGTAAAGCTTTGACAGTGACTTTAGTTTTGTTCGTATGGCGTGAATCTTTTTCTCCATAAAAGTTTTGAAATTTAATTGGCTGTCAATCTCAACTTCCAGAAACTTATAGTACCCAACCTCCTCAAGAGTATATTGGTCTATCTTATAAGACTTTACATTAGTTTTCTCTGGTCTTAAGCTAATAGTCAAATATTTACATTTTTTAATGTTCAAAGATATCTTATTTACTGCACACCAATTGACAATATTATCTAGGTCTGTTTGTAATTCCCTATTCGTCCCTGTATTTTTTTCCCTTTTTTCATAGATAACAGTGTTGTCAGCGAAATGTTGAATTTGACAATTCTTGACAACCTTATGTAGATCGTTTACATACAGTATAAAAAGTAGCGGTCCCAAGGCAGTTCCTTGTGGAACACCGCAACTAACCTTTTGTAGTGAAGAGAGACTGCCATCCAATGTTACGCATTGGGACCTATCATGTAAGTAATTTTTGAACCAATTTAATGGGCCGTTTTGTAATCCGAATTTCTTAAGTTTATCTATTAAAATATCATGGTTAACGGTATCAAAAGCCTTTTTGAAATCTAAAAATATTAAATCAGTTGAATTTTTATTATTTAAATTTTGATAAGTGTATGAAAATAGGTGGTCCAATGCGTCATTGATTGACCTTCCGCTTCGAAAACCATATTGAGCGTCACACAATAACTTATTACTTTCTACGTAAGACGCAAGCTGACTCTGTACACAGCTTTCTAAGATCTTTGCTGGAAGGCTAATACATGATATCGGCCGGTAATTACCTGTGTTATTTTTGGCCCCTCCTTTGTATAATGGAGTAACTATTGCAGATTTAAAGTCCAACTATGTTGTTAATGAACTTGTGCATCTGAATCCCAATTATCTATCAGGTTGTTTTCTACATGGTTCTGTAATATGAATAAATCATCACCTTCGAATATATTATACTAATTTCTCTGTCATGTCTTCTATGTCATGTAATCTCTCTCTGTCTTCTGTGTCTGATGTCTTCTCTCTATCTGTGTCTTCTCTTTCAAGTATTCTCTGTCATGTCTTCTCTCTCTCTCAAGACCTCTCTCTAGGTCCTCTCTGTTTCCTCACCTTGCAGTTTTTTTTGCTCTATCGATTGGTATAAACAGTTTATATCAGGATGGCCAGATTGTTGCAAAAACATTGCTTAGGCTCCTATTGTACCTTACGTTGTTAAACTGAGTCTAGCGTTGTTTTTGTACAGTAATGACGGATCGATTCCTCATGGAATTGAGAAGAAAATGTCTTAAGATGCTATTACATGGATATCATTGACCATTTCTATAGAGTTATGTTGAAAAATGGGCAATACAATGGCGTTTCTCTCCTTACTGCCTTTACCAATGTATTGGGTACAACATTCTTGGTTCTGAGTAGGTTAGCCTGTCCACTTTTCACGGAAAAAGCGGTAGTTTGTCTCATCCAGTTGTTTATCAACTATTATTTATTGACTATATCATTTTTGATTTATTCATATGTCAATCCTTTCTAGTGGTCTCAGTGTAGCCCAGTACACTGCAAAGAAGAATTATCTGTGATCTTAGAGGAAGCTTGAGATGAGGGAATTTTTTTCTCAGATTTATGTACCATGAATACATTACTATCTGCCAAGACTATCTTTGGCAGGTAATTTCAAGGAGTATATTTAGCAACTTTGCTAGTAACTGTCCACCCAGAAATATTGCAAAAAACTTTCAAAAATAAAAATATAAAACTTAAATACTTATAAGATATCCTAATGTTTACTATCATTAGAATTGCCTTGATTTCCTTGTTTCAAATATGACAATATCTCAAAATCCATTTCTTGCGACTTGTGACTCATTTCCCTGGAACCCATCACATTTTAAGGTAAAGCCATTGATCATGCAACATTAAAGTTTGCTTTAAGTATCTAAAGATTCAATTCTACCATTCTATCAAAAAAAGAAATGATCCAGGAAATATTTGTTGGACAATTTAACTGGGAATGCAGCTTTAATTTAGCGCCCACAAATAACTAAAAACCATAAATATTAGGAAAATAGCATTTATTTGCATCTTTACTATGTACAATTAACAGATTCCATATTACCTCTGGCCACACACCTTGAAGGCATGTGGACTAACAGTACAGGGAGAAGTGGTGCCGCAAATACAAATGAACCTCGAGAAAACACTTTCACAAAATTAAAACTTGACAGAATTAAAACTCATGACTGCTCTCCGTCATAGGTTCTTGTACATACAGCCATCTATATTGAGAGAAAGACTTCTGAGAGAAGTTATATTGGTTGAGTGTCTAGTTATTTTACAAAATTTGGCACATCCTTATTTGATCACATCATGGAGAGCAGTCATGTGCATGTATACGCTGTAGAAAAGTGTTATCCAGCATGTCATAGGTGGCCGCCCACCGCCGTCGATGCCAGTTTCCACTTGGTGCAAGTTTGCCAACTTGTAATGAAAAGCTGCTGCTAGGCTGTGTCCAATAGTTACCTTCCCCCCTGGGATTTACCCTGCTAAGTATTGCTTTATATGCAGGGAATGTGTCATACTCAACCAGTCCAACACAGAGGACATGTCCATTGCATACCACTGCATCAATAGCTCATTTAACCAAATCATGCAATTTGGCCTTTTCAGTGAGGGTTTTTTTGCAGCTCTTTAATGATCTTTATGTCCATTTTTCCAAGGTATCATGCAAGAACATTATAATGTTATTGTATAGAATCAAAACTATTTGTATTTTGATGATTTGAGCAAACTGTAATAAGTAGAAAAGTGGAATTTCTATTTCATATAAATCCCATGATGTCTCCTGCACCTTACATTCGCTAATAGGGGATTTGCACAGCTGCCATTTTGAGTCTTAATTTGCATGGAATTATGGGACTAATGGTATGATATAAGATCTATAGAAAACATGCCATGTTCAGCATGGGATATTTGCCAGTGTTCCAATGTTGATATTCTGTGTTATACATGTTTCCATAACACGTCTTGATCTTTCCCACCATGCATTTTGTTGTTATATATCATTTATAAAGCAAAATGATAGTGATGAAAAGATTCTTGCAATTTTCGATAAAAAAGTTACCAAATAGAAGTATCTATCCCAGAATGTACTGTAACAGACCTGTGCAGTGAGACATGCAAATCCCCTATTATTGAAGAAAACAGTTGTCCAGGGCCAGCATCGCTGCCGCCCGATCCAGTTGGTCCATGTAAAGCACTTATTGGCGGAAGAGAGCGAAAGCAGCCATCAAGGTGATCATGGAGACTGAGGCTGTGATGAATGAAGCATCCCCACCAGCAGCTGCAGTTGTTGCAGCGGCTGTGGTTGCTGCGGCGGTTGTGTTAGCAGCAGCTGTTGTTACGGCTGCAGTAGCACCACCTGCTGTTGCGGGTGCAGCTGTGCCTGGGGCTGCAGTGTTTGCAACTGTGTTGCTTGCAACTGTTGTTGCAGCCTGTGTGGTAGCAGCCATAAGGACCACAAGGGCAAGTGTTGCTACAAAGAACTTCATCTTGAGGTATTGGATGTAGTGTGGTGTTAAACCAGTCTTGATGTTGGAAGCAGGTGGTTCTTGTGTTGCTTGTTGGTGGATGTGATGTGTGGTCAGCAGTCTGCAGCTCTTATATACTGACCAGCCACCAGCCTAGCCTAGCACGTTGCTACAGGGACCTCCCCTCACTGCAACATGTTTAACAAACATTAGGGTCAGATTTTCAGAAAATGTACAATCAGCAACTCTACACATTTACTAAATTCTGCATAATTAGGCAGCAATTTGGTCAATACTAGGTAAATTTGAGTATTTTTGGTATTGCAGTGATTCTAGCAATCTGTTTGGTTAGGTTGATCTGTATTTTGAATTTTATTTTCGTCTGAAACTTGGATTATTTGGGAAACTTGGTGAAGGTGAATTGTACATGTTCTTGCAACTTCACCCATTACCTACTGGAGCTCTTCTCAGTGAGATTAGTGGGTGGGGATTAGGGCCTGGAGGCAGTGGTGGCCTTCCCTGTTTATTGAAACATTTGTGATGTGTTGAAAATGAGTCCCAAGTCACAAAATTGCTATTTTTCAATATGTTTTATTTTCAAGATTTCTTTTGGGGAATTTTATCATTTTGTGTTGTTAACCGTTTGAAGTTCCATGAATGCAATTATTAAATTTCAAGACTGTGTATTAAACATAACCTTGCATTTCCAAGGTCATTCTATAAAGTATATTTAATAACTTTTCTAATAATCATCCACCCAAAAATATTTGAAAGTTTTTTATCAAAAATAAAAATATCAAACTTAAAATATAGAAATGTATGTTTTATATGGCCTAATGTTTACTTTTATTGGAAACGCCTTGATCTCATCCTTTCAAATATGATGATATCTCAAAATCATTTATTGGTGACTTGTGACTCTATTTCACTTTCAGTTTTCACTGAAACACATGACATTTTAACTTTAATCCATGAAGAAATCGTTGAGAGAACTCAAAATCTGTAACTGCCAAAAAACATCTAACCATATTGATTAATATTTATTATGAGTTTAGATTTTCATGAAAGTAATATACTCCTTCATAGAAATACATTCATATCAGATACAAATTTAATTACACTTTAATAATAATAATAATAATGATAATTTTAAATCAATATTCACACATAAATGCATTTGTCAAACTTTGCTGACAAACTCATTTTTTATTCAATTGCTGTAAATGGTGGGTACACATAGCATTATTTGGCATATTTAAGTTAATGTATGATTTTAATAAACAAATATATTGCTTTCTTCATCCTGTGAGATATGCTCCTGCTGGCTTGTATTAGCTTCAATCGCTTTGCTTGGCAGGAGTATATCAGAAGCAGTAGTGGTGGTGGGTTAGTCCAGTGTGGTTGGGGGGAGAGTTAAAGTGTATGTGGCAGTGGGGGGGCCCTTAATTAAAGCAGCACTCTCAGCTAACATCAGTTAAAATCTAATAATATTCTACCTTTTGTTCCATTGTTTTGTCACCCTTCTAATAGTCATTTGACTTCACTTATTATCACTCACCAGCAGCAGTTCTCTCCTGGTGGTTATACTTCAAATTTTGTATATACATACAACAGCAGAATATTGATGAATCTAGTCCTAAGGTCATAATATAAGTAATTTGATCAGATTTGTTTTGTCATAATAGCTGAAAATGCAGCTTTAATTACGAATGTCTTGTCAATCTAATCAATAATTTTATTTTTTTCCCAAGCTGAGGAAAGGGGTAGATGACAATAATGTGTTTACATATGAGCTTTCGATTGTTATTTCAAATAACCAGTAAAAAATGATTAGGATCGCCAAATAAAAGACTTTGAAAATCAATAATATGGTTTGTTTCAGTGGAGTTCAATCAATCTTTCAACTTATAATGTTATTTTAAATGTCTTTGCCTTGAAATGAATGAAATAAAAAAGAATCCCAATGCCAGGAGCAAAAGGAGGGGAATTAGAAAAAATCAATCAATTTATCAATATAGTATATAGTCACGCTTAGGTTAGATACCACTGTACCTTTTGGTTTTTATCCTTTTTAAAAAACTTGTTTTTATGAAGCTAGATGTTAAATGCTATAATTATGTCATGAAGATGGTTGTCACTTTTTAGGCAAAAGTGCATTCAAGTTGCTATATTTTCTTTTATTCTTAGCGCTATATAAAAGAAAATTTAAATTCTGACAATGAAAATCATTCATGCTTTTTCCCTTCTTCATGAAGAGTTTCTTTATTTTTGTACTTTGCTTTAGAAAATGACTAATTTGAAAGATGCTTCGATTGTAGACCAAGAACTAAAGGCCTAGTTCCTTTGACTCTATTTCATCTTCAGAAAATGCACAATCTACAGTTCTACACATCTATCAAATTCTGCTAAATTAAAGTGAAAATTGATAAATACTAGGCATATCTGAATGCATTTCTGTATTGTATTTATTCAATAAATCTGTCTAGTTATGTTGAACTGTATTTTTTAACCTAGCTTTTGTCTTAAGTTGGGGTTATTTGAAAGGATTGGTGAAGGTCAATTGTACACTTTCTCATAATCTGACCCTTTCCATGCACTTACTACCACTGTATTTATATGGCCTACCACACCAAATGTCTTTATGGCCGCAAAATAAAACTTAAATTATATCAATTTAAATTCTCACTTTTTAACCAACGGTAACTGAGAGTGTGGCTTTAATTCTCCTCAAAATCTATATTTTGTAGATCATATCTTAGTTCAATTTTTTTTGTCGCCTGAGGGTCTGGAGGAATTGTACCCCAGCCTCCCCCATATTTCTATATGTCAAATTCAGTGACACAGCCCTAGGTTATGTTTTTTTTTACAATTTTCTATCACTATAAATCACTATAAACTCCATGTATTTGAGTATCGCTTTTCCTATTATATTGTCTTTTGTATATATGTAAACCAGCTTGTTCGGAGAATAGTGTATTACATAATACTCAATCCTGAATACAATATTTAAATACAATACAATACTTCACTGAGCTTCCCCCCCCCCCCCCGCCAACACCTATATTAAGAGCTTAAATATAATCCCTGCACAGGAATGACCCAGTAACCCACATATGTAACGTGTTGGAGGAAAAACAAGTCACAAGTCGTAAAAAATTATATTTCCCAAATGAATGTATTCTCAGAATATACCTGCCATTGCTCTAAATTATAATATCGTCTTGGTGTGGTCTATATGGTAACAATTGAATTCATACAATGATAGTCTCTTATTAACTTAATAGTTGAATACAGTTTCCATATCAAAGATACAGGTTTAAAATACATATCCCGTTTCGATATGTTGATATCTCAAACTCCATTTGTGTGACTTCTATTAGGACAACTAAGAACTATTTCTTAATTATGTTGAGCATGAACGAAAAGTTAGTGATGTTTCTTAGTGATACTCCCTATAATAAAGTAGTTGAATATACTTCTTGGAATAACTTCAAATATTCATAAACATATTCAATACACAGTCTCAATTGGAATTTGGTATATATGTTCCCATTACTACCAGTGCTAAACAATTCAAACATGACAGGATTCTGAACAAGGGTTCTTGTGGAAACGTCATTTTAAATATATAATTTGTTACAACTTGTGACTCATTTTCCTCCACACCACATGAATCGCCACAGAATTACAGTGATTTGGAATTAGGCCAAGGCATACAAATTACAGTGATTTGGAATTAGGCCAAGGCATACAAATTACAGTGATTTGGAATTAGGCCAAGGCATACATAGTTCATACACGTTCTATGGAGCATTGATTGACCTCTTCATATGTAGGTGTCTTTATTATTATTTGGACTCGCTGTATAGTGACATGGTGTCTAACCTCATACCTGTTCACTCCTCTATCACTAACTTGTCATCTTATGTTTTAATTGTATACATGTTAAAATCCAAAACAACCTTATATGGTTATTAATCTTATATCGGTAGTAATGATGTTATTCAAGGTATAGGTCTTAAATGGGCATGTCTGAATGCATAAATCTCTTGATCGCAGTAGAGACGGTAATCAAGGTATTAACAGTTCACTCGGAACACATAACCTTCTTGATTGCCTCATATGTTCTGTTCCTATTTGTATTTCTCTTCTATTGTCTACTTTAAAGACATTTATTAATTTAGAATGTAAGCCGATAACATTGTACTTATACATGAGTTTATAGATAAACAAAGTAAACAAAGAAAATATATTTAAAAATATGTTCTTTTATTATAAGGGGGTATTTCGTTCCAATCGCCGGATAAAGGATATAATTATGATGGCTTCAAAATAGTCACATAAAAACTGAACATTACTTATTAACACAAGCAAAACCAAAGCTATGCTTTTTGGAGAGACGAAAAAAGAGTTTAATTATAGTATACTCAAAATTAATAATGAAGAAATAGAGCAAGTAAAAAATTGTACCTATTTAGGCATCGATCACCAATTGAACTTCTTTGAGCAAAGTAACATATTGGTGAAATCGCTTCAACATTACCAGCTGGCCTTAATAAGACCAAACCTCACAAAGAAAAGTGAAAACCTCATGGTTAAAGCGAATATTCTTTCAATAATCGATTATAGTGCCCCTTATATTAGTAGATGTAATCAGAAAACAATTACTTCCATCCGATGACTTCAAAACAAAGCTTTAAAAATTGCATTGGGATGTCCCCCTAGAACTTCAACTGATATAATTCATTTGTCCACAAAAACTATGAAATTGAAACATAGGATTGATTTTCTTCTCTCCACGATAGCATTTTTATGAATATTAAAATTGAATATTCGAAATACCATCCAGAAGCAAAAGCGACACAATTATTTGATGCTCCAGTCCTTGATTTATTTCTTCCAAAAAGGGAATCTGACAGACAATCCCTCCACTACCAAGTTGCAATAACTTGGAACAACCTACCAGGTTATGTAACATTCAAGACAATGATATGTTTAAAATACAAATTAAAAAATTCTTTCTTGAGAAAATTAACTGAATAATCGCTCAGCTCTCTCTCGCTCCACTCTCACCTCTCTAGAAGCATTACTTGTTATAGAAATGTATTTTCATCATTCATTATTTCTCTTCTCATCCCGTTTCAATATTTGTGATTAAATTACTTCACTTCTGATTTATTTGTAAATTTTCTACATAATGATTATTTCACCGTTTTTGTAATCATTGTAAAGGTTTATAGCAATATTATATAGATCGAGAGCAGATGGCCTCGAAGAACGCTTATTGTTACCGATGTGTTTTTTCTGCCATGTTTCAGTATGTATGAGAAACGTTTAAGTAAAAATGTTAAACCTTAGACCTATTACAATTAATTACAACCGTACACACTTTGATCAATGTTAAACCTTACACCAGGGAGGTATATACAGAGGGAGTAGAAACCAGGATTATGCACGTCCACGCACGCAAGTTACCTTGAAAGTAATGTCACTACTACTAGCGCCAACTATTTATAAGTGTGATATGTTTTTAGGAAAATGAGTCATAAGTTGCAAAATATGGATTTTGAGATATCACAATATTTGAAAAGATGAGATCAATCGGATTCCAATGATAGTGAACACTAGGGTACCTAATATGTATTTCTATATTTTCAGTTTGATATTTTTATTTTTGAAAAAAAGTTTACAATCTTTCTGGCTGGGTAAACCAGTAAAGTAACTAAATATACTTCATACGAGGTCCTTCAAAACGCAATGATATACTTAATACAATGTCCTGAAATTTGTTACACAGGTTTATATGACTACAACTGCAAAACCCTCTGAAAATAAGAACGTTTTAATAAAGAGATCTTGTGAAAAAAACACTTTGAAAAATATCAATTTTGCGACTTATGACTCATTTCCCTGCAAGACATCACAAGTGTGTCAGTAGCATGCTGTTGCTGGAAAAGGGCAATCAAAGCTACCTGGCCATGGTAATAACAACACTGCAGCGTCACCTGGCATGTGGAACAAATGAATAAATAGTTTGGAGGTGTAGTAATACAGAGATAGAACCTAATGAGAATGTGGTACGAGGGACACTATTGCGCTGTCTGAGGTGTTTGGGTTTTTTTGTCACAAGTTGATAGGCGACAAAAAAACTATTGAGGACAGTGCAATTGTCTCCCGAGTACCACATTCACATTTAGGTTCTATATTTACTCCGACGTTGTAATGTACAAGTATATATAGTCAAAAGTAAAAATAAATGAAGCAATTCATCCTCAGAATCCACTTCATCCATTTTTAGATTAGAGATTTAAGGAAGACACAATAATGTTCATATTTAGCCCTTAATAGCAAACTTTCCGACAACGGAAAAACAGTTATACAGTTCTAAGTTTTTTAACAAGTCTACAGAATTGTGTGCATTTCGTATGGTATATATATATATATTGATCTTTACGTCTAACTTTACAACCCTATGATCAAATTATATCAAAATTCATCACCTTAGTGAGGCAAATGTTACGTTTAAATGTGCAAAATCTCAAGGCTATATGTTTATAACTTCGGTAGATATACATGTTTGAATCTGCATCACGTTGGTATCTCCGTAATTGCAATCTAATGTATTCAATGTATTTTGAATCCGTGTAGTTTGATTATGTTATTGTTGACCTGGCCCAACATAAATACCCATTCGGTGTGGGTCTGATGATTTCATTACTGCCATAAGTATAGATATAATAACACAATTTGCTATTCTGGAAACACATTTTATTTTGGGGGACAAATAATTATTAAAATCCTAAATTTAAGACTGGATTACAACTAACTTTTTCACAAATCTTTTTTGGTTTATTGAAGGTTAAGGCTTTAATATCACATGTACACGTAGGTATCCCTGTACACGTTGGTATTTCAGGCATGGTAATAAGTGGTATTTCTTTCCCCCAAACGTTTATAATATTTAAATAGTCTTTTTCTATTTTGTAATTGCTAGAGTCACTAAATAAGGCCCATACAATTATGTTCCCAGACATCCCTTCAATTGAACCCTCATAGCTTTTTATTTTCCTACAGAGTTCTAAAAAAGTATACATATTATCATAGCCTACAATATTGGGAACAGTTTGGTTCAACTGTCACTTCTTAGAAATTGTGTTCAATGGTCAAGTTGCCATGGCAAATATTTCTGACAGATTTTGAAATTGTAAAAAAATAAGGACCTTGTGGCAATCCAATCTTTCCCATTACATGAACTCTCATTTTTATGATTATTGAATTATTTAATCTTTCAATAATTAATTCAAACCTTCGTT
The DNA here is from genome assembly GCA_942159475.1 of Sthenelais limicola. Taxonomy (NCBI): domain Eukaryota; kingdom Metazoa; phylum Annelida; class Polychaeta; order Phyllodocida; family Sigalionidae; genus Sthenelais; species Sthenelais limicola. The sequence continues at coordinate 17,543,856 of OW804099.1, read as the reverse complement.
AATTAAGATCTAAACTAAGTAAGACATTATAGACACTCAGAAGCACTTATAATAATATGTATAATGAATCAATTAAGCATTAAAACTGAATGATTAGCCTTCTTTTTTAGGAATTATGAATGTCCCATTAGTGTATCACATTGATATTGCATGTACACGTTGTCAGGTCTAGGTGTTAATTGGGTAATGATTAATTGAGTAATGATTATGAATTATGAATAATATGGTAGAAGTGTTAAGTGAATGATGATTATAACAGTAATTAAGGAGAGGTTAGGTAATGTTATGTTTGCCCTATACATAAGGACACATCACCCTTAATAGGTCTAATTACATACAGGTGGCTAAGGCCACGTGTCACTCCGTTAGGATGATTCATTATAACTGTATATATAAACCATGTTGCACCAATGCCTCCTCAGTGAGGGTAATAAAGAATACCAACAGGACCAACGACTCTCTCTTCATTTCTACATTACTCCCTATATCGATACCTTACAACGTGGGTATCACAATCCTCATAATTAATGTTAGTTCTTTCCCTTTATCTCAGTGATATTATATTTTACAATTTTGAGTTTTTATGTACATTCCTAAATAATTATCTATTTAAGAAAGCCTTTTAAATGCTCTGTTGCCTTTATCATCCATTGCAGTAAAATACATTGTTGTAGCCATTTTAAACATGTTCAAATGCATCTAATATTAGGAAAACATTCTGATATAATTTATAATATGTGACGTTTTACGGGGGAATGAGTCATACACCACAAAGTCGATGAAGGGAAATAGAGAGAAGGGACAGAGAATGAGAAGACAGGGAGAGAGAAGACTGAGTGAGATAAGACATGAGACGGAGAAGACATGAGAGAGAGAAGATATGAGACAAATGGGAGAGAGAGAAGACATGAGGGAGAAGCCAAGAGGGAGGAGTCATGAGAGAGAAGACTGATAGGTATGAGTCCTGGAGGGAGAAGCCTATCATCTCTATCTAATTTGAATATTAATGTCTAAACCCATTCGTCGTTCAAAAGTAAAAACAAAAAAAAGGCTTGAAAGTTACAAACATTAATACAAAATCATCCTCAGCGACCTCTGTGCATTGATGTGGAATACATCCGTATCTAAATATTAATCAAATAGTGTTTGGAGCCTTAAACCCCTATGAGAAGGGCGGGTGAGAGATGGGCGGGTGATGAGATGGGTGGGGGATGAGATGGGCGGGTGATGAGAAGGGCGGGGGATGAGATGGGCGGGGGATGAGATGGGCGGGTGATGAGAAGGGCAGGGGATGAGAAGGGCGGGTGAGAGATGGGCGGGTGAGAGATAGGCGGGGGGATGAGGTCGGCAGGGGATGAGATCGGCGGGTGAGAGATCAACGGGGGGTGAGATCGGCGGGTGACAGAATGCATCTCAGCAGTGTCTCTGTCTGTCTCTCTCTCTCACCCTTTCTTTCTTTGCCTCAGTCTTCAGCACTCTGTACAGTGTGTGAAATTAAATTTGTTTTCTTTGCCTGCTAAGTTGGCAGCTGAAATCAGAGCAGGTAAAATCAGAGATTTATCCAACCACACAGAAAAAGAATCTAAACAGGGTTCCATTTTTGGTATGATGTTAATACAGATACTAAGTTATAGAGACAACTTGAAAGAGAAAGGTGGTGGGAGAGGGAACAAGGAGACATGAGGATGTGGGCCCCACTGTCCCACTAGCAAATCCGTTGCGTAGCACGGGTATTTGCTAGTGTATTCATATTGATATGCCTTCTAAGGAGATGATAATTTCTAACGTTCAAATATCAAGTTCAGAAATATTATAATAATTCTTCTCACAGGTTCTTCTGAACAACTTTTTTGTTTTTTGTTTTTGCAAAGAGATTTTTGGGATAGAAAATGATACAAATCTGTAACGATGTTATTTATGTGATGTATCAACGAAACAAATATTTATATTTTAGCCCAATTTTAACATTGACCTTGGACATAGCAGGTGACCTTGACCTCGGGTTACAAAAATAATGGCTTAAATGAATTTCCCATCCCTGAAACCCCTTAGAAACCAAATTTGAATGAATTTGGATGGGTTTATCTTGTTAAAAAATGTATGTATGTTGTTTTTTCTCGGACATCATTTTTATGCTACTTGCCGCAACTAAAACGGCCATACCAGAGTTAAGCTGCCGTGTTGAAACTGCTATCATGCATTTTCATGAGCCCTAGACATGTATCTACCTTGGTAGCATTAGTGCATTGGTAGCATTAGTGCCCCCAACTGGTACCAACCAACCCCCCTGGCTCATGGACTAAAAAAGATGTGGGCAAAGTATCTTGTTAATTTGACGGAATAATTAAAATTCATTTTTGTAGGTTCACTTATTATGTTCAATAATAAAGCATCATTAGGTATCTTTGGCAACGCACAAAAATATTCATGTAAATGGTTATGCGTCTTTTTCTAATGAAATTCTTAAATGTACTAAGGCTAATAAAGATATTTAAAAGATAAATGTTGTTAGGTCCCCCTGGAAGTAGGTTGTGGGAAAAGACGTACTATCTCACAGGGGGCTTTCCCGGGCTATAAATAAATTGTAGAGATCACAATTTAAAAAAGGCTTCAAAATCACATTTTCATCCCAGATCCCTTCACAAACCACATAATGTCCTCCAGAGAGGGTGGACAGAACTCTACAGATGAGTAAAACCATTTGTAAAACAACAAATTTGAGAACATGTGAGACAAAGAAATCCCTCTTTTCCTTATATGGATTTCTACCTCTTTTCGTAGAAATCGCTCTTCCCGTATATTATTATGGGATTAATTTCCCTCGGTTTGGTGTCTTCCGCTGTTTATTGTGCCATAACGGCCAAAGCCCAAACCGAGGGAATTAATCCCTTTAATTTTGGATTCAATACTAGTGTTAAAACACATTTTAACAAATATTAGACCCTTTAAAATCGTTTTAGATGTACTTACAGCATGACGAACTGAAATAATTTATCTCATCCAGTCGACTACATGGGTTACTATTTTACTTTTGGTACACAGAACAGACACAGCCAACTGCCACCTTCCTCGGCAAGACTTTACCACCGAAATGATAATGTTTTACACAATTCAAACCATCACATTCTTGTATTTAGTTAAATTTAGCTCTGTTAAACCAAGATCACACATGTACACAGAATCATAGCTTCACCACGTTGGTTATATCGGCCGAACTATCCGTTCCATAACTAAACAAACCTTCCACCATTAACCTGCATCCATGGGTTAGGTTTTTCTGTAGTAATGGTATCAATCCATGTATTCTATTCCACCTTACAGCATGTTGGGGAAAAAAACAGTGCAGAATATATAGGGGTGAAATCTTCAGAAAATGTACAATTAACCTTCACCAATCCTCTCAAATGACTCAAATCTAAGCCAGCAATGGTTTAAAATACACTTCAACATAACCAAACAGATTGTTTGAATCAACCCCAAAACAAATATACTCAGATATACCTATAACTGACCATTTTTCAACATAATTTCCTAAATGTGTAGTGCTGCCGATTGTACGCTTTCTGTCGATCTGACCCATAGGTGTATTAGTAGCCTGGCGCCTAGAATCTAGTCGCTTCCTCAGAGAGCGGCGCCAAACTTCCAACATGCTCCACCAGGTACCAACATGGCGCTGCTAGCAAGGCGCAAAAGTGCCAACGTCTTCCACCAGGTGCAGAGTTGAGTAGATACAAAGCGTTGGGTTGTAGTTGCACTAGAACAATGGCTTAGAAATCCCACACGAGATATGGCTATTTTAACAAAATAATGCGGAAAACACTTGTTAATTATTGATAACTCTGGAGCTATAACTTTGATGTATACTTTTCCGAAGAATTATATTTTACAGAATTTAAGCTGATGCCATTATTTGAGTTCAATAATGTTTCAAGTTCAATGCCATGGAATGAAGCATTTGAGATAACGCTACCAATCAAGACTTTGTTTAATTGAACATCCAGCTCAGCAATACAACAACACGTTTGGTGAAAACACTATTAATTTCTTCTGACAATAAATAGTATGTGCCCTGAGACAGTTGGTTGCGCTGTAAATACATTTGTGTGTATTCTTTTAACAATGTAAACTTAATTTCTCCCCTAACCTAATTGTGTTTGAAGAATGTACGTGCGTCGGCCGCCACGCTACATACTGTAAACGTATTTATTTTCGCGTAGATGAATTTTTGCGCATTAAATACTTTGACACCGTTTCGCGCTGACTTTAATTCGCGCAGGAAGGAAATCTCACGCCTTGTTTATGCAATAATTATAGGTTCGCGCAGGATTTACTTTCACGCACAAAGCTAGGTGGGTGCGCGAAAATAAATACTGTGCGAACTTTAATATGTTTACAGTATACCTATCACCGTTCTGTTCAGGAGTTAATAACTTATTTCTAAACACCATTTTCTGGATTCCGGATGACGACAATTTCCAGACGCGCTATGTTTTTTAAGATAATTTGTATTCACAGATAAAAATAGATGTACAGTTTTTCATGGTGACCTGTACGAGGGTCAGATCATCAGAAAATGTACAATTCACCTTCACCAATCCTCTCGAATAACCGAAATTTAAGAAGAAAATTAGGTTCAAATACAGTTCAACATTACCAGACAGATTTATTGAAGGAATACAATACAGAATACACTCAGATATTGTCATTATTTATCGTTTTCCCCTCTAGTTTAGGAGAACTTGGGGGATGTGTAGAAGGAATTGAATTTTAAGAAATATATAAAGAATCAAACGAAAACTGTATAATAAGGAATACCTCAGATGCAATGTTTCTGGCTGGGTAAACCAGTAAAGTAACTAAATACACTCGATGAGAAGACCGTCAAAACGCAGGGATATATTTAATACAATGTCCTGAGATGTTTTAACTTTGATATTGTTACTTTTGAAAAATCTTCAAAACGCAATGATATATTTCATACAATGTCCCTATGAGATCAATAACAACGTTACAATAAAAACGTTAGAACAACAACAAAGTAAAAAGCGGCCCGCCACCAATGCCAGCCACAACTCAGGCGGTGTGAGTGTGAAGGCACTAAGCCCGTGCATCATCAACAGTGCCGCACCTGTATGTTGACACCTGCTTTCACGCGCCCTGTCGCTCAGTCGTGCCAGGGGAAGGGTGGCATCCCAGCTCTTACCATATTTAAAGCTAAGGCGACACCGTTATACTATATTTAAAGCTAAGGCGAAACCCAGACTGACGTTAGTTGAGAGAGCGCACTGCAAACGGTACAAGGTGGGTCATATTTAGAGAAGTTTTTCTAGTCTCTCCACAGATCCACTATCCCTAGGTGGCATGCGGGCGTGTGGGTCTGGGGATGGACTAAAGTTTTTCATGCCTTGAATTGTTTGAGACGGGAATCCGGGTATGCCCAGGTGGCGCTACGATCGGCGGTGAGCTGCGTTGGTGAATACAACAAGCATACAATAGGGGAGTTGCATATGTCACTGCGCATGTCTACTGCAGTGCATGCTTGGATAGATTCTGTTCAAATCTGACATACAAATATTTGGCTACATTTTTATTGAAAATTGCAACAATGTTTTCACCAATATCAGTGCTTGTATGAATGATGTATGAAAACTAAATGCATGATGGGAAATATGGGGTGTCATGGAAACATGTATAACACACGGATATTGACATTAGAACATTGATAAATAATCCATACTGAACATAACATGTTTTCTATAGATTTTATACTGTACCATTAGTCCCATAAGTCCATGCGAATCAAGATTCAAAAAGGCGGCTATGCAAATACCCTATTCACCTCTAGTCGTCTATACGGAGTACACCCTGTCGTACAGCATCCCTAGTGAACTGCACTCCAAAAATCATATCATATTTATCAATATATCGCTTTTTAATTTATCACTATAAACGTCATAAATTATTCTGCATTGGACTACACCAGCACTCGGCTGTAATAATGTATTTGATCCTTACTTCTAAGACTTTCCTTATAATCATATCAATAGTTAATTGATGACTTCTGATAATCAAATTTAGTAATGCGAGACCTGGGACAGGTGAAAATCCCAATTTGGGTATCCTGTATCGCAAGTATAAAATAAAATCATTAAGAAAAAACAAAGTGTTTAAAATTAGCCCTTTTGCCTGAAATGTAACCATTTATTTGTTTATAGATAATTGAAAAGAATATTATATCCGTACTACCTTGATGGTGATATCGCAGTTAATGCAACAAAGTGACTCAGAGTCTACCAGACTCCAACCCAGCAGTAGAGCCACAAGTTGATCCAGGGAGTGAACTTGATGCTCACTAAACAATGGCAGGTGAGTAAGGTGTAGATGTAAGAATTTATTGAATTTATTGAAGTAATTAAATACAACACAGTATGGAAAAATAAGCATAATATATGGGTCAGATTGTCAGAAAATGTACAATTCGTCTTCACCAATCCTCTCGAATAACCCAAATTTTGAATATAAGAGTAAATCTAGACTAGATGACTTAGAGAAATAATAAAATATAAGTAAGTAAATAACTAAAGAGTAATTAGTCAACTGTACATCTAGGTGTTTCAGGTTATAATAGAATAACAATGGCAAGAGTTGTAAGACGTTGATACAGCTCAGTACGATACGATCTGATACTACACATCATATACATGTGGTATTTGAGAGAGATATTGATGACACTGTAAATTCAGGAAAAGTAAAATACAAATGAGATCGTAATAAAATACATTCATGATCAGGCCTTCGCCGTAGCCATCTTTCCTTGACTAATTGTAATTAAAAGCTATCCAGGATAGATAGAAACATTTGGATGTGAGTTCGACAACACTTGACATACATTGAGTTACATTAAAAAGAATCTTTATGATAACAGCACCTTTTTTTTTTTTTTTTAATAAAACATCAACCCTTTGGAATGCCCTACCTGCTGTTGAAAGGAGACACGAGCCACGAGCAATTGAGACAATTGCAAAAAGAACCAACTTAGTCAAGTCAGATTACATTATAATTAGTAACAATCACACATATAACATAGTACCTCCTGGTCTTGGACGCCCTCATTGAGTATTAGTATTAAAGGGTGGTCTCCACTGGCTGCAGTAAACTCTGCGGTAAGCCTTGCAATGGTTTGTCTTGGTTCTGTATAGGTGGAGAGGAATGATGAGGTCCTGCCTACATGGTTCACTGGCCATGTAGGCAGGTCGATCTCCTCACCACTTCTCACCATCACAACACCAACGCAAGACTTACCGCAGAGCTTATTGCAGAGCTTGCCACAGCCAGTGGAGACCACCCTTAACAGTACACCTTTCATTGACTATCTCTCCCCATCCCTAATGTGTTTGCATTCTATCATTATTAAATGTAAGAAAAAAGTACTGTGGAACTGGTGACATGAAACGAGGTACAGCGACCTAGTGTCATCAGAAATTGTATAATGAAAAAGGAAAAATGTGTGATATAAACATGTTTACATATTTGCAGAATCTGTGATGGCGTATGGAGACAGGACCAGCAGCAAACGGTACAAGAGTATTTTTGGAAGCTGCGCTACTGAAGACAGACATCATATAATGCTACACAATGTGACTCATACAGGGAACAAACTACATGAGTGCAAAGTGTGTGTTGGAGGATTTACAGAGACTAGCAGTTTAGAGAAACATTTGTTCACACACACTGCTGAGAGAAAATATGGATGTACTGTGTGTGACTATAGGGCAGCACAGCCTGGCGACCTGAGGAAACACATGACAACACATACAGGGAAAAAACGTTATAAATGCACTGTGTGTGACTATAGGGCAGCACAGGCTAGAGACCTGAAGAGACACATGAGAACACATACTGGTGAAAGACCTTATAAATGTACTGTGTGTGACTATAGGGCAGCAGAGGCTAGAGACCTGAAGAGACACATGAGAACACATACTGGCGAAAAGCCTTATAAATGCACTCTGTGTGACTATAGGGCAACACAGGCTGGATCCGTGAGTGTACACATGAAGACGCACACTGGAGAAAAAACATATAGATGTACTGTGTGTGACTATATGGCAGCACGGGCTAGTGACCTGAGGCAACACATGAGAACACATACTGGAGAAAAACCTCATAAATGTCCTGAATGCGACTATAGGGCAGCAAAGGCTGGAAACCTGAAAACACACATGAAGACACATACAGGAGAAAGGCCTCACAAATGTACACAGTGTGACTATAGGGCAGCTGACCCTGGGAACCTGAAGAAACATTCGAGGATACATACTGGAGATAAGCGCTACAAATGTACTGAGTGTGACTATAGGACAGCACATTCTGGAAGCCTGATCAATCACATGCAGACACATAGTGTTGAAAAGCCTCACAAATGTACTGAGTGTGACTTTAGGACAGCACATGTGGTGGCCCTGAGGAGACACATGAGAACACATACTGGTGAGAAGCCCTTTAAATGCATCATATGTGACTATAGGGCAACACAGTCTGGAGCCCTTCAAACTCACATGAAGAAGCATACTGGGGAAAAGCCTTATAAATGTACTGTGTGTGACTATAGGGCAGCACGGGCTGATGAGCTGAATAGTCACATGGTAACACATACTGGAGAAAAGCCTCATAAATGTACTGTGTGTGACTTCAGGACAGGGTACGCTCAGGCCCTAAGGCAACATATGAAAACACATACTGGGGAAAAGCCTTATAAATGCACTGTGTGTGACTTTAGGGCAGCACAGGCTGGAAACCTGAAGATACACATGAAGACCCACACAGGAGAAAAAACATATAAATGTACTGAATGTGACTTTAGGGCAGCATACACTTCTGAGGAATCACATGAGAACACATTCTGGAGAAAAGCCTCATAAATGTACTGTGTGTGACTTTAGTGCAACACAGGCTGGAGGTCTGAGCCGTCACATGAAAACACATACAGGAGAAAAACCTTATAAATGTACTGAGTGTGACTATAGGTCAGCAGAGGCTGGAGCCCTGAGGCGTCACATGAGAACACATACTGGTGAAAAACCATATAAATGTACTGAGTGTGACTATATGGCAGCACATTCTACAGACCTGGGGTATCACATGAAAACACACACAGGAGAACTTCATGAATGTACTGAGTGTGACTATAGAACAGCACATGCTGAAAGTCTGAAGAATCACTTAAGAACACACACTGGAGAAAAGCCTTACAAATGTACTGTGTGTGACTATAGGGCAGCACGGTCTCAAACCCTTGGGAAACACCTAAAAAAACATCATGGACTAATGTAGTAACTCAAGGCATTAAGCCATGTATAGATAAAAGCACACGGCAACAGTTGACTGTATGTCATGACTTTTAGTATAAATGTAAGGATGACATATGTATGTTGACCTATATAAGTAATATATGGGAATATATCTAGACTGGAAGTTGATGCTCGTCACTTGACCTTGGCTGTGCATCCAGTCGTTCGCACCAGTTCTACTCAAGCCACCATGTTCGGAGCACCTTAACAAATTTCTTGGCTTTGTAATGCCTCTGAAAGGCAGGTGCTCTAAGTGCAAAGTCGTCCATGCACCCCTATCCAGCGTAAGGTGCAACTTCCGCGTCATAACTTTCAATTCTGACAAGGAATCAGAGAAATCGAGCAAGGATAAGGAGGAAGTGAACTTACCTGATGTTGACAAGCTCTCTACCGATATCGACATGGTGGTGGCTTGGTAAACGGACATGTCATGACCTTTAGTATGTAAGGATGACATATGTATATGGGTCAGATTTTCAGAAAATGTACAATTCAACTTCACCAATCCTCTCAAATAACCCAAATTTCAGACAAAAATACATAAGTTCAAAATACAGTTCAACCTAACCAAACAGATTGCTAGAATCAATGCAATGCCGAATATACTCGAATTTACCTAATATATTGACCAAATTGCAGCCCAATTTTGCAGAATTTACTAAATGTGTACAGCTGACAATTGTACATTTTCTGAAAATCTGACCCATATACCAAGCTCTGGTTCTCTCCTTCTCCACACACCTCCAAGTCTATAAAGTACCTCCAGACGCCACTTGGGGGCCTCATTTCTAGCCATGACAACATAATTTGCAGTTCATATAACTTAAGTAATTAATCCACTTCATTGGTTCTTATTATACACGCATTACCTAGAGCATATCTAGAGTGATTTACCTCCTGGTACCTTGTCATGGAAACCAATCTGTTTAATCTCTATATATCATACCTTTTGGCATTCAATCAAGATATTTGTTGCATATTTCAGTAAATTTATGTTAAAGATTTCATTACATTATACATATTTCTTTATTCCTGTTTCAACATGAGACACATGGTATATTATGTTCTTGCAGAGTCTTATATCTTGGTGTATTTATTTGCTCATTGGAGGAATAAAGAACAAATGGAGAAAATATTTCCCTCTTGATGTTTTAGGATATTTCCAGCCTTTGTCCTTTGGCTTTATATTCCAGATGCTATAGTTCTTTCCTCCCATCTACTGCTATCAACAATCATAATAATATTCTTGCAGAAGTAACCAAAAAGAGTTAAATATTGACTAATATTGAGATCCAGAGACGATACACAGAAGTGCAACGATTGCGACTAGATACTGGAAAGGATCATATAGAGCTGAGTGATTCCACCAGTGATATATGAAGATTTGTCCATCTTTGATACAGAATAATTATTGTTGAATAGCTGTACAGGTAGTGCTTGGTCCACGTGGCTATTGTTCATTGGAGGATTATCAACGTAGGTGCAGGTCCTACCTGAGCCTTCACATGCTTCTGTAATTACCAACATCAATTCCTGGTTAATGTTAATGTTACTTGACCATGTTACTAATTTAGACTGTTAGATATAATAACATTATGGAATGGGTGAACAAGTAACTACTCCGATTGTAGTTTTTAAATCATGGTTTATTAGCTATAGAAACAGTAGAAATATCTCTATGCGTTTTGGCTAAGCTAAGCTAAGCCTTTGTAATTGTTTATGATGATTAATTGTCATAAAGTGGTTACACATGGTCACGTCTCTATTACATAACATGATGTAATAATCGCAACAACTCCAAGCAAATGTAAATCAAATATATCACTCTTCTTGTGTATGGGGAGAAATGTAGTATATATATACAGTATTTATGAAGATTTTTATTTAAGTTGATCAAGACAGTAACATGAAATGGATAGGAGCCTCTGTGAACAGATCTTCCTGGTCCGCCCATCAAGTGGCCATAGTGGCCGCCATGTTGTTTATTTGTTTTAATAATTATATTCAGCTAACATAAATCCAATAAAATCCACCACCCGGGTAGCACCATACATACATTCAAAGGAGCATCGCACATATCGGGAAACTATTATATGGGTCAGATTCTCAGAAAATGTACAATCAGCAACTCTACTCATTTAGTAAATTAGGCTGCTTAATTTGGTCAATACTAGGTAAATTTGAGTATATTTGGCATTGCATTGATTCTAGGTTATTTGAGAGGATTTTACCCGCATACAATTAAACAGATATCAGATTTAATTGAGTCAAAAAATAAGTATGTACCCATTTATATAAAAGTAGGACACATCAATCAACCCAACACAATATATTACATAAAGTTTTCCGGGATTCCATATGTTTTGGGCATTAAAGAAGGAAGCTGTGCACAGATCTTTTTGATTTCTCTTTTAAAGCTTTCATAATCATTGTTAAGTTTAACATCGACAGGACGACAATTCCAACATGGACAAATCCGACCAAAGAAACTACCTCTAATTTTCTCTTTTGTTGATAGGCTCTATAATAATCCTTATATTCCTCATCTGATGTTTATTCTGTGGAATAGTATTGTTAAAACATGACAGTTCTGAAAAATACTAAAAAAGTGATGTAATCTTCTATAGGATAAAGGTGATGAATTGAATCATTGATGTCGATCAAAATTACTGACCCTGTGTAGATTATGTCTATTCCTCACACCAGCACATATTTACAGACAATTATTTTGTATTACCTGGAGTCTCTTAGATTCTTTCAGAGTACCCAGGTCAATGATAAGACCCCGAAAACTCAAGAACTGAGGAAATGTATGTTTTGTATATCAAAATATATATCTACCAGAATATGGTGTCTAATTCTGGCCAACCGTCTAATGAGTGACATGGAACGAGTATGTACGCTATCAATATGGGGTATTATAGACAAGCAACTATCCATTTATTGTAATTTATTGTAATTGGCTCCCTTGGGCAACTCCGGCATACAACCCCTGAATTCTTTTATGGGAGAATAAATGCATGAAATCAGACAGTAGCTTACTCAGTTTTTTTTTGTCTGAAAGGGATTACACATACACGCATAGGTCAGATTCTAAGAAAATGGGGATCAAATTCATCATCACCAATCCTCTCAAATAATCCAAATTTCAAACGAAAATAAAGTTCAAAAAGCAGCTCAATCAACCAAACTAATTGCTTGAATCAATGCAATGCCAAATATACTCAAATTGCAGCCCAATTTAGCAGAATTTACTAAACGTGTAGAGCTGCCAATTGTACATTTTCTGAAAATCTGACCCATATTTTCATAACATCATAATACACACTTCAGCAATGTCTTTGTTAATATTTTGTTTGCTCGCTTACACATTTCAATCAGTCTTTATGTTCTTCCCCAATTTAAATCTCATGAAAAGGAACTTGATCAAATATCTGACAGAAATTATAAAAACAAGGAAAACAATTTTGACAGAAATGATAATGTCCAGCATGAGATATTGGTACCAGGGTGAGTCCTGTGCATGTGCCCTAATATGTCTATCTCCATGCTTCAACACATACTCTACACCATCTGCAGCCCGAGACCGAGCGCTGGGCCGATCCTTCAAAATCCTGGATGCTTCAACCACCTGCTCTTTGTAGGTCACATTAGACAGAAGCTCAGATAATATTTCATCAAGTTCCTCCTCGGTGAAACTTTTCAGTTTCAGAGAGAAGCCATATTTATGGTAAGCAAGCCGATAACTGTTGTACGCCTGGTCACCAAACATTGGGAAGCCAATCATTGGGACGCCATGGTAGAGAGCCTCCATAACCCCATTGTTGCCACAATGGGTTATGAATACTTTACAGTTGGGATGAGCTAAGAGTTCATTTTGGGGGAGCCATTTCTCAATGTGAATATTTTCTGGTAGATCCTCCGGGATGACTGGGTTTTTCATTATGGCAGTTAGGCCATGTTTCTTGAAGGAGTTTATCAATTTGTTTAGTGTTTCTGAGTCCAGCTTGACTGGGTTGGAACCAAAGGACATAACAACGGCACCATTAGTGGCTTGATCCATGATGTTTTGGTATCTGTTGTCCAGCTGTCCTGCAGGCTGTAAAGATAGGCCTCCAACATAAATCTCATTTGGCATACGGGGTCGAGCATAGTCAATGATCATATCCTGATCCATTAGGAATAGAGATGACCTGTGAGCTATCTCATTTAATGAAATCTTCTCTTTACCCTCATGTATGAATCTATGAGTGAAAGGATCTTCAAGAATGTTGACTCGCGGCCAGACCAACCAATCCAGCATGGCCCAGATATTGTAGAATCTCTCCATGAAATTCATCCTCTCTGTGTGGTGGTAATTGAACAGATTGGATGGATAGTTCAGGAACAAGGAAGGGTTTCTTGAGAGCCAGGGTTCAAAGATAGGACTGAAGCTGATGTATGGAATCCCTAGGTTGTATGGTATTATCAATCCACAGCGCAAATACGATATAGTTCCAACAATTGCTATGTCAAAATGCATTGCCTGAATCTTCCTCTGCAGCTCTTGATCTTCTAATAAATTCAAGCAGCCATTCTGACCAAAACAGGCATCAGTGAGGATTCTCTGCCCAGGAGCTATACAATCTAATTTATTCCTTTGGATTGATTGGAAACATTGTGCTAGTTCCTCCGCAGTCATAGAATACATATACTTATGCGGCACTGAATGCATGAGGAAGTTAAATGCCCCAGTTTTACTAAATGACTGGGGATTTTTTATCACTTCAGGTAAGACCATGTGCACTTCATGGCCTCTTTGCACCAACTCATCCCCTAGAAAGGCTAGTTGTCTGATGTGTCCATATACACCAAATGGAATAAGAAGTATTTTGGCAGCTTCTTCTTCATGAATGAACAAGGCAAAAATAAGGATGAGTTGTATGATAGCCCGCATTGTTCTTTTTGTGTTATTGTGATCCTTTAGATTTACTGTAGAATATGTATAAACTGTCAGAACCTTCTCCTCAGAACTAATGTAGGTCCTAAGCTTTTCCTGATGAAATGCTTGAAATGCTTAATGTAGTTTGTGGCACTGTTACTGACTGTCAATCTTTATGATATGTCATTTGTCCAACCAAGATCTGCAGGTCCTTCTGAAGAATCCTTAAATAAAAGATATAAGTTTTTACATTTTAAAGTCTCATTACATATATAATGTGATTTTCTAAAGGTAAATGCCAGCGTTCAATCAAGAAAGAAGAAATCAAAGATTTTTTTTTTAAACATTGGATTTAGAAAGAACATGGTTGTAGGATCCCAATAAGTCAACAAAAACCAGATGTCATTAAATTAGTTTTTTTTTCAGGGACCATTGAATTTTACTACCATTCATTATAGGAATCAATGAAAACAGATTCTACCCCCCCCCCCCCCCAGCCATTTTTTCAGAATTTAATCATTGGAGTACAGATTCTCCTTTGTCACATCAATATGTGATGGGTTACGGGACAATAAGTCACAAGTCGCGAAATTTATATTTTTCAAAGTGCTTTTTTACAAGATGACTTTATTGGAATGTTCTGATGTTTAGAAGATTTAGCACTTATAGTCAGAAATTTTGGGACATTCTATTGAATGCGTTTAAATGCGTTTGAATGCCTTCATATGGAGTGTATTTAGTGACTTTACTAGTAATTACCCATCCAGAAACATTGCAAACATGCGTTTGAATGCCTTCATATTATCATACTTAAAATATAGAAATAGATATTAGGTGTCCTAGTGTTTACTATCGTTGGAATCAGCTTGATCTCCTCCTTTTAAATATGGTGATATCTCAAAATCTATATTTTGCGACTTATGACTTATTGTCCTAAAACGGATCACATATTTGCAATCGCTCTAAGGAATACTTTAATAAAAAATATACTTTTATATTTATAGGTAATATTTCGAGGCTAAATAACATCCTATATAGATTTTGTCCTACGGAGCTAAATATAATCTATTATAATTTTTAATTTGTGAGTTGTGAGTTTATTCTCAAAAGACTACGAATTGAGATTGCTTTTTGCAGTTCAACTTTCAGTCTAAACACCAAAATGATATATTCCAATATAGCTAGTATTGGCCAATGTCAGCCTTGTTTTAGCAGAAAGTATAAAATGGGTGGCGTTACCTAGACATAACTGAACAAGAGGTTAAAGCTACAAGTGTAATTTAATGAATTAATTTTGATCCAACAAGCAGCCGCAGATCGCGTGTTGGATGCAAAATAAAGTGTAAACAAGAGCCATTGAATCACATGAGTAGTTCCTAACTCAACTACAATTCTTTCTTTATACTACGACTTGAAAATAATAGAAAATCATCATTCTTCCATGTGTAAAAGGCTGGCAGAAGCAGTTCACAACAGCCATGTTTTCTTAATGTGCCTTGCTGCCTCGCAAACTCATCTCTGATCTTACATTTTTATTCTTTTTGTTTATTTCTTTTGTCATCATAATATCTGACTTCCACTTCAACAACAACAATTTATCTCTGTTGATCATGTCTAGCCTGTAATTATTACTTCTGATATTGGAGCCAGGTCTGCTCCATTATTATCACATCATTTATACCACAATATTTATGTTTTTGAAATCCCCATGATTCTCATGAATCTTTGGATGGTCGAAATATAACCTTCATATCTAATATCTACAGCTTGCCCTCTTTCTCTTTCCTCTCTCTCCCTCTCTCTCTCTCCTCTCTCTCTCCCTCTCTCACTCCCCCTCCCTCTCTTACTCCTCCTCCCTCTCCCACTCTCCCACTCTGTCTCTCCTCTCTCTCTCCTCTCTCTTTCTCTCTCTCCATCTCTCACTCTCTCTGTCTCACTCTGTCTCTCCTCTCTCTCTCCTCTCTCTTTCTCTCTCTCTATCTCTCACTCTCTCTGTCTCTCTCCCTCTCTCTCCTCTCTCTTTCTCTCTCTCACTCTCCTCCTGCTTTCTCTCTTTCTCTCTCCTCTCCCCCCACCCTCTCCTGCCAGCTTTTACGAACCTTGGAATTCATAAATGTTGCCTGCCCCCAATTCGAGGGAATCGGGCCGTGTACTATTTCAAATGTTCTATATATTACGTATGTTTTAGTTTAGCTATTCTAGAATGTAGTGCATGACACACTACCTACTTTGTATAATCATATATTTTCATGATTAACAAATAATAGGCTTTTGTATCAAACCGCAGAATGCTCATTGCGACTTGAACTAACTATATGAATATATGGGTGAGATTTTCAGAAAATGTACAATTGGCAGCTGTACAGATTTAGGAAATTGTGCTAAATTAGGCTAAAAAATGGTCAATACTAGGTAAATTCGAGTATATTTGGAATAGCATTGATTCTATCAATCTGTTTGCTATGGTTGAACTGTATTTTGAACTTATTTTTGGTAAATTTGGGTTATTTGAGAGGATTGGCGAAGGTTATTTGTACATTTTCTAAAAAAAACTGACCCAAAAAAACAACATCCAAACATACAAGATACACAATTAACAATTGATATGTTATGTATGTATTAAGGTAGGTATACCCGTAACATTACATATATGTGTCTGTGCCATATTAATTGTACAAAAAATAAAAAACAAATGAAAAAAATCTACCACCAATACTGCGTACCTGGAATGTGAATTAATTGTCTTGTGTAGAATTGTCCAATGAGTGGATGGAATCGGGGGGAAATGACCAGCTTTGAATGGTTGTTCTAAAGATGCATGTATGCACTTGGAATGCGACTTTTCTTCTGTTAAATGTTGTTGTTTCCAAACATTACTGCCCTTATTGAAGGTCCTTAAGTAAAGGATGACTACAGTGCAGTAGCACAAGAGTATGAGTACATATGTAGGTCAGGGCCGGTGTGGGAGAAGGGGCTTAGCAGACAGATCCACTTGTAGAGAGGGAGCGGGGGGATATATGGGTCAGATTTTCAGAAAATATACAATTGGCAGCTTTACACATTTAGGAAATTCTCCTAAATTAGGCTGAAAAATGATTAATACCGGGTATATCTGAATATATTTGGTATCACTTTGATTAAAATATCAGTTCTGTTATGTTAAACTGCATTTTGAAGTTCATTTTTGTTTTAAATGTGGGTCATTTGAGAGGATTGGTGAAGGCGAATTGTACATTTTTCTGAAAATCTGACCCACATGAGGCATAATGTTTGGTAGTACACTTAATAGAGGGGATAAAGGGTCTTACTAGGAAAACAGACAGTGGAGAACGGTGAAAGAAGTTATGGAGGAACTTATTCACATGTTGAGGGTCTTACAGCCCCCCTCCCCCGCCACCACACCCCCACACTTGTTACTAACTTCAATCCAGAATCCAATAGTAGTATAAAGTTAGTTATCTCAAGCGTTTCGGCTCAAGCCAAGCTCTACGCCAATACGACCTGAAACTTTAAATTCTCTTTTCAAAAAATAATGTCTGGACCCCTCATGTCACTCTTAAATGTTTACTCAAGCTGCTTCTCCCGCCTTACTCTGGTAATGCACGGTTGATTTGAAATTGTATCGGTTTATCTCTCTGACATGCATACCTTTGCCTAAACATGTATTTAATTGCAGGAACAATGGCAGAAGAAAGTTGAGCATTGTCAAAGTACCAAGATTATGTTCAATAAAGGTGTCGCAAAAACAAAACAAAATAGAATAAAATCACTTGGCTTTCTACTGGTTCATATTGCTTCAAAATCATTTCTTATTTGTTGTAACATGACATTAAAGTCCCAACAAATGGCGACTAAAGCCATTGGATCATTTGGTTGTGTTGCTTTGGTCGGGTCTAGGGCCTTGGAAGAGGACTGGTGAAGCAACACAACCAAACGATCTAATAGCCTAATGACATGACTTGCTGCTGTTGTGGTTCTGTAGGTGGGGAGGGGAGGCATGGTCCTCCCCACCTGGTTCAATGGCCGGGTTTTCTTTACAACATTTTTAGATCTTGAAGGTGAGAAGTGATGGTGTTATACCAGGGGGGCCGGGTTGTTTATAATTGATGTTTCCTTATTGGGATGGAATAAAACCCTGTGTTATGATTTTCTATGGTATATTCACAAGCTTTCTCCCTGGTTTGGGCTTTATCAGATGTTTAATTTTCTTCAGCTGAAGTACATTTCCTTGAATGAAAATTCATTTCACGAAAGACTCATCTCATTAATTAATTTTCTCCGCTCTTTAGTTTTATTCTTGCAATAAGAGATTGTACATAGGCTACGTGACAAGACATTGAAAGGGTTGACATGCACCTTTGTCCTAAATGTATTAGCCTTTATTTGTAATAAAAAAGAGGAATTTGCCTGTGTTTCTAAAAATGTCCAACTGTTCACTGTATATGGTCAATTTTCAAGAAACAGGCCCACAAGCATTCCATTTTCCGCATCCATCGGTTATATACCTAGACCAAAATATATAGGGAAACGTTTCTCGAATTCAGAGAAGGGGAGGAAGGAGGGACGCTAAGTTTATCTACCATGTTTATCTACCATGTAATCAGTGGGGTTGTAACTTCATCAGTGTAGGCCACTGCCAAGGGGAGTGCTATCAATATTCTCTACAATAGAGGTCTATCTGTGTATGCTTGGCGGGGAGTTGTGACATCAGTATCGGGAGGGGTTGTTGTCAGGGGGAGAATATATCTGTCCCATATATATAATGATCATTTTTAACTCTAAATGTGGCCTAGCTCTTGAATTGTTTTACCTGTACATCTTGTGTCTTATTTAGCGGATTATTGAATGCATGGGGTGAAAGTTCCCCCCCACTTTCCCCAACACACACATTCTATAAATTCCCAACTCATGATTACTCTATAGATCCTTCTCCTAAAAAGTCCAGACCTTCATTTGTACCCCTACAATCAACAGTATCGAAAGATCAATATCATTATCTAGTCCTTCATTTCAAACACACTTAAGTGTAACTAACTAAATGTATTCAGATTTAGAAGAACATTTTAATTAAATGAAGTAGGACTTGTCTATGAATGGATTGACTTTACTGAGCCCAGCTATAGCTATATCATTGTTGGCATATTGCCAGTGTCTGTTCAATGTCAAATAGTGTTTAGTTGAACCACTAGATGTCCTCTCTGTTCTACCACTGCTTAGTGGAGAACCATACAATAATTCCATTTCCGGTTTGTTCATCGTCGACTAGTACCCCAAGGTCACCACAAGGTGTCCTCTGTGTATGAGAAGGCTGTCCCAAACTGATGTTCATCCTATATGGGTCTGGTATATGGAAGACCTGGCTCTAGCAGTCAAACATACTCTTCTTGTTGTCTCACTTTTGTGGCAATGAATAGTGTATGGGATAAAGTGGTAGTAAGTAAAGATTTAACTAAGAACACCAAGTTCAAATACTATATGCCAAAGAATTATAAACATAAAAACCGTTTTTATTTTGAGTTCCCCAAGTTGAGAAAAAAAGTGTTTATTTTTTTCTCATTATGAATAGCCTGGGTGTACAATAATAAAAAATAATCAAACGGTGTGGAATAATATCCTGCAGGAATTCATTTCCCAAAATTTTCTTTTCCTGCCCTGACTACCTTTCTATGTATATCAAGGCGGTATTAACCTATTTCAAACACATTCTGGAAACAGATTTGTATCCTTGATTCCCCTGGTAAACTTGCAAGTATGTAATTATATTTATTAATGGTACATTGTATGATGATGTACTTCCACACCCCTAAATATTTTGAAGCCAATGAAAAAGTTACAAAACTGTAAATACTCTGTACTTTTGGATTAGATGCTAGTGTACTCTGGAAACCTGGCCTTGAATGGAAATCCGACAGAATATACAAATACATACTGATTTAAGCTCTGATATATAAGGTACTGAACAAAGGTTTAATGATAGGTATTCAATCATTGGTCATCATATTTCAGGATATTAAGATTTAAATCAAGCTTACAGCTGCACTCGATGGCAGCCACTCAGAAATATGATTAAAGTACTTAGTTATTAAATAAATCACTTTAGTTTTCTATTTCATTAATGCCTTCATACTATAAAGCTAATGCTATATGACCTAGATAATATAAGTGGCGGGCTCCGTGTGTGGCACATACTGCTTGTAGGTACAATATGAGGAGTGAAATGTCAACATACAGATAACTGGTTTCTCCTGTGTTTACTCTTCACCATTGTCTTCCCTTACCATGTTAGGCAAGGGTCTGGGTATTAGGAAATGTACAACGGGCAGCTATATATATTTAGAAACTTCTGGTAATTTAGGCTTAAGATGATGAATGCTAATAATATCTAAATGTATTTGGTATTAGGTTGAGAGAATAATCTGTTTGGTCATTCTCTAAACTCATTTTTGTTTTAAATTTGGATTAGTTCAGGATTGGTGCAGGCACATTTTGCAGGCACAAGTGCTCACCCGCAGAGGCGATGCCATTCCATTCCATTTTAACATGAGCAGTGATACATTCATGTTGTCCCTTAAATTCTATACTAGAATCCAATGTAATTAGAATATGATAAGTGAACACTAACATATTTGTAATATTGATGAGTTAAATAGAGGATCTAAAGTTTTTATGTTGACGTTTATTGGTGAGTTGTTGAGAGAGGATGAAAGAGGCTAGGGTTGTGGATGAACATGTGTGAAGTGTGTTTTCTTTATAAATTATTTAAATACTTTGATCAATTGTGGGAGTATGTTTTTCCTATTTCAAGGGATAACCCAGTCCAGTGATATTGTGCATGCCTTACATTATAGCAATATATATATCCTTCTGTTTATCACAAAATGCCAAATATAAATGCCCAAACTGAATCTCTCCAAACATAATATATGCCTATGTGTCTATTATTTATTCAATGATGTTTAATATGAGTCAATTATTAGTATATAATTCTGATAATCCTGGGAATAGGTTCAGGCCTAGCATTAAGTACCAGCATATATCATAATCCAAGTTAAATATCACCAGGAAACCCCTGCCCAACAGGAAACCCCTGCCCATTGACAACACTGACTCTCATGGTTAGCCGCGCCATATATATCTGTATACTACAAACATGAATCTACAAATGTTTACCTCTAAATTACAGATGGCTTAACCCTGATAGTGGAACAAGCATTAAAGATGTAGATTACTATTCATGCTTTTAAAATTTTACATGGAGAACTTATTGACCATACCTCAGGATTTGATTTTGGGAATTGTGTGCTTAATGGTGCATTAGGGTTGGATATACTATATTGGGAAGTGCTTGTCTCATAAACATTTGTTTCTGTAACTTTATCTTCTTCAATAGTTTTCATATTGGTAAAATTCACTTGTTTTATATGTGTTTTAAAATGTACTAAACAGCACAAGACACAGAAAAACAGCACAAGACGCATTAAAGCTTATCAATACATAAGATAAGGAGTTGATCTTGGCCAACTCATACGTTATCAAAATCTCAAGGTTCATTCTGTGCCTTGCCTTGGGACAACATCACGTTTCAACAGTAAGTCAGATTTTAAATATTACACTTTTATGAATACTTGGTTTATACTTCTATAAGATCCTTAATTAGCATAAGGAGGTTGAAGTGGTTGTGTTGTTGGTCAAGGTTTGATGGTCAGTCAAGTTTAGAATCTTGTACCACTTTGTGACCATTAAATGGCGGTCAGTGGAATAGTACTGACATACCGATGTATGAGAGTCCAACCAGGAAATATAGGAGTAGAAGTGATTAAGAGCAGCGTAGGGACTGATAGGGTTTATAACTTACAGAAGTTATGGAATACTTCTAAACTCTACACACAATATTATCTAAGGGTTTCACAAGTCTAGTATTACACCACATTTCTTCCACTTAGGAGCACATTCTAGAAGAAATGCTTTTAAATACAGGGAGGTAAGAGTAAGGATGATTCATGAATGGTTATATATAGGAGTAGATAGAAGGGGAGAAAAAAAGGAAAGAGGGACAGATGGATAGAGAGACAGAAAGTGAGAGAGAGAAAGAGAGGGACTGGGAAACAGAGTGAGAGAGGGAGGGAAAAGGAGGGATAGATGTTGGGAAGAGAGATGTGGGGAGGGAGAGGGAGGGGGAGGGGGAGAGACTGAGAGAGTGAGGAAGAGAGCGAGTGATAGATAGAGGGAACAACCATTCTATGATTCTCAAATAAATACCACTAATTATAGCGCACTGGAGACTAACATTAGGGATCGTGCCGTCCCGCCTAATCTCACTCTGCCTGCACATATAGTGGCCAGGAGGGGAAGGTGGGGGGGGGGGGCAATAAGGAAGGGAGGGGGTTAGTGGAGGGAGGGAGAGCAGATATCACTCCATGTGAATCAATACCATGTATCACTGTGCACTACAGACTAAAGTTAGGGACTGCATCTTTGAGCCTAATCTCTTCTACATATGGGCCAGGGGACAGGTGTAAACGGAAGGGATGAGCTTGGTGGGTGGGTAAACAGGGGTGGTTCTTGGGGCACAAACATGGTTCTACTTGTCTATGATAGATTAAATGCTAGCCTGAACATATTGCAATATTCTTCTATGCTCAGGGCATGAGAATGAGTGATGGTAATTTGATAAATAATGACCACAATAAAATATTTGCCATGTGCTTTCTATAATTATATTTTTGTATTATAATGTTATACATCATATTGTGCCATGTATTAGAAAACCCTTGACCAGTTAAATACAGTAGGTTGGGGGGAGTATTGCCTTATATTGGGTTGGGCTGGAGGAGTATAGATGAGTTCATTGAAAGAACATTATAAAAGTGTTGTTAATTTTATAGAATCTCTAGCTTTCCAGCTAACTTGCCCTTCTTCATGAGTAGTGAAATACTGTTTGTTTGTCATAATGAATTCATATGTCTATATTTTAGAGAAATTTATCCTTTATTTCAATCTCAAATGATGTAAAAGGAACAATAATTCTCGTTGACTAATCATTAGATTTGAATAAATGAAATATTAAGATTGAAGAGTACATCTTGCTTTTGCAAATGCAAACCTTCATCAGTTGTCCAAGTATCAATTACTTCCAACTGAAAGAAGCCTTCTTTAAGGTTGTGTAAATGTATTTGCTGGGTTAGGGTTAGGGTTAATATTATGTGTTATATTAGGGGGGGGACAGTATTTTCTGGGTTAGGGTTAAGGTAAACATTCAATATAATATGTGGGGATGTTAGTATTTGGCAGGGAAGGGTTAAGGTTAACATTATGTGTTGGAGGATTGCCTACAACATACCCTAGCTGTTTAGTATTTTACTATACCCTCAATGGACCTGGTAGTTTAGTGGATCAGAACTGATGTTGATGTTGATTCATCTATCATTAAATTTGTTATGCGTTTTTTGTCTATATTCCTGAAGGAATAATTGATATAATTCTAGAAATTTTGCATAAGATAAAAATACTTTCATGAGATTAAGCACCAGAATAGGGCATTTTACTTTATTGATACTTAACATTATGGAATACATATATGTACAGAATATTTTGACAGTCACAAACCTCTTCAAACAAACCTCATGTCTCATGTTGTATATCAACAGGTAAAATCAAGTCTACAGCAGTATAATATAAACACTTGACGATATGAGTCAATAGATAACCACATTTTTATGATAAAGGCAGGTGTTGGGTGTTCAGAATATAAAATGTAATATTCTCGAAAGAGAGTGTTGTCCACAAATATTTCAACATGAAATTCAATTCTAGATTTCTTTAGTTCATAATATATGTTCAATGGAACATCAGCAAATATTACCATTTAAATTCTATCTATTCAGCATCCAGATATTGATAAACCGTTTCATACACTTTGTACAAAATCAAATAAGATAATTTTTCCAATAGTCCAATACATTATTATTAAATAAATTTACATAAATAATCATGACATTCCCTCCACATGAAGCAAGGTTACAAACTTAAACTTATTTAATCATCATAGGAAAGATCTGTATTTTACACATTATACGTTGGATTTACTCAGTAAATAAATATACTAGTACCGACCTTATACATGGTTGTACAGCTAGATATGAATATAGCTCCTCCTGGGTCTTACACATTATTTACTATCTAGTTTGATTAAAATACACACATCTTAATTCTATATACAGCATAGACTGGAATACCAGATTACGATCTAATGTGTACTCCTGATTTAGTATTTGCTAGTCACAACTAAAGAATATTACTGTTATTATGATATTAAATTTTCTTTTATAGAACCAGAGATAAGATATTTGAATCAAACACACATATGGAGTGTTTCATCTAAAGTACAGGTAAGACAATTCATGCTAAACTACCTCTGCACAAGAAATGAACATGATGCTTTGATTATCATTAAAATACACATTGACTCAATTATTGGGTCATACTTTCAGAAAATGCACAATCTGCAGTTCTACACATCTATTAAATTATGTTAAATTTAAATGAATGCTGTTAAATACTAGGTGTATCTGAGTGTATTCTGTATTGTAGCCATTCAATAAATATGTCTGGTTATGTTGAACTGTATTTTGTACTGATTTTCGTCTTAAATTTTGGTTCATATGAGTGGATTTGTTAAGACAGATTGTACATTTTCTGGCGATTTCATCTTATAGGTCTATACTTGACACAAATAAACCCATCGGGTCAGGATTGCATTCCAAGGATCATATTGATTGGTTTCTCCCAATTAAGCAGTTATTTGGTTGGATAAAAGAGGCAATAGTGGCCTGAAACATCTGTTAAAGACATTCAACCTTGTTTTCCTGCATATAAATATATTAGTCTCATCTAGCTTGCAAGTTAAACATGGGCAGAATACTATGCTCTGACCACATGCATATTCATAATTGTATGTTTCTTCTTTGAGATTGAAAATATAAAAGCAATGCTTTTTCAGGTGTAAACATCCATTGAAACAGGTCCCAGCGTACATGCTATAATATCTAGGTTACACCTAACATGTGTGACCTGTAGATCTGTGGCCTCATTTCCTATATTAAATGATGAATACAGAAAAAAGTCTTTGCCCTCCAACAATTTGATTTGCTGGTAAAATATATCATAGACAGCCATGTCATCTATATAGTCAACATATTTATATTCAAAATAAATTTAATTGTATGCCTAGAGAGAAGCACTAATGAGAGGTGTGTATGTTTAGAGAGAACCACTAATACGATGTGTAAGCTAGCGAGAATGGTCTGGTATTGAATATACCTGAAGAGTGTGTGATACATAGACAAGAGTGACCGAGGAGGATCACGGAGATGCATATTGCCCGAGGGCGTAGTGATCTCAGTGAGTGCGCGTGAGCGCACGAGCTGAGATCACGTAGCCCAAGGGCTATATGCATCGGAGGGATCGCCCAAGGTCACTCTTGTGTTTATTATACCTTTTTCCGGCACTTTACACAAAAAAAACGGTGAAAATTGATGAACAATAGCCTAAATGTTGATCCCCTCGGCGACTCAGTGGCCCCTCAGACCTCCCTCTGCAACTAGGCCTACATATCAATGCGCGCTTGACCTGCCAGGTTGTGAGAGTCCTGCAGAAAGTAGTTCTATTTTGAATCGTTATTTCGCTTAATTTTCAGTTTATTACTGTTATTAAGACATGAATATGATTTAAAATACTTAATAAGATAAATATCTTTCAGTTTGATATTCAAATTTCTGTACTTCTCGTGTTTGAACTCGCTGCATTTTCGCCGACACGAGTCTCTCACTCACTCAGTCACTGTCAGTCAATCTATGCAAATGGATTATTCATGATGCGGAATAAATTGTAAGTTTCACAGCTTTCCACAGCTTTAAATCATTGATATACTTTAGCAAAATGTATATTAGGCCTATGAGTATCTTCGGCCAACAGAATTATTTAAATAATATTTAAATAAAAGTAATTAGGATCGGCACTATTTTTTAAAAATGCGGGCAATATGACAAAAATGCGGGCAATATGGGCTCTTTATTGCCCGCATTTTTCAATACGAGGCTCAGTGCTTAAGCCTATGGGAGTATCATACCAACTCCACCAAAGGTATAATAAATATCTGCATTGATAAGGCACAGTTGTAATATTGACATCCTTCACACTTGACAACTTAATTATTTTGCCCTTAATCATATATTTGGATTGGAGCGAGCAGTATCTAGTAATTCGTACAATATATTTCACTTAACTTGATAGTAAGTTTCACATTAGAACGCACATGGTTATTCAGGACCAAATGTTGAGTCTATTGCATTCTAAACGTAAAAGATATATATCTAGTATCTGTTTATATATTTGAAGACCATGTGATACTGATTCTCTGTCTTGCCATTAGTAATATTGACACATTTTCCATTAGATGATTAATCCATAGAGGTATACTATTATGGGATTAATGACCCGAGATTTGGTGTCTAAGGCTGTCTATGGTGAAATAACGGCCATGGCCATTATTAGACCATTTAAAAAACGTTTTAGATGTACTTACAGCATGACAAACTGCTATAATTTAACTCTTCCATTCAAATGCATGGGTTACTATTTTACTTTTTACACAGAAAGGACCAAGTCAAAACGCCGCCTTTATAGCATCCAAATCAGCATGTTTTCCACAATTCAAACCATCACATTCTAATATTTAGTTTATTTTACATCTGTCAAACCAATATCACACATGTACACATAATTATAACATCACAATGTCCATCGCCCTCAAACTTCCGTCAGGCTATAGTCACCTAGATCAGAAAAAACCGAGGAAATTATTGCTTTTAGAAGAGATTCGATGAGATTCCCTTAATGGTAGAGAAAAAACATACACAAACCTTCTTTATTCCATCGAAAAACATAAGCACACACCATGAGAATTGTCATTCTGTTTACTTGACCTGAACTGGAAGTCCGTGCATGGATCTGTATTTTACTGGACACGCAAAGAAGATGAAATGACTCTCGCTGCACGAAAATGACAGAAACCTCCAATATACATACACCAACTACTTCTTTAGCCAAACTAGTATTTCATTTAATTAAGAACTATCTAAATGCTAGAATACAATACATTATCACCTTTTGCCCCGTTTATTGAAATATAAGAGTTCAAATACCTGTTCCGTTTTGAAAAATTCCTTCCACTTTTACCGCGGTTCAGGATGCGAACTTCTGGTTTACGAATGCCCTGTTTCGTGTGTCTAGTGACTTAACAAAGAGATGAATAAAACATTTGAATCAGTAGAAATGTTTTAAATATTGTTTTAAGCAGATAGCCAAGTTTTCCTCTATGGAAATCAAGTAATAAATGAATGGCGATTTCAGAAGCCATATGTTTACATGCGAGCAAGCAAGGTTGACCGGAAAAGATGTGAAGACTTTTGGCATAGCCACTCTGTGCACGGTGCACTTGGCATTGCATTGTGTACGGTAGTCTATATAGCGCACGGACGATTTCATTCGAAAGTCCCAGAACCGACCTTGAACTCTAAGGCAAGTGCCCACATTATGGCGACCTTGACCCTGATCTATTTGGCATGTCTAGCGACTTAAAAAATAAATAAATAAAATATCTGAATCGCTAGAAATTATTTAAATATAGTTCTACCCCCCAATAGCGAATATTTAGTCTACGGAAATGAATGATTTCAGAAGCCATAGAGTTCGAGCGAGCATGCATGCATGGAAGTAGTGTGGAGACTTTCGGCATAGCTATTCTGTACACAAAGCACTTGGCGTTGCATTGCGTATGGTAGTCTATATAGCGCACGGAGGATTTCATTCGAAAGTCCCAAACCAACCTTGAACTATAAGCGGTCCGGGTTCGTGCAAGCTGTGTACGATATCACTAGCAAAATTCAGCCACGATATCACCACCACTTCCATAGCGCGGTGGTTAGAGCGCTTGACACCAGGCGAGAACGTTGAGGGTTCGAACCTTGTGCAGGTCTGTCAGCTTTTTTTTTCATTCTCTACTTGTTTGGCCGTGTAGACTAACAACACTTCCGTCTCGAGGATTATGCCCCCTTATAGACAATATACACAGACCAACTACTTCTTTAGCCATTGGAAACATGTATTTCATTTGATTACCAACTTGTTATCACCGTAACAGCTCGTAAGCCCTCCCCGTCGTCGGAAGTTCTTGGAGCTTCCGTCTCAAGGGATCAGCGGTCGGCCGGGTTCCCTCGGGACGGAAGTCGTAGGCGGGGTTCTATAGAGAAAAAAAAAATCCCAGAATCTCATCAGATTGATTCTAAAAACAAACAAACCTTCCACTTTTTGCATGCAACCAACGGAGCCCAGACACTAGCGCCCCAAAGTCAGATGGTCCGGCCCACACTACTAGTAGCTCCCGCTGCTTGGGTATTATGGTCCAACGGCCCAAGTGTATGAGGCTCTAATGTTTGCGCGCCCACATTATGGCGACCTTGACTGATTTGGCCATGTTAGGGTGTCTAGCGACTTAATAAAGAAAGAAAGAAAAAATCTGAATTGGTAGAAATGATTCTAATATTGTTTTCCCCCCAAAAGGGAAGTTTTTGATCTATGTAAATCAATGAACGGCGATTTCAGAACCATACATGTTTACGTTCAAGCGAGCAAGGCGGAAGCAGTGTGGAGACTTTTGGCATAGCCACTCTGTGCCAGGTGCACTTGGCGTTGCATTGTGTACTGTAGTCTATATGGTGCACGGAGGATTTCATTCAAAAGTCCCCAAACCAACCTTGAACTCTGAACTGTGCGGGGCGCGCCCACATTAAGTGAGCTTGACCTTGATCTATTCGGCCGTATTAGTGTGTCTAGCGACTTAAAAAAGAAATAAATAAAAAATCGGAATCAGTAGAAATGCTGGAAATATTGTTTTACCCTGATAGTGAGTCAATGAATGGCGATTTCAGAAGCCATACATATTTACGCGGGAGTGAGCAAGGCAGACCGGAAGAGATGTGGAGACTTTCGGCATAGCCACTTTGTGCACAGTGCACTTGGCATTACATTGTGTATGGTAGTCTATTTAGTGCACCCCTCCTTCCATTCAAAAGAACATAATATTATAACGGGCCGTATGACACACCTCCCTGTATATAACGGCCCAGCATGGGCTGAAACTGACCTGTTACAACTATCCAGCAAACCTCCAGAATCCAAAGATTGGCGACTAAAGGTTCATAATCATATAGCATTTTTCATGGATTATGTACAGATGTTAGACTTAATTATGCCTAAGAAGCACAAACTAAAATAACTTTGCATATTTCTCCAATATCTTCATAGTACAATTTGTGATGGTATGAGACAAATATAAGGGCCATGACACAGAGCCTCATGTCTACTTGGTCCTTCAAGTAGTATTTCCCATTGCCCAACAGAGGATATGCCTCTGGGTGTTGTTATTACTGGCAAGGTAGTGGATCATTGCTTTATGGAAGGAACATGTCAACGGGATGAAATACCCTGCTCTTTTCAAACGGCTTTGTTATGTGTGTATTTACCATAGGCTTTCATATGCTTTTGAAAATCGCTATGTGATTTGAATCCAGGACTCTAATAGGTGGCCTCCACTATCGGCAAGTAGCGTTACCAATAGCGTTACCAATAGAGCGGCCAATTATTGGCCGCTCTATTGGTAACGCTACTTGCCATAGTGGAGGAGGGTATTTGCCACAGTGGAACAACTCATTACCAGTTGCATTACCAGTACATTTTCTATTCACCGCTATTTGCTGGTCAGTTGTTGACAATCTATTCACCGCTACTTGCTGGTCAGTTGTTGACAATCTATTCACCCCTACTTGCTGGTCAGTTGTTGACAATCTATTCACCGCTACTTGCTGGTCAGTTGTTGACAATCTATTCACCGCTACTTGCCACTAGTGGAGGCCCCCTATTAGGGAGTCCAATGCTTTAACCAACATACCACATTGATTCCCCAATTACTGGCAAGGTCTTGAAGTATTTTTCATAATGTATACATCCAAAAGTGCATGAAATAAAGACAGCAGTATAAATATTTGTAAGCCAGATAAGAATTCCAATTACTATAAAAGAACACAATTTCCAGAACATGTTGTACTTGTTGTACATGTGCAAATATTGTGAATCAATTGATCCTTTAAGGGTTTCACATTTGACTGATAGTCCCCAAGAAATGATTCCAAATGGGAAAATGACAGTTTTTGCCAGTTTTTTGTCTCTATAGGCCTTTGTTGTGATTCATGCCTCATAAATAGTGATTGTATGGTCTAATTTAACCAAAAATCATGCAATAAACAAATTAGATGTGCTTGATGACAGACAGACACATAGGTGTATTGAAACAGAAACAACCAAATTGATTAATCATCTAAAGATTTCAGTTTCCAAAATGGGGAAGTTTTTTCATGATCAGAGTCCATGATGACCCCCGTCACAATCCATGATGGTTTATCTTCATTGATTCGCATAATGATTCTATGGATGTAGGTGTTTCCCATATACCATTTAACATGGTTTTTATTCTTCAATGGGATAATCTAAAAAAAATAATCATTTAATTTTCATAAATAAATGAAATGACAATGAATAATTCTAAGATCATCACCATCTGTGTCGCAATGTATATAAGGGAATATTTCCAACAATTTTCATAGCTAAGAATCAGTTTCAGGACTGGATATGGGGCACCTATACTAGCCATTTCATCAGATTTTAAAACCTTTCAAAAATACCCATTTGGAACCGTTTCATGAGAATCAACCTTGTACAATAAATGGGGTAATATCACGCCTGTCGTCAAATTTCATATCTTGCCAATATGTCCCTGTTTTTTCACCAATTCGTTATAGATATCCCTACTGACAGGTACAATTTCCTCAGTACAGCAGTATTGCTTTTTAAAATAATGGTACAAATTTTAATTTTGGTAGTTTAGCATCTGAGTAGACATCTCAAATAGTTACGTTCCCAAGGAGGCACTGCTTCTGTCATGTAAATTTATTCTGTGGACGATCACTGGTTTCCCTTGGGCTTTTCGTATTTTACAGCATATGGCAAAGCTGCTGGAAGATTGTAGTAGTCAGGAGATGGAATATTACCCGGCTCATTCATGTAAAGTGGCTCTGGTGGTGTGATGGCTATTGGCCAAGGTGGTGGAATGGCTGAAGAGCCAGGCTGTCCCTTTCTACGCAAAGACCGAGGCCTTGATCGGCGTGGGTATATTACTGGTGGAGTTGCTTTAGCTGCCTTGCTCATTAGTTGTGGTCTGGGCTTGATCTTTGGCCTGGCTGACTGAGGTTCTTCCTTCCCCTGCAAACTGTCCTGTGACCTGGCCCTTGCTTGTAAAGGAAGCAGAAGGATGAGGTCTTCAGGCCTGCTGCTGGGTACAATGCTGGTTTTGTACTTAAGTCCTTCCACTATTCCAGCTCCTGATACTGACTGAGATGAGGACGAGGTTGTTATTGTGGTGGTCTGCAATGATGATGCCATGGATGACAGTGCATCTCCTTGAGAGACACCTGGAGACCAGTTAACATATGTCTGTGGTGGCTCAGAGGACAGTGGTGGTGATAGAGATAGTGGTCCAATGGAGAGATTCCTTGACATATCCATGTAGGTGGTAGTGGGTTCCTGGGACATACCGGTGTTCGATTTTCCTCTTGTTGTCTGTGCAGTCCTGTTGGTTCTCACCCTGGAAGTTGTCTTCAAAGGCAATGGAGAGGACCTAGTGTTCCTCTTTGGCTGAGGCGGTATCTGTGCTGGTGCTTGGCGATGTTTAGGAGGCAATCCACTCATTCTGGGTTTTGCTCTTGCTCCAGATCCTGTAGGCTGGGTACTGGATGAAGGCACCTGTGCAGCACTGGGTTCTGGCTCTGGGAGAAGCGCCAAGTAGATGTGAGGTTCATCTTCATCAGTTGAGTCATTGGCTGGAGGACCCACAGGTAGTGCAGCGGCTGAGGCCAGAGGCTGAGGTGGTTGGGCAGGCCGAATCAGAGGTAGTGCTGGAGGACTGATGGCAGGAGCTGAGGCCAGAGGGTGTGGTGTTTGGGCGGGCTGACCCACAGGCACTGCTGAAGCCATGATAGCAGGAGCCACGGCTAGAGGCTGAGACAGTTGGGCAGGCTGGCTGATGCCTGCGGTGATGGAAGACAAAGCTGACTTTAGGCCTGCTAGAAAGTTGGTACTCACTTCAAGGGACCTTAGCTCCTTCAACAGTACTTTGAAGCTTGGACGATCTTCTGGTTTCATCTCCCAACATTGACTGATCACATGGAACCTATGAATAATTAATGAATAATCATAGTTACCTTATTCCTACCAAACAAAGCAGATGTCTTATGCTAGACATTTGTATGATTTTCATGTTTTAATATACAAAGGCCAAGCTAACTCCTTCCTTTGAACTGAAAGTCATTGATACACCTACCATTAGAAAGTAGATCAAGGACGAGTATATTCTTGAAGAACAATTTCTATTTACAAAATATCTTATTGAATTAATCATGAAGAGAATACCTAAAGAACCCATGTAACAATCTCTGCGATTTCACAGAGATTGTCACAAATATTTCCTCTGATCTTTGGCCCCTTTCTTGAAACTTTCCACTTCAAAAAATATTATGAGGCTGAAGTTGGAAACAATTAAGGTAATTTGAATTGGATTTGTAATGATAAAAACATAATTCTGAATGGAGATATTTGAATTATAAGAAAACGTACATGTTGGTAGGGCAGTTATAAGGCTGCTCCAATCGTCCTCCCTGTTGTAGATGCTCCCACATCTTGGCTGGGTCCACCTGTGCATAGGGTGTAGCCCCTCTAGCATGCATCTCCCATATTGTCACCCCAAACGACCACTGTAATGACAAGAAGAGGAAAAGTATGTGCATTAATAGTGAATTGTAAGTCCACCGTTTTAATTCTCGATTGGCATTAAGTTTCGCAATTTAACATTTGACAGAATATATGCATGTAGATTTTTCCGACGATCATCTGTGTTTTATATTTCCTATTGTGCAATCTGATCCCATTTATCATTATATGAATTGGTACATACAGGCTTGAGTTTGCCCACAATATTGGCAGAGACATATTACTTTTTCATGATGAAAACCACATGAAATATGCAGTGGAATTATGGAATTATAGTTTATTGTCAATGAAATAGATATGAAGTTATAGTGAAAATGATAGCTAACTTTTGATATTGTATTAGCTCTCCTACTATTGGCATATGCTTTACAAAGCTCTATCTACCAGTAGAAAAGTAGGGTGCACTCACAACATCAGATTTAGAGGAATATTTAGATTTCTCTAAACATTCAGGTGCTACCCATTTCACTAGGAGGGCCGGGTTGGTAGAACTGGCAGAGTAGTACTCCATAGAGTAAATATCCTTAGCTACTCCAAAGTGGCTGATGATGACAGTCAGTGAGCCATCCAACCTAGGAGATCATGGACATAAAATACAATGCTGAATTCTTAGATATCATTTATTTTCATTACATGCTTATTGTGTTGTAGTGCTTAACTTTTATTAGGTGCAAATGCACCTCTATATATATGTTTACATCATATTATCTGTAGGCTTATGTTAGTGCAATTCTGTTTGCATGGATTATATAATAGATTTATAAAGTACTTTCTAATATTTTACATTAGAAGAGAAAGAAGAACTCACATGCAAGTGCTGGCAGATAGGTTGCGGTGAACAATTTTTCTCCTAACTAAGTAGTTCATGCCTTCTGCAATTTCCATCACCATTCTGTGAGTCTGCTTGAGATCAAAAGGCTGTAAAACAAAAAATACAGATAATATTGGAAGTCCTCCATGTTGTTTTTAGTACTTTAATTTTATATTGATTGTACTATTGATACAGGCTACAACCCGCTATTACTATGAAAGGAACAGTCCTATTTATTAAACTCCACTAAATTTAAAGGTAACATGAAAGTATGTAAACACCTTTGAAAGAAATGATTATTTGGTATTAATTTTACTGATTTTACCTCTCTCTGAACATATTCTTTGACACTTCCATGTATGAAGTGTGGAAGAACAATGTTGATCTGGTTGCCGATAATACCTATACCATGCAGCTCTATTATGTTTGGGTGCTTGAGGTCCTTTAGCATGGTGACTTCCCACACCATGTCATTCAGTTTCTGTGCTCTCTCTGCTATGCCGTCTAAATAGAACAAGAAAGTGGAATTTATGTATGCAGACACAGATTGGGAATGCTTGCATATGGGCCAGCCTGCGGCCTAATCAATGATTTGTTAACATCCCTGTTCAAGAAATAAATAGAAGATCTGGTATAATTGGTGCTAGTAGTGTTTCCAAATTACACCATAAGTACATAACATATCAACAGTTATGAAGTAAAACCCACCTTTCAAGTACTTCAGTGTCACCTCTATAGGGGTTGCTGCAGTAAACCTCTGGAATGTCCCCTTCCGTAACAAGCTTGTGTCTCCTTATAAAGTAAATATCTTACAATAATTGTAAATCATAACGTTCAAATTTATTACTGAATTTATAGGGGCAGCTAACCTGAGGTCCAGTGGTTATGGTCGGTAATATACTTTAATTAACATCATCTTACCATTTCCAACCCTCCCCACTCCTAAAAGATAGTTGAACTAGTACCATTAATACTTTTTGTTTACACATTAATGATACCAGTTCTACAACGACAGCTGGCAGGAATAAGGACAATTGCTGCACAACTTACCTTCACCTATGACTGTACCAACCATGAGTTGGTCCTCTCTGATGAGCAGCTCTGTCACTGTTGACTTGTTTGGCTCATTAAGTAGGGCAAGCGGGTCATCAGAGAAATCACTGGATGAGTCCTCTTCACTGGTGGAGTCACACTGGGTCTGGGGTTCATCTGCATCTGAATGATATAACGGTATATATATTATATATATATATATATATTGAATTTTTATTCATGAATTTTTAACAATTACATAGTCATGAAAAGGGCATACAATTCTACAGTGCAGGTCTTCCAATGTGTCCTAAATAAAGTGAAAAACGAACATATATCTTGATTTACATAGTAATTCGTCAATGATTTAGGCTCAGTGTTACATTTTTTATAGAGAGGTACTTAGGTAATATTTAGGTCCTATTGTACTTTAAGACCTTTACATCCCAGTCGGTTATGTTACAACAGGTTTCCCTGGTAATTAATCTAATTTTTGTACAATCTATAATGACGGGGTTCCAATAATTAATCGTAAACTTCGTCCTTGAGATAAGAGCAATGTTACATCATATAGTATAACAGTAAATCGGTAAGACCTTTAAAGAAAGATCACCCCACCCTCCAACCCAATATGAGATGCGCTCTGTCAAAAAGGTTCCCATGTCGGCGAGATCGATTTTGGAGTTAGCTATTGGATGGGTAAGCACCAGAAAAGAGCTTTCCAATGATGTATAGAGCTTAATTTTAGGCCTATTAGGTATATTTCTACGGTTGCGGTGAGTATTTAAGGGACGCGGTTACTGGAGGAGCCGGAAACTGAGATACAGACGGTCAAAGTTCGGCGAGTGACCTTCGGCGCGCCGTCCTTGGTTACGGGCATTTGTTATCAAGCGATTTCTATGAAATTTGAGACACACTTTACTAACTACCATAGCCATAAGATATACCAAATTCAGTTCATTTACTTAGTAACTTATTATTTTATCCCGCGATGAAAATTGGGTGAAATTTGGGCAAAATACATTTCTAGGAGACTTTTGTGGGATTTATGTCGGACGCGTCGTCATGCAAAATGACCAGTTCATATGATTGGATTTTTCTCAGATTTGAGGCAAGTATAATAGACCAATAGGGCCACAATATATAAAAAAATCAGTGAATTTCATTTAATATTTTTTATTTTATTACCCTGTTAACATGAGTATAATAATTCTGTACAAAATTCTTCGGTGCAGTGCTTGCAATATATACATGATAACACACCTATTCATTCTAACAAAACAAAATGTACAACAATATTCACCAGTAATAAAATCAGTAATAAAATCAGTAATAAAATCAATAAAATAGCAGTCAGCCCCTACCCCTCCCCCTCCCTGGCCGGCGTTGCTCAACATTTCCCCTCCCCCTCCCCCTACCTCTCTTTGCTGGAGGAGGTGCAACCTCCCCATCAGAAGAATTCTGAAGATTCCCTTAGCCTGCCCCTTCCCCTCACTGTTCCTCTACCCCTACCCCTACCCCTACCCCTACCCCTAGCTTGAGGTTCCTCTTGACGTTCCTCTTGAGGTTCCTCCTCCTCCTCAGAAGATTCATCACCACCTAATTGTAATGATTCGTCAGAAGAAGATTCCCTGTCCCTTCCCCTTCCCCTTCCCCTTCCTCTACCCCTCCCTCTTCCTCTAGCCCTTCCACTTCCCCTCCCTCTACCTCTTACTGGGGCGACTGCAGGAGCCTGTACAATGTAGCCATTCCCCCCCCTCCCTAGCCCTTCTTCAGGTACAGTTGGTTTGGGGCACATAATGTCTTTGGTTTCTTCGGTACAAAAATTACGAATAGAATTAAAAAGATACCACTGTCTGTATGCAGACAGTCCAGGAGAAGGTACAATGGGTGGGTTGTCCTGAGGGACATCACCCACATCAACAGTAAGCATTTTAAAAGTACCACTATTTTCAGGGCCTACAAATGGCCTGAAAGAAAAAACACCAGGTTTGTCACTAGAAAATTCAAAATGATGATACCCTTTGATACCTGGAAAAGATTTGGAGAAAGGTGACAGGAATGCCTGCCAGTCGTACAATGGAACAAAAACAGTACCCCTTTCATCACCTACAAGTTGGGCCTGGTTGACCCCCCCTGGCGTACTGCGCTGCACACTGTCTTTTAATTGCTGAAGAGAAGAAACGTTGTCCCGACGAAATTGTTTTTTCAAGAGACCAAAGCACCAGTCGGGGGCAAACTTAGTGTGCCCAGTAATCAAAAAGTTAAGTGTAATAGACCTGTGCCTTCCAGTAAGGACACGCCACATCAAATAGGCCAAAACATACTTGTTCTTGTTCTGGCCACTACAATTGTCACAGTTAAGATCTAAATCTTTCTCCCCAAGACCATAGTTTTCAAAGTAATGATTCAGATAAGAAATAACTGCATTTGACCCCTTACTGGTGCAATGGCTCTCATCTATAAGGTAATTAACTTGTCTAGGCATTCCTTCCATGCAAATACCGAACAGGCCTACCTTCCTCGGGGTCAGAAAATAAAGGGGACCTGGTTGCATCTGATAGGAAGGTAAATGCACTTGTTGTGCAAAGTCAAAACTGAGATGTACTCGAATGTCACATGAGCAAGAGGCATGTTTGCCAAGGGGGGTTCACCATTGTCTCTGTATGCTTCTTTGGCATCAGCACAAAATTTCTGATAAAGAGTTCTCTCGTCTGCTACAGTGTCTAAATGTTTTTGCTGTTTCTTTAACTTGGCAGCTTTCACAACTTCAGGTAAATTACTACTACAGGAAATGTCTCTGTTATTATGCTGGCACTCCCAGCAGAGGTCTGTCATGGGACGACTTGTGACTATTTTAGGAAGATATCTGCGCCACAGTTGAACAAAAGTGGAGTAGGCAACAGCCCTATTGTCAGTCTCGTGCATGGCTTGTGTGTAAAGACGATGAACTTCGGCATTTGTAGAATGGCAGGGGAGAATGAGGATGTTGTCTCTATGGTGTGAAGCTACTCTGCCTGGCAAGGCAAGAGCATGTATTTCGGCATAAGATGTGATGAAGTTGATTGTGTTCTTCAGGTCATTTATTGGCAATGACCTGACAGCATGGTGACCACCACCACGTCGTAGACGAGGGATCAGACCATCCTCGCTGAAGGATTTTAGTACAGCAGTCAGCTTGTTTTGGCTAATCCTAGAAGAGAAGAGAGAGAAGAGAAAATAGAAAAATAATAATTTAATCATTTGCAAAGGAAGAAATTAAACATAATGCAGGATTGTAAATGAGAATACAAAATAATGATTCTTAGCAAATAATCCATGTTATCATGAATAGCTATGTAATTTTCAGTATTAATGGGCACAACAAGATTCATTACTCACTTGTAAAGGAATTTAAAGGTAGCTTTGCAAACAGGCTTGTTAGACACCCTGTAGTGGCTCTTTGGGTGTTTTCGTTCTCCCTTCCATTGGGGCCCCTTCTTTGTTGGACTGCATCGTTCACTGTTGTCAGTAACAGTATTGAAAACGCCTAAGAGTGCCATGTCGAGCTCATCTGAAACGACAGTATAACAAAATATAAAATGATGTGACCCACCAAAATATCACCGACACAAATCTTAAATCCTACTGGAGTAGCAAGACATTCCCTACAGTTTTCCTACATAATTAGTTATCATATCTGATTAGTTATCCCTGTCCTCATAATTGAACTACAGCTTAAAATACTGATTGAGTATTATACATGCATATATGGGCAAAGAAAAGGCAATAGAGAAAAACATTATTTAAAATTACCTCGATTGATTTGATCATGTTCCGACCGATGAGAGATGCGCTGTTCCACAGTGAACTGGTCTATGCACGGCCCATTGTTAAACAAATGGCAGTTACAACTGAAATGGACAAAATCCTAGATTTCAATTTGCATTTCATTTTTAACCCTACATTCCACACGAGACGATTATGGAATATCAGACATCCTAGGTAAATAGTTTACTCCCCCGATCTCGACTCGATGCTTCCGAGTCCCCATGCACGAACAGCACGAGGCGAGGCAAAACCTCTACCGATCAAATTTAGAACATTTAAATATACACACAATATATCTCTCACACATAACAGCATTGGATTATAGATTTGATTGATTTCCAGGGATGACATAGCATAGTTTTCCGATCGCCTCCCCCAACGCGTCAACACACACGATAGAAAACATGGCCGTAGAGCACCGACACTTACCTAAATGTGGAGCACTTTTCCCGTTCCTTGTCCAGGACTGCCTGCATGTGGTCAATAATAATAATAGGTTCTGGTTCTTCCTCAGCTTCTTCCTCATTCGTGTCCTGAGTTTCAGGAGGATCTGGGACATCTGGTTCTCCATCCGAGTCAGATTCCACCGTCTCTGTTTCCTCGTTGAACACAAAATATTCCTCGATGAGGGTACGCCATTCGGAGTTGTCGACAACACCTCCCAAATTGGCTCGAGCGATGCCATTAAGAGCTTCTGCGATGGTGGCCTCAGCTTCCATGTTTAAATAATAAACCTTGGTCCATTTAAAACTTTGTTGGAGAGTAAAACACGTCTTGAATCGTCTTGAATCGAGGAATAACTGGTCGCTTCGATTCAAATCCAAGACCACGCTAGAAGATGGCGTCAGCCGGAAGTTGATCTTTCGGAGCGGCTGAACCAATCACAGCGCTGTATCCACTACACGTGGGCTCCCTAGCAACAAGTGTTTACGTCGAATGCACTTTAATAGAGCTCTGTGATTGGTTAACTTACGCGGGCATTCAAAAGGGAAGACTGGGATTGGATAGAGGAGATTCGCGGCTTTCCGAGGATACCAAATGTGCTGGGGTACCCTACGCTCAAATGTCCACGGCGTACGAGTGAATTTAGTGAAAAATAACCTCCGACTCCTTTGTTTTAACCCATCCAACCATGTTATGAAAATGTTTACCGGCGATTATGAAGCATAAATTATTGTTTATTTTACAAAATACTTTCCAGTCTCACAAAAAACATATTAAAGATTAATATTACAGGAAAAAACGATTTCGGCCCAAAAAGTCATATACCATCTTTGGAGCCCTATATCTCAAAACGAAAGTTGCCGACATGGGACTCATTTTGATGGAGCGAGTCACATATGTCTACCCATCGATATCTCGATCTTTGAAAAGGTATTATATACCTAGGTATTTACACGGGGATTAAAGTCAACGTGAATAATGAATAATCATGCTCTCATTGGCTATATATATTAACTATTGTATTTCACAAATATATAATGTATATATTCATTGTATTGACACCTTATACTGTTGTTGTGTTGTTGCCAAGGTTGTATTCCCACACTCAGGCATTCCCAATATTTGTTGATCATTTAATCTTTAAGTATTTATGATAATCATGAATACTGTAACATTATTTAGGTGCTGATTCTTAATATGAATATAAATGTTAAATACATGGGCAAGTCTTCCTGCTAGAGGCAAGTCATGAAGTCTGATGATAGTGTTGATATTACTTCATAACCTTAAGCAAACAAGTAATAATTTTGAAGGATTCAACAAATGAATAATGCTAATTATTTGAAATTCCATCAATTAAGAAAATTCATCCTGGGGTAGTCTGTTCTCATGGAAATGGTAATGGAAATGTTATAGTGGTAGTAGTTGCTATTCAAACAAATTAAAATCCTGTGTACCTCTCATAATTATAGTTTCAAATTAGAAAAAAATTCTTAGATATTCAAGATAAATCAAAATGTAAAGTCGAGGAAATATTGATAAAAATGGACAAGACTTTACATTTCACAGGTGAGTCTTGATTTAAAAATGAGTTACAAAATGTTGAGTTGCATCCCTGGCTCTAGCCTTAATGTTAATGTATGTACCATGTATACCTTGTACAGCTATGGACCGGCGTATGTACTGCCTGAAATATTACATCAACTGACTGAATAAGAAATGTATTATGTCTCTGGAGAAGGATTTTTGACCAACATTATAAGGCCACTGATGCACTGTCTCTGCGTCAATGATCATTTCACACACTGCGGCGCTCCCTCCATGGGCTAACATGTTGTTAATGATGTGTTATTAGCGTTAAGTAAATCAGAAGAAGTTACATCCTACTAAATAGTTTGTCCTGGCCGGCATACTTGTTGACAAAAATAATGACTAGATGAAAGTTATGCCAGAAGTAAAGAAACATATTGAAAGCTTGAACAATTTCCTCTCTAATAATGCATGTTCAATCTCGCTAAAGATTCATAGATTTCTTAGCTTACAAGTAAAATGTAACTTTATATCCTCTACACATTGACATATGATACAAGGTTTTAAAGCTTTTTTCCTCAGCTTGCCAATGGCATAGACCAAGATGTTTAGTGATGGATCTAGTTTTTGTATCAATACGCTTCCATAAACTGACCACACCTTGTCAATTTTAGATAAAAAAGTTCCTTATTTTCATTGATATTTCGTCATCAAAATCAATTTCAATTGATTAATAATTAAGAGAATTATTTGTTTGGGTTTAATATAGATTAAGTTCTTTAAATTAAAGTGATCTTTGAATGCTTTCTTTAGCTAACATTTTTGTAACAACTCTATGATGCTTATTAAGATCTTAGTAATTATTATTATTTTTTTTTTTTTTTTAAAGATTTTATTTCCACTGGGTTAACATTATCCCAGTTGTCGCGGTTCTTCTAATGCATAAATTTACACATTTTGAGTTATCATGTGTTCAGATTACATCTGAACAATTCAATTTAATTGTGAAAGTGTCATATTGTTAATGATCATTGATAAAATACCTTAGTACATATGCTGCAACAACAACTGTTGTTATGATCACGACACACACAGTCAGCGCTATCCCTATCACGGTAGCCTGAAGACCTGCAAAATCCAAGGAAATGAATGTTTTAGTGTAGGATAAATCACCAACATCTTTTTTATTATATGCACATTCTCCTTGAGAGGTTGGGTGCGATTTATTATTGTTTATTATCCCCGCAAAATACAATTAGAGGGGTCCTGAACAAGTTAAACATACACAAGGTTGCGCTGCTGCCTCTGCCCCTGCTACTGCAACTGTTATTTTTTAACAATCAGCTATTTACCTTTGATATAACTAACACTTTTCACTTAATATTTAATCTAATTTTAGCTTTAGCACATGTTATAATACCTGAGGCAAAGACCATAGGATCATATTCACACACCAAAACCGGAATGGGGCATGTATGTGTCAATACCTAAGCATACTTTGTCAAGGAAGTTAAACATATATCATTGATGCAAAATCAAATGTGATTTACTTCTAATTGATTCAACTTAAATTTTCTGAATGAATTGGGCGACCTACATTTCTAAGACGACAATACAATAGTCTATCCACTGATACACATTTCCCTTCTAATTTTGAAAACATTGGTAACCAATTCTCCTGCAGAGTTTCAAGTGTTTGAGATTGTAAGGCCTCCTCACTCACCTGTTTCGGGTGGTACACATCTGGTGTTGGTGGTTTGCCATGTTCCATTCAAGCAGAGCAGTTTAGGGGAGCCTTGTATGAAATAACCAAGCTCACAGGATAGGGAGAGTCCTGCCCCTTCTGGGAATATTGCACGGTGGGTCAAAAGGTAGGGTGGTAGCTCTGGACCTTCTTTACATTCAATGTTGTTTTCTTCTGGAAGAGGGATATTTCTAATGTTTTATTTCCATGAACATGTTTATTTACCTATTTACAGTGTTTATCAAGATAAAACAAGGTTAATGGAGATGAAACGATGTTTATCCATTTAAATCATGGTTAAATAGTTAAATTATTAAATAGTATAATGAATTTACCTGCTTTGTCAGGGTGACATATGGTGTTGATTGATGTCCACGCACCATCCTTACATGTTGCTGTCCTCACACCATGAACTGTGTATCCAGGCTTGCAATAGAAGTGTGCCTTGTGTTCTGCAGCATCAGCTTCATAGTCAATCAGAATATTTGGAGGCACATGTAGCGATCCACAGGTTCTCCGAGATGCTTCTATAAAATGGGAGAAAGCGAAATACTAATATGCTATATAATTTAAGGCAAATTCTGTTATTATTTTAGTTGCAGGGTTACAATTATAAACCCTCTTGTAAATCACTCTTACGGACCTCAGCCCCTTTGTTGTTTAGTCAAATGTAACTTCTGGGTTATTTATTTCTGTGTTTGTTTCAATGAGCCCCATGTTGGCCTAAAAGAAATTGTGTAAGAGGGTGGGGAAAGTGGGGTGATATGGTAAAATGTGGGAGGGATGGTCGAAGTCATTGACATCATACCCATTTAAATAAAACCCCAGAAGATAGTTAAAAGATGAGATGGATTATCTGGGAAATATAAACCGTCTGATGACTTTCAAGGTCATAAGGATGATTGCAATATTTAAGAATGATATAAAGATGATATAATAAATCATGAACAAGATATATTTCTCCATTGAGGGATGGCCCCAAAAGGAAATATTTAATCATGTCTGAATGTCTGAATTGGTGTGATAATGGTGAAGATGTTCTATCAGCCACCGGAGCCGAACGAGTCAATGAAATAGCGATAGAAACTATAATACATATTCAATGTAAAAAGGTCACAAAGATATTTTTTTCACTTGGCATGACTAACATAACTTACCAATGCAAGGTCCTGCTGTTCCATTCCACTTCTTATTACCAACACAAACTAAGAAGCCATCTCCGACATTGTCAAAGCCATGCTTGCAAATCACACTGGCGATCACTCTCTCTCCTCTCCGACTGCCTGATTCAACCGTTGCATGTTTAACTGTAGGCAGAATGCAGTCCTCTCCTCG
This sequence comes from Sthenelais limicola, assembly GCA_942159475.1. NCBI lineage: Eukaryota > Metazoa > Annelida > Polychaeta > Phyllodocida > Sigalionidae > Sthenelais > Sthenelais limicola. Next base: position 17,499,943 of record OW804099.1, on the reverse strand, counting down.
GGTGTAGGCTGTGGTAGATTATAATCATGATAAGTTAATAATAATTATACAAGTCAATACCTTAAAGCCAAAACACTATGCTCTATGATATATTCATTTTCCAAGTGGAGAGATGATGTGCAATAATCTTTCATATTTATTACATGTAATATTCATCTGAGCTAGTTTACATGGGCTTTAATTATAGCAGAACCCTTGCATGGTTACCACAATTGCTACAAGTCAGGTGACTTATATATATATATATATATGTTGCCATATAGCCCACTACTTGTTTGTAAACAATATGCTACACCTAAGGTAGCCTGATTGATTTGGGAAATTTACAAGTTATCAATAGGAAGCATTCATATCCCGGCATTCATATATTATATATACATAGGTTTTCGCTAATTATATTATTGTAAAGTTTATGAATACAACCTCACTGTCAAAAATATTTTCGTCAGTAACAGGAGGGAGTGAAAATGCAGAAACAACAACAACGGTGGTGCTATATATAGAGAGAATGGGACGAGCCGGCAATAATCGAAAATTTATAGGACGAGATTCGTCCACATAAGCACGATGCCGTAGGCAGAGTGCTTATGTGGACGAATCAAGTCCTATAAATTTTTGCTGGCGAGTTCCATTCTATATTCATTATATGTGCATAAAATTTGATCATATTTCATCAGATATCACTGAAAAAATACTAAAGAAGTCTCAGAGAGCCCCGCTGACAGCCCCGTTAGTAGGCCTACAATGTTCGGTGCCCACTGTGCGATCATGCAGTTTTTGGGCCTACTTATATTGTTGACTTAAAATGTTCATATCGCAGCCATTTCTTGGCCTACATTAATAAATCTTATATCTTTCAATAGAGAATTTAATGCTCTATCTAATTTTGTTATTGTATTTTTATAATTAAAGTACCAGAATCACGGTTGGATTACCGATCGCGGGGGTTTGTTTACATGCTTCGCGGAGAGCCAAAGCTCAGTGAAGCATATAAACAGCTATTTTTAGACAACTACATTCATATAGGACGTGTCCACCCCACTTATAGCACCCTTCATATAGCATGCGCATATAATAAATACATATGTGTGCGTTCAGTTTGGGATAGCAGGGAGAGATTTGCTTAATAAAATTGGCGCTGTCTTGGGTCAGTGAAGATGTATGTACAATTTTCTTATAATAGATAGAGTGTACAAAGCTTCTCACTCTATTTACATATATATTCATGTATATATCAATCCTTCAAATCAACCAGCTGTAATAGTGCAGACATTATCTAAATACATTTATGTTTCTGTTTTGGGTGAAAAATTAATTTTAGCTTTAATTTGGTGTCTCAGCTTTAATCAAATGGTTTTGAATGAACTGGGGAGGACAATGTAGAATAGTGAGTACTACGGAAATAATACCCTTATTTGTGAAGGAAATATGAACCAGAATAACATGGAAATATACCAATTCACTACTAACTGAATATATAAATCATGTATTGTAATAAGAAAGTATAATTCTTATTGATATTTGTTAATTATTTGAGTTAATTGATGTTGATTTTATTGTTCCATTTTAAATTATATGATATACTGAAATGAGTGTAACATGAAATTGGAATATTGAATACACATATTACCACAACTATTCCACTTAATAGAGGGTGTATGTTTCCTAGATGACTTAACTTGGATGATCTGAGAATAGCATCGCTTTGAGGTGTAATGATTATCAGGGGCGGATCCAGGATTTCATGAAGGGGGGGGGTTCAGGTCTTAGAAAAGGGCACATGTTGGGGACTCTGTGAGCGCCGAAGGCGCGAAGCCCCCAGAGGAAGGTCCAGGAGAGTTCTCTTCCCGGGAAATTAAAGAAATATGCTCCTTAAATGGTGAATTCTGTTGCATTTTGAGTGGATAAATATGTTTTAGTATATGTATTTTAACAATATTTTACCTTAGGAATTGCTGCTCATTACATTACAGATGATGTAGAAAAATAATAGAAATTCACAATGACATGTTCAGGCTGGGTCAGTTTTTTCATGTTTGCTGTTTTACTACATGGCAGTGTGGGAGAGGGGCACATTTTGAAAGACTCTCAAACTATTCTAAGATACTGTGACTGTAATATATATGGGTCAGATTTTTAGAAAATGTACAGTGAACCTGTACACATTTAGTAAATTCTGCTAAATTAGGCTGCAATTTTCATAAAGACATGTAGACCTATTTGTCATTTTCCCCCTATGTAATATCAAACATTTTGACAAATAAAAGATTTTCTTATCTTATCTTATATAGGGGATGGCAGTGGTCAAGGTGGTCTAAGAGGAGGACAATCTGTTGTGCACAGAGTATCTTTATGGCCTGACATATCATAAACTTAGACCCCACGTCACCCCATACCACCCCCAATAAAAGTGTGGAGTGGGCGAGAGACATGACCATATGTGCACAAGATAAGGGAAAGGAATGTTGCTCGAATATCCCCCATACCATACAAGAAACAAAGTTTAAATTCCATTTATCCCACATTCTCCATTTTAAGTCCTACCCAAATCAACAACATGTTATATATTTCTAGTAGAGGACTCTCGTAATGTATTTGTCTAAAATAACTTAGGTCAATTTGGTCAACACTGGGTAAATTTGAGTATGTTTGGCATTGCATTGATTCTAGCAATCTGTTTGGTTAGGTTGAATTGTATTTTGAACTTTATTTTTTATCTAAAATTTGAGTTATTTGAGAGGATTGGTGAAGATAAATTATACATTTTCTGGTGATTTCACCGATATTGGTTTCATGCTTTCAGGAAAACTTTATTCCAACAAAATCGGATTGGGGAATTGGTCTTTTTGGTTAGATTATCATAGACTTTTTGAATATTTTTCCTCACTTACTGTGCCAAAAGTTTTTTGACATAATTTTTCATATAATTGATATTCACAATTTAGGCCAGAACAGGTGGAATTTGTCTGAGGGCTTTGAAAAATAGCTTTAAATGGGCTTACGTCACCATAATGACAAAAACTGTAACACATTCATTGGAGCTTTTCATGGGATTGAAATGACTAATAATATTTTTGTAAAATTAGAAACATATTCCCAACAATGAAAGCAATATATCAAGATAAAAGGCCAGTTGAAAAATCAATTTGAGTCACAATGAGGCCCTATTCAACCTGAAGATCCATCAAAATTAGGGCAAAATTCAAACTTTTAAATACAAATCACACTAATAATTGATCTATTTCGAAATAAAAACAATATGGGCCATGCCCTAATCACCATTCAATATCTTATATCCACTTGAAAACATTATCTCAACTATTTATGCATGTCAAAATGGCCGGATTCCATGACCAGTAAGGGCTTTACTTACATCACAAATGAAAGACAGCTTATTTCACATGAGGTGAAAACAATAATCTTAAGAATTTAATAGCCTTATTAGACTTTAGAGTCCCATATCCACTTGAAATTAGTTTCCTGACTATTTACACATGATAATAGGGTCGATAATAGGGTCAGGTCCTATGGTAAGCAAGGGCTATACTTACACCACACACTTACATTAAAAATACAGGAAAGTAATAATTTTCAGATACATTATAGCCTAATTTCACCTTTTATTTTTCAAATCAATTAAAACGGTTTGAATAATAGATTCCACTCAGAAAACCAGTTGAAAAAATATCATTTGTCATCACGAAGCCCTTTTTAACCTGAAAATGCTGCAGTATTGAAACAAAATGTTTTAACCACAAATTGCATTTGAAATTATTTAATATAGCAAAAAGGGACAGGATCTCCAAAACTAAGTAACCAAACAGATAAATAGGGGTGGGCAAAAAGGCAATTTGGTGTGGGGAAAAATGCAAATTAGGGTGGGAACAAAGGCAATTTGGGGGCGGGAAAAAAAGGCAATTTGGGGTGGGTACAAAGGCAATTTTAAGCAGGGAAAAAAGGTAATTTCGGGTGGGAAAACAGGGCACCTTGGGGCGGGGAAAAAGGTAATTTCGGGTGGGAAAACAGGCAATTTTGGGCTATAAAAAAAGGCAATTTCGGGTGGGAAAAAAGGGCACTTTGGGGCGGGAAAAGGGCACTTTTGGGGAGGGCAAAAAGGGCATCATGGGGCCCAAGGGGGGGGTTCGAACCCCCCGAACCCCCCCCCCCTGGATCCGCCCCTGATTATACTGAATAAACACATTTTGAATATATTAATACAATGGGTATTGATCGACAAGTGAGCCCTCCAAACCTACCGAATGGTGATTGCTAACCTGAAAATATGAATCAGTGATGTTCATTGATAGCCACAGAAAGAACCCAACTGTAAATGTTTTAGTTACGGGCTATACATGCCCATGCTTTTACCCTTACCTATGCAAGACCCCATGTGTCCAGTCCAAGTACTATTATCTTGACAAATGCGAGGATTTGTTCCGTTGTACCAAAACTGTGCATTGCATGTAACATGAGCTTCATCGCCATGTTTCCTTCCATCGAAAAGGAGTCTGCCGTTTGGGGGACTAGATAAAGTCTCACATTCCTGGTCTGAAATCACCATTTATATCAAAATGTGCTTGTAACTATTTATTTTGTTAATTCACAAATACACACATATAATATCAGACATGAGACGTATCACAAATGTGAAATTGTCAATAAAATTTGTTTGAAAAAAGAATATGGGGTGGGGATGAAGGGAACTAAGTATAATAGGTAAAATCGGTTACTTTAGGCACAGGGGTAGAAGTATATTGAATAATGTAAGTGTAAGGATCTGTAAGGATGTATTAATCATGCATTAATCATGTGTTAGCATTTCAAAATATCAACAGAATATGACTGACATAGGGCGTATCTGTAAAGTGAACAAGGGGAAGTATACCAATAACCAATAACAGAGCTGCCATCATGAACAACAGATTTAATAAATAAGATTGAATTCAATACTCCACATTCTCCAAGTTAGATCAGGCCACTTGCATCTCCAAATACCTGCAATATTGTCTCCTTCATAGATTATTTGCTAGTACTATTTGCAATAGACTAAACAACTGAATCACCTTTATAAGGGAGAGAGGAAACTCTGCTGAAGTGAAAAATCACAAGTAAGGCTTGTATGTACTTTGGTGTCAGTAGTTGCCACATCTGCGGGTGGAAAATAAGTTGAAATGAATGCCTCAACAAATGTAATGTATTATACAGACAGAAGCATATACTTGTATAAAGGGTTATAATCTGTATGAAGATGTGTAGGACTCTACTGAATAAGAATATAGTTTACACAGATTATTATTATAAATCTGTGATATCCTAAAAGGGAAATCATATTCCGTCATTGAACACATTAATACAAACATTCTGATGCCTAAATAGAAAAGCTAATAGCCTCAGAGATATATAACCAATTTCCTGCCACACTAATCTGACGTTATTATGACGGAGGAACAAAGGAAATTTAACATATGGTCGACAATAGACAGTTTCTAGAAACTTCCAATCCAAAAGAAATTGTAGATAACAATTCATAGGTCATCCTTATGAACATTATAGAAACAAACAAACCTTTCAACTCCCATCGGTGTGATTTTGAAGTTTTAGCAGGATTAAACCAGTCTTTCACGAACAACTTCACGGTGAAGAGTGACGCATTCTTGCAGTATGAACGAGGAAATGCTGGTACTTGCGTATTTGGAGGAGGAGTGTGCTCGTCTTACTCATCAAATACACGCATGACTGAGTCAACATGAGGACCACTATATTCTCCTAGCTTGATTCAAAGTCACCGAATATAAGCCATTGTGTATGCTTCCAATACTAATTTCTAGAAACTGTGCATTCTCATATATTCCTCATATGGTAATTTAATGATTGGTAAATTAAGGTACCTCTGCTGTGAATGAATTACCACTGGCTTATTAGATATACACCTGAAAAATAGCAGACAAGCATACAGCTGGTTGAAAAACCTTTCCGTGTTCTTATTATTTCATGGAATATTCAACTTAATTAAATTCAAAGTATTCTTTATTTGTACCTTTATTTGTGATTTACAAACAGGAGCCATACATCTGGTTTTCCTGTATGGTACTTAACTACGGAAAAGGATGATTTTAATTCTAATCATAGTTTGTAGTTTGTAGGTTTATATTTGGAGTATAAGAATGTTGATCGACTTCTATAGTCAAACGCTATTCTATAGTCAAAGCCAAGTTAACTTTGTTTGAAGATTGTGTAAACCTCAAGAGAATATAAACCCCAGCTTGTAGGTAAATATACCTACGTTATCAGCTATTACAACAAAGAGGTGCAGAGATGCCAAGTTTTTGAGTCATGCATCCCAGAAGCCAGAGGGTTTTCCTTGCTCTGTGATACATATTAAGCAATTTTGGGGGGTTAAAATGTTGTCTAGATGACAATATAAACTTAATACTTTGATTCGCATGAAACAGGAAAAAATAGAAAAATATTTATGAATTCATTGGGATTTAAAATTTCCTCCAGTTTCACATGAAATGCTTTTATAGCTTTAAGTTTTTTTGCTAAGGAAAAATAAGGTACACAATCTGATGGTAACAATTGGTTATCTTCATTTATTTCGCATAATATTAAGAATGTATACCACTCAATACTAGCCCAATGAATGGGAATGAATGGGTTGATGTAACACATAAGATTTAAGAAAATTGATGGAAATAAAATTTAGGGTCCTAACCAGGATTGTTTCTCAAAGCTGCACAAGTCGGCAATCTCAGCCTTTTTCAGTTGGCTATACCTCCATGGGAGCGCTCTGTGACCCACCTGTCCTTACCTAGACGGGGAGACGTTTTGGAGCGCTCTAGGACCTATGGCTGCACTGGGGCCCTGTGCCCTGTACTAGAAGCACACACTCTCTCCCTGTGAAGTCCTATTACACTTAAGGACCATTTATCCTCTACAGCATCCCCCTCTATTCTCACTTTCTCTACCCTATCCCTCTCTTTCTCTTTCCTCCCCCTCCTTTTTCTCCCCACCTTTAACTTGTTTGGCTGCCCATATTAAGACTACTGAAAATGTCTAACTAACTTAAACACATCTGTTTGATATTCCTTAAAGGTTCACATTTAATAAAGTTACAAAATAATTCCTTTACAACATCCTCCTCATCAGCTGTCTCCATACCTCCCCCTCCTCCTTCCACACAATACCACATTCTTGACTTCAGCCATAAACCATATTTAATTGAGCCCGCCTATGTGGTCAAAGGTCACCACAAGGAGGAACCTCAGATGTTTTCATCCCCTCCCCAAATTAAATAAGAGTGTGGATCCATTCTCAGGGAATGGTTCAATTGGTATCATTTAAAAGTAATTCCCCCTTTTATCAAAACCCTTTTCATAATTATAGGTATATGTTTGTATAATTGTTAATGTGAAATAATTGTATTATTAAGGTGAAAAAAGGGGAAATGATATGTAATTTGTATGCAGTCTCATCAGGAATAAAAGGACTAGATCACAAGAATGGTGGTCTTTCCCTAGTCCTGGGAGGGGAGGTGAAATTGTACTTACACACCTGTTGAAAACCCACAACATGGGCCAAATCGTCAGAAAATGTACAATTCGTCTCCACAAATATTCTTAAATAATTCGAATTTAAGACAATAATTAGATTAGAAATTCCATTCAACATGACCATACAGATTGTTCGAAACAAGGCAGTACAAAATATATTGAGATAAACCTAGGACTGACCATTTTTCAGTCTTATTTATAGTCACTATAAGCCCCCATTGGAGCACCAATGAGCCTCTAGTCAATATAGACCACCACTGGAGCACCACAGAGCCTATAGTCACTATAGGCCTCCACTGGAGCACCACAGAGCCTATAGTCACTATAGGCCTCCACTGGAGCACCACAGAGCCTATAGTCACTATAGGCCTCCACTGGAGCACCACAGAGCCTATAGTCACTATAAGCCCCCATTGGAGCACCACAGAGCCTATAGTCACTATAGGCCTCCACTGTAGCACCACAGAGCCTATAGTCACTATAAGCCCCCACTGGAGCACCACAGAGCCTATAGTCACTATAGGTCTCCATTGGAGCACCACAGAGCCTATAGTCACTATAAGCCCCCACTGGAGCGCCACAGAGCCTATAGTCACTATAGGTCTCCATTGGAGCACCACAGAGCCTATAGTCACTATAAGCCCCCACTGGAGCACCACAGAGCCTATAGTCACTATAGGTCTCCATTGGAGCACCACAGAGCCTATAGTCACTATAAGCCCCCACTGGAGCACCACAGAGCCTATAGTCACTATAGGACTCCACTGGAGCACCACAGAGCCTATAGTCACTATAAGCTCCGGTTGGAGCACTACAGAGCCTATAGTCACTATAGGCCTCCACTGGAGCACCACAGAGCCTATAGTCACTATTGGCCTCCACTGGAGCACCACAGAGCCTATAGTTACTATAGGCCTCCACTGGAGCACCACAGAGCCTATAGTCACTATAGGCCTCCACTGGAGAACCACAGAGCCTATAGTCCCTATAGGCCCCACTGGAGCACCACAGAGCCTATAGTCCCTATAGGCCCCACTGGAGCACCACAGAGCCTATAGTCACTATAAGCCCCCACTGGAGCACCACAGAGCCTATAGTCACTATAAGCCCCCACTGGAGCACCACAGAGCCTATAGTCACCATAGGCCTCCACTGGAGCACCACAGAGCCTATAGTCACTATAAGCTCCGGTTGGAGCCCTACAGAGCCTATAGTCACTATAGGCCTCCACTGGAGCACCACAGAACCTATTAGCCACTATAAGCCGCCACTGGAGTACCACGGAGCCTATATATATATGTCACTATGGGACTCAACTGGAGCACTACAGAGCCTATAGTCACTATAGGCCTCCACTGGAGCACCACAGAGCCTATAGTCACTATAGGCCTCCACTGGAGCACCACAGAGCCTATAGTCACTATAGGCCTCCACTGGAGCACCACAGAGCCTATAGTCACTATGGGACTCCACTGGAGCACCACAGAGCCTATAGTCACTATGGGACCCCACTGGAGCACTACAGAACCTATAGTCACAATAATAGCATGTATCACAAATAGGTCTGTGGTGTTCCAATGACACCTCATAATGATTATAGGCTCTTCAGTACTCCAGTGGGTATTAGGTACTTAGAATAGGTCATGTGCTGATTCAACTTAAAATACTTACTTTGAAATACTTACTGAGGATAGGCCAGATGGTCCTCAAACAAGACTACAACAGATAGGCTCTGTAGGGCTCCAAGGGAGACTATGTGGTGAGAATAGGTTCTGTAGGGCTCCAAGGGAGACTATGTGGTGAGAATAGGCTCTGTAGTGCTCCAAGGGAGACTATGTACCTGGAATAGGCTCTGTAGGACTCCAAGGGAGACTATGTAGTGAGAATAGGCTCTGTAGTGCTCCAAGGGAGACTATGAACTGGGAATAGGCTCTGTAGGGCTCCAAGGGAGACTATAATAGAGAATAGGCTCTGTAGTGCTCCAAGGGAGACTATGTACTGGAAATAGGCTCTGTAGGGCTCCAAGGGAGACTATGTACTGGGAATAGGCTCTGTGGTGCTCCAAGGGAGACTATGTAGTGAGAATAGGCTCTGTAGGACTCCAAGGGAGACTATGTACTGGGAATAGGCTCTGTGGTGCTCCAAGGGAGACTATGTAGTGAGAATAGGCTCTGTAGGGCTCCAAGGGATACTATGTAGTGAGAATAGGCTCTGTAGGGCTCCAAGGGAGACTATGTAGTGAGAATAGGCTCTGTAGTGCTCCAAGGAAGACTATAATAGAGAATAGGTTCTGTAGGGCTCCAATGGTTGCTTATAGTGACTATATAGGCTCTGCAGTGCTCCAGTGGGGGCTTACAGCGACTATAGGCTCTGTGGTGCTCCAGTGGAGGCTTATAGTGACTATAGGCTCTGTGGTGCTCCAGTGGGGCCTATAGTGAATATAGGCTCTGTGGTGCTCCAGTGGAGGCCTATAGTGACTATAGGCTCTGTGGTGCTCCAGTGGAGGCCTATAGTGACTATAGGCTCTGTGGTTCTCCAGCGGGGGCTTATAGTGACTATAGGCTCTGTGGTGCTCCAACCAGGACTTTTTGTGTCTATAGGCTGAGTGGTGAACTTTCAGAAATGACACTTTCCACAGATCGCATTAGTCTGTCAATGTACATAATTTGTAGAAATATTCGTGACTTTTTCAATATTTAAAAAGCATATTCTGCTATTCTACATGAAGGACAGTGGGTTAAAGAATGTTATTTTAGGCAATAACAGGTTTCACAGACGTTGTGGGCTAATAGCCTTTCTCTTTAATCTACTTGCATACATATTCCCTCCTCTAAAATCTAAATCCATGCAATCTAATATTGATAATTACTCTTGGGGAGTTTTCGTGTTTGGAAAATGAGGCACAAGTCCCAAAATGGATTTCATCATATTTGAAATGATGAGAAATGATAGATTCCAATGATGGTAAACATGAAGCACATTTAAGAAGTGTTTCAATATTTTAGGTGGCCTGAAACTTGCAATAGTTCTAGGTAGACAATTACCAGTAAATTCAATAAATCTACTCCATAATATGACATTTGACACACAACGATATATTCATACACTGTCTTAAAGTTTCATACATGGATTAATATGACTAAAAACGCTATGCCCCTCAAAATTGAGGAAAAGAAATCTTGTGAATAAATCATTTTGAACAATATTTTTTTCCAAGATTTGTGACTCATTTTCCTGGAACACATCCAATTTTGTGGATGTGTAGAATCCATTTGTTTCAGCATAAGTAATATTTTCTATCAAATTCAAAGTCCCAAGATATTTGTTATTTTCTAGTGTAACAAAGACTTATTTTGGCATAAGAATTTTAAAAGTAGGGTTCCCACAGCCTTATTTTTGCCAAGGAATAAAAAGAAATTTGTTATTACTAGGTGTGATCATCTCAAATACAGGTCATCTAAACCTTAGGCTGGGAAACCAAATGACACCCTATTGCGAGAATTACCCACTGTATACACTGGTAACTGAATCCAACGAGATTAAGTACCAGCCCTATTCCCAAGTATTTATAAACAATTCAATTGGGGGAAAGAAAACATTCAACCTTCTCCTATCATGTGGTGAACTTTGACCACAATGGCGGGCCCCATTAAACATGCTTTATGGCCCCATTAACAGATGTGGTTCTTTTTGGAAGAAGGTGGGGATTAATACTTTTCTTAAAGTAACCCATTCCACTTAAGTTTGTCTCTGACATATACTTGCATATGGTTTATAATTTCCTAGATATCATTTCAAGGGCATGAGTAGAAATATTACTCTAAGGTAGAAAGAAGTTCATCTAATGAACTGCTCAGAGTCTATCTACAAGTAATAAAATATAATCAATTGATTATTGGTCAATGAATGAGGATATATATCTATTTAGCAGCAACCTCTCCTTATTACCTCCTCCCCATCACCTCCCCCCTCCCCATCCCCACCCTCATCCCTTCCTATCCCATCTTTCAATTGGCATTTTCATTCCCCCTTCTTTCCATTACCCCCTGACCCTTTTCCCCCTCCCCCTCTGCCCCCTACCCCTCTTCACCCCCTCCCTCTCTTCACCCCCTCCCTCTCTTCACCCCCTCCCCCTCCCTCCCCCGCCCCCTCCCCCACCCCCGCCCCCTCCCCCTCCCCCTCCCCCTCCCCTCCCCCTCCCCCTCCCCCTCCCCCTCCCCCTCCCCCTCCCCTCCCCCTCCCCCTCCCCCTCCCCCTCCCCCTCCCCCTCCCCCTCCCCCTCCCCTCCACCGCCCCCGCCCCCTCCCCCGCCACATATATATATGTCGGGTAACAGAACGCTTCTACATCCGGATCTTGTTGTCTACATCCGGATCTTGTTGGGTTCTACAGGGTGGGCTCTACGCGGCTCCACCCGGGGTAAACGCACCTCGCCTTTTGGACTCATACTCTTTAAATGGTGCATTCTGGTGCATTTGCGACCAATACATTTTAACACTTGTATTTAAAGGTTATTTTAACGAATCACTCTATTTTTTTTTTAGGAAAACATCAAACTATTAATAAGGATGATTACCGGTAATAGTTTGATGTTCTATCCAGAAATATTTCTCAGGGGGGGAAGCTGGCATATAACCATGTGAGCTAAAATTAGCAACCTTGTGATTAACAATCAAGTGCTCTAACCATTACACTACCGAATCAGCTATCAACATGGCCTCAACTAATCAATCTGAATGTTAATAGTGTGTGTGTGAGAGAGAGAGGGAGGAAGAGAGAGAGAGAAACAGAGAGAGAAAGAGGGGGAGAGGCAGATAGGGAGATTGCAATTGAAAGAGAGTAAGAAAGAGATGGGCGGGAAAGGTGAGGAAGAGCAGGGAATATTTTTCAGGAATGTATATATTAATGTATATATTAAATATATCCAGGTATATGTGTGATGTGTTACAAGATAATGTGTCACAAGTCTAAACAAAATATTAGATAGGTCCCTCAAAATAATTCCGATCTAAACATAAAATTTTTCCCAGAACCCCATGAATGTCAGGAAGACAACCCTGCTTTCCGATTTACAATCGCATGGTTAGTTCCCCCGTAATAAATTAATTTCGTCGTTCGAGTCGTTAAGTCGTTCGAAACGATATAAATTCTTCTATAAACTTCTTAAAACTCTAGATTAACTTCTGGATTGTATGTCTAAATCAATAATGTACGTTTCAAGGTGTTTTAATATCTAAAATCAAATTACCAAGATACACAAACTATTGTAGAAGGTCTAACACACTCAGGGATACCTGGAAGACCTGAGAAATGTATATTTCGCAGAAGGAGTTAAAGAGAAGGCTAAGTTTTAGCTTCTCCCCATTTTCCAAGTCAATGTAATTGTTGTATGGAAATAAAATTGATACATACATACAATTCCTGGTAGGATATTCTTCGATTTTCATAATTTTACATTACATTACCTTTATCCTGCATTTATTATAGAATATGAATACACTATAAAACGGTTTTAGCTGTACCTCACTTTCCATTGTGATGGGCTTCTTGAAGGTGTTAAAGCATTGCTAAGAGTTTGTGCGTCAACATTATGGTGTGTGCATGTGAAAATTCGCGGGAACATTCGCGGGAACATTCGGTGACACGACTGGCCGTGTGTGTTGTCTTATTACGTAATAACACCCACTCAAGCGTGGTGCGTCCAAGCATGACCATACCAACAGACATTGAGGAGCCATGGGCTGTCCGAATTAATTCTTTAGACATTTCTGCACCTATGTAGTTCTCAAAACTCAATACAAAAAATGGAGCACGAATACGGAGCATATCATATTTCGTCTCCGTGATTCAAATGACCGTTTTTCGTATCAGAAGTTCAGGCAATTTCGTCACCACTGTTCACCAGTAGCATTCGCAGTGCTCTGTAGACAAAAATCGTCTCACTGAAGACGAAAAAACTTGCCGCTCCGTATCGCCCGGGTACGGCGTGCGGGAGAGTGTACGGTGATAATAATAGGTCTACAGTCCCGAGTTTATACATGCTGATGATGTGTTAATGTCAAAACAAAATTAAAATAAATTTGTTGGTCAAAATTACATTTTTCCGGGACAAAGTTGTCTGCGGGTGGGACGCGGGACACAGGGCTGATTTCCGGGACTGTCCCGGACAAATCGGGACACTTGGCATCTCTGGAGATGTTACATAATTGAGCCATTGTAAGTAAGTTATATCCACTTAGATGCTGTTATTTTGTTTTAGATATTATAGTAGTAAAACTGGACTGTAAAAATAAAACATCATAATTATTTTAATATCAGTTGTATGGCATTGGGTGGAATTTGCTTCCCTGAGGCTGTGCCTCAGTAACAGTTGTACATTGTCTTTTGGAGGTTCACCATTTCTCTCCTTGCGTTTTCTGACAGGAAGCAAGGATTGTATTCAAAAGCACGGTGGTGGCCTCTTGTGGAACAATGCCGAACTAAACTTATATTATATGAACAGGAAGCATGAACATCTTTGATGAACATGGGGCCACTAGGCCTTTATATTCAGTCAAACATATGCTATACATTAATTATGTTTTTGTCTTGATGAATATATGCTCCATTCCTACGAAATGGGCCCAGGACTCTTTTTCCTACCATTGGGCTCTCTATGCTTCATATCTTATGATATAGTGTAATATTCATTGCTATTAAGTCATACTGACAAATTCCTCTTGGCATGAGGGTTCCTTTGATATATACATTATTATAAGGCTGATGGATATTTTATATGATAAAACCATATTACCATTCTTTAATGAATAAAAATAGCATGCAATATCAGACATAAGTGAGCTTAATAGAATGGGCAATCAAAGTGTGAAACATCAGTTTACCAAAACTGGGCTTCCATACCGATGTCTTATCCAAGTTACTTACCTATTGAATAGCTTTTAGATTTCTCCAACATTTATTTGACCACTGGATAGCCATATATAGGGTCAAATTATTCCATATATGGTCACCAGAAATTCCGAAGGAATTGTGAAAAAACAAGTACTCTCCTCAGCCTATATTTCAATAAAAGGGACATTCACACAGAGCATCAAAAGCCTACCCTTATACCATGTGCTTTTACTACAATAGATGAAATATTCTTAATAAGAAGCTTGGGAAATGCCGGAGGTGACTGATTGCAGTTAAATTTTGTATGGGCAAAAAGATTCATAAGGACGTCCTTTTTCTCTAGGGAGAGCAGTGGTGGGTCCAAGGCGTCCCTTTTCTCCAGGGACAGTCAAGAAGAAAACATACTATTATATGTCTATTTACCTTGGGGAGCTCGAAAATTTAGTTCAATATTTCAATAAATGCAGCAGCATGTGAAGAATAAATTCAAGACATTTCCTGTTTATTGAACTCAGTCTGTGCATGCACTCATTAATGATCAGGGAATATCAGTTTAAACAACAAAATGCAGTGTAATTATATGCTTAAAGGCCCATCTTTCATTTTGACTTTTCAAAGAGTTTAAAATATAGCTCCAAATAAATGTTGCACAATTTCATAGGTTCATTGAGGAAATGTACAACTACCTAGGAATATACATGAATATAAGAAACCTTATTTTAAGAATTATTATTAGGCTAAGCCTATGTATACAAGATCCAGGAGTGAAAATAAATACCCTCCCTACTTAGGTGGTAATAATAATAGTAATGAAATAAACAATGTAGGTAAAGCACCAGGTCAACAGGTTAACTAAGGTCTACGTTTTACTTTGCAGTTACAAATGATGATCATTTGATACACCGGCAACAGCAGGATGATGTGCAAATACTTGTATTTCCTTTGGTTCCTGACTTTGGCGCTCTTGCCTCATTCAACATTTCAAAGTAAGTTTTCACTTCATCATGTATTACCTCCACTGATAATATTATGTTTTGATAAGTTGTACAGTATGCCAGTGGGTATGGACACCAGACCACTTTAACTATAAGAGGTTTTCTTTAAAAGCCCCATTTTCATGAACGGTCATATCAACTACTAATTATAGGGTAGCCTACATCAATTACCTATTATAAGGTATGGCACAGATGTAACCTTTCTCTCTTATTAGTCTTGCAATCATTAAGTATTTTTGATATAATGGTAAAGTTACCTTATTTGTCTTATCAAATATGCATTACCAGCTAAATATTACTCTTTCACTGACTATTAAACTTGTTACAGCATTAAGAACTCATCAAGCTTAATCTGTTCATGACCACAGTCTGCATACAACCTTCTTAATTTTGTTGATCATGTGACTATCACTAATTGTTAACACATTAAAATAAGTGATGGGATACTTCATCTGATATTTATGCCAATTATGTATGATTATGAACATTATTCACCAAAAAAAGGACTGCAAGCCTGTCTGGAGATTAAATGTTTCCCTGATAGAAATATTTGTACCATACCCATATAGTATGCCCCATCAAGAACTTACGAGCAGGACTAAGATATGATGATGAGACTGTGGAGGTTGTTCCTGCCCACCGGACGATTCATGTGGCCTGCTATGGCATGTATGAACAAGCTGTTGTCAGAATTACATGCCTATCAAGTGGATATTGGAGTGCAGAGATACCTGCTTGTAAAGGTGGGCATCTGCATTACTGTATATACATATACTATCTATATATATTATATATATATATGTCTATTATGGTTCAAGGACCGAATCCCAAGCCAAACTCCAGCAGGTGTTTTTTTTTAACTTAGGGTATTTCTAGAAAGGACAGTACATGACTGTATGTAATATATTATGATATTGAATGGAGCTTCACTTAATGTATTTGAATATTATAAAACCAATTTTGAAGCATACATGTGTAGATTCTACTAGTTGTCAAATATTTTTAGTACAATTAATGTACTAGATATGTACTAGATATTTAAATACAAATTTAAATCATGGCAATATAATCCACTTTGATCAGTAATTAATTATGTAACAGTATAAAGACACACATGAATGAACAGATAGCACAGATCAAATGGTGAATTCTGGGGAATACCTGTCCATTTTAACATAATCTCTGCTCAAAGGTGTTATAACTCTCAATACCATTCAGGGCAATGACTAAGCATTATTTGTTACTCCGTGCAGTGATACACTGTCCCAACCCTGGTTACCCCAGCAATGCCATGGTCTCAATTGAGAGAACTATAGGAAGAGGTATTGATGTCAGATGCCATGAAGGATATTGGTACAATGGAACTAACCCTAGGATATGTCTAGCTGATGGGACATGGAGCGGCGTGGCAGGAGATTGCATAAGTGTGTATAACCTATACAAGATTTTATTTTTTGACATTTTCTAATTATATCCTAGACAATTATAACTGATCAACACCCTTTTGAGTCTACTGATTGCAATGACACAAACTCTTAGATTTTAAATTGGCAGTGGTAAAAATCTCTGTATGTCTTTTGATAACTATGCGTTGATCACTTCTTAGTACATTATCATCTTTAATAACATTGTTTAGGATTGCCTGTTCACTTCTTTGTAGCAGAAGGAAAGAGTTTAGACAGTAATAGTGTGATAACCTCTTATTCTTTTTACAGAGGTTGAATGTCTTTACCCTCAGCCTGATATATACTTTGGAAGGGTAGAACCAGTTGGACCATATGAGTACAACTCCGAGGTTAGGGTGGTGTGTGAACCTGGCTTTGTGTACACTGGAGCTGATGTACATGTGTGTCTCAGCAACAACACATGGAGTGGAGAAATGGGAGCATGTCAGAGTGAGTTATGGAATTATATATGAATTTATCTAATTGAAAGTATGCAGGGATAATGCGTTTGGTGAAGACCAACACAACTGTATGGTACAATTTAGTAATGTTTTATATGGCAGAGAAATACTGTTCTGAAGGTTTTCACTACAATACAGTACCATACAGGAGTACTTAGTCCCCTGATTTGTTCTCGGTCTAACAGTGTATCATGTCAACTGTTACAATTCAAGATGAACAAGAATAGTTGGAGAAATCTATCTATTGTGCCCTTTAAAGCATGTTTATTCTAATTCAGAAATTAAAGACATACAATGTAAGATGCCAACCATTCCAAATCATTCAACCATTGACCAAGAGGCTACTGAGGAATGGAAATATAACAACACAATAACCATAACATGTAAGAAAGGACTGGTCTACAATGGTACAAACCCCAGAACCTGTGGTGCTAAAGATGAATGGTCAGGTGAGCCCGGGTTGTGTGTAGGTAAGTCATGATGTTATGTACATTGTTGTATACTAAAGGTGACTGAGTGAAGCTCATGTAATAGTAAGTCTCAATATCATTTTGTAAGCGTTGAATGCCAGGCAATGATATGTTTAATTATAAACAGGAGTTTGCTGGCAGAATGAGGTTTCAGATGACTAATACAATACATAGATATATTCTGTAATGAAGGTCTTGGTGGGATGCAAGTGCAGTCGGGAAATGGTGGGCAAATGATTGATTACATTTGAATGGGATTTTATTTCCCATTTACCTTGAGTTACAGCATATGTCCAAGTATGTTGCTATTATACAACATTACATCTCATGCTGGTAGCAGCAGAAGGCCCAAGTAGTTAAGAAAAGTCTGGGCTCCTACATAGTGATGGTATAATCCAACTATCATCTGTAGGCTGTTGTCTCCAAGGGTGGTGTTGTCCCTTGGTGCTACTACTGGTCGGAGATGCAGCTCTCGGCTCTAGCAGGGATGTAGACCTTTTAAGGGCATGCAATATATAGAATGGAACGTGCCACCCATGATGATAAAATAATTGGATAATCATGTCTAGTTAATGATATTGTTGAATTCTGAAGGAATATTCTATTTATTTGATTTAAGAATCGCTTATTTTGTTTGGTTATTTGGTTTGATTAGACCCTGGGTCTCATAACTATAATAAGTTTAATGACCTGGAAGTCAGCATATTGAAGACCTGAAATTTTGGTCAGTGTTCAAACTGAATACTTTTGGAAATAAGTTTTACAACAAGGCTTCCAAATGAATTGGGAATGAATAAATTATGAAATATAAATTCCCATTTCTTTGAATGAGTATATTTAAAAGAAAATAGAGTCTTTATTTCTTGAGATAAACATGTGATTTTCTCAAAAGTCTTTCATTGCATGTATAGCATGAACTATTAAGTACTGATCATTGCAATATAATAATATATGACTATAAGTTGTTTACATAGACCCATCGCTAATTGGTTTTCACATGTTTGTTATTCAGTCATTACCTGCCAACCATTTGATGATGTTGTTGACAAGACTGCAGGTAACCTTGTTATTTATCTTTCCATCGTTTTTTTTTTGTATCCATAGATTAGACATGTTCCCCACTATTTGCCCTAATAACAAGTTTATAATAGTTGAATCATTTTATGGTCCAAATACCTTTCACGCCATTAATAATTACCTTTGATGAACATAATATTCTGGGAGTAAAGCCCAACATCGGTGTCAAAGCTCATGTTAAACCTGGCAATATACTCCAGAAAAAGAGGTAGTGTGTGCAATTTAAGCCTCTTCCTCACATTCGAAGTGTGCATGTGAGGTTGGAGGTGTTAATGGATATTAAGCTAACATGGTTTATATCCATGATTTAAGTGTATGTTGATTCAGTCAACACATTATACATTTTATAATATATCTCTTGTAGAGTGGAAGGGAATAGAAATGGTCTGGTGGCTTGGGCACCGAGTGCACGGCAGCAGTCTGACAACAGGAGAATCTTCATTGATAAACTTTGTGTATGGTGACGTGGTGGAGGTAAGATGTCCCGCTGGTTATGTATATAATGGAACATCCTTAGTCTGTGGTAAACTTGGGCTGTGGAATGGAACACGAGGAGCATGCACAAGTAAGTGCTACACTGTTATACCTTCAATAAGTATGTTTATTATATGCGCATTCCATATGAGAGGTGCAGTAAGTAGGGTGCTATAAAAATATTCATATAGCATGCATACGATATGAACTACTTTGTCACCAAATTGGCTACTTTTTTCAGATTTACACATGATACATTTGTAATAACACATCAAGCTTTATGCCCGTATAATAAATATAGAATCGAACCGGCCTGCAACAATAAACAAATTATTGGACTTGATTCATCAGCATGAGCACTCTGCCTACAGCAGAGAGCTCATGCAGACGAATCTCGTCCAATAAATTTGTTATTATACCAGCTCTTTCCATCCTCTCTAACTAGTAAACCTGGCCTCTGTCCCTCTGGTATAATGATACTGCTACCATTGTGTGTAATATAACCTATACTTTGGTTTAATTAGGGATACAATGCACTGAACCTATACAAAAGGACTGAATGGTGTGATGGAGGGAGCAGGTATAATAATACTGCTACCATTGTGTGTAATATAACCTATACTTTGGTTTAATTAGGGATACAATGCACTGAACCTATACAAGGACTGAATGGTGTGATGGAGGGAGCAGGTACAATGATACTGCCACAATTGTGTGTAATATAACCTATACTTTGGTTTAATTAGTGATACAATGCACTGAACCTATACAAGGACTGAATGGTGTGATAGAGAGAACAGGGTACAATGATACTGCCACCATCGTGTGTCATATAACCTATACTTTGGTTTAATTAGGGATACAATGCACTGAACCTATACAAGGACTGAATGGTATGATAGAGGGAGAAGGGTACAGGTACAATGATACTGCATCTATTGAGTGTAATGAAGGCTACAGATGGGAGGGTAGTGTACCTCATGCTACCTGTACAGAAGATGGCATCTGGAAGTTGAATGGTGAATGCAAAGGTAAAAGCAATATATATATGTCACTACATATGTAAACTTATTGTTCATAGAAATGTTAATAGCATTCTTTTGATATGCACATTCCATTTCTAGGCCTCAATAAATGTAGACTATAAAGATTGAATTTATTTTTATACATTTGTTTCTATGGCATTGCACCAGGTAGAGGGAAACATTTTTGAGGGAGAGCTAGGTATGCAAATAAATTGTTACATGTGTTTTAATAGCAGAGAATGTAAATGTTGTTGCTTTATGTTAGAACTTTGCAGCTCATCATTTTAGATTCAATTTCTCCAATGAAACTCCTGCCAAATGTCTCTAACCCTGTTAAACAATTAAAATGGTTTGAAAGCATCCTCGCTATTGAATTACCCGAAATGTTGTCATGTCTTTTCCTCTTAAAGGTTGAGATATTACTCTTTTATCATTCACAATGTTGACAATACTAATGTGGACAAAATGTAGCTATGATGATACAAACTAACAAAAACAACCCTTTTCATTCAGGTTCACCATGCTATGATAACCCTGTATCCAATGGTCAGCTTGAAGGCAGTGACCACATGTACCAAGATGTAGTGAGTGTGATGTGTGATGAAGGCTACAGATGGGAAGGTACCCCTCCTCATGCTGTCTGTACTGCTGATGGTACATGGACACTCAATGGTCAATGTAAAGGTCAGTATAATGTAGGTACCTCTCCTCATGATGTCTGTACTGCTGATGGTACATGGACACTCCATGGTCAATGTAAAGGTTAGTATAGTGTAGGTACCTCTCCTCATGCTGTCTGTACTGCTGATGGTACCGGGACACTCAATGGTCAATGTAAAGGTCAGTATAATGTAGGTACCTCTCCCCATGCTGTCTGTACCGCTGATGGTACATGGACACTCAATGGTCAATGTAAAGGTCAGTATAATGTAGGTACCTCTCCACATGCTGTCTGTACTGCTGATGGTACATGGACACTCAATGGTGACTGTAAAGGTCAGTATAATGTAGGTACCTCTCCCCATGCTGTCTGTACTGCTGATGCTATATGGACACTCAATGTTCAATGTAAAGGTCAGTATAATGTAGGTACCTCTCCCCATGCTGTCTGTACTGCTGATGCTATATGGACACTCAATGTTCAATGTAAAGGTCAGTATAATGTAGGTACCTCTCCCCATGCTGTCTGTACTGCTGATGCTATATGGACACTCAATGTTCAATGTAAAGGTCAGTATAATGTAGGTACCTCTCCAAATGTAATGTAATGGTAAAGGTATGTACAGGGGAATTGTTTATTTATTGAGATAAAGAAAGAAAACAATATAAAATATGAACGAGCAAAGGAAGGGTTGATCATTTGCATCCAACCCAAAATCTGCACTGCCCACTGGTCTAGCCCGCAAGAACTTCCCCAGTAGACATCTCGGACTCTGAACAGCAATAATACAGGAATAAATGAATACAAATCTGATTATATATCAAAAACACCACATAAACCAAAGATATGTCAGCTAGGAGTTTTTAGGGAAAAAACCCTGTGATTTGTTTATCTATTTTACTGGAACGCTTGAAAGGTACCTTTCCAACATAGCCTTCTGTTGAGAAATATAATTTTTGCCATGATAGCTGTGCGTATCCACAAAAACATGGCCAGATTAGCGATGGCATAAACATGCCTGGATTGCACTAGCGGAATCCGCTTTTCGAATGCAACCAATCTACAACGTTATTTTGATTGGTTGCGTAAATTTAGTTGCGCCAATCAATGATGCTCATTTCATGATGCTCATTTCATGATGCAACGTTGTAAGTGCTTGTTTCTGCCCCGGGTTTCTGCCGAGTCAGAGGGTTGTGAGACACAAAATGAAGGTAAATAATGATTAAATAAGGCTAAAATATATATATCATGGCATAAAAATAGGACCGTTATATATCATGGCATAAAAATAGAATTTCCGTTTTTCCCACATGGCTTTGCCACTCGGGAAAAATGGAAAAACAACGCACTCGTGTTTTGTGAATCCGTCATGCTAGATCCATCTCTCGTTGAGTTATATCTTAATATTTAGATGTTAGCTGAATTAATAACTAATATTATATGGTGATATTTTTTTGTTTTACTCTTTTGTAAGTGACAATAGAATATATATAGAATATATATAAAACTTTTATTCCGTAATAATAATGATACAGAAAAGGACATTGGCTTCTACGAATAGATTATCCAGTTAGCCCAAAAGGAAAGATAAATTAATGTTATAATATATTTGAAGTGACATCAAGATACAAATAACACTTACCTTTCATCCTCTAAATCATTTAATAAACCTAGTTTTCCATACATTTGATTTACAAAGATTATGAACAGGAGTATGATATGATTATTACCAAAACTATGAGTGATGGTTGTATACATGATAGAATGCATACAGTGCACAGAGGTTATTTCAGAGAGAAATGCACTGGGGTAAAAATAGAAGGATATGTTCTAATGTGGGTTGGGTATGATTAATTCTAGTTTTATCCCAAAACTACATCGATAGAAATTGTGATGACAGTGATTGAATATGGGATGTATTCATTTTACATATTGCTTCCTGCCTATTATATCATTCCTCATTATTACCCGTCTAGGTGTACAGAACAAAGCTTTGGTTATTGGTTTACCAGTGACACTATTACTACTACTAGTCATCATCTGCATGGTTGCTCTCAGTTGTTATTTCTCACAGTAAGTGTACTTTGATTTAATAAATGTTTATTAGGCTGAAGCGATTTAACATTGATAGTTAAATGTTATACAATAATGCATTCCTATCAAAACAGAAATGTTCATGTGTCACCTCATGTTAACAAAATACATCAAACAGTTATCATAGTAAATAGAAACAGAATAAATTGACAATGAAATAAAATCATTAACTGATACTACAATCACAAATAGTTGTTATCATTTTGATATATGCTTCAATTATATTCAACTTATTCATCATATCTTGTCCTTAAATATGGAAAGAATTATTTCATATATTGGAGCTTTCTATACATTATTAGAATATTTTGAGCCTTTGATGTAATCTGGCAACAATGTATTCATTGTTTTCTAACATTTAAAATAGGATACTTATGTACATAAATACTTCACATCAAACATGTTTATGATATTATGTTTTTTGGAACAATGAGGGAACAAACACATTTCTATATTTTCTCAAGATTTTTTACATATCTATGTGGCCAATACAATTTGGGTCGGAAAGTGTTATTCTCTTCGATTCTAAATTTGGACAAAGCTTTGACTCAGAAACCAGTCTTAGTAAAATAGTAATTCAATCAGTAGGATACTTCTGGTGATGAACTGTATCACATTAATAATTCACAGATTAAATAGGTTGACACATATCATATAGCATTATTTTGGGTGTAGCATTGTGTTTAGTTCCTCCTGGTTCATATTATCAAATCAGGAAGGAATTACAAATAGATAACATGCTTGAGATGTGTTCATTTGTGTTGAATTAGTCCCTATCAATAAGTTAGATAATGTTTCTCACTGTAACCAATATTGTAGGCACCCCAACATTCAATGGTTGAGGGAGAGAATGGTGAACAAGGTAAACTGCATCCTGGGGTGGACTAGACATTCCAATGTTGAGGAGGTTGATGAGGAAGCAGTGCCACTAATGGATATAACAGGTAGGATGAGGTTCACTTTTATACAAACTCAGCAATATTAAATCTTGAAAAGTAGAGACTAAGATGATACATGTCTTTTGTGTGGGCCTTATTTTGTCTTTCCCCTTTAGCTAAATCAAAACTGTAAGAATTATTAGAGTGAAAGCATAGTGCCTCCAGGTAGAAAATACAAGCCTTTCCCAGTCAGGAATCAAAACTCCAACTTCCGTCATACATGTCTGGTGTTTCTTATCTGAGGTACCATCTCCCATGTCCAACAATCTATGCTACCCAACCTCCGTATTATATTGTGGTAACCTACCATCTGAGTTACCATCTACCATGTCCAACTGTTTCTGTCACACAACCTCCACATTACATGCCTTGTACCCTCTTATCTGAGCTACCATTTGCCATATCTAATGACCTGTGTATCTACCTCTCTCACACAACCCATATCCCCACAGGGCTAATACAAATGCAACAATTAGTATTATTAACATGAGTATTTTTTAAACATGCAATGCAAATATATAGTTTGTCTGAAATGTTAGATATCATATCCCTTAGAATTAACCTGCAGACAGTTCCCCCCTAACAGCTGCAGGAAAGGGGATTAAATGAATAATCAATGGATACTGATATGAGGTGTGATGTGAGGACAAATGTTGGTACTATTTCGCAGGACCTATTTGAGGATGACTCCAACTTGTTGGTCTTTCTAGGTATGGGGTCATGCATTAATAGCTTTGCTAATGTTACCATTGTTAGGACTGTTTGGGCACCAACTTAAATGTAATCTTTACAGGCGCTGATGATCCACTGAGAGCAGCAGTACTGAGAATTGGTCATGTAACAAACAGGAACCCTGATAAGAAGATTGACCTGGACACACAGTTTGTGAAGATCCGTTTGGTGACTGGAGGTGGATATGAGAGGATGAATGAGATCAATGATGCCCTGCCTGATCACTACCAGAACTACCTGGAGAGAACTGGCGCTGAGAACATAGAGATAGAAGACATCCTGGACTATGTGGGGGATGACTCTACAGGGAAGAAAAGGCCACTTTTGCTGGAGGGACGAGCGGGTGTTGGAAAATCGACGCTGGTGCAGAAGTTAATGAGACTCTGGGCACAGAATGTCTGGGCTAGACACTTCAAGGCTGCATTTCTTTTTAACATTCGTAATCTGACAGTTCTCGATAAAACCCCCATGTCCCTGGTAGAACTTTTCAGAAGGTTCAGTGTCTACACTGTGAGGACAAATGTTGGTACTATTTCGCAGGACCTATTTGAGGATGACTCCAACTTGTTGGTCTTTCTAGGTATGGGGTCATGCATTAATAGCTTTGCTAATGTTACCATTGTTAGGACTGTTTGGGCACCAACTTAGATGTAATACCCAACTCTGTACAAAACCATTGTCACAACAGTTGTAGCCTCTGCCAGCCTATTTGAATATGATCCCTAATACATGTTTGCTAAATATCTATTTCTTTCTGTGACTAATAAAAATCTGCACTTCTTTTCCTTCTGGAAAGCATTGTATTTACCTATTCAATGGTCATCGATGGGTTTCAACTTTTTACTTTAACGTTTTATTGGCCAAAAATACATTTAACAGCCAAAAGAACTCACAATCCTGCTTAAACCTTTCATGTGTTGATGGAATCTTTACAGACGGTGTTGATGAGTTTCCGGGACTGGAAGAAAGTTTGAAGCATTGCAAGGTCCTTTCTCTGGGTGATGAAGCTGAGCCTATTGAGTGGTGTATAAACCTACTGCAGAGGCAGGTGCTAGGGAATGCCATGCTGATACTAGCCTCCAGGTATGAGACTTACAACACACAATAAAACACCCTCATTGCTTGAACCCATTAGTAGTGCATGTATTTCTTTCCTTTGAGCTTTTATGATTGCCAAGTTATCAATTTGATATATATTTATGGTACTTTATGGCAAGGGGACCATCACTGTAAAAGAATATTACTCAGAATTTGCACTTTTCTAACTCAGACCATATCATGACCTTAAACACATCAAAAGTAAACCAGTGCTTGAAGTTGTGGGACTGACAAGACCAGCGGTGCTGGACTTCATTGACCATCATGTGAATGCAGAGAATATTGCACGGGTGCGAGGTTCCATGGAAAGTAACCCCCTTGTTATGTCAGTGTCGGCTATAACATATTTCTGCATGATGTTTTGCCAAGTCCTCAATGAAAATGATTTGGTGTCGATTGAGAACTTGTCCACATTCACCAGAATCAATGCTTTTTTCACACAGGTAAAGGAAGGTTATGCCATATTTGTATAATTCATAATCAGGATAAAAAACACTTTAACTGATGATGAATATCAGAATTGCTTTACTGAGACACTGCTGACATTATTTTAAGATGTTAATGGAAATTATTTCAATTAAAAAATACATCAACAAATCCAAATGTCATGTTTCTTTTAGCATTATATGTCACGCTGTCCATCAGACAACACCTTCAAACATCAAGCTGCAGATCTCTGCCTTCCTGTACTGTCTAAGCTTGCTTACCGAGGTCTTGTAGAGAGGCAGACAATGGGTAACAGGGTCCGACTTGTATTTGACAAGACTGATCTACAAGAAACTGGTGTCACAGATGTTATTGGTATGACTGTTCTTTTGATTAATTTGATATGAAAGATTATCTTGTATTAATCTCTGTAATAGAGTATAGAAGTTTACTGCCAAACCCAAAGGGGCAATGATGATACTTTAGATACATACCTGAAGTGTATGAACCATACAAATGAACAGATATACACCTGAAGTGTATGAAGTCTTTAAATGTATCAATTGTGTCTCCATTTTATGAAACAATTATGCATTTTATGATGACATCCATATTCAGATGTACACATATTCAAATAATATAAATGGCATTTCAGGAAGAATTGCAGTGTTTTGTGGGATCCTGATCACATCAATTGTTGGTTCTGGTGGAAATGATGTAGAGGACCAGTACCAAATGAGTGAGTTTGTGCACCTGTCAGTGCAGGAGCTCCTGGCCATGCTGGAACTGCTACATAAGACCCAGGTGGTGACCAGGAATGCCGCCGCAATGATGTGGACATCTGGAAGCTTCATGATGGCCCAGCAGTATCTGTATGGTTTGTGCTATGATGAGGGAAGTGAACACATACAACACCTTCTGACAGTGATGGCGGGGAATGCAGGAAGATCAGTAAAACATGATGACCTCATCCCTGATCTCATTGACAGGATAAAGTTGGTATGAGACATTGAATCACTGGATTTACTTATTCTAAAACAGTCACTTAGTTACAGTTTCATAATATCATATCAAATATAGGCATAATTATATAAAGTATTATTTAATTATGACACATTTGAAAACCTCGCAACTATCAGAAAATTGTTGGCTACTGTAATAAAAATAAGACAGTTGTTCATTATAAATATTATACATATGGAAATGAATGTACAATGCTGTAGATGCCTGACGGTGTGGATACCAAGACCAAGCTGCAGGCCATCCAGATGGTGTATGAGACCCAGAGGGAAGACCTGGCTGAGAGAGTCTCTCATGTTCTGTTTGATGAGTCCCAGGAACTGGTGCTCACTGATACACTCCTCACTGCTATAGATGTCAATGCTGTTATCTTCATGCTCAAAAAGCTGTCAAACACCTGCCTGCTAAAGTAATTATTCAATCTATATATTTGTATATTATCTGCAACATTTGTCTGCAATTTTTATGGCTCATTACTCAATACAGTGCAACCATGATTCAAATACAAATGTATCTTGGATTTACACATGTAAAGCATTTGAATTTGTATTGAATGCTTTGTGTTCCTCAACACCCATAGGTTGGAAGGTGTGGTACTTGATGATACATCAGTCTCGGTACTGGCAGAAAACTTATACAAATGCCCTGCTGTGAATGGCCTTGTGTAAGTTTCTTTTCATAATGCACTGTTACTACTATTATTTTTTCACGCTATAATTAACAATCCTACATGGATGCCATTTAAAAATTGTACAGCTGTGGCTACATAATCAGGCTTGTAGGTGATATATTTATTATGATTATTTATTTGTTTGATTCTTTTGGTTTTGTTAAATCCTTATCTATGTAACCATAATCTAGCTAAACGTTTGCACTGAATTTTAAAACCAAGATATTATATCATTAAGCTGTATGGGAACATTTATCATGTATCATGCATCATTCCCCTGGGAATTGCAAAATACGAACCAAGGAGGACCATGTAAACTCAGTCTAAATAAAATCTTTTGAACAAAAACAATTCAAAATCAATAGGGTTTCAGTTGATTTTGATCTTTGTGATGAAGCTTTTTGCATCAACTGAGATATCAGTAGTAAACATATTGTTTTTGCAAGATTGCAAATGTAAATGAGTAACTTCAAATATTCTGCGATGTTAATGTTTCAAACTTCATTGCCTATAGGTAAACTGGGTGAGTAAGCACTAAATAAAACATTCCTTTTCACCCACAAAAAAATCAAAGACAGGGAATATCTCAAACAGATGAACGTATGGACCAGGCCATGATAGTTGTATTTTTGTTAAGCAGAAAGTGTGGTTATGTTTGCATCATTATTTAGTTTCAGCAAAACCGCATTGACAGATGAAGGGACAAGACTTCTATTCTCTGGTCTATCAAAAATGGAAGGCCTCAGAGTTCTCAAGTTAGACTTTAGAATATGTCTTTATAAGTCTCAGGCAAAACCTGAACGCTAACCCTCATGAGAAGAAATGAGCTAGATATATCTATGACAGAAGTAATATCAATATGGGCCATGTAGAATGTAGAGTCTATAATGATGATATCATGTATTGAGACAAATCCTTTAAGATTGAATTGGCATTCATGACAATATAACTTCCAGAATGCATGACACAGGACTGAATGAGTCCAATGGTACAAACTTGGCTGCAGCCCTTGGACATCTTCCATCTATCATGGATATCAGGTATGTACTTTAATACACTTAAGTATTTGGCAATGCCCCCATTGCATAACAATCTGTGAGCGCAATATTAACACCGAAAAAAGCTACTCGCAGATTGTTATGCAACGGGGGCCATAGCTTAATGAATGTAATGTTTTTATTCAGCAATGTTGATTCAATTCTTGGTGTGCTGCAGTGATTTTTTATCAAATAAATGAGCATTATCCCCTTAGTGACCGATTCTGTATATCTGTATCTTTCTGTATAATTATGAATAAAAGATATTAATATAATCTGTCAACCTAGATGGGGGAGACTGAGGTATGATTTACACAATTTACTAATAATTACCGAAAAATAAATATGAGATAATTTAAAATCTTGTCTTGCTTTGTCAGTTTGGAGGGAAGCCGTCTTACTGCAGCCCAGATAGGTGAAGTGGTTCATGTCTTGGTCAAACACCAGAAACTGGAACTCCTGGAGTAAGTCTGAGCAGGCCTTTGTAATAATCAGTTCCAAACAGAGACAATTAAGTAGCAGTATAAAATAAGTATACAGTAGACGGTCAACTAATGGAAGAAAATGAAATGACATAAATCTCTCTGTCATTGATCAAAGCTGCTAATGAACAATTTTATATTATTCAGTTTATCTCACTGTGGATTAGATGATGATGCAATGGTACCTTTGACTCAAGTCTTCGTGATACCAACACTTGCTAACCTCAGGTAGGCCTAATGCTGGTGTTTCAATGTACAGCATGAATGCCATAAACTAGATTTGAAAGAACTTGTGTTATTCTGTGTAACAGAAAGTTCATGATAATGAACGTTAATATTGTCATACACAGTAACAATTTAAATGTCATGTCAGACAACAACAGCCTAGTAGTTTAAATTCTCCTTTCAGATTAAATGGTAACAGATTTGGTAAAGAAAGTATTAAGCGTGTTGCTAGCAAAATCAAGGGCAGCTGTAGTCTTCAACATCTCAGGTAATGAATCAACAAGTTAAAAGATGCAAAAGATATAACAAAACTGTATGTTTGTTTGTTTGTATGTATAATGTGAGGAATTTTTCACTTTGTTTTTCCAAGTTAAGGGACAAAAAAAACATTTGAATTGTATAATGTATAACTTAGAAATCCTAGTTTCTTTTTTCTCTCCCTGGCTTAGGGCCCAGTGTTTACGACCTTAGGGTGAATTGGGGAGCCATGATTTAAATCATAACTATCTTACACTGATGTAACTGCTCGTTAACCTGAATAAGAATGATTAAAAAAAAATGGATGTCATGGTTTAAAAAGATTTAGTCATAATTTGTTTGTTTATTATTTCCTAACAAAACATAATCATCCTTTAACAAGTGATTCCCACATAGAATTCTGGGAATATGGCTGCGTGCACCACCAGAAGAGGGCCAGATTAGCCCATTGCATATGCATGCATAGATTTCACTAGTGGAATCCGCTTTTCAAATGCACCCAATTTACTCCGCTATTTTGATTGGTTGCATAAATCTAGACGCGCCAATTAATGACGTTCATTTCATGATGCAACACAGATAGGTGCTTGCTTTGCTGTGTCGGAGGATTGCAAGACATTCACTGAAGGCAAATAATGATTAAATAGGGCTAGAAGGGACCTGCTAGTAAAACTATGATTAGATTAGAAGGGGGCACCCATTTCCAGATATTGAATTTTATTGATGTAACTGTATTGAAATAAACAACATACATACATATACATCATGGCATAAAATAGAACTCAACTTGAGATGGATATAGGATGACACATTCACAAAACAATTCTGCATTCTATTTTTGTGGAAAAACAACACACTTGTATTTTGTGAATATGTCATCCTACATTCATTTCTCATTGAGTTTCATATTAATATTTTTCGGTTGGGTAAATATTCATTCAGGACGTCTCTCTTTTTTCTTTTTTTTTGCCTAGTCCAACATTTCACCTGATAGTGGGGGCCTCTTTACGGCAAATGGTGGTATGAATATTTGTTGCTGCTTGTATTCATAACATGTAAATGTGTTTGAGATGTCCAAAATGTTTCATCAAAATGCTAGTAAGGGCTTGCATTAATGAAGTAATGAAGAATATATTTTGTCTAGAAGTTTGAAACAAGAATAAACTCGACTCAGTGCTTAATGTTTGTTAAGGCATATATAGTGATTGCACAATATACTTGACAATATAATGTTTTACTTCCCCACAGTATGGCTGACTGTGGGATAGATCAAGCCTCAGCAGAGACTCTGGTGCAGGGGATAGAGTATAACCAGGTGTTGAAAACTCTGGAGTAAGTTCATATTTAATTATTTAAGATAATTCTTCATTTGCTGAAAGGGTTCTCCCACACCATGCCAGGCTTACTTATCTTTTGAGTGGTTACATATATGACCCATTCTCACGAGTTGGACACCCCAAATTTGCTAAAAAGTATCAGCAACTAAAAACTCCTGATATTTCCCCTAATTGAGACATATTTAATATCTTCTTTGACCTCTTGATAATACCATCATCTATAGCATATATTTTGTCCAAAATGTATCTTGATCATTGGATTTAATTAATTTTGAAATATATGGGATGGTTTTTTAAAAAAGAATTGGCAAAATCTGTTTTGATTTAAGTGTTTGTATTATTTGATTCAATAGGGGACTGCTATCTTGAATAATGATCACATGAAATTATGGAACTTTAAGGCAGAGTTAAGTCTTAGAAAGCATGTAATGTTCAGGATGAAATATTGATTGGTCAATATTCACTTAGATTTTTGAAAGATTCCATAATTAGTTTTTATGTTTCTCTTAGTGCATTTGGATTTTATTGAACATGTTCACAAGCTATGATATTGGGGGCAAAAGTCTTACAAATGTTGACAACACTGTTGCTAAATATTTGTATGCCAAACCTGAACCAAATCTAAACTAGTATGCACTATAACAGACATGTAAAGTGTCAGATGTAAATCCTGTATTTACTAAGGAGGGACAAACATTGACAACGGAGGGACAAAATTTTAAGACACAGTCTAGCACTTGGAGTATCAAATTGACGAGCCATTTCACTGTTATTCATATGTTCCTTAGGTGTATCAGACATGGATAGATTAATTATAGTAAAGAAAATTGGGAGGAAAGGAAACTTAACATATGAATGAACAAATGTAGATGACTATGGAGTCACAGAGTTTTTGTCCCTCTGTAGTTATAGGGTTTATTGCTCATAGTGTAGAGGTAGGATAGTTGACTTGAATGATTTCAACTTTATATTAAAAAATGCAGACTTAACTCATTTGGCTATGGAGGGACAAACATTTTTTACCATTTTCCAGTTTAGACATAAACCTTTTCTATATACGGGGTATTATGTTTTATAACGGCTTCTTTCCTTAGATTCAAACAAAGAAAGTTAAATGTAAATTTTCATAGATTAATGCAGCAAAAAACATGATTGGATATTTTGTAGTGAACTACCAAACTTGACCTATGGAGGGACATTTTTATTTTACCGATAATAAGTATGTAAAAGTATACATGGCCAGAAAGGACTTAATTAGTTCCATGTAATAAACGTATATTGACAGGATATAGCAATAATGTAAGCTTTCCTCAAGCATTGGGCCCTAAAAGAGGGTTTGGGTCATCCTTGTGACAATGGGTCATACATATTTTATTTCCCTTCAACATTTACAAACTAAATTATTCGGTGAGAAATAGGATGCTCTTCCCAGGTACCCTTTGGCATATGGTATACAAAATCTAATTTGCTTGAAACCTACATCTAACATCTAAGAATTAAAGAAGATACAGACTAGAATATATAACAATATGGATGATTGAAAAGTAATATCCTCAGCATTACTAGATAACTGACCATATAAGATATCTCCAGTTAAAATAACCCTGGCATCAGGTATGGAGACAAAGATAGAAAACTAAATGGTTGAACAAATAGTTCTTCAACCCCTGATATGACTAGCTAAGAATATGGCACTTGTATATGAGTTAACAAGTATCCTGTACTGGATGAAAAGCTCTTCCAAGTTAACCTATACCATCTTATACTAAATGGTTTAACAAGAATTAATGATGTCAGGTCTACCCCATTAAATATTTAAGAAAAAACAATTTTTAATCCTAGCTGTGAATCCACTGTTTGTATGCTTATGAATAAATAAGCTCGTTTCACGACACTTGGTATTTGTAACTGCTACACAACATCTAGCCAGAGAAACCTACATATTAGTCTAGTTGCTTATGTCAAAAAAATGGCTCCCGTGTGGAATTCATGTTAATTTTTGCAGACAAACTTTTTTTTGTAGTATTCAATGAGTAGAATTCAAAAATCGATGTCTGCAATTTTTTCAAACAATTTATCATGCCTAAATCCAAGATGGCGTCCAAGATGGCCGCCCAGACTATAAATGCACATAACTCTGGTTCTAATTAACATAAATGAATGATTTTGGTGTCCATTTCTATGTTTTCCATGTCAGGGAATCCAATGAAATAAAAATAAAATCCATGGCACATGATGCCTTTCCACTAGGGGGCGTTATAAGTCATTTTTCACATATTTTCCTAAAAAACGATAAGAAATACTTCTAACATCTTTCAATTCATATACACAAAAACTTTAGTCATTTTATGCTTTAATTTAATCTCTTGGTAGTTAATACAACATTGGTAAATGATTTTCTATGATTTTTTTTCAATAATACAATATTATATTTCCAGGGAATTCAGCCACAAATATGCTTTTTTCCAACAGTAGTCCATTAAACATAGAGTTTGACCTAAGACAAATTGCAACAGGTTTCTCAATGGTTTTGGCTAGTATGAGTGCTCGTTATTAACATACTAAAAGTCTAGAAAAATCTGGATGGGGGAACATGCCAAAAATCTCAAAAAGCAAAATGGCCGCCTCTAAAACTTTGAAATACCATAACTCAGTATAAAATCAACATATATTCAAGTGTCAATACACTTTATTAATGTTTCCAGACATGGGGGATCCAACAAAACAATAAGGAAATCCATATAATCAATATTTATCAAGTTGGTATATTGATACATGAAAGAAATGACCAGAAAAATGCCCTGCAAATATATCCTGTGAAGTGAAAAATCTAAGTCACATTTAGTGAGATTGTACAAAGGCATACATGTATGACCAAGGATATCTGATAACATCTTTCCACTAAACAAACTGTCATAAGCATTGCTGTGATACCTGAAATAAAGAACCTACCACAGGAAAAAACAATTAACCATGCACTGTGTATATGGAACCTGACATGACATTCTGATTTCACCAGTCTGGTAAATAGGGCCTGACCTGTTTGCAGTCACCATTATGGCCACATGCAGCAGTGCATAATCTGTGTTATGAACACTTAAGATTGCTGCAGTAGCTCTTACAGCTGCAGCAAATGATCTGTAGTAGTTGGTCAGGGGCAGGTTAGTAGACTTTCATCCACAATTATCTGTTACTCCCTTCCAAATTTGAATTTGGTAGCATACGCTTAGGCTGGGGTACTTATTAGCAGCTGATATAGATGGTAGGACCTGTGGATGGACATGCATGATGAGGAGAGGGAACCTTTTTTATACCGCAGTACTTTACAGAAGTAGAATATAGCATTCTCCACCTTTCTCTACATATCAAGTAGGGGTGCTTTGTTATCAGAGAACACTTCAGCTTGTCTTTGGAGCATTGGCAGAAGCAGATATAGATCCACCTATGTTGCACATAGCAGTTCACAAGCTTAAAGAATTTAATGTTATATCACATTCTGCTATTGCATGGATAGCAGCAGTGTTCTGCACTCCCAGTATTCTAGATTTGTCCTCATACATTATATGCTCCAAATGCTTTGCTCTTTTGCCTTTTTTGAGACATGGAAAGATGAAAACAAACCACCTTCAAATCTACAATGATTCTGAGGTGTTGAAACCAAAGTTGTAGGTCAATTGACACCAAGTGACCTTCAATTGTAGTTGTTTTCCTTCTGAGGATTTCTGTAGTATCCTCTTGAAACACAGGTTGGAAGACTTTTCCTTTCTATTGACTCAAGAATTATGTTTCTATTATGTTTCAGCATCAACATTTAAGTATACATGGTTTTGCTTTTACTCAGGGTCTAGTTCTGGCTATAGGGTTCCTGTTCATGAGAATGTGGATTCAGGGATTCTATAGTCTGAAATAGGAAAGTTTTGATATGGAATAGTTAATCTCAGCTTAAGGTATACACAGGAGACAGGTGTTATGCTGCTATTGGGTCATGCCCTTTACCCTTGATTTCAAAGTACCACACATGTGCATGTTTACTGACCAGTTCAGGTAACAGTCAAGCAAGGCAGGATAGATAATTTTGTGTAACTACATTGAAATCCTGTTATAACTTATCTGAAGTTATCATACAAGCATATTTATTCCAGATTCATGATATTACTTGCAGCAAAAGTTTTCAAAGTTTCCAGTTACCAATCGTTGCATTATATTCTGACCACATCTTTGCATTTAGAGAACAAAGCCCCTAATCTTGGTAGAGTAAAAAACCTCTTCTCTCTGTGGATCCTCTAGTAGATTTATTGTGTAGAATATGAATTTATAGTGTTAAAAGGGGCTTAGAATCACCAATCCCTTCAATTAAATGGTTGGAGAATTTATATATCATATAATATTATATATATGAATTATCATTCCCTTCTCACAGCTTAGAACTATTTCCAAGGGTAATTTCCCAAACTGGGCAGGAATCTTCATTGATCTTGTTGCTCATATTTAGATTATTGAGGCTATTATATTCAAAGCATCACACATTAGTTGTGTATTGTGAACTATGTCAGTGAGAAGGGGCAACTAACCGGTATTGCGGCTGTTCCTCCTCCAATCATATACCCCAAAGATTTTGTGCATCAAATGCTATTAGAGAAAATGATACAACATACAACAATGTTGAATCTATGATGCAGTACACCTGTATGCCTAAGACAAGCTGAGGTTTACACAGACTAATATCACTAGATTTAAACTTGGAAGAGGGTTCAATTGTAGTTCACAATTCCCTCATGTATCTACCTAGTGCCCTCTGGCTCTTACTACAAATTGTTTACTTCCTTCAAAGGATTAAACTTGGAATGTACTCCAGTTGTGACCCTGTAAGCTGCCTTATGCAGGAGGGAAATTGGTATTTCTTGAAGTATCAGAGAAATACATTATACTATTCTTTTTACATACACCATTCAAAAGGCTTGTCTAACCAGTTTTTATTACAGAAACTCATTTCCTAGTGTGCTTGATCATAAATGCTTTCATACAAAATGAGGTGAATTTCATTTTCACTTCACGAGATGCATTTGCTGGATGCATTTGCTGTCTTCTCTGTAGCAGTATACTAACTTGATAAATATTATCTATATGGACTTTTGTTCCATTGGATTCCCAGTGCCTGGAATCATTAAAAAAGGGTATTCAGACTTGAATATATGTCAATTCTACACTTATAGTTATAGCGTTTATAAGTATAGAGGCGGCCATTTTGTTTTTGAGATTTTGGGCATGGTCCCCCACCTAGATTTTTTGACTTTAAGTATGTTAATAACAGGCACTCATACTACCCAAAATTGTTGAGAAACCTGTTGCAATTTGCCCTAGGTTTAGCCTTTTGTGAGCTAGATTGCCTGGACCAAATTACTATGCAGAAGGACCCAAATTTGTGGCTGAATTCCCATTAACCAACTATTCTAATAGTAAAAAACCATAGATAGTGAACTGCTAATGTTATATCAACTAACAAAACTGAATATTTTGCTTTAATGAAATGAATAAAGGATTTGTGTATAAGAATTAAAAGATATTTAAAGTATTTCTAATCATTTTTCAGGGAAATATGTGAAAAATGACCTATAACTCCCCCTAGTGGAAAGGCATCATGTGCTTTGGATTTTATTTTTATTTCATTGGATTCCCTGACATGGAAAACATAGAAATGCACACCAAAATCA
This sequence comes from Sthenelais limicola, assembly GCA_942159475.1. Taxonomy (NCBI): domain Eukaryota; kingdom Metazoa; phylum Annelida; class Polychaeta; order Phyllodocida; family Sigalionidae; genus Sthenelais; species Sthenelais limicola. Next base: position 17,462,863 of record OW804099.1, on the reverse strand, counting down.
CTCATTTATGTTAACTAGAACAAAAGTTATGTGCATTTATTGTCTCAGCGGCCATCTTGGACGCCATCTTGAATTTCGGTATGATAAAATGTTTGAAAAAATTGCAGACATCGATTTTTGAATTCTACTCATTGAATACTACAAAAAAAGCTTTGTCTGCAAAAATTAACATGAATTCCACACGGGAGCCATTTTTTTGACATAAGCAAATAGACTATATAAAGGAGGAAACTATAGTAGAAATGTCTCATCACCTGGCAGTCAAACATATTTAAAACTTTGCCGAAGGCACTTGATGACTTAATGATTTATTTGATTTTGGATGATAATAAATTGTGTTTCCTCAATGTCATATGTTGTAGCATTCGTGGGGAAAAACTTGGTAATAATACGGTCCTGATGAAGCTCTTGAAGCCAAACCAACAGCTTGAAGCTCTCTGGTAAGTTCCCACATGCACATACAGGGTTTAGACAGAATCAGGTTTAAACATTTGAATTCTACTCCCCAAATAGGATCTTAGGATTTGGCCACACATATTGATGTCCATATTTGGTCATTTGTCCTGACCATAGATCAGTGTACCTCAAAGGTAAATGTCAGTGTTGTCAGAACTGCTGCAGGCGGTAATACAAGGAACTAATGCATGAGAGAATAGGAGTATCCCTATTGTTTCCAAACTTCATCTTGAGAAAGAACATGGTTGGAGGAATACAAAAAGCAAAAGGAAAGGATGTAATCACTTTATTTTATATGTTATGGACGACTCAACATTACTACCATTGACTATGGAGGCCAATGGCGGAAAAGCATAAATTCTCAATAACTTTTAGTTCAATGTCCCCTGTTTTGTTTTAATTTTGGGGGTTAAATAATAATGTGAGATTTGTATATGCAGATTTTAAATCATGTTGCCTGATTCAATCATCTGATATTCTGAAAAAAATGGGAGCAAACCCCTTTTCCTCGTTGACTTCTATAGTAGATGGTAGTAAATTTCAGTGGTCCCTCAAATAAACACTAATCCACTGAAATATGGTTTTAATTGGCTTTTTTGACACCCCCAACCATGTAAATTCTAAATCCAAAGTTTAAAAAAGATTCCATGATGTCTTCTTTTTTAATTGAACACTGGCATTTACCTTTAACATTGGAGATAATTAAATAGATGAGGGATGTATAAATTATTGTGTGTGACATTATGATAGTTTCAATATTCGATAAACACAAGTTGATACAGGGGATTGATTGCAAATTGTGTGGGGAAAGAATGTATCTTCTGTAATATCTACAAATAATGTTTAGACTGGAGTCCTTTCTGCCAATCGTTTGAATACTCCGTCACTTTCCAGTGTGCTATAATTCCTCCAGACAATGTGCTCCATCAGTTCCAGGGTGCAAGTAATAATTAATGGTTTGTGGGTTCATGCAATCTCAAATTACCACGTCTTTAATTAGAGCAAAGGCCTTCTAAGTGGAGGTTGAAGTTCTAATTTAAGACATATATATTGGAGACGCTGAGGGTATGTTGAAGGGTTTTAATAAATGACAAGTGTATTAATCTCATTAGTCTCCTCTACCCCTCCTCCCTAATTTAGGCATCTTGACATTGCTTCATACAATAAATCTCCCATACAGCTTAACTAATGTTCAGGAACCCCCAGAATTTGATGCAATAACATAATTCATTACATTGAATGATCGTATTTCAAACAGCAAATTAAAAATTTTAGTCAAAAGCCAAAAAAAGCGGTGGTCAGGTTCATGTCATCATGAAGGCTAGGGGCCGAGGATTACAACCATAGGAGGCCCCAGACTTATGATACATGTTCAGGGCCTGCGGGCTGGATATATAGAGTATTGAGTTATGTGCAATAATAAACTAAAGGGTACATGGTAGAGTAATGAGTTATGTACTATAATAAACTATAGGGCAGATGGTACAGTAATGAGTTATGTGCTATATTAAACTATAGGGTAGATGGTAGAGTAATGAGTTATGTGTTATAATAAACTATCGGGTAGATGGTAGAGTAATGGGTTATGTGTTATAATAAACTATAGGGTAGATGGTAGAGTAATGAGTTATGTACTATAATAAACTATAGGGCAGATGGTACAGTAATGAGTTATGTGCTATAATACACTATAGGGTAGATGGTAGAGTAATGAGTTATGTGCTATAATAAACTATAGGGTAGATAGTAGAGTAATGAGTTATGTGCTATAATAAACTATAGGGTAGATGGTAGAGTAATGAGTTATGTGTTATAATAAACTATCGGGTAGATGGTAGAGTAATGGGTTATGTGTTATAATAAACTATAGGGTAGATGGTAGAGTAATGAGTTATGTGCTATAATAAACTATAGGGTAGATGATAGAGTAATGAGTTATGTGCTATAATACACTATGGGGTAGATGGTAGAGTAATGAGTTATGTGCTATAATAAACTATAGGGTAGATGGTAGAATAATGAGTTATGTGCTATAATAAACTATAGGGTAGATGGTAGAGTAATGAGTTATGTGCTATAATAAACTATAGGGTAAATGGTAGAGTAATGAGTTATGTGCTATAATACACTATAGGGTAGATGGTAGAGTAGTGAGTTATGTGCTATAATAAACTATGGGGTAGATGGTAGAGTAATGAGTTATGTGCTATAATAAACTATAGGGTAGATGGTAGTGTAATGAGTTATGTGCTATAATAAACTATAGGGTAGATGGTAGAGTAGTGAGTTATGTGCTATAATAAACTATGGGGTAGATGGTAGAGTAATGTGTTATGTGCTATAATACACTATAGGGTAGATGGTAGAGTAATGAGTTATGTGCTATAATACACTATAGGGTAGATGGTAGAGTAATGAGTTATGTGCTATAATAAACTATGGGGTAGATGGTAGAGTAATGTGTTATGTGCTATAATACACTATAGGGTAGATGGTAGAGTAATGAGTTATGTGTTATAATAAACTATAGGGTAGATGGTAGAGTAATGAGTTATGTGCTATAATAAACTATAGGGTAGATGGTAGAGTAATGAGTTATGTGTTATAATAAACTATAGGGTAGATGGTAGAGTAATGAGTTATGTGCTATAATAAACTATAGGGTAGATGGTAGAGTAATGAGTTATGTGCTATAATAAACTATGGGGTAGATGGTAGAGTAATGGGTTATGTGCTATATTAAACTATAGGGTAGATGGTAGAGTAATGAGTTATGTGCTATAATAAACTATAGGGTAGATGGTAGTGTAATGAGTTATGTGCTATAATAAACTATAGGGTAGATGGTAGAGTAATGAGTTATGTGCTATAATAAACTATAGGGTAGATGGTAGAGTAATGAGTTATGTGTTATAATAAACTATGGGGTAGATGGTAGAGTAATGACTTATGTGTTATAATAAACTATAGGGTAGATGGTAGAGTAATGGGTTATGGGCTATAATAAACTATGGGGTAGATGGTAGAGTAATGAGTTATGTGCTATAATAAACTATAGGGTAGATGGTAGAGTAATGGGTTACGGGCTATAATAAACTATGGGGTAGATGGTAGAGTAATGAGTTATGTGATATAATACACTATAGGGTAGATGGTAGAGTTATGTGCTATAGTAAACTATAGGGTAGATGGTAGAGTAATGAGTTATGTTTTATAATAAACAATGGGGTAGATGGTAGAGTAATGAGTTATGTGATATAATACACTATAGGGTAGATGGTAGAGTTATGAGTTATGTGCTATAATAAACTATAGGGTAGATGGTAGTGTAATGAGTTATGTGCTATAATAAACTATAGGGTAGATGATAGAGTAATGAGTTATGTGCTATAATAAACTATAGGGTAGATGGTAGAGTAGTGAGTTATGGGCTATAATAAACTATGGGGTAGATGGTAGAGTAATGAGTTATGTGCTATAATAAACTATAGGGTAGATGGTAGAGTAATGAGTTGTGTGCTATAATAAACTATAGGGTAGATGGTAGTGTAATGAGTTATGTGCTATAATAAACTATAGGGTAGATGGTAGTGTAATGAGTTATGTGCTATAATAAACTATAGGGTAGATGGTAGAGTAATGAGTTATGTGCTATAATAAACTATAGGGTAGATGGTAGAGTAATGAGTTATGTGCTATAATACACTATAGGGTAGATGGTAGTGTAATGAGTTATGTGCTATAATAAACTATAGGGTAGATGGTAGAGTAGTGAGTTATGTGCTATAATAAACTATGGGGTAGATGGTAGAGTAATGAGTTATGTGCTATAATAAATATCATGGCATTATGCCCGGAAGGTCACTATTCTAGAGAAGATGGCAACATGATGACAACACCCGAAATAAGTAAAAGTTATGAATTCAGACCCTCCTTCTTTGAAAGGATGCTGATAAGAAATGCATTGCCTACAATGTGGTTAACCATATTCAAAGATAGTGTGTTTACAAATATTGAATTCTATCGACTTTTATATTGGTAATATTACAATGAACCTCATAGAGTACTCTAAAAGTGTATGTTGAACTAATTAAAAAAAGAAAGATCGAAAGAGAAAAGTTGGCACAAATTGTTAACCCTGAACGATGAGCAATTTGACCAGGTGGAATGGAAAAAATACTTCATGTTACCATGACCATCGAAACCAGGTTACAAGAGTTACAATTTAATATTATACATGTATAAAATTATTACGTGCAATGTCCACTTGAAAACATAAGTATTATCAACCCTCCCAAATTTTGTTCTTTGCAACCAAAGGGATGACATTGTTCACTTCTTTCTCAAGTGCAACCTAAATACAAAAATATTGCAGAATGTATTCCAATGGATACACGATGTAGTGTATCTGAACATTAATAAAAGCGGTGAGACTATATTATCAATAGCTAAAGGAAAAATGGGGTTTAATTCGAAGGATATAGTGTTTGGACTAGAGGGAGATGAACCCTGTGTCAGAGTTATTAATTGGATCATATTACAACTCAAACCATAGGCAAAGACTCTTTGATGAAGGGAGAGTAACTATTTTAAATGTATTTTCTGAATTGAAGATGATGTGTAATGTATCATTATAATCAATGGCAATCAAACATGTCCCTAGAGAAAAAACCATTTTTTTGTAATAAATTTTATTGGACAATATTCACATGCGTGATAGTTCTAATTGCCAATCAAAGCTATAGATGAAAGCATTTTACATCGAAGTAAGTAAGGAAGGTTGAAATTTAACATTTAGATATACATGAAGACTTAGTATGAGTGATGACATCAGGTTTGTAGTGCGGGCCATAAGGACCATAAGGATTTTAGTGGGACAGTTTCCCAGCTTTCCTGCATACTATTATCTACAAGCGTGGTTATAACCAAGTTACTAATTTTATAGCAGTCGCGGAGTCATCTATACATCATATAATGAAGCAAGAGAGGTTTTTGGTCAACATTAATACTCGAATGCATTCTATCTTCGAGGCAACCAAAAAGCCAATAGAAAAGTCAAAAGTTGTTTTTTTTGCATTTTTTGTGAGTATGGGCATACTAAAAAACATTATCAAAACAGCTCGCAGATAAAAACAAGTCGATAGCATAGGCACTGTGATAGCAGACAATTTGCTATAGTAGATCATAGCATTTTAGCTTTCTGAGTTGTGTACATATAATAATATATACCTTACTTCTCGTTTGACCAATACAGTGTACATAGTATCCTTCAAGGCTCCACGCTGAAAACCAGTCAGGCATTAGTCTCTCCAACGATCATTTTGTTTTAAGAATGTTTTGAGAGTGGGCCAAGAGCTGTTCTTTTCCTTTTTATTCAGCCTATTCCATAATCTAGGCCCTCTTATTTGAGGAGATTTGTTGTATTTTTCGGTGTTACATGGAGGTAGCTTTAAATTTACTCCTTCTGCCTGTCTGGTTTCGCGTGGCATTTCCTGAATCATTTCAGTAATTACAGAGAGTTTCGACATAAGTCCCAGGAGGGCGATATCGCCTCTTTTCCTGAAGGTGTCAATTTTTAGGCTTATTCTCATTTCTTCAGTTGACATGTCGTTGTTATCATTGCAAAAGATTAGCCTAACTGCCCTGTTTAAAACCGATTGTAACTTATTAGTACATGCTGCATTTGTTAAAGTATAGAGGAAGTTCCCATATTCGGCAAGTGACAGGATGTGTGCTTTCACTATGGAAGTTGTGATATTCTTATTAATATAGTATCTCAACCGCACAAGACAATTTAGCTTGTGTTGAATTAGATGTTTCATTTTAGTGAAATGATTTGTAAGATTTAATTTGGAATCTATTTGATAGCCCAAATATCTTACAGTTTTTGCACGCTCTATAGCTCGCCCATCAATGAAAACATCCCCCAACGTGTCAAACCTGATCTTATTCTGTTGAAATTGATTTCCAATAAACTGTATCTGACATTTACTGGAATTAGTTTTGAGTTTATTGGTACCCATCCAAGAGGAAACCTCGTTCGTTGCTATAATGTGGAGAAGGATAAAAGAAGATATTCAAGAGAAAAAAGAAGATACAAAAAAAGTGTGTAATACCCATCATAAAAGTGCCCATATTGTTAAGGTTAGAAACGGCTGAAACAAATGTAATACAATTATTATGCTGTTTGTCCGAAGAAATAAAATGTGGCGCGATCTAACGAGGAAAAATGTAACCTCAACACCAACAATAAATTAAAGATTTGCAAAAAGAAAAAAAAGGGCACTATTCCCAGAGGGTTAGTACTTCTAGATTAAAAGGTTACAAAATAGTGGGGCCCTCGGTAGTGAGGGTGAGGGGCCCTCAGGAAGATCTATGATTTCATAGAGGAGACCCACCCCCTTTTTCGGTGCAACATTTGATATGTTATTGAAAGTGTACACTTCCGAAAATAAAAACCTATACATACATACAGAGTATAAAGTCTGTCGAATTATATCAAGTATCAATACACTGACATACAACTCCCATAATTCCTTGTAAATCAGGATCGAAGATGGAGGACCTACAAATCCCATAGGGTAGACTGTCATGTGTTTGTCATCAGAAATGCACTTTCAGCGAATTTCTTCAAATTCCCTACATTGAAGAAAGAAATTAGGTTCGAAATATAAGTCAACTTAACCAACACATTGTTTAAACTACCCCCCTCCATTACTAAATATACACAGATATACCCATATTTCTTAGCCTTATTTAGCTCTATTTACTAAATGTGTAGAGCTGCCAATTGTACATTTTCCCGGACCCATAAGTAAATGAGGAGTACACATGAAGTATAAGTAGAACACTTGTGTTTTCTACCTTGCACCCATGGATGTCACCACTCTTGTCTCATGGCCTGTTATTCACAGATCACAGGGAAAAGACATCTCAGCAGGATAACAACATTTTAATATTTATATTCATATCATATTATCAAAATGAGTCACAGGACTGGTACAGACTGACTCTGTCTTTTTTTTTACATATACATATACATTATTTTAAGATTTTATTTATCCAGCAACTCTAGATATGATTCACAGTAAAAATGTCGAGAACAGGTAACACGAAAACAAAGGATACATATTGTAAAGTCAATAGCCTTTATCTTCCTATTGGAAACATGATTATATAAGGTATAATTATACAATGTAATTAAGATAACTAATAAAGACATTATTTCTAATGTAAATTAAGATCTCTATATAATGTACTCATGTGAACCCAATTGAACTGAACAAGAACACAACCTAGGAAGATATCCTGTAGACCCTGATAAATGGTTATTTAATGGATAAGAACGTGGGACACAAAGTCACTTATACCACTTCTGTTTTCTCAGAAGACACAATACGAGGGAGTCTGTTCTGGTGACACGCCCGGTAACCCGGTGCAAAGGAAGATTAATGGGCAATAAAACACCTGTGTGTAAAACACCTCCTGATATGATGTCCCAGTTTTGACTGGATTGAGCTTACGGCTCCTATTAAATTAGAATATAAATAGTTGACGATTGTCCTGTTCTTATTTCTCCTCTACAAACGAACCCTTGGGTCACTACATATATATAGAACCCACTGAGACCAATAAAGCAATTCATGTACGTAGACAACTAGTGAATTCATTTGTAATGCTGTGTTGACTTTCTTCTTGAGGAGACTCTAGATAGAGTAAGAGTATATACATACATAGACTGTGTGTATTGGAGCAAGGAGAAATGGTTTGACAAGTACAGTCAAACTAGTATAAGAAGATACGATTAGAAGGACCATTGTGAGTTAATATTACTTTAACTCATGATATTATAGAGTCAGAAGAGGTCTGATTTTATAATATGCACAGACTGACTGTGTCTTGTTTCTACATATGTGTATATGGGGACTGGTACAGACAGACTGTGTCTTGTTTCTACATGTGTATATGGGGACTGGTACAGACTGACTGTGCGTCTTGTTTCTACATATATGTGTATATGGGGACTGGTACAGACTGATTGTGTCTTGTTTCTACATATGTGTATATGGGGACTGGTACAGACAGACTGTGTCTTGTTTCTACATGTGTATATGGGGACTGGTACAGACTGTGTGTCATGTTTCTACATATGTGTATATAGGGACTGGTACAGACTGACTGTGTCTTGTTTCTACATATGTGTATATGGGGACTGGTACAGACTGACTGTGTGTCTTGTTTCTACATATGTGTGTATATGGGGACTGGTACAGACTGACTGTGTGTCTTGTTTCTACATATGTGTATATAGGGACTGGTACAGACTGACTGTGTCTTGTTTCTACATATGTGTATATGGGGACTGGTACAGACTGACTGTGTGTCTTGTTTCTACATATGTGTATATGGGGACTGGTACAGACTGACTGTGTCTTGTTTCTACATATGTGTATATGGGGACTGGTACAGACTGACTGTGTGTCTTGTTTCTACATATGTGTATATGGGGACTGGTACAGACTGACTGTGTGTCTTGTTTCTACATATGTGTATAAGGGGACTGGTACAGACTGACTGTGTCTTATTTCTACATATGTGTATATAGGGACTGGTTCAGACTGACTGTCTTGTTTCTACATATGTGTATATGGGGACTGGTACAGACTGATTGTGTCTTGTTTCTACATATGTGTATATGGGGACTGGTACAGACTGACTGTGTGTCTTGTTTCTACATATGTGTATATGGGGACTGGTACAGGCTGACTGTGTGTCTTGTTTCTACATATGTGTATATAGGGACTGGTTCAGACTGATTGTGTCTTGTTTCTACATATGTGTATATGGAGACTGGTACAGGCTGACTGTGTGTCTTGTTTCTACATATGTGTATATGGGGACTGGTTCAGACTGACTGTGTGTCTTGTTTCTACATATGTGTATATGGGGACTGGTACAGACTGACTGTGTGTCTTGTTTCTACATATGTGTATATCGGGACTGGTACAGACTGACTGTGTGTCTTGTTTCTACATATGTGTATATGGGGACTGGTACAGACTGACTGTGTGTCTTGTTTCTACATATGTGTATATGGGGACTGGTACAGACTGACTGTGTGTCTTGTTTCTACATATGTGTATATAGGGACTGGTACAGGCTGACTGTGTCTTGTTTCTACATATGTGTATATGGGGACTGGTACAGACTGACTGTGTCTTGTTTCTACATATGTGTATATGTGGACTGGTACAGACTGTGTGTCTTGTTTCTACATATGTGTATATGGGGACTGGTACAGACTGACTGTGTCTTGTTTCTACATATGTGTATATGGGGACTGGTACAGACTGTGTGTCTTGTTTCTACATATGTGTGTATATGGGGACTGGTACAGACTGACTGTGTGTCTTGTTTCTACATATGTGTATATGGGGACTGGTACAGACTGTGTGTCTTGTTTCTACATATGTGTATATGGGGACTGGTACAGACTGTGTGTCTTGTTTCTACATATGTGTATATAGGGACTGGTACAGACTGTGTGTCTTGTTTCTACATATGTGTATATAGGGTTTCATTTTAGTGAAATGATTTGTAAGATTTAATTTGGAATCTATTTGATAGCCCAAATATCTTACAGTTTTTGCACGCTCTATAGCTCGCCCATCAATGAAAACATCCCCCAACGTGTCAAACCTGATCTTATTCTGTTGAAATTGATTTCCAATAAACTGTATCTGACATTTACTGGAATTAGTTTTGAGTTTATTGGTACCCATCCAAGAGGAAACCTCGTTCGTTGCTATAATGTGGAGAAGGATAAAAGAAGATATTCAAGAGAAAAAAGAAGATACAAAAAAAGTGTGTAATACCCATCATAAAAGTGCCCATATTGTTAAGGTTAGAAACGGCTGAAACAAATGTAATACAATTATTATGCTGTTTGTCCGAAGAAATAAAATGTGGCGCGATCTAACGAGGAAAAATGTAACCTCAACACCAACAATAAATTAAAGATTTGCAAAAAGAAAAAAAAGGGCACTATTCCCAGAGGGTTAGTACTTCTAGATTAAAAGGTTACAAAATAGTGGGGCCCTCGGTAGTGAGGGTGAGGGGCCCTCAGGAAGATCTATGATTTCATAGAGGAGACCCACCCCCTTTTTCGGTGCAACATTTGATATGTTATTGAAAGTGTACACTTCCGAAAATAAAAACCTATACATACATACAGAGTATAAAGTCTGTCGAATTATATCAAGTATCAATACACTGACATACAACTCCCATAATTCCTTGTAAATCAGGATCGAAGATGGAGGACCTACAAATCCCATAGGGTAGACTGTCATGTGTTTGTCATCAGAAATGCACTTTCAGCGAATTTCTTCAAATTCCCTACATTGAAGAAAGAAATTAGGTTCGAAATATAAGTCAACTTAACCAACACATTGTTTAAACTACCCCCCTCCATTACTAAATATACACAGATATACCCATATTTCTTAGCCTTATTTAGCTCTATTTACTAAATGTGTAGAGCTGCCAATTGTACATTTTCCCGGACCCATAAGTAAATGAGGAGTACACATGAAGTATAAGTAGAACACTTGTGTTTTCTACCTTGCACCCATGGATGTCACCACTCTTGTCTCATGGCCTGTTATTCACAGATCACAGGGAAAAGACATCTCAGCAGGATAACAACATTTTAATATTTATATTCATATCATATTATCAAAATGAGTCACAGGACTGGTACAGACTGACTCTGTCTTTTTTTTTACATATACATATACATTATTTTAAGATTTTATTTATCCAGCAACTCTAGATATGATTCACAGTAAAAATGTCGAGAACAGGTAACACGAAAACAAAGGATACATATTGTAAAGTCAATAGCCTTTATCTTCCTATTGGAAACATGATTATATAAGGTATAATTATACAATGTAATTAAGATAACTAATAAAGACATTATTTCTAATGTAAATTAAGATCTCTATATAATGTACTCATGTGAACCCAATTGAACTGAACAAGAACACAACCTAGGAAGATATCCTGTAGACCCTGATAAATGGTTATTTAATGGATAAGAACGTGGGACACAAAGTCACTTATACCACTTCTGTTTTCTCAGAAGACACAATACGAGGGAGTCTGTTCTGGTGACACGCCCGGTAACCCGGTGCAAAGGAAGATTAATGGGCAATAAAACACCTGTGTGTAAAACACCTCCTGATATGATGTCCCAGTTTTGACTGGATTGAGCTTACGGCTCCTATTAAATTAGAATATAAATAGTTGACGATTGTCCTGTTCTTATTTCTCCTCTACAAACGAACCCTTGGGTCACTACATATATATAGAACCCACTGAGACCAATAAAGCAATTCATGTACGTAGACAACTAGTGAATTCATTTGTAATGCTGTGTTGACTTTCTTCTTGAGGAGACTCTAGATAGAGTAAGAGTATATACATACATAGACTGTGTGTATTGGAGCAAGGAGAAATGGTTTGACAAGTACAGTCAAACTAGTATAAGAAGATACGATTAGAAGGACCATTGTGAGTTAATATTACTTTAACTCATGATATTATAGAGTCAGAAGAGGTCTGATTTTATAATATGCACAGACTGACTGTGTCTTGTTTCTACATATGTGTATATGGGGACTGGTACAGACAGACTGTGTCTTGTTTCTACATGTGTATATGGGGACTGGTACAGACTGACTGTGCGTCTTGTTTCTACATATATGTGTATATGGGGACTGGTACAGACTGATTGTGTCTTGTTTCTACATATGTGTATATGGGGACTGGTACAGACAGACTGTGTCTTGTTTCTACATGTGTATATGGGGACTGGTACAGACTGTGTGTCATGTTTCTACATATGTGTATATAGGGACTGGTACAGACTGACTGTGTCTTGTTTCTACATATGTGTATATGGGGACTGGTACAGACTGACTGTGTGTCTTGTTTCTACATATGTGTGTATATGGGGACTGGTACAGACTGACTGTGTGTCTTGTTTCTACATATGTGTATATAGGGACTGGTACAGACTGACTGTGTCTTGTTTCTACATATGTGTATATGGGGACTGGTACAGACTGACTGTGTGTCTTGTTTCTACATATGTGTATATGGGGACTGGTACAGACTGACTGTGTCTTGTTTCTACATATGTGTATATGGGGACTGGTACAGACTGACTGTGTGTCTTGTTTCTACATATGTGTATATGGGGACTGGTACAGACTGACTGTGTGTCTTGTTTCTACATATGTGTATAAGGGGACTGGTACAGACTGACTGTGTCTTATTTCTACATATGTGTATATAGGGACTGGTTCAGACTGACTGTCTTGTTTCTACATATGTGTATATGGGGACTGGTACAGACTGATTGTGTCTTGTTTCTACATATGTGTATATGGGGACTGGTACAGACTGTGTGTCTTGTTTCTACATATGTGTATATGGGGACTGGTACAGACTGTGTGTCTTGTTTCTACATATGTGTATATAGGGACTGGTACAGACTGTGTGTCTTGTTTCTACATATGTGTATATAGGGACTGGTACAGACTGATTGTGTCTTGTTTCTACATATGTGTATATGGGGACTGGTACAGACTGACTGTGTCTTGTTTCTACATATGTGTATATGGGGACTGGTACAGACTGACTGTGTGTCTTGTTTCTACATATGTGTATATGGGGACTGGTACAGACTGACTGTGTCTTGTTTCTACATATGTGTATATGGTGACTGGTACAGACTGACTGTGTGTCTTGTTTCTACATATGTGTATATGGGGACTGGTACAGACTGACTGTGTGTCTTGTTTCTACATATGTGTATATGGGGACTGGTACAGACTGTGTGCCTTGTTTCTACATATGTGTATATGTGGACTGGTACAGACTGTGTGTCTTGTTTCTACATATGTGTATATGGGGACTGGTACAGACTGACTGTGTGTCTTGTTTCTACATATGTGTATATGGGGACTGGTACAGACTGTGTGTCTTGTTTCTACATATGTGTATATGTGGACTGGTACAGACTGTGTGTCTTGTTTCTACATATGTGTATATGGGGACTGGTACAGACTGACTGTGTCTTGTTTCTACATATGTGTATATGGGGACTGGTACAGACTGACTGTGTGTCTTGTTTCTACATATGTGTATATGGGGACTGGTACAGACTGTGTGTCTTGTTTCTACATATGTGTATATTGGGACTGGTACAGACTGTGTGTCTTGTTTCTACATATGTGTATATGGGGACTGGTACAGACTGACTGTGTCTTGTTTCTACATATGTGTATATGGGGACTGGTACAGACTGACTGTGTGTCTTGTTTCTACATATGTGTATATGGGGACTGGTACAGACTGACTGTGTCTTGTTTCTACATATGTGTATATGGTGACTGGTACAGACTGACTGTGTGTCTTGTTTCTACATATGTGTATATGGGGACTGGTACAGACTGACTGTGTGTCTTGTTTCTACATATGTGTATATGGGGACTGGTACAGACTGTGTGCCTTGTTTCTACATATGTGTATATGTGGACTGGTACAGACTGTGTGTCTTGTTTCTACATATGTGTATATGGGGACTGGTACAGACTGACTGTGTGTCTTGTTTCTACATATGTGTATATGGGGACTGGTACAGACTGTGTGTCTTGTTTCTACATATGTGTATATGTGGACTGGTACAGACTGTGTGTCTTGTTTCTACATATGTGTATATGGGGACTGGTACAGACTGACTGTGTCTTGTTTCTACATATGTGTATATGGGGACTGGTACAGACTGACTGTGTGTCTTGTTTCTACATATGTGTATATGGGGACTGGTACAGACTGTGTGTCTTGTTTCTACATATGTGTATATTGGGACTGGTACAGACTGTGTGTCTTGTTTCTACATATGTGTATATAGGGACTGGTACAGACTGTGTGTCTTGTTTCTACATATGTGTATATAGGGACTGGTACAGACTGATTGTGTCTTGTTTCTACATATGTGTATATGGGGACTGGTACAGACTGACTGTGTCTTGTTTCTACATATGTGTATATAGGGACTGGTACAGACTGATTGTGTCTTGTTTCTACATATGTGTATATGGGGACTGGTTCAGACTGACTGTCTTGTTTCTACATATGTGTATATGGGGACTGGTACAGACTGATTGTGTCTTGTTTCTACATATGTGTATATGGGGACTGGTACAGACTGATTGTGTCTTGTTTCTACATATGTGTATATGGGGACTGGTACAGACTGACTGTGTGTCTTGTTTCTACATATGTGTATATAGGGACTGGTACAGACTGTGTGTCTTGTTTCTACATATGTGTATATAGGGACTGGTACAGACTGATTGTGTCTTGTTTCTACATATGTGTATATGGGGACTGGTACAGACTGACTGTGTCTTGTTTCTACATATGTGTATATAGGGACTGGTACAGACTGATTGTGTCTTGTTTCTACATATGTGTATATGGGGACTGGTTCAGACTGACTGTCTTGTTTCTACATATGTGTATATGGGGACTGGTACAGACTGATTGTGTCTTGTTTCTACATATGTGTATATGGGGACTGGTACAGACTGACTGTGTGTCTTGTTTCTACTTATGTGTATATGGGGACTGGTACAGGCTGACTGTGTCTTGTTTCTACATATGTGTATATGGGGACTGGTTCAGACTGATTGTGTCTTGTTTCTACATATGTGTATATGGGGACTGGTACAGACTGACTGTGTCTTGTTTCTACATATGTGTATATGGGGACTGGTTCAGACTGATTGTGTCTTGTTTCTACATATGTGTATATGGGGACTGGTACAGGCTGACTGTGTGTCTTGTTTCTACATATGTGTATATGGGGACTGGTTCAGACTGACTGTGTGTCTTGTTTCTACATATGTGTATATAGGGACTGGTACAGACTGACTGTGTGTCTTGTTTCTACATATGTGTATATAGGGACTGGTACAGACTGACTGTGTCTTGTTTCTACATATGTGTATATGGGGACTGGTACAGACTGACTGTGTGTCTTGTTTCTACATATGTGTATATGGGGACTGGTACAGGCTGACTGTGTGTCTTGTTTCTACATATGTGTATATGGGGACTGGTACAGACTGATTGTGTCTTGTTTCTACATATGTGTATGTGGGGACTGGTACAGACTGACTGTGTGTCTTGTTTCTACATATGTGTATATGGGGACTGGTACAGACTGACTGTGTGTCTTGTTTCTACATATGTGTATATAGGGACTGGTACAGACTCACTGTGTCTTGTTTCTACATATGTGTATATGGGGACTGGTACAGACTGACTGTGTGTCTTGTTTCTACATATGTGTATATGGGGACTGGTACAGGCTGACTGTGTGTCTTGTTTCTACATATGTGTATATGGGGACTGGTACAGACTGACTGTGTGTCTTGTTTCTACATATGTGTATATGGGGACTGGTACAGGCTGACTGTGTGTCTTGTTTCTACATATGTGTATATGGGGACTGGTACAGACTGACTGTGTGTCTTGTTTCTACATATGTGTATATGGGGACTGGTACAGACTGACTGTGTGTCTTGTTTCTACATATGTGTATATAGGGACTGGTACAGACTGACTGTGTCTTGTTTCTACATATGTGTATATGGGGACTGGTACAGACTGACTGTGTGTCTTGTTTCTACATGTGTGTATATGGGGACTGGTACAGACTGACTGTGTGTCTTGTTTCTACATATGTGTATATGGGGACTGGTACAGACTGTGTGTCTTGTTTCTACATATGTGTATATAGGGACTGGTACAGACTGACTGTGTGTCTTGTTTCTACAGGTTCACATACAGTGAGGGAAACACCTGTACACTGTTACCTGTACCTGGTACACACAGGAGGATTAGGGTGGGAGCAGCAGCTAATGGTACACAGTTAACAGCCTGGTGCCTCCAGGACATCCTCACCTCCTCCAGTATCCACCACCCTCATGCAGTGTGGTCACACACAAGCAGGGATGTATACCTGTTGCTGAATGACCAGTACACAGCCATATATGGTGATGAACGCCCTCCAGTCAGTGCTGACTCCTGGTGGCTGGTGATGAACCACATCACATCCAGTACACACAGCATGGATACACTAGCAGTGTTCCTGTCTGCCTCAGCCAGCCTCTCTCCTCTCCTCCCTGCACTCACCCATGATACTCTACACTCACTCACACACAAGCTGAATAAGCTGGTGGTTAATTATGGAGAGGTGGAGGGTAGTGAGCTCAGCTCATGGTACACTGGCCTCACCTCACAGCCAGGCTGGTCAGTCTCTACTACTGTTACTAATGCTAGAGTAACCAGTCCTGAGGCTAAGTCTCTACTGATAGGCCTAAGCTATACAAGAGCTATCAGCTCCACACCTCAGCACCATGAGGCTCACCTGCAGCATGAGGCTAAACTGTTGTACCAACCACACTGGGTGACAGCCTGATGTAGACATACTGTATACAAGAGCTGTCAGCTCCTCCATTAACATTAACTGACACTAACAACTATATGTGTGACAGTGGGTGACAGCCTGATGTAGACATACTGTATACAAGAACTGTCAGCTCCTCCATTAACATTAACTGACACTAACAAGTATATGTGTCACAGTGGGTGACAGCCTGATGTAGACATACTGTATACAAGAGCTGTTAGCTCCTCCATTAACATTAACTGACACTAACAAGTATATGTGTCACAGTGGGTGACAGCCTGATGTAACAATGAGACCAAAGTGATGAAGAACATTAACTGACACAACAAATATATGGCTAGGCTATTATAACCAATCCCAATTTACCAACAGTTATTGGTATTACTTACATCAAGCAATTTGTGGTTTTAATTGTTATTTTGGATGAGTATTATTCATGAATGTTGAAGTCCCATCATATTTGAGAAGAATGTAGAATAATTCTGGGTTGATACTTACTATAGTAATGTAGCTAAACATACTCCATAGAATCACCTTAGTCCTGCAGTGATGTATGTACAGTATGTATGTATCCCTGTCTGTGTATTTAGTACATGTATTCATAAAACTTAACACTCCAGAAACCCTGAATATTGGAACATTCCAATAACGAGATCTTGTGAATAAAACACAAAAATATCAATTTTGTATCTTATGTCTCATCTTTCTGCAACTCATTGCAGATAATAAGGTTCAAAATATAATATACATAATTGTGTTATGCTGCAAATGATGCCTGACACATAACATGTCACATTAGATATGATTGTCACTGAGAAAAGGAATAAATACATTGTCAGTACTTGATGTGCATGTTTGAATTATTTTATTATACGATGATATATATATATATATGATTATATTCAAACTTTGTTTTAAGAAAGAACATGATTGGGTGAAAACAAAAAGATGATACAGGATGGTATTGTCAGAGCCATTTTATTTAAGGGACAACTGAAGTTTACTGCCATTTATGATTAGGTCAATATGGGGGCAGAGCATATCAATATTATAGATTCCAACCTAATAAGTCAAAGTAGAGAGATGTCTAAGTGCTACTATTTGGGGAGCTCATGTGATGGGTGCAGCAAGTTCTCCATATAACTCATATGAGGGTCAGATTTTCAGAAAATGTACAATAAAACTTCACCAAGCCTCTCAAAAAACGCAATTTTAAAACGAAAATCAGGTTCAAAATAAAGTTCAACATAACCAGACAGAGTTATTGAATGAATATAATACAGAATATATTCTATTCAGATACACCTAGTATTTATCATTTTTCACTGGAATTTAGCAGAATTCTCCCCACACTCTCTCTCTCTCTCTCTCCCTCTCTCTCCCTCCCTCTCTGAGTCTCCTTCTTCCGCCCCCCCCCCCCCACACACTCTGTCTTTATCCCTCCCTCTCACTCTACCCCCCGCTCCCTCTCTCTCTCCCCTGCTCTCTCTCTCCCTCCCTCCCTCCCTCTCTCTCCTAATCTTTCTCTCCCTCTTTCCCCTTTCTCAGCCTGTCGCTCTCTCTCTATCTCTGTACCTCAATCTGTCCCTCTCTTTGTCCCTCTCTCTTCCTCTCCCTCCATCTCTTTCCATCTCTCCTGCTCTCCGCCTTTCTTTCCCTCTCACCCTCTCTCTCTCTCCGTCTCTGTCCCTCTCTCTCCCTTTCTCTTCCTCCCTCTCTTATTCACTCTCTCCCTTTCTCTCCCTCTCTCTTTTCCTCTCACTCTCTTTCCCTCTCTCTCCCCTTCTCACTTCCTTTATCCACCTCTCTGTCCTTCTCTCTCCCTCACTCTCCTGCTTTATACCTCCCTCTCCCTCTCTCTCCACCTCTCCCCTGCTTTCTCTCTCCCTTCCACTCCCTGTCACCCTCCCTCTACATCTCTGTCCCTCTCTCTGTCCCTCTCTCTGTCCCTCTCTCTGTCCTTCTCTCGATCTCTCTAAGAGGTACAGGATTAATGTCTGTGTTTGTGTGTGGGGGGGTGGGGGTGGGCTACTTGAGGAACTACATTATCAAGGAGGTACAGGATCAATGTTTGCGGGGAGATGGGGGGGGGGGGTACTGGAGGAGGTATGGCATCAGTGCCTGGGGGGGTGCTGGAGGAGGTACAGTATCAATGTCTGGGGGGGGGGGGTACTGGAGGAAGTATAGGATCAATGTCTGGGGAGGGGGTACTGGAGGAGGTACAGGATCAATGTCTGGGGGGGGGGGGGGGGTACTGGAGGAGGTACAGGATCAATGTCTGGGGGGGGGGTACTGGAGGAGGTACAGGATCAATGTCTGGGGGGAGAGAGGGGGGTACTGGAGGAGGTACAGTATCAATGTCTGGGGGGGGTACTGGAGGAGGTACAGTATCAATGTCGGGGAGTGTGTGTGTGGGGGGGGGGGGTACTGGAGGAGGTACAGGATCAATGTCATGGGGGGGGGCGGTACTGGAGGAGGTACAGGATCAATGTCAGGGGGGGGGGGGGTTACTGGAGGAGGTACAGGATCAATGTCAGGGGGGGGGTTACTGGAGGAGGTACAGGATCAATGTCTGGGGGGGGGGGGGGGTACTGGAGGAAGTACAAGATCAATGTCAGGGAGGGCGGGGGTACTGGAGGAGGTACAGGATCAATGTCAGGGGGGGGGGGGGGTTACTGGAGGAGGTACAGTATCAATGTCAGGGGGGGGGGGGTACTGGAGGAGGTACAGGATCAATGTCAGGGGGGGGTACTGGAGGAGGTACAGGATCAATGTCAGGGGGGGGTTACTGGAGGAGATACAGGGTCAATGTCATGGGGGGGGGGGGTACTGTAGGAGGTACAGGGTCAATGTCATGGGGGGGGGGGGACTGGAGGAGGTACAGGATCAATGTCATGGGGGGGGGTACTGTAGGAGGTACAGGGTCAATGTCATGGGGGGGGGGGGGGTACTGTAGGAGGTACAGGATCAATGTCGGGGGGGGGGGAGACTGGAGGAGGTACAGGGTCAATGTCATGGGGGGGGGGGGGTACTGTAGGAGGTACAGGATCAATGTCGGGGGGGGGGGGGGACTGGAGGAGGTACAGGATCAATGTCATGGGGGGGGCAGTACTGGAGGAGGTACAGGATCAATGTCATGGGGGGGCAGTACTGGAGGAGGTACAGGATCAATGTCATGGGGGGGGGGGGGTACTGTAGGAGGTACAGGATCAATGTCTGGGGGGGGGGGGGTACTGGAGGAGGTACAGTATCAATGTCTGGGGGGGGGGGGTACTGGAGGAGGTACAGGATCAATGTCTGGGGGGGGGGAGACTGGAGGAGGTACAGGATCAATGTCTGGGGGGGGGGGTACTGTAGGAGGTACAGGGTCAATGTCATGGGGGGGGGGGGACTGGAGGAGGTACAGGATCAATGTCATGGGGGGGGCAGTACTGGAGGAGGTACAGGATCAATGTCATGGTGGGGCGGTACTGGAGGAGGTACAGGATCAATGTCATGGTGGGGCGGGTACTGGAGGAGGTACAGGATCAATGTCATGGGGGGGGGGCGGTACTGGAGGAGGTACAGGATCAATGTCATGGGGGGGGCGGTACTGGAGGAGGTACAGGATCAATGTCATGGGGGGGGCGGTACTGGAGGAGGTACAGGATCAATGTCATGGGGGGGGGTACTGGAGGAGGTATAGGATCAATGTCATGGGGGGGGGTACTGGAGGAGGTACAGGATCAATGTCTGGGGGGCGGTACTGGAGGAGGTCAGGGTCTAGATGAGTAGGTCACCCTCCCGTTTCTCCACACAAACAGACGCTAACACATCCACACACCACCTCACCACCCGAAGTGTTCATTTCCATATAATTGTATTCCCTGTGTTGCATATATATACGGTAGGGCTTGAAATCCACCCTATGTAGGGAGCTCAGTACCCGCCGATAGTGTCATTCTGTTATTAAGACAAATAAAATTTATAACAACATATAATTGTATTCCCTGTGTTGTAACACCTGGGCCCAATTGCAGACTTAATTAAACGTGCTTCATGTAAAATAAACTGGTTGAGAACACTATGAATATAAAGCCTGGGTTCCACTGGCCGGCTACTTCTCCCGCTACTGCTCCCGCTACTTTAGAAGTAACGCTACTTTAGAAGAAACGGGAAGTAGCCGTTTCAAATCAAACATGTTTGATTTGAAGCGGCTACCTCCCGCTACTTGCTCCTGCTTCTAAAAGTAGTGGCCACATTTTGAATTTTGAACTACCATAGTAGCCCGTTCATAAGCCTAGGCTTCTAATTCATTCAAGGCACTTTTTCCCCGGCTTGTAATTGAAATAGGCTTCTATCAAAAATAGCCTTGTATTATTTTCATGATGCATGCATTTTCAGTTTCAAGAGACTAAAACAATATTTTACATGACTCAATAACAATTATAAATAAAACATGCCAAACCCATCATAAATTAAATTGATATTTCAAAGGGAAATTACTTTTTGACATTAATCATTTTTTTTTGTTTTTGCAACCGACTTTATTTCTGAAACCTGCCGTCTGGGCATATACAATTCTAATTTTGCGAGGCTGGAAGGAAACACAAGGAGAAATAAATCATTTTTTTAGCTCGACAATATGTTCTTCTATGTCTTCAGATATACGCCTCCATAATGATCTTTCATTAGGGCTTTTTTTTTTTAGTTTGAAGGAATACAGTACTACATTTGTCCTCATTCTTAACTCATACATTGCTGAGAGACTATCGACTCTACCTTTGTCAAACATTTTTTGTCGATAAATAAATGACTTCAATTGTAGAATAAGCCAATTTATAACCTTTGAGTTGATATTTGTTATATCAATACCGAATATAATATCTCTTGGTCTTAACACAATGCTGTTACCTCTTCGGTTAAAAATTACATTGCCATCTCCATTTTTGTTTAGATATCCGCTATTGTAAATCCAAGTTAATATGTACTGCCAGAGCATTTTGGTTCTGGGACACATTACCAAAAAATGGGAAATGTCATCTTTACAAAATGAGCAAGTGTCGTTCTTAATTACATCTATTTGTTTCAAGTATGAGTTGCAGGTAAGAACTCCATGCAGCACCTTATATTGGTAGATATGAATTCTCGCTTCAGTCGAAGCTTTATAAGGGATAGTAAAAACATTTTTCCATTGAATTTCATTGTAACCTTCCTTGGACAAATTCAACTTTTGTTCCCACTTCAGGAATTTCTTCCATTTAGGTTTTAACATCGATATCAGTTGGTTATATATTATTTTCGCGTTGCATTCGCAAAGATCTATTTCTTTGTCCTGAATTGCAAAGGTCACAGAGTTATTTAGTACATGATTTCTTTCTCTCTTTATACATCTGATCCACTCATTGGGGATGGCTCTTTTGAGTAATTGTCTAGAGAAAAACGAGGGAGCAAATTGGAAGTTGATGGCGATTTCTTTAGTAGTCATCATGTTACCGTTTTCGTTAAAAATATCTCCCAACACGATTATGCCAGCCTGTTTCCACTCATCCCAATAGAGCATTTGGCTCTTGTCTTTGATGTAGCGATTAGCCCATATTCTTTCTTTTAAGATTTGGTCTATGCTTTCTGGCTTCATTCTATAGTAATACTTATTCCATATTTCATATAGCTCTTTATAGAAACTGTTTAAATGGATACTGGGTTTATATTTTTGATAGAAGCCTATTTCAGAATGGTTTAGTGATTATCTTTGTAATAGGAATCAATCGGTCGTTGTAAATAATTATACCTCAAGAGAGGAGAGTGTAGTCTGTGGGGTGCCTCAGGGTAC
Source organism: Sthenelais limicola (assembly GCA_942159475.1). Taxonomy (NCBI): domain Eukaryota; kingdom Metazoa; phylum Annelida; class Polychaeta; order Phyllodocida; family Sigalionidae; genus Sthenelais; species Sthenelais limicola. The sequence goes on along the minus strand of OW804099.1, from coordinate 17,440,043 downwards.
AGCCTTGGGGCCATTACTGTTCCAAGTGTATATTAATGACTTAAATAAGTGGATAAAACACTCCAAAATCATATTATTTGCAGATGATACGGTTATTTATAACACAAATAGTAATAGAAATGTAGTAGAGGAAGAACTGCAATTTGACTTGAAAAGAGTAGATACTTGGTGCAGGGTAAACAAAATATCGTTAAACATAAAGAAAAGCAAGATTATGGAAATTTGTAGAAAAGGTAAACCAGCTAACTATGAGGAAAATGAATTCTTCATAGGAAATAATAACATAGAGAGAACCTCGAGTTATAAATACCTAGGGGTCACTATAGATGATGCCTTGTCTTTTAAACAGCATATAACAATGAGGTGGGGAACCGCTAGAAGTAAAATTAACAAACTAGCAAGGATCAGATATGCAGCTAACGATAATACCTTACTAAAAATATACAAAGTCGCCATAAGACCGATCATTGAGTTTGGAGATCTCCTATACAGTGGGGGTAATACATCTAGTATTAATAAACTCCAAGTTATACAAAACTCGGCAATTAGAATAATCAAGAAGCTAGACAAGAGGGAGAACATGGACCAAGCTCATATTGAACTTGGGTTATTGAAACTTGAACAAAGAAGAAATGTTCATCTCCTCGAAATAGGCTATAAAATGGCTCAGTCCAAAGATAACCTAGATGAGAGAAGTATTAACCTAAGAAACCTAGTAGGTGGAAAAAATCTGAAAATGATTACTCCAAAAACTGAACTGATTAAGAAATCTTTTTTGTATAGAATCCCCTCACTGTGGAACAGTCTGGCCCCAAGGCACCAGCGTTACAATACTATTGAAGAATTTAAAAGATTTTTAAAAAGGGAATACGACCCAGGTTAGGTTATATAGAAGATGGAATAATATAGACCATTTGGATTTAAACGAATTAGAGGGCAGTTTTTGTCCTGATCACAGTGATAAATGAGAAAACAATGTATGTAACGCTTTAAATATTGAAGTCATATCATAAAAACGGTCACGGAAGGATTAATGAATAAGCAGTTCGTTGGGAACTTAATATTAAGAATAGAAATTGTTTCAATAAAGATTGAAATGATTTAAAGATGAAGGTTTGAATATTGCATTTACCAGATAGAGGAACGTTCAAAGGGATAAAACAGTATAGGATGTATCAGAACGATGACTTTTCATCCATTATAGTAGCAGAATGTAAGCGTAAGTAAAAGTATATTACTACGCAACAAATGTATAATTGTAAATAATGAATATCACAATGTAGAATATTTTGTATAAAGTTCTACAAAGTAAAGTAGAAATTAATATCTTAAACCACAAAACACTTTGTTACTGATAAGAGAATGTTTATAAAGAATTATATGTTGTAATATCTTCTTTCGATGTAAAGGGAGCCTGGGAAGACCAACTTGGTTGACAGGATGCACCCTATTTCTCTATAAAAATTTTGTATTGTGAAAGGAGAAATAAAAATTCTTATATATATATACCTACACAGAAATATATCAGCTATGTCTCTCTGATGGAAAGATTCAAGAGTTTTAAACAAAGATCTGTTTCTGCTTAGTACTATTCGCTTCACCCACATTATTTGGTTGGTTTCATATATTTGTCTAATCAGTCTTAAATTCAGACCTCCGTTGTCTGGTTTTGGGGCCAGAAAATCGACACTGATTTTGTGATGAACACTGTTATACACAAATTTGAACATGATCTGTTCTATTTCTTTGAGTAGTGCTTCACCGAAGTGCATACATGACAGGGCATGCTGAAATATAGGCAATAAGAAAACATTGCATACCATAATCCTACCCTTCATAGTAAGAAATCTATTTTTCCAAGAATTAATTGTATCTTTCATTTCTTGGATTAAGAAGATAGATACCAAGAACTTTCATCTTATTAGTCCAGTCTATTTCAAGCAGGGATCTATTGGTAATAGATACATTCCCTATATTAAAACCTTTAGACTTTTTAGAGTTGAGAGTTAAACCTGAGGCTAGAGAAAAGTTATCAATTGTTCTGATTGCCTGTAAAAGAGAGAATTCGTCTTTAGAAAATAAAGTGAAATCGTCAGCAAATTGGATTAACTTCGTCTCTTGTTCTCCATGTTTTATGCCAGCTATTTCCTGGTTTCTTCTTATCTTTTCTGATAATTTTTCCGCTACTATAATGAAGAGGGAGGATGATATTGGGTCGCCTTGTTTGACGCCCTTCTCTACATTAAACCATGTAGAAGCATGGCCATTGTTAGTAAATGAGGCCTTAGAATTTTTCAAAAGCATTCTTACCCAAGTTATAAACATAGGGTCTATATTGTGAGCTTCTAGGGCTTTCTCTATAAAAATCCAATCCACGGAATCGTATGCTTTGGAAAAATCGACAGAAGTTATTAATCCAGTTTCATTGTTGCTTTCTAACCAAGAGTGGGTGTCATCGATTTTTCTTACGGCCGAACCGATGAAGCGGCCTTTTACAAATCCAACCTGATCGTCGTTGATAATATTAGGAATACAAAAGGATAATCTATTAGCAATAACCTTGGAAATGATCTTATAATCGACATTTAGGAGAGTTATTGGTCTCCAATTTTTTAAATACATTAAATCATTATCTTTCTTAGGAATCACAGTTATTATTCCTCTTCTCTGATTTTCTGTCATTTCCTCTTCTACTAAACAAGTTTCTAGCATTGCCATAAAAATATCTTTAATGGCATACCAAAAAAATTGATAAAACTCCGCTCCAAAACCATCACACCCAGGTGATTTGGGTTTTTTGAAGTCTTTTAAAACTTTTTCTACTTCTTCAGCAGAGATCTCTCGGCATAGAAATTTATTATCTACATCGTCTAGCTTAGAGAAATGATCTGGGTTCACAAATTGTTCCATTACACTGACGTTGGTGCTATGGTAAAAACGCTGACCCTCAGAGATGATGTCTTCTCTCTAAGATGTTCTTAATTTCACCATTCACATTTAATAAATTGATGACTCTTTTTTCAGATTTATATTTTTCTAGAGCGCAGAAATATCTTGTTGGCTTTTCCCCCTCTGTCGCCCATTTGGCTTTTGATCTTATTAAGGCACCTTCTGCTTTTTCTAGCTCATATTCTCTTATATCTTGCAAGGTTTTTGTTCTTATATTAATTTCTTCTTTCGTCATTCTCTTTTTAGAATCGAGGGAAGCTAATATACTTCTATTCTTTTCATTACAAGCTTTTTTACTTCTGGCTAAATCGCTACTAGTTTTGATTGCCAACTCTCTTGCCTTTAGCTTAAAAAATTCCCATGCTATTTTTGGGTTGCTAGCTTCGTTTGGAGCATTTTCACACAATTTTTCAACTCCATAAACAAAGTTAGGATTATATAGAATTTGATTGTTCAATTTCCAATAACCTCTACCCCTCTCTGGTTTATACATGGATATATCTGCGTGTACCTCGAGATGATCGGAATGAGTGCTATAAATCGTGTCACATTTTAAAACCTTACTAGCAATATTATTGGATACAAGGATGTAGTCCAGCCTAGAACTTTGCTCTAGCCTAAACCAGGTACATTTGGGTTGGCTGACACTTTTAGAGTCGACAACATCGTTTAAATCAAGATTACTAATCATATCCTTCAATTTCATACTTGAGACACTGATCGGTTTATAAGTAATATCAGTATTAAAATGACCAAGAATTATCAAGTTATCATAGTCTGTTTCTTCCACTAGTTTAGTGATTATTTTCAGCATCTCGGACTGTTCTTCGTTCTTGTCAGCGTATACATTGAGTATACATGTTCGACAGTTCTTTTGGTTCGATATGATGTACTGCCAACGGCCATTTTCATCTGATCTTGATTCTACAATAGTGTTCTTGAATTCTTTGGGAATTAGTAGAAGAACTCCCTTGGATGCAGAGGATCCGTGGGAATAGAAAATCTGTCCTTTCCACTGAGAGTTCCATATCTTTTCCTTCGCTGCACAGGAGTGGGACTCTTGTAAGGCAACAATGGTGTTAGGGAAAGATTCAAAATAAGTAAACAAAGCTTTTCTTTTAGTCACGTTATTCAGACCATTTACATTAAGGGTTATAAACTTCATCGCTTCACAATTTTCTTTGCCTAAGCTCGGAAACATTGTGAGGGTTTTTTCACATCATTAAAAGACCCTCCTGGGCCCTTTATACAGAGGGAGCACTTTCCTCCATCGGGATAGCCTTGTCTTCTTGACTATTTAGATCTTGGGCCAGCTCTTTTCTCACCTTCATCCAGGCCTTGCCCACCAAATTTCCATGTGGGGGCCACGTGTCTGAATCTAACACATGGGGATGGTCCAACCCCATTCCAATTCCCCACAATTTGTTGGTAGGAGAAGCTTCACCAATTGTGCGATCATCAGTATGGATCAAATAATTCCTGACTATTTCGTTTTGCCTCGTCTTAGCACGGATTGCCTTCAACAACATCTCCTCTCTATGTTCTCTCCATCTGTTGTTGGGATCGTCTACGTTTGCCATATATCTTTTACATTCCACTGGATTCTTAGTGGCCAGAGCCATGGCTAGTTTGATGGGGTCTCCTGCGATTCTGGCTTTCTGGTGGAACAAGAATTGTTCGACGTGTTCATATTTTTGGCCATCAATTCTGAATTCTGCCCTGTAGTGGTTCGACAGGGGGTTTTGTGCAGTAAAAAAGACTACTGTCTTATCATTCTGTCTCTTAGAGATGTTTGACAAGAGGAGGCTAGCTGGGATCCCATCTAGCTGATCATGCCTATAGTAGATGCCGTCTATTTTAATGTTTGTACCAAACATTTCCACACCTATATTCTGAGCAGTAGCCGCACTAGCAATCGATTTAACTTTTAAGAGCCTTTGTCTCACAATATGGGGGGTGTCTCGTCTGATATTCATTCCTTTGCCCTTCTCCACATTCTCTTCATCATGTTGTTTGAGCCTTGAACGAGCTTCGTAGACAATTTTTGCCTGTTCAGAGTTCTTCAATTCTATTTTTATGGGCATGTCCGGCTTGGTGCTTACTCGTACTGCTTTTATCACAATGATGTCGGCTAGGTTAAGGTAGTTCGCTATTACATTGTTTACCTTTTCCATGAGTCGGTCAGGAGTTTCTTCTTCAGCAGATTTAATTCCTAATATCAGCAAATTTTTTTCTAGTTTCAGAGTCTCCTTCCTTATAAACTCCTGGTCCTTTTCCCTCTTGGTCTGCTGTTCCTCTATGTAATCAGTGTCTTTGGGAGCTGCGATCTTTCTTCCACGACAACCATTTTCTCTTCCTGTTTTTTTAGCCTCTCCTCAAATCTTGCCATTTCGTCGTCACGATATTGACAACCCTCTTTAATTATACCAACTTCCTGCTCCAAGGTATCGAGTTGGTCCAATCTTTTGAGCACCATATCATATTTTAGTTGAGCAACTCTATTTGATTCCGCTTGGTCAGTGGCTAGGGATGTTATGAGGCCTCGTAAACCCTGATCACCTTTCTGATCCTTCTTACCAGAATCATTGGTGCTTCCGTCGTCGTTCAAGTCGTTACCTTTGCCTATTTTCTTTTCACCCGACATGTTTAACTTTATTTTGCTGCTATTGTTCAGTTTCACCGATTTTGTTTGCGGTATTCCTAGATCGGGAGAGCTTTCCAACCCCCTCTTCTGTCCCTGACTCTTATCCTCGGCTGGGATTGTCGTCATGCTCCAGCAAGAGCTGTCGTTGCAATGGTTTCTGACAGGTATTCCCTTAGTTATTTGTATGGGAGTGTCGAATTTTTGCCTTTTAGCAAGATGGCGTCTGTTTACTTCCGGTTATCAGATTTTACATTTGTGACCGATAGAAGAAGTTCATTTTATGGACAAATATATCAGGTTAATAAAGACAGTGCCACTAGAGTAATACAACCTCCCTATTTTGTCCTTCTAGGGGTTGTTTTTTTTTCCTTTCTCTTGATAAAAACGTTTATTTTTACAGATCAGTCCTTTCCGACCCGGCTCGGTTCAGTGCAAACACTGAGGCCACCGGGTGGAATCTCGGCTAACTGACGATCCTACCGTGTTGGTGCTAGTCTATTACTCCTTCAGATGGCGTACTTGTTCCTTTATACAGTGTGGATTAACGAGTTAATCTTTTTATATTCAAATCAATTTTCTACCAGTCCAATGTTTTTGCTATCACTTTCTAATCTCCAAGGTTGGCACCCTATTTTGATACTTATGGCTGTTTGGTGAGTGTTTCCAGTCAGTTGGTATTCTCCCGCTCTTTTATATCCTAGGGCTTTTGATTTCCTCCAGGGTATTTTCAAGCTTTAATCTTCCGAACTGTCTTTTCTCCACTTAGGGTTAAGGTGTTTGATTAATTTTTCACTGTCCTAGGCACCTTTGTAGCTTTGGGTATATGTCTATAATCCTAGAGATATTCCTTGTCGGTCGTTAATCCATGTGCTCACTCCTGTCGAAGCCCGGAGAAGACAAGATGGCGATTAGCGATAATCTGTGAACTCTCCGATTCGTTTGAAATTTCTGGCTGTTTTGTTGTGAATTTTCTCTGACAATACTTTTGCTGATATTCTTCACGTACCGTGATGGTTTATCTTCCTTTTCCCCGTGATTGGAGAAGTCTACAAGCTTTAAATCTGAAAGAAAAGAGTTATTAATGCTCTAACAGAGCGTAAGGCCTTTCTCTCAAATCGAGCGCGAACCGGAAGTCACATTAATCATTATTAGACATAGAGAAACCAGACAGACCCAGCTAATATTTGAGACCTCCAGCTTGTATTTGAGAGAGGCTTCTATTGTTTTAATGGGCCCCAAATACCCGGTCTGTATTCGAGATAGGTTTTTAAACAGGTCCCAGCTTATAAATTGGCCACTATGGTACATTGTAGAAGTGGTATTCTCTTCATCTGCTTGAGAAGAACAAGTAGAGTAATAGAAACAAACCAGGTAGATTTATTGAGAGAAACATTTATATGGTTATTAGAAGAAATGTTGGTAGAAAGGTTGAAATGTACAGATGGAAAAACACCTCCAGATCAGATTTAGCAAAATCTCATCTTATTGGAATGATTTGCCACATGATATTAAAAACACTTTCGACCACAGCAGCTTTAAGACCAAAATAAAGAACAAATTGTGGACTGAAGTTAGAGAGAAGGAAATCTAAAATCGATATATTATGGTGACTAGTTTTATTCTGTGGGCCTAGATCATGAACCTTTGATTTTATATTTGTACCTGGAAAAATACAAAAATCGTTCTTATATTGTGTTTTTGAACAGACTTGTTTATTTTGATCCTTTTTACAGTTTGGGGACAGATTTTTAGAGAATGTACAATTTGCCTTCACCAATTTTCTGAAATAAGCCAAATTTCAGACGAAAATTATTTTCAAATTACAATTCAACCTTTTCAAACAGATTGTTAGAATCAATACAATGCCGAATATACTTGAATTTACCTAGTATTGACCACATTGCAGCCTAATTTAGCAGAATTTACATTTAGAAGAATTTACTAAATGTGTCACTGGACGAAAAACCTCCTTTCTCCTGCGTGTAAAGTAGGTCTTTATAGCACCTTATAACGCAAGCTCTTATCCCACCAGCAGTGCAGCTGCTATTTGGTTACCATTTACACTGGAGTGTATAGCAGGAACTAAGTATTCAACCATGTGATTCTAGAATAAACAATAGCGACACAATGTTGGTGCATTGGGAATGATCATGACATTATATATAATCTCTATTCCCTTTTTACTTCATGTTTGTTAGAGAAGATTGTTTATATATGATGTGTTACAGTATGATGAGTCAAAAGTCGCAAAAAGATATCTTTCAAGTGTTTTTTTTCACAGGAGCAAGTCATAGGAATGTTTTTATGTTTGGAGTGTTGAACAAACTTAGGCATAGCAATGCATGTATCAAATTTCAAGATTGTATATTTAATATGCCCTGCATTTCCAAGGTCGTCATAATGAAGTATATTTAACTTATTTACTAGTGATTGGCATGTCCATCCAGAAATATTAGTATCGTTTTTTCAAACATACAAAGAAATAAAAGTACTCATCATACATGCTAAAGGTTAACATCATCGGACTAATCTAATCCCATATTATAAAATACAATGATATTTTAGAATATTATTTTCTGGCTTATGACTCATTTTCCTGTGACATATCACATCTATACGCTGTGGCTGACTTCAGGGAGTGCATACTCTCACGGGGAATTATTTAATCATTAAACGCAACACAGGCTGGGGTTTGAGTTCTTTATTAAACTCCTAATAAATCAGACCATGACAATTGTAGAATAAACAAACAATACATAGAGAAGTCATAAGATAAGAGAGATGTCATAATTGATAAGAGATGTAATAATATCAAGTGATGTAATAGTCCGCATGACACTTATGTAAGTCCGCAAGTCATTGAAATGTCATAGTCACTATATTTTGGAGAGCACCGATCCCCAAGAACCCAGTAGTAGTGGTAGTAGTTCTTAGGTGCACTCCAATGCATTCACCATTGTTTTGGCCACTTTTTTCCTCTCCTCTAGGTCTGGAGTAATGTACCTCTGATAGCACTGACTTTTCCATGCCCCCACCACTCTGCATGTGTCCGCGGAAGCACCAGTAGAGTGCAGCCACGTGCATCCTCCTTTTCTGAATGAGTGAGTCCCGATTGATTTGGGATCCACATCAGACCCTGCCAGGCAGTCTCTGATCGATTTCAGGAAGGCTTCTGGGGTTACTGCCACCCACCTGTATCCCTCCTGGTACATGAAGGCCGGGTCCTTATCACGGCTCTCACTTCCTTTGAGCGCTTCATACACTGCTCTGGTGAGACACAGGGGGTGACCCCTCCTCCTGGGTAGAACAGCTTTATTCCCATACCGAACAGTCTTTATTCCCATACTGGTTCGTTTTCGACCAGCTTATCCTGATAATAACACCCGCAGGTGATAATTCCACATCTTCTCGGGAGAGATGTTTGGCTTGATCATAAGTGCCCCAAGATGGGGGCATTACATTTGACCTCCTCAATACCCCGAAAAACATAACCAGGGCCACTGCCCATATGGCTCTGCCCTTCTGCGTGGTCAGGTCTAGTTTAGATCTAATTAGTGTGAGAGATTGCTGAGTGATAGCCTCCTTGTGTTGATTGGCCTCACCTTTCACTCGATGAACACCCCGGAGGGTCTGAGTTATCTCATAATTGTCTTCAATTGGGTTTTTCAACCCCACTTCCTTGTGCATGATCCCTATTATTTTTATGTATAGCTTGACTGAGGCATAGGACAGCCTCCGTGCCAACCAAGCTATAAATTTACACACAAGAGCTGGAGAGGCAGGCACCGGTCTAGCATCCATGAGTTCACAGAATTTGGTATACGACCTTCTGTGGGTGGCATAGGCTTTTACAGTGTTGGCAGCTCGAGCTTGGAGTTTAAAACCCTCTACCTCTCTTGTTAATTCCTCATCCATAGTGGAGGAATGTTGTTTGGAGAATCTCTCTAAATGCCTTCTGATACGATGGAGTGTGAAGGCGAGAGCAGGCGTCTGCTAATCTGTTCTTAACCCCCGGGTAGTATCGCGCCCTCAATAGAAAATTGTATCTCGCTGAGAGAGTAAAGATTCTCTTTTGTCACCGTAGCTGCACTTGCCCATTTTCTGGAATGACCTACACACCTCCGACTTGTCACCTCCCTGACCTTTTGATCCTTTGGCTGATGGTCTGATCGCCAGCTTAGTATCCCTTTTGGTCCTCTGGATCAGCAGGCGCAGACAGTAAACTTAGTCTCAGACAGGACAATGAGAAGAATCTGTATTTGACCATGGCGGAATGGGGCGCGGCCAGCATGCGCGTCATGTTTCACTTGCTATCTATTGCACACATAGAGAGGGATGCCGTGGAGGAACATATGTCGTATTTGGTGACCATATTCGATCTCGTAGAGAATTATGAATGGGTATCGATACTGGCCTATGATAACAGGTACAGGGAGCTCCAAGCACAGTTCGGCTTCCCTTGGGGGACAGAGCCGGGCACATCAGTCACAACTCTGCTTGGAGCTCCCTGACTCAGATTCCCCATCAGAATCTGTTATGCCCATCTTGTTATTAGGATCATGGGCATTGGTCTGCGTACCTCCACTTTTGTTACCCAACTCTTGCAGGGCGCAGCGAAAAGCAATATCCTGGCCTATGGGGAGGCCTCATTTGCTAACTCCTGCCGATGATATAACTTTCAGGATTGCTAGCAAACTGCACGATTCCTTTACTAGCAATGAGGTAGTATCTCTCGTCAGGCCATAGCCTTTCACCCAATCATGAAAATCAAACTCTTCTTCGCTTGAGAACGTCACAGACATGGTGAATTGACCGCTGCGTGTCCGGAGACTAGTGGTCAGCTTGCTAGCCCAGAGGCGAGTGAGGAGAGTGTGTGCATGGGGTGTTGACCTCACCCTAAGTCCAGCAGCGCCTGCGCATTTAACTCCAGTTAACCCCAGCGTGGTTAACCAGACAATATACAATGATACTTTCCCCCTTTACCATCTAATATAGAACAACTAAAAAGTTTTGTGAAAGTCCAAAATTATGACCCAGCATTTGTATATAGGAGATATCGATATGGCTAATTTAAGCTAGACTAGTTCAGGAAAACAGGGGAACAGGGCACCAACAATTTCTTTTTATATAGAAGATAGGTTCCAGTTCCATTATTTATTACTGATGTTTTAGTTCATGTTAAAATATGAATTTAATGAATATGAGTAGGGTCCCAATTCAACTTGTGTTAGGGTGTTGTAGGTATTATGTAACTAGTGTTTGGGTAGTCAGTCCATGACACAGAGGTTCAGTTGGTGGCTGTCCCAGCCTTGCATGCATGACTGATTTTGCCATAGCAACCACCTGTAGTTCCTGTATTTTAAGGATATTTTACAGAATCGACCAGTTTTAAATTTTAATTTTTAATTTTTTTAAAAGCCTCATTTGATTTTATCATCAATACACAGCTTGATTAATGATTCTAAGGAACCAGAGCACCCTTTGTTGATGTCACCATTACATCACCTTGTTGATGTCGCCATGACATCACCAAGGTTACAAGTGAGGTCTTAATACTTTTTCAGTTGCATGGTAGCCTTCATGGGGGATGTCTGGGTGTCTCCTAGCAATACCAGTCTAAGTTTGAACATATGAAACTTTGAGAGATCAGACATGCCTTCCAAGGTCTTGCAAAATCAAATTAAGATGCACATGTACTGAGATTCATATTTTTGAAAACTTCTGAAAATTGTCAGGTATCCTACTTTTGGGTGCTTTCTCACATTATCTTTTTTTATTAAAAACTGTCATATTTAAACCAATTAATGAAACGATTTAGAGTAGGATTGGAGTGAATTACCAGTAATTTGAACAGCAAAATCAGAGATAGAGAATCAATGTAGGATGGCAACAGAGGAACTGGTTGTAACCTGAAAGCTGACTACCTTTTTGACAAAATATCTGTTTGCTTTTGTTTTCCCCGCTCCATTAGAATTAACTTTAGCTTAGTTCCATTTAATTATCCTCATCAAAAACGTATGAAAAGTATACAGCTGCCCAATATTTATATTTACACAACAATAATCAAGTAGAAACAGCCCAAACGTAATTGGAGACAAGCTGGATACTGACTAGGATTAGCTTTAACATTGTTTTCATAGAATTCAGGGTCCTCACACTGGGCGTCCCGAAATGGTTAGAGGGTTAAGAACAATTGTTTTGATAACAATTAGGGAAGGAGCTGCTATTCGGCAGAAGTAGTACATGTGTACCATGTAGCAGCTGCATTATAAGAAGTTATAAGGTCAAGGACCTATACTTTGCGCACAGGGGAAAGCAGGTTTTTCACCCAGTGTGTCAAGCTGCCAATTGTACATATTCTGAAAATCTGACCCTTTTATACAAATGGAATAATTAGGTAATTAGGTTATGTGTTACGACAATGGTTGCTAGAAACCTTCATGATGGGAAATTGAAAAATCGTTGATCTGTCCCCCTGAATTAATGTCTAGTTCTGTGCTGAGCCTCTATATCATGTTTGATGAATAGAAGTGTAGACAACTTATTTCAAGTAGAATGAACAGATTAATGATTTGAAGATTATTATTGAATTATCGTTTATTTACTTACTTTTTGTGAAATGCTGAGCAAATATCGGTATGATAAAATGCTGTCAATAAAAACAAAAACATTACATTACACCTCCTCCCCAACACACACCTCCTCCCCAACACACACCTCCTCCCCAACACACACCTCCTCCCCAACACACACCTCCTCCCCAACACACACCTCCTCCCCAACACACACCTCCTCCCCAACGCAGACCTCCTCCCCAACACACACCTCCTCCCCAACACACACCTCCTCCCCAACACACACCTCCTCCCCAACACACACCTCCTCCCCAACACACACCTCCTCCCCAACACACACCTCCTCCCCAACACACACCTCCCCCCAACACGCACACCTCCCCAACACATACCTCCTCCCCAACACACACCTCCTCCCCAACACACACCTCCTCCCCAACACACACCTCCTCCCCAACACACACCTCCCCAACACACACCTCCCCAACACACACCACCTCCCAACACACACCTCCTCCCCAACACACACCTCCTCCCCAACACACACCTCCTCCCCAACAAACACCTCCTCCCCAACACACACCTCCTCCCCAACACACACCTCCTCCCCAACACACACCACCTCCCCAACACACACCTCCTCCCCAACACACACCTCCTCACCAACACACATCTCCTCCCCAGCACACACCTCCTCCCCAGCACACACCTCCTCCCCTACACACACCTCCTCCCCAACGCACACCTCCTCCCCAACACACACCTCCTCCCCAACACACACCTCCTCCCAACACACACCTCCTCCCCAACACACACCACCTCCCCAACACACACCTCCTCCCCAACACACACCTCCTCACCAACACACACCTCCTCACCAACATACACCTCCTCCCCAACACACACCTCCTCCCCAACACACACCTCCTCCCCAACACACACCTCCTCCCCAACACACACCTCCTCCCCAACACACACCTCCTCCCCAACACACACCACCTCCCCAACACACACCTCCTCCCCAACACACACCTCCTCACCAACACACATCTCCTCCCCAGCACACACCTCCTCCCCAGCACACACCTCCTCCCCTACACACACCTCCTCCCCAACGCACACCTCCTCCCCAACACACACCTCCTCCCCAACACACACCTCCTCCCAACACACACCTCCTCCCCAACACACACCACCTCCCCAACACACACCTCCTCCCCAACACACACCTCCTCACCAACACACACCTCCTCACCAACATACACCTCCTCCCCAACACACACCTCCTCCCCAACACACACCTCCTCCCCAACACACAACTCCTCCCCAACACACACCTCCTCCCCAACACACACCTCCTCCCCAACACACACCTCCTCCCCAACACACACCTCCTCACCAACACACACCTCCTCCACAACACACACCTCCTCACCAACACACATCTCCTCCCCAGCACACACCTCCTCCCCAGCATTGCACATTACTCACATTGACTTCTATCTCTACTCCATGTTTGCAGCTATTGCTAGTCTCAGTATGCTAATATACCCACATTGACTTCTATCTCTACTCCACGTATGCAGCTATTGCTAGTCTCAGTATGCTAATATACTCACATTGACTTCTATCTCTACTCCATGTTTGCAGGTTCACCAATACTGATGATGAAACAGTGACACTACTTACTGTGCCTGACTCTGAGCGCTGGGTGGAGGTGAGGGCTGCAGGTAATGATACACGTATCACAGCCTGGTGCTTCCAGGACATCCCCTCCTCCTCCTGCCTCCTCCATACACACCCTGTGTGGGGGCACCAGGGAGGGGTGCTGTACCTACAGGTGGATGATAGGTACACAGCCCTGTATGGTGGTGGTAGACCAGCAGTCAGTGCTGACACCTGGAGCCTTACCATGAACCATGTGACATCTAGTACACACAGGATGGATGAACTGACTGTGTTCCTGCCTGCCTCTGCCTCCCTCTCTCCTCTCCTCAACTCACTCACACCTGCCACTATAGCCTCACTCACACACAAGCTGAGGCTTATGGAAGTATATCATGGAGAGGTGTCCTGTACAGAGCTCATCTCCTGGCTCTCCTCCATCACCACACAGCCAGGCTGGGCAGTCATGCCTCATGTAGATGGAGCTGAGATAAGCCCCTCACACAGCCACACTGAGATAAGCCCCTCACACAGCCACACTGAGATAAGCCCCTCACACAGCCACACTGAGATAAGCCCCTCACACAGCCACACTCTGGTTATACAGCTGGTGTACACCAGAGTGACAGCTACACGTCAGCAGCAGCAACACAAGCAGCACCTGCAGAGTGGGATTAAACTGTTAAAAGAATCAAAATGGATCACTGAGTAATATACATATGATTTACACCACTGCAGTTAACTCAATGAAATAAACAATCTAACTTATCAATGACCTAATAGAATAATAACGGAAACACATTATACTATGCCTAAACACCCCACCCCCCATCACCTGGAGGTGGGACTTAACCTGTTGGATGATCATTAGTGGATCACTGAGTGATATGAATATGATTCACAGTTAATTTGATTAACTGATAAATATAACAACTACACTGTATATGTTTGGTGAGACCCACTGTGGTAACACTAATCTTGTATACAGTCAATCATGGAGTGAAATAAAGCCACTGTATGTGTTGGGTGGGACACACTGTGGTAACACTAATCTTGTATACAGTCAATCATGGAGTGAAATAAAGCCACTGTATGTGTTGGGTGGGACACACTGTGGTAACACTAATCTTGTATACAGTCAATCATGGAGTGAAATAAAGCCACTGTATGTGTTGGGTGAGTCACACTGTGGTAACACTAATCTTGTATACAGTCAATCATGGAGTGAAATAAAGCCACTGTATGTGTTGGGTGGGACACACTGTGGTAACACTAATCTTGTGTACAGTGAATCATGGAGTGAAATAAAGGCACTGTATGTGTTGGGTGAGACACACTGTGGTAACATTAATCTTGTATACAGTCAATCATGGAGTGAAATAAAGCCACTGTATGTGTTGGGTGAGCCACACTGTGGTAACACTAATCTTGTATACAGTCAATCATGGAGTGAAATAAAGCCACTGTATGTGTTGGGTGGGACACACTGTGGTAACACTACTCTTGTATACAGTGAATCATGGAGTGAAATAAAGCCACTATATGTGTTGGGTGGGACACACTGTGGTAACACTAATCTTGTATACAGTCAATCTTGGAGTGAAATAAAGCCACTGTATGTGTTGGGTGGAACACACTGTGGTAACACTAATCTTGTATACAGTCAATCTTGGAGTGAAATAAAGCCACTATATGTGTTGGGTGAGTCACACTGTGGTAACATTAATCTTGTATACAGTCAATCATGGAGTGAAATAAAGCCACTGTATGTGTTGGGTGAGACACACTGTGGTAACACTAATCTTGTATACAGTCAATCATGGAGTGAAATAAAGCCACTGTATGTGTTGGGTGAGACACACTGTGGTAACATTAATCTTGTATACAGTCAATCATGGAGTGAAATAAAGCCACTGTATGTGTTGGGTGGAACACACTGTGGTAACATTAATCTTGTATACAGTCAATCATGGAGTGAAATAAAGCCACTGTATGTGTTGGGTGAGACACACTGTGGTAACATTAATCTTGTATACAGTCAATCATGGAGTGAAATAAAGCCACTGTATGTGTTGGGTGTGACACTGTGGTAACATTAATCTTGTATACAGTCAATCATGGAGTGAAATAAAGCCACTGTATGTGTTGGGTGAGACACACTGTGGTAACATTAATCTTGTATACAGTCAATCATGGAGTGAAATAAAGCCACTGTATGTGTTGGATGAGACACACTGTGGTAACATTAATCTTGTATACAGTCAATCATGGAGTGAAATAAAGCTACTGTATGTGTTGGGTGGGACACACTGTGGTAACACTAATCATGTATACAGTCAATCATGGAGTGAAATAAAGCCACTGTATGTGTTGGGTGGGACACACTGTGGTAACATTAATCTTGTATACAGTGAATCATGGAGTGAAATAAAGCCACTGTATGTGTTGGGCGTAACACACTGTGGTAACACTAATCTTGTATACAGTCAATCATGGAGTGAAATAAAGCCACTGTATGTGTTGGGTGGGACACACTGTGGTAACACTAATCTTGTATACAGTCAATCATGGAGTGAAATAAAGCCACTGTATGTGTTGGGCGTAACACACTGTGGTAACACTAATCTTGTATACAGTCAATCATGGAGTGAAATAAAGCCACTGTATGTGTTGGGTGGAACACACTGTGGTAACACTAATCTTGTATACAGTCAATCATGGAGTGAAATAAAGCCACTGTATGTGTTGGGTGGGACATACTGTGGTAACATTAATCTTGTATACAGTCAATCATGGAGTGAAATAAAGCCACTGTATGTGTTGGGTGGGACACACTGTGGTAACATTAATCTTGTATACAGTCAATCTTGGAGTGAGATAAAGCCACTGTATGTGTTGGGTGGAACACACTGTGGTAACACTAATCTTGTATACAGTGAATCATGGAGTGAAATAAAGCCACTGTATGTGTTGGGTGGGACACACTGTGGTAACATTAATCTTGTATACAGTCAATCATGGAGTGAAATAAAGCCACTGTATGTGTTGGATGAGACACACTGTGGTAACATTAATCTTGTATACAGTCAATCATGGAGTGAAATAAAGCCACTGTATGTGTTGGGTGGAACACACTGTGGTAACATTAATCTTGTATACAGTCAATCATGGAGTGAAATAAAGCCACTGTATATGTTTGGTGAGACACACTTTGGTAACACTAATCTTGTATACAGTCAATCATGGAGTGAAATAAAGCCACTGTATGTGTTGGGTGAGACACACTGTGGTAACATTAATTTTGTATACAGTCAATCATGGAGTGAAATAAAGCCACTGTATGTGTTGGGTGGAACACACTGTGGTAACATTAATCTTGTATACAGTCAATCATGGAGTGAAATAAAGCCACTGTATGTGTTGGGTGGAACACACTGTGGTAACACTAATCTTGTATACAGTCAATCTTGGAGTGAAATAAAGCCACTGTATGTGTTGGGTGAGACACACTGTGGTAACATTAATTTTGTATACAGTGAATCATGGAGTGAAATAATATGATAGAACCTCACGAGTAGGTATTATTAGCAATAGGATTGCATGGGTCAGAGTCAAATCTTTTCCATGGCAGTGCGAGCCCGATAGGGCGAGTGCTGTTATGTGAAAAGATTTGACGAGGACCCATGCAATCCTATTGCTAATAATACCTATGAGTTGGGGTTCTATTTTTACTCCATGATGATAAAGGAAAACATGTCAAAATATATTATTGTCAATGAAAATCAACAGTTGACGGATTGGAAATATGACTGTCCCAACTTTAATAGTCAGCTTGGAGACAGGTGGGGAGACAGGTAGACCTGATGTAACTTTTGGTCGATTTTTGATCGATTTTCAATGTAAACAATTGTCATTACAGAACAACGGGACTTACAATTATTGTAGACTAAAATTTCCCCTTGCAGAAACTAGTTTCATTTAATAAATGATGTACCTAGGAGCTAGAGAAGCAGTGGAAAAAACAGCCAAGGTTTCCATGAAACAAAACTTCATTTCACAGGAAGTAGAACAAATGGCTGTTCCTAAAAGCTCCCCCCTCCCTCCGGTGTATCAGTGAGATGCTATGTAACAGCATGGCAAAAGGAGGGAGGGAGTTTGCATGGTAGCAAACCGGAAACATGCTGCTGGGTTGCATGTAATCCTACATACATGATTACACAGTAGGATTACACTCCCGCCCATACAAACTGCGGTTAATCCTCCCTTCATCATGGAGTAAAGCCACTGTATGTGTTGGGTGAGACACACTGTGGTAACACTAATCTTGTATACAGTCAATCATGGAGTGAAATAAAGCCACTGTATGTGTTGGGTGGAACACACTGTGGTAACACTAATCTTGTATACAGTCAATCATGGAGTGAAATAAAGCTACTGTATGTGTTGGGTGAGACACACTGTGGTAACACTAATCTTGTATACAGTCAATCATGGAGTGAAATAAAGCCACTGTATGTGTTGGGTGAGACACACTGTGGTAACACTAATCTTGTATACAGTCAATCATGGAGTGAAATAAAGCCACTGTATGCGTTGGGCGTAACACACTGTGGTAACACTAATCATGTATACAGTCAATCATGGAGTGAAATAAAGCCACTGTATGTGTTGGGTGGGACACACTGTGGTAACACTAATCTTGTATACAGTCAATCATGGAGTGAAATAAAGCCACTGTATGGGTTGGGTGAGACACACTGTGGTACCATTAATCTTGTATACAGTCAATCATGGAGTGAAATAAAGCCACTGTATGTGTTGGGTGGAACACACTGTGGTAACATTAATCTTGTATACAGTCAATCATGGAGTGAAATAAAGGCACTATATGTGTTGGGTGAGTGAAACAAAGAAAGTAAAATATTAACTGAGACAATTATATGAGGGAATGTATGCTGGATAACTGATGAGAGACAGGATTAAAATTGATTAATCAAAAAAGATGTACCTTATTCATGAAATAAATATTTTCTAAACAAATCAAAGACTGGTTCAACTTGATATGTAATTTGGTATTCATTCAAACAGACACATATATAATGGATCAGATCGTCAGTAAATGTACAATTAATCTTCACTAATCCTCTCAAATAACCCCAATATTTTAAGACGAAAATCAGGTTCAAAATACAGTTCAACATAATCAGACAGATTTATTGAATGAATACAATACAGAATACACTCAGATATACCTAGTATTTATTTCACTCTTATTTAGCAGAATTTGATAGATATGTAGAACTGTAGATTGTGCATTTTCTGAAAATCTGACCCTTATTACTGATTGTAATAAGAAGAGGTTATAACGAATCTATTGTATTTTTGTTTGTGCAAGAATAATTTATCAAAAATATGATATAAATTATTATATTGTTTGTGATTGAGTTTTGTAGATTGATATAAAATACTTGTAACATTGATTGAAACTTTTATAAGGCACCGCATGAAGACATCAGGGGAAAATCATGTTCAAAATACCATTAAACATAACCAGACAGATTTATTGAATGAATACAATACAGAATATATTCAGATATACCTAGTATTTATCATTTTATCACTAATTTAGGAGAATTTGATAGATTTGTAAAACTGTAGATTGTGCATTTTCTGAAAATCTTACCCTGTTTTAGGAAAATGAGTCACAAGTCACAAAGTTAATATTTTTCAAAGTGCTTTATTCCCAAAATGTTTTCATTTTGCTTAACGCTTGTTGTAGCATGAATACATGTACCAAGTTTCAGGACAGTCTAATATATGTATCCATTCTAAGGGTACATTAAAAAGTAGGCTATATTGAGAAACTTTACTAGTAAATGTCCACCCAGAAATATTGCAAACTTTGTCTTCAAAACTAGAATTATCAAACCTAAGATATAGAAATATGTATTACTTACTGCTTACTTTCATTGCAATTGACTTCATTTTATCTTTTCAAATATGACATGATCTCAAAATCCTCTTTTTTTGACTTGTGGCTCTTTTTCAAAAAATGTCTGATGTGGCACAGAAAAGTAAATTGCAAAACTGATATCTTTAAAAGAACCCCACACAACATGTTTGTAGGATTCAGGTAATAGTTTATTATATAAATATACAAGATATCTTACACATGAAATGTAAATTATAAGATAAACAACCCCAGAAAAAGAACAAATTCTGACGTCCATATTGAACAGAATTCCTTAATCCTGGAATGGAACAAGGTTCAAACAGAAGCTCATCAAATCATAGATTCTAAGAAATTTCAGAAATATATGTGATGTGGATGAAATATATCTATCTAGTTCCATAGAATGTATATAGAAAGTCATCTTTCCTACTCTGCATAGAACCTAGAACGGAGACCAATGGGCTAAGAGAGAAAATCAGAAAGCTGAAGATTCACAACAGAGTATTGGAGGTTCAGCAAATCCAAGAACCAGTCCCAAATCCCTGTAAAGGGAAACAATAATCCCTCAGCCCCACTGAGGCACCAGGACGGAATGCAGGGGGTAAGAGACTTGGTATATCGGCCAAGGGAAAGTGACATTGGACAACAAGACCCCTTTGTTGTGCCAAGGATAAGTCCCATACAGCATACAGGACTTCAACGTCCAGAAATCTCCCACAATCAGTCATAGGTATGCAAGGAATAATAGGGAAGAATATATCTCTTCTCAAAGGATGGGTGTCAGACAGTGGGATACCACAATACGGAGAGAGAACATCATCGACGGCCAAAACGTTGCCCCATCTAGGTAAGGGTAAGTGGGCCACAGAGCGCTCCTGTAGGGGTACAGTATAGCAAACTGTTTATATAGACATAAGTCAACTACACTTGACTCTAATTCTCCTCCCTTACCGATCCAAGCCAGGTCCATATATACAGCACTGAATATCTACTCTTTCTGTGATATATATATTTACCCTTATATGTTCCCATTATATAATGTAAATATATATTCATCGCCCCGACACCTCAATGTTTGTTTGTATCCATGCAACCAAGATATTCCCGCGTCCTCGCCACTCTCATACTAGGTGCTGGACGAGCGGGTCGGACATTTGTTTCTTTAATTGTTATATTCAGTTATACCTCATTGTGCCTACCCCTAAAATGTAATTCTTTACATAGGTCCTACCTGTGTGGATGCTAGCTTAATAATGATTATTCCTTCCCTCTGATTTGTTGAGAAGCACCTCATGGTAATCTCTTTATCATATATAACAGGTGACAATTCCCTACAAGTCTGGTCAAACTTATTTAGGGTGGTAGTATCCAAGTGGTCCTCCCAATTCTCTATGTCCGCCCCGGACGCCGTGGCTTTCTCCTCGGCATCTTTGCGGTACTTACAAGACTTAGTGCCAGGTTTAGGGTGGTGATAACCACATGCACCACTCTTCACCATTGTTAATAATCTCTAGGTATGATATAGCAAATAGTCCACAAGATTTTTTTCCCAGTTGGGAACCAACAAAAATCCTGTGCATGACCTGAGAGTAGGTGAAATGTAGTGACCACCGTCACATGTGAGCAAGGTTAATTGTATAAATAGAAACCAAGGGGGCGCCAGCGCTGCTACCCTTCCCTGGTGATTTATACGAACATATATTAGAATATATATTATCAGATATAACAGGTGCAACTACCCATGCTCAGCATCCAATATTTGTTAGTATCCAATATTTGTATTGACGTTTGATTGATTATCATTCAACAAAGTTTACCTGTTTCTCTCCTGAATAACTGAAGGCATGAATAATTTCTGGTCATTCAATGATGCTTGAAGTTTTTTATTACGGTTAGAAAGATCACCTCTCGATGCTAGCTCAACACAGTATATTTGGAATGGTATCCTTGTTGTGAATATTGCCTGTGCTCTTTCCAATAAGTGGTTAGCCAGTGTTGCTTGTTCTGTCTATTCATATCTGGATCTGTCCAGGATTAAACACTACTACCAATAAATAATAGTATGATTGTGATTGTATAAGTTACTTCTGCAAGAATATATGTGATGTGTTTCAGGAAAATGAGTCATAAGTCGCAAAATTGATATTTTTTAAAGTGTTTTTTCACAAGATCACATTATTGGAATGTTCTAATTTTCTAAGGGTTGATAACTCATGATTATATCAATCAATGTATCATATTTCAGGACAATATATGCTTTCGTTTTAAAGGTCCTCATATGGACTACATTTTGTTACTTTACTGTTTATTGACCCCCAGAAATATTGGAAACTTTTTTTTTCAAAAACAAAAAATATCAAACTTAAAATCTAGAAATACTTATTCGATTATTGGACTGTTTACTATCATCGGAATCGTCATCTTTTCAAATATAATGATATCTCAAAATCTATTTTTTTGCGACTTATGACTCATTGTCCTAAAAGACATCACATATAATGAATAACTTCAGCAAAGGTAGTTGAGGTGAAGAAACTATTGCCTGTGTCAAAGCCCTAGGGGTGGACACTATTATATTTCGGCTTAGCGTAGCCTTGGTCAGGGGAATATTATAAAGTATCAATTAATGTCAAACTTCATAAAAGCAAGCCCCAGGCAGGAATGACACATCATTTATTGATAGTCATTATTGATTGTCACCACACCTCATGAAATCGATGCAAGTTTCTGTCTGTTTTCCATGAATTGGTACAATACAACTTGAATGGATTACACTATGTATATTTCCCCTTTGAATCGGGTCAATATGCATGGCCCATTGACATAACACTGAAAGCACAACTCAATCCCACAGCTGATAAAACATACATAACAGGCTTCAGGCTGATATGGAATGAATATAGTTTTTTAACGATAATAGTATCAATGCATGTAAGTGAGTTGCATTATGGGAAAAAACATTTGAACATATTCATTAGAGTAGCTTATTGCTATAAGTAGAATACTTATTATAATAAGTAGAATAGCTGTACACAACAGTACAGAATTGACTTATTTTATGGCCACATATTATGTATCACATTTTGTATGGACAAAGTTTTGTCTAAACCATAATTCCCTGGCTTCTTCATTAATATTTTGTAAAGCGATGGTAACAGCTTAGATAATAAAACATCCACTCAGTATAAATTTGACCTTTGAAAAGAGATCACCCAACCATCCTACCCTAATATGACTTTCCATCTCAATCTTTTAAATTAGGTATTACATACCTGCAAATGTGAGAATCAGTACAGTCTGATCTTAATATTGAATATATGAATTCAGTTTAAAGGCAAACGCTACTATTCACTGCCACGCCCCCCTTTACCATATACCAAATCTACGGGCATTTTACACACTATTCCTTTAGCATTGCAGTCTATGAGGAAACGGCCCATTTTGTCACATTTTATAGAATAACACAAACAATTAATGGCTAGTCCTACTGTCCCAAAATTTTCTACACATACAGTTCAGGTTATATACTACAGATAAAAAGGAAAAAAAATATATGTCATCGTGTTCGATTTTTTTTTTATAGCTGTCTGAAATAGACATGTTTGGGAAAGAGAACTAGCTATGGGTACTCTCAGTTGTACCCAATTAGCATGCAAGTCTACTGGGAAATGCTGCATTTTCCTTTCACGGTTTTGGGAATAAAACAAAAATGGATACTCCAAATGTCCCAGAATTTTCTACACATATAGTGCAGGTAATATTCTACACATATATAGGGAAAAAAATGTATGTCATCACGTTAAAAAAATAATTGTAGCTGTCTGAAATAGACATGTTTAGGAAACATAGAACACTTTGAAAGCAGCAGATTTTTGGGTTGTCAGCCATGTTTCAAAGCCCCATAATTCAGAAACTAGCACGGTGACCCATTATTTTTTTTCAGTTTTAAGAACACAAATACTTCAAAAATCATATACTAAAGAATCAGAAAAATGACATTTATTTTCACTGGGGAGGAAAAAAAATTGTTTTTATAAAAATGGTGAAAAATATTGAGTTTTTTCGAGTTTTTAATTTAAAATTCACATTATGTATTTGTTGTTTTCAAATAAAAATAACAATGGACTCTATAGAAAAGAGGCATAGAATTATTGGCCAAATAATACTGTCTCTGAAACTGTTAATTTTACTTAAATTGAGTGAATATAAATAGCAAATATGAACTATGAAGTCGAGGTACTGCAAAATGGGCCCCCCTTTTGGTCCTCATTGGTTTTTTTGAGATACCAAATTTTGAAGCACTGTAATTCAAAAATGAGCACGGCGACCCAATGATTTTTTTCCATCCTTATGACCTGAAACACTTCAAGAATCAAATACCAAAGTTTCAGAAAAATGACATTTATTTTCATTTTCCACTAGATAGTAGCGTTTGCCTTTAAATGTCATCAATGCATTTCATTGATGTGAGGCCTTAAATTAGATGTTCTCCTAGACTCAATTAATAATTGATCATCAACCATGTAATTATTTCAATTGTATAGCTTGGGAAGTACATGCCTGCTTCAAGTGTTCAGTTCCATGGTGAAATATTGATAAGACCTGACCAATAACGTTATTCAAACCAATGTTGCTATTGCTATTGCTATGGACTCCTTATTCATTAACCAGTAGCTGAAAGTCGTTAACTGCTTTGGGACTGAGCTATGTATGTTCAAACCTAGCATTAACCAAGCATTAAATAGCAGATGTCTGGTGTCTGCAGGATCTCCCTTGATATTGTTGTTTTTGCAGCCTACCAAACCTATAGGAAGGAACTTTGCCGTAGAAGGTATATCATTTGGCATTATAGCACACTAAAAAGATCTAGAATAAAGTGTGCAGCTATGTAATTACTGTTAGTTCTGTTATTGGTTTGCTCCTTTAATATTTCATTGTCAATTCACTACTAAAATACATAATAATGTATCTTGTCAATCTACCAAAACTGTCATTGAATTCTATATTGTATACATGTGTCTGTTGTAAAACTCTTACAATTGGGATTAGATTAGATAACAAACTGTAAACTACATTTGTGTATGTGAGTTCAATTGAAATGCTGGAAAAACTAATCATAAGCATCATAAACATCATAAGCATCAGAAATGTGTTGGATTACTCATAGATATCTATTCAACATGGGATGGTATGGCTTCTTGCTGCTGTGTGCCTGCATTGTGCCAACTCTTGGAAATGGTTAGAATTTCTTTATTTCACATCACATATCTTTAGGAATATTTGTACTATATCCTACATAAAATGTTCATAATATGTACAATGTACCTCCTCTGATCCAATAAGACAGTAGACCTGATGCCACTGAATAGAACTAACGCTTTATTACACCCCTGTGCTGTTGCTTCCTATACCTTCAGCATTGTATGTCAGACTTGGTCAAAGTGGTGCATAACATGTGAGTTATGTCATACAGTTATGTCATACATACAACAAGTAGGTCCGCCCAAAACGTAAATTACTTCTTTTATTTTTAATTATTTAAATTTTTTATTTATCAATGGGGTGTAATAAATATGGAACAAAGCTCGGGTGAAGTCTGTACACTTGTTAGTGACCTCGGGAGCACAGAAGATCTCGGGCTAACGCCCTCTAACTTCCCGCGCTCCCTCGGTCAATAACAAGTGTACAGACTTCCCCCTTGCTAGGTTCCATCTATTGCTTACACTTTGTACACATAAGCTGTATCTGGACATCACATTTGCTGTAAACTAGTGGTCTAATGCTTGTGCCTTAGATTTGTCTATAAGTTAGTACAGTACAGTACAACTTAAACTAAACTAAGATAGCTCTCATCTCGCTATCGGATGTTATTGTAACTCAATTAGTCTAATAACCTGTCATTACGATATTCTGATGTCACTTAGAAGCCTAATAACCAACAGCATCATCTATTACACTATGTATTGTAATTATTAAAATCTCGCCTTGTCCGTCATTCATGAATGTCAACTTTCATATTACCATTCCATGTATTATTACCATTATCTTTCCATATAATTTATTTTCATGTTCATGTTGTAACCTTTGTAACTAAACCAACCAACCAATCACTGACCTTACGGGAGGTCGTTTGGAAGACCTGCAAAAGCAGAAGTCCTTACCCACTTCCTGGATTTTGAATTAATGTTAATGACTGATCGAATTGAAAGAACTAATATTAACGGAATTGAATTGAATTGACATGACTGCTAACCTTGACCAAGTCATATCCCTATACCTAAAATATACAACAACATAATGAATGTCACTTTGGTATTACATTTGGGCTATTTGAGAGGATTTTTTTTTTTTTAAATAAATTTTATTGACAAAAATTTCACAGTGTGATAGTTCTCATTCGTCATCAAAAGTTATGATACATAGATGGTGATTTTTGCTTAGTAATTACACTTCAGTACAGTTACTCCTATAATTTTTAAATTTCTTTAACTGCAAACCTTCACAATGGGGGCAACCTACATGCTTTGTCCATGAGGACTGTCAATGGAACCATCCTAGTGCAAACATGCCCAACCAACAATATATACTTTATACTACTCTTAATGATGAACCACCAATAAACTTGACTCTATTGCGTTTCAGTGGTGCAAATAACAGCATCAACAAGTGGCTCAGTCCCGAATCATGTCACTGAGGTTGACCTGACTGGGAAAGAAAGCCTTGTATTCCAAGTGCAGACTCCTAGGGCTGCCAATATTCTCCTTAGTACCAATGAGAACACAACAGAATTGGCTTACGAAATAATCATTGGTGAGTAAGCATTGTTATTGCTTGTAATAAGTCATATTTCTGAATTTATACTTCCACAATTGTTACTCCCTTTGTTAGTATGAGAGGTTAGTGATAAGCCTCACAGAAAACCTTCCACATATGTGATGTATTGGTGATTCTGGGGAGGCAAACCGTACTGATTTGCCTGCATGCCTCCTATCTGTCCTTGTTGATGATTCATATCCCACTGGTGCTGATAGGGGTCTCATCTAGGCGACTGAGGTTGTTGCCTAGGCGACTGAGGCGGCTGCTGATTTACGTGTTGAGGGGTGGTATATGTAAACACAGGAGGTCTGGGTCCATTCACATTGAACACTGGAGCCTGAGGAAAGTTTCTGAGAATAGGCTTCTGTGCTCGTAAAGGAATGAACTGATTAACTACTGGTTTTGCTGGAGTCTGTAAAGGTGTCACAAAATTGTCATTTAATCCTGGTGTTTCAAATGGATAATATGGTCCTTGATTAACTACAGGAGGCTGTTCAACGACAGCTTGGGGTGTTAACACTCTTTCTCGTTGATTCTGGTCATTTTCCTCCAGAACTTCCCCTTCATTTACCACGTTTTCATTGACATTGTCCTCAACATTTAAACCAACCTGTGGCTGCTGTTCATCGTCGATAGCCTGACCTTGGTGATCTATCGCTGGATCATTCACCGCGTCGTCGGGGTTGGGCGCTAAATGTTCCTCTAGCGCTTGGTCGCCGGCTCTCTCCTCGTCGACTGGATTGTCTTCAACTAATCGTTCCTGACCAATATTATTCCCAGCTAATTGCTGCACATTTCTGTTCATAATATCGTCTAACCAATGATTATACACTACTCCTTCCTGTTGAACTTGTTCTGGCTCTTCTATCTGTTCACGTACTGGAGGAGGGGGTAGCGGAATTGCTTGTGGATTTATCTCTTGTCTTTCCTGCTCATCTTCCAAAGCATGAGGCACTTCATAGGGATGTTCCTCGAAAACAAGTTGTTTAGGCTGTTGATTTAATATTTTACCACGATTTTCTCTCAACTGTCTTCTCGTCACTATCGCTTGAGGGATGGCCGCCAATCGTTCCACCGATTTTTTTAGTCTGTCGAACAATGCCAACTCAGGCGAATTCGGAGCATCTTCCATGCTTAATATCTGATGAAATGTTCAAATAATCTCTCCATATTCCAGGAAAGAACTCGCTTGTTCATGTGAGATTTTATAAGTCCAAGATCGAGCGGGTTGTCCGCCAGTGTTAAGGTATGAATGGAAGAATAGCAAACGAACGTGTGGTCTTCGTGAGAAGAACTAAGCAACTGATTTAATGATCTAGCATCTGTACATATGTCCATACAGGATGTGTGAAAGAGTAGGGGGCGGAGCCCTTACGTAATACCTATGGCTTAGCATGAATAAGTAGACTTGCACAGTACTGGATAGCTAAGTATAATTAGCGAATTTAATAATGAGATATTATAATTAATGGGTGATAATTAGATAGGTAATGAGGTTACACAATGTTACGTAATGTTACATAACAGTTTCAGGAAAATAAGTCATGAGTCGCAAAACTGATATTTTCAAAGTGCTATATTCCCAAGATGTCTTTGTAGGAATGTTCTCATTTTTGGTGTGACTTACGCTGGATGAAGTATGAGTACATGTACCAAATTGCAAGACAGTGTGTCAAATTTTGGCATGGATGTATAGGGCAATCCCATAGAGTATATATAGCTACTTTAAAAATAAATGTCCACCCAAAAATATTGAAAATATTTTTTTCAGAAATAAAAATATCAAACTTAAAATATAGAAATACTTATTACATGCACTTAATGTTTATATTGATTGGAATCCCCTTGGTCTCATCTTTTCAAATATGATAATATCATGAAACCCAATTTTTGTGACTCATTTCCCTGAAACACATATCCTCGCTCATCAAACTTCTGAACATGCCAGTATCAATGACAGCCTGCATCCCTATCCGCGCCACTGTAACAGAGACACAGAATCTTCTATCCGGCCTGCCTATTCCCCCTGATTCCCGGCCTTGGGTGTGGCAGTGGCCATCTACATGGCTGCTACCACCACCGCTTGTACATCTTTGAGAGCATTCTCAAGCAAAATGTTCCTCCACCCCCACATTCATAGCACACATTCTTACCTCTAAACCTTTTCCCTCTCCGCTGTTCATTCTTTTCTGGACCTGTGTCCTCTTTACCTTTTCCTTTCCCTAACAAATTGATGTTAACTTAACAGCAATTTACGTCAATATATTGGTCAACTATACATTTATAAATGGTTTACGTTAATATTAACGTGAATGTGTGGACAAAATAATGGTTGGTGTTTTGGCTTTAATATTTCAGCTGCCCCGCCCCCCCCCCCTCCGCCACCATCACCACATTAATGAACAATCCCGTGGAAGGTACACTTGATTGGCAGATTGACGGCTGGAATCAAACTCTCTTTCTCATGCTCCTGGTGGGAACTGCTTGCCAACAACTATGCGTCAGAACTATTTGTGTCACAAACTTAAATCAGAAGACGTTGTCCTGTTGCTGCCCCCCTCACCATGAGATGTCACTCCTGGGCCACCGTAAGAGCGGCACGCGCCTCAAAGCATCAGGAGTGCGCTCCCGATTTTCCATTTTTTTGATAATAGGGAGAGCGCTCCCGATGGCTCTGAAAGGCCCCCTGATGCATCAGGACAGTTCCCGACGCATCGGGCACAGACCCAAACTATGAAGTGATTATAGAATTCACAGCAAAATCGGGACTAATCTATAATCAGCCCAACATAAAACTCTTCCCTATTGCTGATAACCAACGCCGATTGGAGTAATTTAGCCATCGGGGATACTCCCGATTGCTAAAATTAGACCCGATTGAACTCCCGATTGATCGGGACGGAAAGTTAAATCCTAAAATGGATCGAGACCAGATCAGGACAATTAAATCGGCGCAAAATTGCTCAGGTGTGTGTGTGGGGGGGGGGGGGGGGGGGGGCGGGGTTTTATAGCGGCACACCGACATTGCACCCACCACCTAGTGAGTGTTTCATTGCCACACACCCTCCCTATTGGACTGGGCAATTTTTCATTGAACTGTCCTGTATAGCTTTAAGTCAGTGAATAAATTATGCTGAATATAATCAGTGACACTGACTGCGGAGACAACCATGAAGGAGATAACATGCACATTCACCATAGGGAGCCAACACAATGATATACAAACAATCCATGATAATGATTCATGCTGAATGCTGATGCAATATCACCCCAGCCAGTGGCAGAACCAGGAATTGAATAGAAACTACATGCTGGGAAGAACTACCCATTTTAGACGGGGAGCATCTAGTATATATAATACCGAATAATTAGAGATGAAAAATGGATTCAACTCAATTAAAAAACACCTCACAGAAAATTCATTGTAGCATTTTATTGAATACTGAATAATATTCCTTGGGATCACCTTGATGCTGAAACATGCTGCTTTGCCCAGAGTGAGGCAATGATGTGCACCGGTAGCTGTATGTGACAACATGCACTTTAATTATCCGGCCGAGTGTTTCCCTACGCAAATGGGATAAGATTTAAACAAACAGTGGTCAGTACTTTGGGTTATATGTACAGTCTCTGTGAGTCCCAATTTGACTGAAAATATGTGCTCAGGCATTGACTGTATGTACATCCTTTCCCTCTTTCTGATCTGGTTTTTTATTTACAGGTGGTTGGGACAATACTGAATCAGTGTTCAGAAAATGCATAAAATGTCAAAATATGGCCAGTGATGTAAATGGACCATATGTGAGTGAGACAGAAAAGCGGTATTTCTGGATCAGCTGGAGTGGCGGGAACATGAGAGTTGGTAGAGGAAATGTTGTGTCTCAAAATGTGTTCATGGAATGGCTGGATAGTGATCCACATATAATAAAGCACTTAACACTGAACTCATATCTGGATGCTTCAGGCACCTATTTAATTGATGCAGGTAATATAGCTATTGTTATCGGGCACTGATTTGATTTTTCTCTTGTCTTGGCTTTGTAGTTGCCGGTTCACACAATAAATATACACAGATAATCATTAGATTTGATGAGATAAGAAACTAATGAAAATCTTAATTCAAGTTATCTTTCCTTATGACAGAATGGATTATTATTTGTTTGTTTTTATTACATTTAAGGCCAAGACATTTACTTATTATTAGAAAAGAATGCATGTCAACCATGTTGATGTATTGACACAACCTGATTAGAATGCTTAATGAATCATTTTCATGTTGAGCCAAACACTTACTGACGTTATTGGGTATTTTGCATGATATGTAAAAGTATATTTCTTAGAACCCTGGATATGGGAGACGTTGGAAGACAAGAGAAGCCTTATAGGAGTTGATAGAGAAATGAGAGGAAGGAAGAACTACCGGGTAGAATTTGTGGCACCAAACTTAAGGAGAAAGACAACAGTGCAGAACATAATTGAATGCATGTATCAGTGCCACACTGATGACTGTGAAGTCTACAACTATAATCGTGGGACTAAAGTCTGCACCTGGGGATCTGGTGGCTATGTCGTAGCTTTTGTTGATATGCACTCCAGTGTGTTCACAGCTGACAGCAGATTTACTGAAGTCAATGTAAGTATGAACCAATTATATCACTCATTCGGGTACAAGTTAGGGTGCTAGAACATACTGCATATTTATCATGTATTGATCCATATTGTACAATCATGTTTCAGTCCTTTTTACATTATATATTGTGGTTGGTGTTGTAGCTGACAAATAATAAATTAATGAAATAAGATAATTCAATAACAAGCTAGAAATAACATTAATATGATAAAATGCTAAAAACAACTGAAAACAACTGAAACATTATTAGAGCACATGGCCACAAACACTTTAGAGACTAGATTGGATTGAAGAAATGCTGCCCATTCTTCGTAATAATTCAGGGTCAGTAGTTGGGCGAGAAATTAATCAACGCAACACACAGAGATGTATGCTTTAAATCAGTAGGATCACTTAAAAGAGGTTGAACTAACTCTGATCTTTATTCTTATACTAGACAGATTAGAACGAATACACTGGGCCTGCGCTGATTGGCTTAGGTCTCGTTGGACCAATTAATCGACAGGTTAGATTAGAGATCCAATCAGCCACAGGATAACAATGACAGACAAAATATTAAAACGAGGTTCAGAGTGACCACTGCCACTCTGACCAATCTCTTTGGGTGGTGACCAGGTCACGGGGTTATCTCCCCTCCCCTCTCCCTCCCACTCTTTAATCAGTATTCCCCCCTCCCCTGACCTGGCAGTCAGCCCCTCCCCTCCCTTCCCATGTGATTGACTTTGAGATAACGGTCAGACCTGGACCTCACCTGTACCTTTGGACTTTGGAATGATAAGAAATCCGCGAGCGTTGTGGCGGTAAGAAAGTGTAGGTAGCCTTCTGGCCGGTAGGGGCGTGACAAATGTGTGGCTGAATGAGACAACTTTAACTCACAAATTAGACAATTTATGCTTGTCAATTTTACAGCATATTTGCCCTATAAGGATCAATATTTCATCATAATTTTAATTCTGTAGCTCTTTTTCTTGGTATACGACCTAATATAAGCAAGAATAAGAAACTATTGTGGTGTTGGAGGTTGTGGTGTCTGTCTGTGCTGGGTGGGGACGGGCTGAATC
Organism: Sthenelais limicola; assembly: GCA_942159475.1. NCBI lineage: Eukaryota > Metazoa > Annelida > Polychaeta > Phyllodocida > Sigalionidae > Sthenelais > Sthenelais limicola. The sequence continues at coordinate 17,407,750 of OW804099.1, read as the reverse complement.
AGTTGTTTACTCCCTGTTTTGACACCATACTTTTTGTATATTTGGTCCTATCAGAATGAGAGAAGAAACACGCTAACTGAATACAATACCCTGCTCTTTTGAAATATTAGCAATGGTTCTTTTACATGTGCATAACCATAAGCAGTTATATATGTGGCCGGCCTTTGGTAACCCAGTCAGTGTGCACAGGGTGGGAAGTGAAATGATGCTTCACACTATGACACTTTAGACCCAGTTTGGTCAGATTCTGGGGTGTATTTTTGTCATAATAGACCATGGCAATCACTTCCGCCAACTTCCGGTAAGGAATGGGGATTATAGATGTCAAAAGAACTGGTAAATAAAAGTCAGTAAGTGGCAAATAAGAGTCGAATCAAACCAAACCGGGTCTAAAAGCACTAATACCCTCGGTTTTGGGTGGTCTAAGTGGTCTGTTGCCTGGTGGAAATTCACCACCCAAAACCTCAGGTATTAATGTATGTATGTATATTGTTTATTTCCAGTTCAATCACAGTTACATCAATACAATTATTACAATATAATATCTGGAAATGGGTACGACATTCTATGCTAATCATAGCTCTACCAGGAGGTCCCTTTTACATCTAATTACATTATTATATATATATACAGTACAGTTATTCTATTTGGTAGATTCGGTAGTTATTTATTACATAGTGTAATACAGCATAGTGTGTGAGCTTGTTTGTTCATTAGGGAGGCCATCTGCATTCTTACGAACACTCCTGGTGTCCCGCCTGAACAAACGTTGTGTCACTGTGTGGCGTGGTGCGATTTGCATTCTGACAAACACTGGTCGCATCGGCCTTTAATGTTGGACTAGTCTTCTGAGGACTATAATGATTACATTACATGTATGTATTTGTGTTGGCGGGCGGTCGGGTGGTTTGCCTTTTGCATTCTAACGAACACTCGTGGTACCAATCGATCGCCCGCCTGTACATGAGTTGAGTCGATGGCATTCTGACGAACACACGGTCGAGTCAGCTCATGTCCGTTCGTCGGTGCTGTTGCGGTAGAGAGATAGAGCAGTCGAGGGGCGTTTTTCGGTCATTATGTTGTAGGGTATGAGTTTATTGGCTGTGTCCCACTGGGGTTGGCCCTGGTACCATAAATTTAGGATTTTTTGTTTTTTTAGGGGCCATTTTGGTTGGCTTGGCCTGGGGAGTAAGAGTAGAATTCTTCTTCCAGGTAGGATTTGAAATCACTAATTGTTAGGGATGGTTTCCTCCCTTTGGGGGGTAGTTTATTGTACAGATATGGTGCCTGAATGTAATATGATTTCCTGATCCTCTCAGTTTTTGTCATGGGGACTTTCAAAAGCTTGCCACTTGTCAGATTTCTTAGGTTTATTTTCCTATTGTCCGTTAAGTTCTCATCACAGCTCATGGAAAAAGCAGTCTGGAGAAGGTGTGCTTCTCTTCTCTCGTTTAAGAACGGTATTTTGCTCGTGATATGAAGTTCTTTTACACTTTCGGTTTTGTTTAAATTGTGGGCTTTTCTAATAAATGAATTTTGAATAGTTTGGAGTTTCTCTAGGTGTTTTCCCTGAGCTGGGAGATAAAAGATATCACAGAAGTCGATGACTGGTCTCACCATGGTGGTATATACCAGCATTGTGTTTACTGACGTTAGTGATTTCCTTATTTTTGAGGTGGCTTTGAGTCTTTTTGTGATTTGATCTATCTTTGCTTGAACATGTGGGTTGAATGTGAGCGCTTGATCTATTATCAGGCCTAAATAGCAATATTCTTTTTCGTACTCTAGGGGGGCTGAGTTTAAACTCAGTGTTTTTGGTGTGGTTTTCTGTTTCGTATTGAAGGTAATATTCGTATTGAAGGTAATATCCATAACTTTACTTTTCTTGATGTTTACAGAAATTTTGTTTTTTCTACACCATTCGCCAACCATGTTCAAGTCACTTTGTAGATCTTCTTTTAGTGCGTTTTCATTTGTCTGTGAATGATATATCACAGTGTCGTCAGCGAACAGTTGCATTTGCGCTTTTCTGACGACACTCTGCAGATCGTTCACATACAGGAGGAACAGTAGAGGTCCCAGGACCGTACCCTGTGGGACGCCGCATCGTACTCTCTCCCTGTCAGAGGTTACCCCATTCACTTGTACTCTCTGATATCTGTCCGAAAGGTAGTGACCGATCCAGTTTATAATGGGTTTCGATAGGTGAAACTTATGTAATTTTTCAATAAGGATCGTATGGTCCACCGTATCGAATGCTTTCTTAAAATCCAGATACACGAGTTAGTGGGGGAGGAACCTGTAAGAATCGTGCAAAATGTGATACCTTTTTGAAGTTTGGTACACTGTTAGGTGAGACCATAGGCTTTCCAAAAACCATCAGCAGCAAGTTGGTCCACACCCCTGGTGGCCGGTAGCTGCGAAATACAAAATGGCTGCCATCAGAAGCAAATGCACCATATCTTTGCTTCTAATGATCGTAATTTCAAGTATAATACCGATTTATTGATGTTTTAAGGTGTGAGGAATCCTTTTCTGAAGTTATTTTTTACTTTCAAAGTCCTTTTCACTGTCAAAATCCAATATGGCCGCCGTCTGGGAAAAAAATATCAAATCTTAGCTCCTTTTAGCAATATCAATGTACAATACCAGCTTTTCTATGTTTTGAAGTATGAGGATTCCATTTACCTAGTGATTTCTTATTTTAAGGTTATTTTCAAGGTCAAAATCTAATATGGCTGCCACCAGGAAACAAAAAAGTCATATCTCAGCTCCCATTTTAATCTTAACAGCCATTATCAAGTATCATATCTCAGCAGCTATACCACCATATATAATATCACTTTTCCTGGGTTTTTATACATCAAAATACCCTTTCTGTATCATCTTTCTGTTTCCAGGTCATTTCCAGGTCAAAATCCAATATGGCCACCACCTCAAAATGAAAATATCATATCTCAGCTCCAGTTAGTACTAGATAGATGTGTAATACTATTTTATTTAGGTTTAAAGGTATAGGGAATCCGTTTCTGAAGCTATTTTCACAATTAAAACATATTTCATGAATTTAGGTGCACAGGATGCACTGGCATCACCCAGTTCTGTCCAACATGTGACCCATGTCTTGAGGCACCCATTCCATTTCCAACCATATTGTGCAGGATCTGGCACACTGCTGTTTTTCCAAGGCACAATGCCAAACAGAAGCTGACACCAAAATGGTTCTTTTGATGTGCTGGTACAAGGCTGCTTTTATAGGTGGGATGCTCTCTAGAATCCTAAGTTTGTGAGTGAACATCAGCCACCATGCGTCATATACTGTGTATACTGCACTGTTCTTGCTGTACATGAGCACAGTAAATTGCTTAATGTGTTGCACATGCAGAGAATCCTCTGTCAGGTCTTGTGGATTTTCAGTTAAGCAGATCATTGTGTCAGTTACCTGAAGGAAGTCCATCCATGCTTTTGATCCTGATTTCTTCCCAATTCCCATCATGCTAGATGTTACATTGCAACCTGTAAATGCATGGAAGAAAGGTAGTGCTTTGCATTTATCAGGACTAAGCTGTAATGAAACATCATAGACTGCTATATCTGTGTGTGCTTTTCGGGTGCTTTTCCAGATCCAAAACCAACCCACAGCTCAGTAAGCCCCAGATTTTGCAATGTGTTGAAGAGGTGAACAGACATAATAACATCTGAATCAACTGTTCTTAGAAAAGCTATTTCATGACCATCCATAGCAGCATGGTGCAGGTGCAGAATCATATGTGTGTCTGCCTCCTCATGGTCAGATGGAGTTATGTCAGTCAAATTGACTGCCTTGTTGGAGAGCACAAGTTCCCCTTTTGTTGTCAAAAGATAGTACTCAGGTGAGGAGGTTGCATTCACAAGCCCATCAGCGAGAAACTTGAACAGTTCATCTTTGTTCTCACTGACTTTCAGGAATGCCTGCCAATCTTTTCCTTTGGGGAAAGAGACCTTTTTTGATGACTAGTGTCCATCATGCGGGTGTTTGACCCAGATGTTGCACTCTTGTTTGGTTCTTTAGACTGTCCTGAGGAAAGCGATCCCATACTGCATCAATTCTAGTGGTATATTCATTTGATTCTCAATGAAAGGCAGGTGGTGCATTCCAGTATATTTGCCAAACAAATAGGCTCCCTGTGGTTTAATTATATCAACCACTGCAGGTATGTCTAAGATGATTACAGAGGCTTGTTTGACTGATGAATTTCTTCCATGTGCATGCATACCTGGCAAGCAGCCAAGAATCTATGGCTTTGTACCAGCTTGCTGCTTGCCTTAACTGGACAATAAAGGTGGATCTCTGGCATTTTCATGCATGAAAAACTCATCCATGTCTGAATCAGGGCAAGCTTGAAGCAAAACAAAGATTTGAGTTACAATTGCTGCAAAAGCTTTTGATGACTCAAGTTTGTCTTTGCCTTTATCTAAGTTCACTGGAGGTCGATGTTGGAGAAAGGTAAAGAGATTTGCCTTGGGGATGACATCAGAGAGAGGAGTGACACAGTCCTCAAACTGCTCCTTAACAAATTTTGAATACATTGCTTTCCCAATTGTTGGAAACTCCTGAATACACTTGCTAACTTCAGGGTCCATATATTCACCAGTGTCTAATGTCATCAACTGATTGCCTGTTTCCTCATAAGGGTTGATGAAGACTACTTGATCCACAAGCTCAAGAAGGGATTTGAGCTGGTTGAGGAAATTTTGCTGCTCAGATACAAAACTATCTGGGTGTTCAATGTTGTCTGATTTTGTTGTATGGATGCTTGCATATTCAAACTCCTGAATGACATGAAGAACTTCTGCCTTTGAGAGTTCAATCACCAATGTCTATAGTACCTTTAATAGTTTGACTCAGAGATTATATAGAAACACAAGTTCTCTTGCCCCAACCCAGGAGTATTAGAGAGTGACTGAGGTGGTGATGGTGACTATGTATAGGTGAGTGACCTAATCCCCCCAATCTCAGGGCGAGCACCCTGTGCTCACTCAGGTGTTGTCAACTGGGCTACAAATTTGTGTTTTCTCATAACCACTAATTTTATTGTCATTCAGTCAGAAGTTGTTCAACAACAATAGATTTGATATGTGATTAAAGCCCACAAATTGCTCTCCCCAATGTGATCATTTATGGGTAGATAGCTGGAAATACATAGCGCATAGACAAGGATCAGTCCATTAATTCAACCAGGTTTAAATATTTTTTATACATTTTGTTAATTTCTGAGGTTATTTTTGAAAGACTAAATTCTTTTTTTACAGAAACCTATAATGCATCATATCTCTTAATAATTTCTGGCTTTATATTGGTATATATGTTGTTAGATTAAGTGTGAGATCAAAAGAAACACAAACTTGCTTCTGCACAATGTCAGGTGAATATAGTTAAAATATATGATTTTAGTCTCATCATAGTCTCATATTCATTTCAATGAAAGGCCTAAATTCATAAAATATGTTTTAATCATGAAAATAGTTTCGGAAATAGATCCCCTATACCTTTAAACCTAAATAAAATAGTATTACACATCTATCTAGTACTAACTGGAGCTGAGATATGATATTTTCATTTTGAGGTGGTGGCCATATTGGATTTTGACCTGGAAATGACTTGGAAACAGAAAGATGATACAGAAATGGTATTTTGATATATAAAAACCCAGGAAAAGTGATATTATATATGGTGGTATAGCTGCTGAGATATAATACATGCTAATGGCTGTTAAGATTAAAATGGGAGCTGAGATATGACTTTTTTGTTTCCTGGTGGCAGCCATATTAGATTTTGACCTTGAAAATAACCTTGAAATAAAGAAATCACTAGGTAAATGGATTCCTCATACCTCAAAACATAGAAAAGCTGGTATTGTACATTGATATTGCTAAAAGGAGCTGAGATATGATATTTTTTTCCCAGACGGCGGCCATATTGGATTTTGACAGTGAAAAAGACTTTGAAAGTAAAAAATAACTTCAGAAAAGGTTTCCTCACACCTTAAAACATCAATGAATTGGTATTATACTTGAAATTACGATCAGTAGAAGCAAAGATATGGTGCATTTGCTTCTGATGGCAGCCATTTTGTATTTCGCAGCTACCGGCCACCAGGGGTGTGGACCAACTTGCTGCTGATGGTTTTTGGAAAGCCTATGGTCTCACTTAACAGTGTATCAAATTTCAAGAAGGTATCACATTTTGCACGATTCTTGGGTATTCTGACAGGTTCCTCCCCCACTAAGTGATACAGGTTTGTTTTTCACTTTGTTTCGGTAGACGTACCCAAACAGTTTCTGATGAACCTGCTCCAGGGAATGGCCTTCTCTGAAGCCGTATTGATATTCATACAGGAGCCTATTTTCTTCTAGATGGGGGTAAAATGCTATAATGGGATTCAAATCCCAGTGCCTAGAAACCTTTCGGTTTAGGGTGCAATGCCATAACCACTAGACCACTCTGACCCCCCCCCCCCCCCCCCCCCTGGTTTAGGTGGGAGTTAGGTGATCTAAATCTTAAAATAATTTGGTAATACCCTGAAATTCATTGTTTTCCCTTACAGGCTACAATAGCCATGCTGTAGAGCGAGACGTCCTTACTAACATGGATGGATGACCATAGGATGGAAAATGTTCCAATCGAAAATCAAGACACAGATCATTCAAAATATTTTACTGTTTGTAACTTAAAGCTGCTTGCTCTTGTTATGGCAAACCTATTGCAATAAAAGTTTTCTTATCTAATCTAATCTAAAAGCTGCATGATAGTCCACATTCATTTTTATAGTTTCAAAGGTACAAGTTTAGAAAGATATTGCTTTATCTGTCTTTGTCTTTGGTTTCTAATAATGATAAAAGTATTTTAGTTAATTAATTCATTTGATAGGTATATTACCCCTCTACCTCCATTGAAAGTTATGGCGATCACTACAGATCATTTTGTTGTCATTTTGCCACTGCGGGAAACTCGCTCACGTTTTCGAATCAATTTCCATCCTTGCCACAGCTTTAAAACCTCAGTAATCCTTTAACAAAGGATACTCTTGAATAAAGATGAAAGTATTTTAGTACTATTAGTAGCTTATACAACTAAGCACACTGGCTGCAAAAGGACTAGTCTTCAACTTGCAGGTCTTATGTAATCAGTATTTAGATTTGTAGCTAACCACAGTGCTGAGAAGATTCTAGGTGTTTACAAGGCTAGTGCTCAAATTAATTTACTTTATCTCCCTGTTTTATCTTTAAATTTAAACGCAGGCAAGATAGCACTTGACTTTTAGATGTCTAAATATAATGTCTAGTTAGCCTAGCCTAGCCTAGCCTAGTTAAAACACATTCATCATGTTGGTTTGGTTATATTTCTATAAATTATGAGGTATATGTACCACAGAATGAATGAACAAAATGGTGGGCTGGGAGAGAGCACTGGTATTAAATACTGTTTGTCAAATGATGCTGAGGGTTTTATTAACATGAAACTTGCATTCTTAGGTAAGATAATTCATGTTAGTCTGACGTTTTATTTTCATCTAATATGCATGTCAGATAACGTGTTATAATGTTTTAATAGCAGATCTTTGGATTCTGCTGGGGTTGTGGATAGTTATAAATTACTGTTTGGACAGGAAGTCATCAAACCGGAAAACGGATGTAGTAGTTTATTTTTAAGATACAGGGGTTTATTTTTCGGATGTAGAATTATTTTGCGGATGTAGTTAAAATAAACACCTGGTCGGCGTTTCCGCTCATTCACTTACCTCATAAACTAGTTGTCTGCCTAAATATCACTCCCAATAGCTCCAAAATCACTGATAATGTTCCAAATATCACTGTAGAGGGATAGTCCGCTTGCTGAATGGTGGTGAACAACGAAATAGGGAATAATCCATTTGTCAATTCCTGCAAATCATCGTCATGTTCGGCCATGACAGTTCCAGGTTCAGAGTTCAAGGTTGGGTCTTTACTAGAGTTTTTTGGGTGTTTGTCGTCGATTCCGCGTTCAGTTTGGAACGTGTATAAAGTCCTGGTCACATTAAAGTCATTCCTCCACTGTTTCCGATGGAAATATTAGCCATTTTAAAGTAATTACAGCCTAAGCCTCGCCATAACATGACAACAGTAGACATCTGCAAGCTCCGGTTTGTTGACGTGGGGGCACTTTCGAATGAAATCCTCCGTGCGCTATATAGACTACCGTACACAATGCAATGCCAAGTGCATGGTGCACATGAGTGGCTATGCCGAAGGATCTCCACATCTCTTCCGGTCTACGTAACATAAGCATGTATGGATTCTGAAATCGCCATTCATTGAATACTTGATTCCCGTAGACTAAATCTTCGCTATCGGGCTAAAACAACATTTAAAACATTTCTACCGATTCAAATCTTTTATTTATTTCTTTTTTAAGTCCCTAGACACACGCAACACGGCATTGGAAAACCGGAAGTCTCTGATGCTTTGGATGGCAAGCAGCGGATCCTGACGAAAACACGCCGGCTGGCTGAACGTAAACATCAGTGAATACACACCTCTGATTGGCTGTTGTAGCTGGATGTTCATTCGGCCAGCTGTCGCGTTATCGTGTAGGTTCCGACTAAAGTGGTGCAAACTTGCGGCGTGTAAACACATGGTTTCTGAAATCGCCATTCATTTATGATGATCCTTAGTGGGTCGCTGAGTGATATGAATATGATTCACAGTTAATTTGATTAACTGATAAATACAACAAATATATGGTATGTGTTGGGTGAGACACACTGTGTTAACATTAATCTTATATACAGTGAATCGTGGAGTGAAATAAAGCCACTGTATGTGTTGGGTGAGAGACACTGTGTTAACATTAATCTTGTATACAGTGAATCATGGAGTGAAATAAAGCCACTGTATGTGTTGGGTGAGAGACACTGTGGTAACATTAATCTTGTATACAGTCAATCATGGAGTGAAATAAAGCCACTGTATGTGTTGGGTGAGACACTGTGGTAACACTAATCTTGTATACAGTGAATCATGGAGTGAAATAAAGGCACTATATGTGTTGGGTGGGACACACTGTGGTAACATTAATCTTGTGTACAGTCAATCATGGAGTGAAATAAAGAAGGTAAAATATTTACTGAGATCTTTAAATGAGGGAATGTATCCTGGATCACTGATGACGAACTGGATTAATTAAAAAGGATGTACCAGATTCATGAAATAAACATTTTCAAAACAAATCAATGACTGGTTCAACATGAGATAGCCCCATAGGCCAACTATAACTCATAAAAAAATTAGCCTGATATATCATTTTTAAGGGCCATGACTAATTCGGTATTCATTCAAACAGACAAATATATGTTTCAGAAATATGAGTCACAAGTTACAAAGTTGATATTTTTCAAGGTGTTTTATTCACACCATGTATTTGTGGAAATGTTTTCAAAACTGAAATTATCAAATCTAAGATATAGAAATATATATATTTTCTAGGGTGTTGTTGGGTAGATTATCAATGATTCTATAATTCTATGATTCTATATCATGATGTAGTTATACAGGTCGGTTTTCCAATTTTAGTTTTGTGAGGATACAGAGAGCCCGAGTGCAGTATTCACACTGTGGATTGTTTGTAGGTGTATGGATATTATAGTCACCAGGGGCCTGTTGCTCTGCATTCTCGCTAACTATTTCCCCATCTAAAGTGTATGGAGAAATAGTTAGCGAGAAAGCGGAGCAATGGGCCCCAGGTATCATTTCCACAAACATCGGGGTTAAGAAATAAATAACATTTGGTCATTATCAAAACTTTATTAAGGATAGTGTGGTTTTGTCTTTGACTCGACCACAGAGTGTTATTTACATGGAAACGCATCTGCCATGCCCTGTTGCATTGATTAATATCTCGCCCAACTGCTGACTCTAATTTGAATACGGAAAATGACATAGTATTAATCAACAGTATTACAACAGAGTTGCTTTTCGGACAGAAATACAAAGTATGCATTATATTCAAGTTCATACTATCTTAGTGGAATTATTGTAAACATAAGGCAACATACGTAGAAGGGTATGAGTGATTAGACCACCCGACCCTACCATCAGTAATATAACTTCCATTATATTATCGGCAGTCATCTTGCCAGAGAAGACACTTAACTTATAAACTGAGCCTATGATCTCTCTATTGTTGAATTCACCAGAAAATGTACAATTTGACTACACCAATCCTCTCAAATTTTAACAAATGAGGTTTAAAATATGTTTAATCTAACGGAAAAGATTTCATTCAAAGGAATACCAAATGTACTCAGATATTTATAATTTGTTCAAACTAATTCAGCAGAATTTACTAAATGTGTAGAACTGCCAATTGTACATTATAGAACCATGTCTGATGTACACATATCTAGTGAGCCACCCCATAGAGAGATTGGTGCTGGGGGCAGGGGGAGGAGGGGTGTTTTAATTGTAATATTAAGTACTTACTTTTGTAATTACTTTGAATCCACTTAATCCAAAATACTAGGATTGTTTTATGTTGGGTATTTGTGTTAAATAAATTGACTTAATCCAAAATCCTAGGAGGATTGTTTAATGAATAATAATTCATATCATAATAGATTTATAGTTCGGTAGTTGTATTTCTATCAGTTGCACACCAATGTGTTTTACAAATAAATTAGGTCGAGTTAACAAAGTAACACAATAAAAGTAACACAATAAAAGTTACAAAAAATGGTATATTTATTAATAACTATTATGCAATGAACCAAATATACATCATGACAATTCTGACAACATCTGATTTGCATAAGTAGACACTTGTTGTATTTGCTAACATTGGTATAAATATCAACACTATAGTATAGTACACATGTGCATAGATCATGGTATCTGTATTGTATAGGTTCTTATTTCCAGAAGCGTATACTTTCAATAACATATCAAATTTTGACACCGAAAAAAGGGGGTGGGTCTCCTCCATGAAACCCTAGATCTTCCTGTTATGCAGTCAGTTTGTATCAGTCACAGTACAGCTGCATCTCAACAATATATCTGGCTATATTTACGCATATCATGACAAATAGGACTGAATTCATCAATATTCTGCTGTTGTTATATAATGTTTAAATACAAACATTTGAGACAAAATCATCCAAAATGTTTGTCAAATGAATTTTAGAATTTTAGAACGGTTGGATGGAAACAAAAGTAGAAAATCTTTATTTATTGACAGATGTTAGCTGAGAATGCAACTGTAAATATGAAATACACACATGTAGGCAAATAACATCAGTAAAGATGTGATTCCACTGCACCACTTTATGTTTGCTCTATTGTATTACAAGAGCACTTAAAAAGCCAACTAACAGTGATTCCAAAGTGGTCTGATGGAAATAATTAATGCACTTTGTATTTGCTATTACAATTCAACACTTCTGCTGCTTTGGGAGGCCTCAGAACTCTACAATTGAACATGTTTGATTTGAGCACAACTACAGACGTACATCCCACCCCTTTTAGTAGCGCATCAATAGCACAGAGAGCCAAATAATGGAATTAATATTGGTTTTGTAATTAAAACTGCTAAATTTAAAAGTGGAAGAAGAGCAAATGTAAAGCACACCATGAAGAGGCAAACCAATAGTGAACCTGTATATACAAGCAGTGCAGTGGAACTGGAGCTTAAGTTTATGTCTCAAGCCTAGATATATATAAATGCAACCAGTAAGTATCTGTATATCATACACTGTATCAACACTAGAGTGTATCTTGTATCATACACTGTATCAACACTAGAGTGTATCTGTATATCATACACTGTATCAACACTAGAGTGTATCTTGATATCATACACTGTATCAACACTAGAGTGTATCTGTATATAATAAACTGTATCAACACTAGAGTGTATCTTGTATCATTGGCAGAAATTCAACATCATCAAAGCTACATGTACCTATATGTACATACATCTCAAATAACACAAATTTAATATAGAAATGAGGTTCAAAATACAGTTAAGATAAACTTATACAAACAGATAGTTTTTAATCAACACAATACAAAAGAACAAATCATACTCAGATATACATTGTATTTATCATTATTTAGCCTATTATAGCAGAATTGACTAAATGTGTAGAGCTGCCAATTGTACATTTTCTGGCAACCCAACTCTTATAATGTAATCAGTAAGTATCTGCAGAGCATGGTTTCAGTAAGTATCTGCAGAGCATGGTATCAGTAAGTATCAGCAGAGCATGGTATCAGTAAGTATCAGCAGAGCAGGGTATCAGTAAATATCAGCAGAGCAGGGTATCAGTAAGTATCAGCAGAGCATGGTATCAGTAAGTATCAGCAGAGCATGGTATCAGTAAGTATCTGCAGAGCATGGTATCAGTAAGTATCAGCAGAGCATGGTATCAGTAAGTATCAGTAGGATCACATAGATAGAATACAGAGCATGGAATGTGTAAAGAAACAAACAAGTTTTAGGGTGAAATCACCTGGAAATGTACAATTTACCTTCACCAATCCTCTCAAATATCCCAAATTTAAGACCAAAATAAACTGGGTTTGAGAAACACTGTTCAGCATAACTGAATAATATGTACTGAATAAAAGGCTATACCAAATCTATACCTAGTATTTATTCTTTTTAGCTTGAATTAGAAGAATTGAATAAATGTGTAGAGCTGCAAATTATACATTTTCTGATGCCATGATCCCCCAAAATTGCACTATAGAGATGGCAGACAAAATAATCAAGAATAACAAACGATCACATGTTTCACTGAAAAAATATCAAGGACATCAGAAAATAAAGATATGTAAGAATTTGTAATGTCCATGGACTAAATAATTCTACAATAGTTACAATTTTGACCATGGTAGACCTCTCCTAAAATTTTCCACATCGCCCAAGATGTAAGGAAAACAATGGGGGACTTGCAAGTGCCACTGCACATATACATTAGTTACAATGCATGATTGGATACAATCAGCTAACATCTGACACATATTTCTAGCAGGTAATATGGAACACCATAGGCTACAGCATTGGCAGTCATACCACATACAGCAGGTAATAAGGCCTGTGTATTACCCGCTACACTCACCATTAATTTCCATTAAATTCCAGATTACATTTGGGCGTTAATCAGTTTGCTATGCTCACCTCCATTGTTTTAAATGGATTTCTGACCTTTAGACATGTGTACATTTTATATTAGATTGTTTCCACTTGGGTAAAACATTCATTATTGGTTTATTTTGTAGAAAACAAGCAAGTCCCTGGTACCTTTCAAAATCTTAAAATCTCATATTTCATGAGTTGATTTGCTTGATAAAGATGACCTGATGAAATATTTATCTTTCTAGTGATACTAGAGTTCCAAAACGCTACAAAAACGTGGTTGTTAGCCAAACCCTACAACCTGGAGAAAGATATATATTTCATACCAAAAAAAATATTTTCCACTGATAGTTGTAGATGTCAGGAAGAGTACAATGGAACAGATTCTATGCATAGTTTGTGAGGTTATTTGTAAAGGAAGTGATAGTGGAAAACATAAAATTGATGTAAAAATTTCATTATGACCTTTACCCAAGCCCCAAGTATTGAAAACTGCCCATATGCATGAGAAAAAACTGACCAATATGTTTATACAAGAAGTTGAAGTTACAGCCTGGGAGGAGTGTATGGGGTGGGGGGGGGAGGGGGTGGGGGGGGAGGTGAGCAATAATAAGTGAAACCATTGCAGTAAAGGATTTTGGTGATCACCAAAATACAAATCAGGACTTATGAAGTGCTGCAGCTAAAACAAGCCGCGGGTGAAATCCTCCACAGGTTTGGTGAAATGATTGGTTCAGGCAATGAACAGAACAAACAGTTTAAAAACTAGCTTTTGATTGGTTGATATTAACTGCAACTTTAAAGCAACACAATAAAATAAGAAATTAATCAATAAAGTGAGGGCATGTACAAGAGCTGATACACAAGTCTGAATTATACAACATTGCAGTGGTAATATTGATGATACAAACTAAATTATACAATAGTCCATTTCATAAAGCTGCATCGGTGGTTATATTGAGGAAACCAACTGTAAATTATACAATAGTCTATTTCATAAAGATTAGTGGCATTAGTGGTTATATTGATGATAAAACTATAAATTATACAACAGTTGTTTTTTTTGTAAATATGTATCAGTAGTTATATTGATGACACAAACTGAAAATTATTCAACAGTTATTTCATAAAGATGTATCGGTGGTTATATGTTTCAATATTCAAGTACATAAACCACATAATAAATTATGCATATATCATGGTGCATGAAGTGTTTTGACACAAATGGGACCACAATTTCCTCATAACATTTCACATCACTAAATCATACAACAAGCAGCGGCTATATATATATACATGAACTAACATATATACATCAACACACATAAATATATATCTATCATTCAGCAGGTACAGTAAACCCTAGGACTGTCCAGAATAGTGAAGTATCCAGATTATAGAGCCTTAGAGGCCAGATTATAAGAGACATGTACAAGGAGACCATCCTTCCTGCAGATTGTACATTTTCCCAGGCCCTGACAGATGCATGGTTTGCCAAAGCTGAGTGAAACTTTGTGGGAAACTTTTAATAAATAATAGGAAAATCTGTATTAATATAAACATTGGTGCAGAGAGTACATTGTAGATGCTTGCTCACCAAGGTAACCACACTTTGGTACACTCCATGTGCCTGGGTTTCCAAGGCAACATAAACTTTCCTCTATAAATAGCATACTAACATTGTACAGCTGTATTTATAAACTGTTACCATGGTACATCACCTACCTACTGCACTAGTCATATTTGGTGTACTTTGGTTTGTCCGAAGTGTACTAATTACTATGTGCTAATTATATAGCATACAATATATAATGTGTTACTATGGCAACGAGTACCTGTCACCACTAGGGTGCTATGTAGGCTCCTGCAACACTAGCGGATGTTTCTACTCAGCAGTTGCCATAACACTCTACTGTAAACTAGATTTAGAACTTTTGATCAAAATTCTGTTTTTAATCCTGATATAGAATCAACGCTCAGTTTTAATCCTGGGGCTCTACTCCGGTACAGTGGCTTTGGTGTCAGACCAAGACAATGTCATGTCAAGATCAGATTTCATACTGGAATAGTTTTACTTATATACCAAAATATGGAGACAACATTTAGCAGTTTAGTAGAACACACCTTTTTTTACTTTGAAAACCCTTCTCAATGGTTGTCGGTTTTACCCTATTTAGACAATTTCCTGATAGAGTGATAGTAAATATGTTGTAAAAATGAATAACATAGTTATATAGAAGATTTGACACACAGAATAGAACACATGTAATGTATGAAGACTCATAAATATTGAGAGTATAAAATATAAAAGTGATATCACATCCAAGACAGGGACCTTTCAGAGACAGATAGGGACTAGAAATCACTCTGGGTCATTCTCAACAAATATAATCTTTTTCTCCATAAAAATATAAAAGAAATTAGAAAAATGTCTCCAAAGGAATCAAACATGGTCATTACTAATAGTATAAACCCAATCTGTATGAAGCATACAGTAAAGGGGTGCAATAAATAGTCAATAAACAAGGAAGAGCTATATTTATATTGTTTGCTCCTTCCTTATATTATCACCCATGCTCAAGCGGCAGTGTTTATATATAAACATTAGACACGTTCTGGGGAATGAGAACATCACAAACAAGAGTTGCTTGTTCTTTGTTCATGGCATGTTATACAATGTGCATGAAACTTGGTGTGAGTAGCTGACGCTTGATTGTTGGCACCTGCATGGTGCCACCATAACTTGTTCCATTCTGTCTCTATGCAGGAGATGTGGTCTATCTGCCTGCTTACTGACTGCTACCTGTTATATAACACTGAGGTTGTGAGAAACCTGGCCTGGTTCAGTATGATTCACAATCACTTTAAGTAATTCTAATGAACTGTTCCTTGGTCTAAAGAGTACTTCTTGTCACAGGTGTGTAAATAACCTCATTTCCTGCTTACTCGTTCCATTTTCTCTCTCCGCTCTCTCTATGCTATGATTATTTAACACTGGGGACAGTAAAGAATGTGTCCTGGTTCAGAGGTGCTCTATTAACCCACCCAGTTTCACTACAGGGTCAGGCTGGTAGCATCTATGTCTATGTCACCCACTAGTAGTGTGTCGCAATCATCAGTGGTGGAGCACAGCTGACACTTCTGTAGTACATTGTACCAGCTGCAACAGACAAACAAGTCATTAGTTACATATTGGTGCTTAATTCAATTAATGGATGAAGCACCCAATGCATTGGGTGCACCCAGAGTACAGGTGTTATACTTACATGTCAAGGAATTTTACTAGTAAAATAATAATTCTGAATTAATGTAGGAAAAAATAATTTGTTGTGTTGATGTATTTATTTCGGATTAAAAACACTTCCTATCTCCTGTCCCACTTAGAGATCTTCAGTTCTGAGGAATAGTCCTGTGGTTTAGAGGGTCCCCCTTCTTCAGTCATATGGTGGGCATGCTCTTATCTCCACCCCCCACCCCCACCCCCCACCCCCAGCTCGGGCTGTTAAGAATCGGAACGGGCCCGGCCTGTGGGGGCAATTCTTCAACCAAGATGGGGATCTAGACTAAGACTAAACAAGAAACCCTTCATTGTATTGTTTAGTGTTTATTTCCAAATATAACATGACTAAATACAAATAATAATAGTTCTGGAAATGGGTCTCCCTTTCTATGGTGGCCTTAGCTCTTCCAAGGGGTCCCTTCATTTAAGGGGTCCCTTAATTTGAACCTGGAAACTGGTCTTTATAGAGGGGTGGTCTCTTTAGAGAGGTGGTCTTTAGGCGAGGTTCCACTTTATATTGTATATACAATAAGAAAATTGTATATCAACAACTCAGGGCCTGTCATTACTCACATATTCATCATTTATAACTATCCTTACACTTATGATTCACCTTTTAAGCCCTAATCGTAACACAAAAGTTTCTTACTATATATGGGTCAGATCGCCAGAAAATATACAATTCGCCTTCACCAATCCTCTCAAATAACCCACATTTAAGACAAAAATGAGCTTCAAAATGCAGTTTAACATAACAGAACTGATACTTAAACTCAATGTGATACCAAATATACTCAGATATACCCGGTATTCCTCATTTTCCAGCCTAATTTAGGAGAATTTACTAAATGTGTATAGTTGCCAATTGTACATTTTCTGAAAATCTCACCCATATGTATGTGATTTGTCACAACATACATGAAGAGGCCCGCTGCATCAGCTACAATAGTGGGAGCATAATAAACTAGACGCACTGTGCACAGGATTTGCTAGTGGGGCAAGAAGGCTATTGGGGCATGGAGGACTTTGTGTTTTATAGACAAGATGACCCCACAATAAGGTCAAAGCCTAGACTGACTGCTAGGTTCTACTGCACAAGTCCTTTCCTCTCTCACCTCTTTATGACAGGTAATTACTGCCAGCAAGACTCCCACCCATCTGTCCAACAACTCTCTCACCTCTGTAGGTGACAGACAGGTAACTACTGCCAGCAAGACTCCCACCCATCTGTGCAACAACTCTCTCACCTCTGTACGTGACAGACAGGTAACTACTGCCAGCAAGACTCCCACCCATCTGTGCAACAACTCTCTCACCTCTGTACGTGACAGACAGGTAACTACTGCCAGCAAGACTCCCACCCATCTGTGCAACAACTCTCTCACCTCTGTACGTGACAGACAGGTAACTACTGCCAGCAAGACTCCCACCCATCTGTACAACAACTCTCTCACCTCTGTACATGACAGACAGGTAACTACTGCCAGCAAGACTCCCACCCATCTGTACAACAACTCTCTCACCTCTGTACATGACAGACAGGTAACTACTGCCAGCAAGACTCCCACCCATCTGTGCAACAACTCTCTCACCTCTGTACGTGACAGACAGGTAACTACTGCCAGCAAGACTCCCACCCATCTGTGCAACAACTCTCTCACCTCTGTACGTGACAGACAGGTAACTACTGCCAGCAAGACTCCCACCCATCTGTGCAACAACTCTCTCACCTCTGTAGGTGACAGACAGGTAACTACTGCCAGCAAGACTCCCACCCATCTGTGCAACAACTCTCTCACCTCTGTACATGACAGACAGGTAACTACTGCCAGCAAGACTCCCACCCATCTGTGCAACAACTCTCTCACCTCTGTACGTGACAGACAGGTAACTACTGCCAGCAAGACTCCCACCCATCTGTACAACAACTCTCTCACCTCTGTACATGACAGACAGGTAACTACTGCCAGCAAGACTCCCACCCATCTGTACAACAACTCTCTCACCTCTGTACATGACAGACAGGTAACTACTGCCAGCAAGACTCCCACCCATCTGTGCAACAACTCTCTCACCTCTGTACATGACAGACAGGTAACTACTGCCAGCAAGACTCCCACCCATCTGTACAACAACTCTCTCACCTCTGTACATGACAGACAGGTAACTACTGCCAGCAAGACTCCCACCCATCTGTGCAACAACTCTCTCACCTCTGTACGTGACAGACAGGTAACTACTGCCAGCAAGACTCCCACCCATCTGTGCAACAACTCTCTCACCTCTGTACGTGACAGACAGGTAACTACTGCCAGCAAGACTCCCACCCATCTGTGCAACAACTCTCTCACCTCTGTACGTGACAGACAGGTAACTACTGCCAGCAAGACTCCCACCCATCTGTGCAACAACTCTCTCACCTCTGTACATGACAGACAGGTAACTACTGCCAGCAAGACTCCCACCCATCTGTGCAACAACTCTCTCACCTCTGTACGTGACAGACAGGTAACTACTGCCAGCAAGACTCCCACCCATCTGTACAACAACTCTCTCACCTCTGTACATGACAGACAGGTAACTACTGCCAGCAAGACTCCCACCCATCTGTGCAACAACTCTCTCACCTCTGTACATGACAGACAGGTAACTACTGCCAGCAAGACTCCCACCCATCTGTGCAACAACTCTCTCACCTCTGTACGTGACAGACAGGTAATTACTGCCAGCAAGACTCCCACCCATCTGTGCAACAACTCTCTCACCTCTGTACATGACAGACAGGTAACTACTGCCAGCAAGACTCCCACCCATCTGTACAACAACTCTCTCACCTCTGTACGTGACAGACAGGTAACTACTGCCAGCAAGACCCACCAATCTGTGCAACCACCATTTATTTATCCAGCTCAGGTAAGAGTTTAACTTCCACAGCTAACTATGCTTTCTTTTATTAATAGCGGTTTTAACAATTTCACCTTAATAAGTATTGATTTTAGTTGGGCGAAAAATACAAAGAAAATATTATGTCAGCTCAAGATTAATGTGTCCCCATCTCACACATACTATTGTGGTTCGATTTATTGAATATGATTTACTGGTAATTTAGACGCATCTTGTCATAATTATTAATGTGACTTGGATAACTGTTGCATGGTTATTACTATGTTTTCTTAAAACTAATGTTGAGACTTTTTGTGGTTATAATTAATATCGTTGATATGGCCTTAATTATATTTGATAAGATCCTCAAATGTCCATATAGTGGAACTGTATGTAATGATGCTTCAATTTAAATTACCTAATTATTATCTAAATGTGGTAATGTAATTCTCGAATTAATCTTTGTACTTATCACAGATTGCGAAATTGTTGTCAAATAAAATGTATTAAAAGAATGCCTCCCCTAGCATAACAATCTGATTAGTCGCATTGCATACCAACAATATGGAAATATGCAAGATCTTGGACATTATGTAAGCATTATGGGTGAGGTCAAATGTGGGATATGTCTAATGACCGGGCCAGAGCAGGTTACAAAGGCAGATACAGAGGGAGAGAGGAAGAGGGACAGAGAGGGGACGGAGAGAGGGATAGAGGGAGAGAGAAAGAGGGACAGAGAGGGGACGGACAGAGGGACTTAGAGGGAAACACAGAGGGACATCAAGAGGACACTGTTTTGGGTTTTTTTTTAATAAATTTTATTGGAGCCATTTTCATACAATGATAATGTCATGGGAATCCAAGCAAATTCATATCGAAAGAAGTATACTAGTGGACATTAGTGTCAATTTTAGATTACGATTTTTAACAATAGTCAGTAATTAAATCGCAAGGGTTTTAAACAGATTACAGATGGTAATTTGTTCCATAGAGTCGGCCCAACGAAATGTGTCGACTTTCTTACTTTTTCTAATTTTGGTACATTCACCTTCATAGCTATAGAACATATGGGCACGTCACATGCGAAGTTACAACAACAACACACTTTTTACATCACAATTGCCAAGATCATCTTGTACTCTTTTATATAGTTTTGTAAGATGCAATTTTGTATTGTATTTTTACATGTGTGTTTTACACTTCAGATATGAGTAAACTTAAAGTTAGAGATGTCTGCACCATAGCGCTAGTCGTGCTTGCTGTGATATTGTTCCTACAATACAGAGACAAACTTCTACACACAACCTCCTGGCTGACAGATCCTGGTCATGGCACCAGTGAACATGTCTGGCCTGCATTTTACAGGAAGCATCAACTGAGGCGATATGACAACTTATCTGGATTTGCCTTCCCAGTGGGGCCTGAAGGGCTGAGGCTGCGGGACGTTCCAGACTGTAGTATCCTCTACCCTAATGAGACATTAACACTACTGTCTGCCAGGTAATAATAATTCAATTCAATCAATTCATTTTATATTTGTATCTTCTTTTGGAGACTTAGACTGGAAGAATAATAGTTGCCTGTTGAATGATTTTTTATATTTTTATTTTAAATTCATGTACAACTTTACTGTTCCTTCTCGTTTCTGACCGATAATAGAGTACATAGAGTACCAGCATATTGAGAGTTTGAGAGGGATGCAGAGAATTTTCAAAAGTATTTTTTTCTAAAAAAAATTCTTATGATACTTATGATAAGTAGATTTCATTATATAATTAATTTGAGGCATGCAAATCGACTATTCACCAGTAAAAAGCGGCTTCTAATACTATTGACATTAGCCAATTTAGACGTGAATTGTGCTAGTGTTCACACACCAGCAACCTGCTGCTAACGAGCTTTGTGTGCAGCATTTCTTTATATTTTGCTTAAACCCCCAATGCCCCTATGGCCAATAGGCAATAGGAAAGTTTCCTTGTACTACATACAAACCGATAACTATCAAACCTCTCTTTAGTAACTTTACTCAATTTTAAATTCCTAGGTACAGAGCAGAGAAGCAGGCCTTTAATGCAGTATTAGAGGAGTACTTGAGTCAACACAAGGAGGTGTTGGAAGGGCACACAGGTAGCTACCAACCCCAGGTGTGTTTCTACCACCACCTGGTCAAGGACACACGCGCTACCACAGTGTGTGAGATTGGCTTCAATGCAGGCCACAGTGCCCTTGTGTGGCTCACTGCAAACCCGCACACTAAACTATACTCCTTTGATCTCGGCTTACATGGATACACCAGACCAATGGCCTCTTATTTGAGCAAGAGATTTCCAAAGAACTTCAAGATTTTTTTGGGTGACTCTGTAAAAACTGTTCCTGCTCTTGTAAAAAATTCAGAACTTGTGTGTGATATTTTGGTTGTAGATGGTGGACATACATATGATATTGCTATTTCTGATTTATTGAATATGCGTGGTGTGGCTAACTTGAGGAAGAATGTAGTCATTATAGATGACTTGCACAACCAGGCGTATAAAACACTAGCTCAGGCCTGGGGTGAGCAGGTCATGAGTGGTAATATTGTGGAGACATTCGCGTGTGATATCAAGACTGGGGGCCCGCAAACGGGAGGCTTTGGGGTTGGTTACTACAGTCAACATTTCCCTTGATAAGTTTTTTTTCATATATATTTTTACAAATTCTTTATTCAGGATATGTTAAAGTGCAGTCTCAGTCTTCCAACCGTTTTTCTATCTATTGTTTTACCTGGATCCTTGTGTCATACCATAGAACTACTATACACATACCTATAACACAACATTAAGGGGTGACTCCACTACAGAGAAAAACGGCGCCGACAAATGTTGTTGTTGCCCACTAATTTGTTGCAACAAATATCCATACAGAAACAACAGTTTCCAGAAAATGTGGCAACATATCTGACACTCCTCCATTTGCGTTATTATTGCAAACATTAAAAGGACTGATGTTAGTGGGCAACAAAAAAAAGGCAATGAAATAAGATGATGTCAGGGTTATGATTTATATGTATGAATTTAATCTGATTTAGAAAATATTGAATACAATTATCTAGATTACATTTGTAATTGATTTATATTTTCCTGTAATAAATAAATTTCATGTTATTATTTGCTGCATTGTAATCTTAATATGTCACAACATATAGCAAGAGTATGTATGAAGGCAACAGTTATGTATCAGCGATTGAGGAAAATATGGAATCAAATAACTAAGGGTATTGCAAATCTGATTTTTAAAACATATATTTTACCAGTGTTAGACTTTAGTAGAATATTTATAGATTTATCATCCAAGCAACATGTCAGACGATGCAATTAGTTCAAAATGTAAGAATTAGAATAGCTGATGTTAGAATAACGAACCAATTTTTTGTGTGTGAAGTGTTAACAGGATAGAACCCGCTGAACACGATTACTAGTAGGTATCCCAGGTAAGTATGATGCCCAATTACCCAATGTATTGTTTCAATTTCAGATCGTTGGCTGGTCTTCCCCTGTGATATGTATTCCTGTTTGAAATATACCCCTATTGATACTTAGACAAAAGACAACGAGTCATTGATACGTTTGGACGTTCTATGCACATGAGGTGGACGAAATGGACGTTTTTCACGAGTGGCCGCAGGCCATGAGTGAAAAACGTCCATTTCGTCCACCGAGTGTGCATAGAACGTCCAAACGTATCAATGACAAGTTTGTTTTTTGTTTTTATATCACAAGTCCCCTTTTTAGATGACAAAGACAACAATAAATACCTTTATTTTCTAACGACCGCTGTCTGCCCGTCGCCATATTGTATTCATCAATCAAACCTCTTCAACAACAGCATTTGCTATTGGTTAAGCAGTATTCCATTTCAAAGCGAGGCAGTGCGCTCAGAGGGACCGCCCCAAAGATTTCTAGCGTCTCTCCTTTATAGGTCATGTATTTTTTTCCCGTAATTTTCCTGACCTTTAACAATCTTTCTTAGTATCAAAATCGACAGGGATTGAAAAAATTGTTCATTACATTATTTATTCATAACTTTCTAACGGCATATAAAGGAGAATGGACATTATAGAACTTTTGAAATTTTGATAGCTACTGTGATCCCCCATGTCGTTGTTTCAATGTTTTGAACTTGTCTCAAAGTCATTGTACGTCGTCACCCTCTTGAAGTTGAACAGTCAGTGCTATAAATAAAGCTGGATTTACTTCATTTCTTCGATGTCTTAGAACAAGTAACACCCATATAATAACAGAGCAGGTATTTATTCTGAAGGAAAGCAACACAGAACTCAATCATTCTTTTTTGAACATCCACTTAAGTGTTTTGAATCATGATAACGTTAATCGCTATCTGAGTGACATAACGGCATTACTCTTTTTCTTTTCCGCTGACAGTCCTGAACAACATTTTGGCTGTTCATAATTTCGTTTTCTGTGCTAGTAATACTTGGCTTACTGCCATATATTATCTGGATGCTTCCACCTCCACTATTTGTGATATTAAAGACTACATTCTGCTGCTCACTGACACTAGGATTTTCCTGAATAGCAACTTGATTGTCAGAACTAGGCCTAGATATATTTTCGATGGCTGTCATTTTTCTTTCTCCTATTTCCTTCTGGCCAGGAATGTTGCTTGCTACTGTATCGTTACCTGCCAAAATATCAGCAATAGATTCTTGTTGTCTTAGATTCAATGAGCTATAATTATTTAAGGATGCAATGTTTTTATGTCCCGAAATTTGCATAACAGCAGTGGGGGGAACACCTGCTTCTAGGAGGCGAGAACAGCATGTTTTTCGGATTGAGTGATTTGTCAATTTTCTTTCACCCGCTAGTCCGGCTTTTGTAGTCATTCTTCTCATTATTTTCCCGAGATTGTTGATTCCCATAGGTTGGCACTTGTACCACGGCCTTTCCCCTTCACCAGCAGCATAATTTATCTGTAAAATAATATTAAATTCCTTAGCAAACTTTCTCCTTTTATCCACAAACACTGGCCGCACAGAAATCTAAAATCATACTCACTGCAAGGAATAATGGAGCTTCTCCTTTACACATCAAAGGGGGTCTTTTCGATATGAACAGTTCTAGAAGTCGTATTGGACACCTGGCAGGGTTCTCAGTATCAGCAAAAATTTTAGGGTTAAACGGTCTGCTTCCACTGTTCCCATCCCTTGTTTTTGTTGACTTTTCTGTCCATTCGTAACACACTCGGCCATCGTTTGTTTCTTTTTTTTCGAGATCGTTGAGGCAGAGCTGTCGGGATTCTTGGCAGCCTCGAAAGCCAAGATTTTTTGCAAGAAGGTACCAAACGGAATTTTGTAAAGTTTCTGCATCATAATCACCGAGAGCATTTTCCTTCCACATCTGCTCCTCATCATCTACTGTTAAAGCTTCTGATTTATTTTTCTTGTTGCCGAGTCCTTTTCCCTTCAATGTCTTTCTTTTTGCAGCCAAAACGTTGCGTGTTGTTTCAAACTAATGATCATTGATTATGTTCTTTTCGTAACCAATATCCTCCAGATATCTTCCTAACCCTCTGAAATAGCTACTTAAACTGTCAGGCTCATATTCCTCGCCATCCTTCTTCCTCAAACTAAGAATCCACTGTCCAATTAAAGTGGACATTTCTTGCGGTGAAAAGTCATTCTTTAAATCCACTAATTTGAAGCCTTGCTGCGTCACAAAATTGATGAACATTGCACCGCACTGGTTGATCTTTCTCTTAGTGTTGATGTTGCGAGATTCAGCAACATACTTTTTTAGATCTTTAACAGTATTTACAAAGAACTGGCCTGGATTTTCTTGATCTTCATCGAAATTATATTCAATTTCGAAATTTCCTATGCCTTCCTCCATGTCAACTTTTTTCTTTTTTGAAAATGTTACTTCAAATCTATCGTTGCCCTCACCAGTGCGTCTGTTGCCCTCACAGGTGAGAGGATGACATGTGACGGGGCAGTGGTTGTAGGGGATATATTATATCCCCTACAACCACTGCCCCGTCACATACATCCCATAGTCCGCCTCGTTCTCCTCTCACCTCATATAAATAGCCCTGCTCCCTCTCACCTACCACACTTCTTTCAATTCACATACACTACACGCTTATACGCGTTCAACTCCCACCCACCCACTCCCAAAACCTATAAATCTTTCTATTTCTTCTACTTCACTATTATTTCATATCATCAACCCACAAAAGATAGGGTTTTATTCTATTTATCAACCAAATCTACAATCTCTCTTATACAACTTACATCAATTTTACTCTAATAAAATGTTATTATACCAAACTTCTCATTTTATCAAAAATAAAACAAAATAAAATTTTATATTTGCCCAAAACTGCCTCTGGAGTTCTTTACTCACTAATGACCACAGCATGACGAACCCCCACCCCCACCCCACAGTGCGGGTACGTTAAGCTTTCTGGCTGAGTACAATAGGCTTTCTATTTATACCTGGGGCAACGTTCTCTGCACTACGATAGGCTTTCTATTTGGACGATAGGCTTTCTATTTGAACGAGGGGCTTGTTATACAATATGAACGATCGATGTCCACCCAATGATGAGGGTTCCTAGAGTGTGGACCGAGCAGGGAATATGACAATATTATTGTCCGTCGCCGCCTCTAGGTGGCGTTGGACACAGGAGATGCGGAGCGCACTAGGCAGTCACCGGATCGCGCAAGACCTGCTCGGTCCTTTCTGGGTTATCTCCCTCTGTTTTTGTGAAAAACATCGTTGGACATCAATTTTGGAAGGACTTTACTCGACGAATTTGTTTATTTACCCTAACCTGTGCTCCAGATTAGACTAAAAATCATTTGGGGCTTCAGGGTCGGACATCTTGCTTATCCTTCTTGGAAGTAATTTGCCACGAGTGGGTCAGAGTGCTGCGGCCATTGTTTCGCCACCACATGCGTTGGACTTTTCACCTGTGTGTCACGCCGTTTGGATTATAACTACTACATTCTTCAAGAACTATTTTCGGGTCTAAGTACTCTTTTGTTTCTTGCTTCACTCATTTTATCATGGGGGATGCTGGTGATAATGACCCTAACAAGGCTCCGCCTCCAGCCAATCTGGTGGAGAAGGAGCCAACAATGGCGGATCTGTTTCAACATTTGAAGCTTCTTGAGTGCTCTGTCAAGAAGTCTAATGAAATGTCAAGTGCGGTTTCTCTGAGGTTGGATACTCTGGAATCATGCCAAGAGGATGATCCTATTTCTAGGTATGCCAGTGTGCCTCAGCATAGGGATTTTTGCCCTTCAAGTTATGAATTACGACACTATGATGATTTTCCCGATGATGAGGATTATTTTCATCGTGATTACCGCAGGTCTAGGTCTAGGACCAGGTCCTGGTCAAGGCGGCGTGAAACTAGGTCACGCTCCCCGTTGGAACATCGCATTAGTAGGTCACCGTCACGCAGTGTGTCTGCTGCGCATGCCTCGACTCATCAGGCTCCTTCCGCTTCCGGCTCTCAGAATCAAAACAATGATGTTCCGATTTTGGTTCTCGACGAGAGTGAGGGTTATGAGTTGTTGGGCTCCGAGGATCATTCTGGTTTGTTTGATGAGCTAATTAACCAGGTGTCAGCTGATGATTCGGTAGGTGCTGCTATTGCCAATGACGAGTTCAGGAAGTTCTTGTCGAAGATTATGTTGTCTCCACCTACGGGTAACAGTTTGGATGCCATCAGGAGTAAATATAAACGACCTTCTGATCTTGAGGAGTTCAGTGTTCCTGTAGTTCCTAGTGAAGTATGGGGAAGTCTCCCTAAGGGTGCTCAATATCATGATAACTTTCTGAATAAGCTACAGATTACTCAGATTGCTGCTATTACTGCTATGGCTCGTACCGGTGATGCCTTGATGAAGATAAGAGCCGCTGTTATGCTCGCTCTTCATAAACAGAAGCAACTTCGAGAGATCCTTAATGCCAAGAGGTTTGATCCAGTTAAGGCGAATGATGCAGTTACTCATATGGATACACTTGTTTCTGGTCTGAAGTCTCAGTCCGGGGAAGCAGCATAGACAGTTGCTGACGGCATTAGTATGGCAGCTTTTTATAATCTTCACATTATAACGAAGCAGCGTCGCTCTGATTTGGCTTCTTCTCTCAAAGATACGTACAAGGATATGGCTACCAATACCAAGAGGTTTCCTTCAACCCCTAAGCATATCTTTGGTCCAGATATTGAGCAGAACATCAAATCTTTGGAGCAGAGCAAAAAGATTTCGAATGTTGTGGCCGATCAGAATTCTTCTCAGAATCAGAAACCTAAACAGCAGGCAGCTAAGGGTTCTGGTGGAGGTCAGCAGAATCAGCAACAGAATTCTCAGGCAAAAAACTCGAGTTACCCTCCTTACAGGGGCAGGGGGGGTGGTCGAGGTCAACAACATCAACGCGGACGGGGGTACCGCTACCAGAACAACGATCGTTACCAAGGAGGCGGTGTGGATTATCGCCGCAGAGACTCCTACCACGATCGGAGGGATTCCCGTTACGATCGGAGATACGACAACAGGAGATATTAGAGGTAATTAGGGAAGCTAATTCTCTACCTGAGTCAGGTGGTCCCTTCACCTTGACTCCTTCTGGTGTTGTGGATTTGAAATTTCATCCTGGAAACATTCAACATTACCTCGACAACTGGCGTTCTGTGACATCAGATCCATATATCCTTTCTTTAGTTTCTGGTGTGCCCCTGAATTTTGTGAGAACTCCTGTGCAACTTTTTCGCCGAGGACAGTATGATTTTGAGCCTATTCGTCAACAAGCTGTTGATGAGGAAGTGAGAAAATTGATCAACAAAGGTGTGATGTGTGTCATTGAGGATTCTGACGTTTCCTTCTCCACAAATGTGTTTGTAGTTCCCAAGCCTGGGGGCAAATGGAGATTGATTTTGGACTTGACTGAATTGAATAGGTACCATGAGAAGCTGCATTTCAAGATGCATAGTTTACAGACTGCTATTGAGATGTTACGCCCGGACTCCTTTATGTGTTCACTAGATCTTCAGGAGGCATATTTTTCTCTTCCCCTACATGAGGATATTAGAAGTTTTGTTACTTTTCGATGGAATGGGGCTCATTATGAATACACCTGTATGCCTTTTGGGCTCACATCAGCACCTTATCTCTTCACGAAGATCTTACATCCTGTGATGTCTGAGGTCCATGCGAGAGGAGGCCATGCCTTTTCTTATATTGACGATACGTTTATCTGGGGCCAATCAGAGATGGACTGTTTGTTTTCTCTTCAGATAGTGCTTCAGTTATTCCATTCTTTGGGATTTTATGTTCATCCCTCGAAATCATCGTTGACCCCTTCTAAACAGATGAAGTTTTTGGGGTATATGCTGGATTCAGAGATGATGGAGGTTTATCCTCCGGAGGACAAGAGATTAGCATCTATGGAGAAAGTCTTTTCCTCAGTAATCCTAACAAGTGGTATACTATCCAAGCAGTATCATCGTTGGTTGGCACCTTAGTTGATTTGTGCAAGGGTGTTGATTATGGCCTTTCTCACTTTTGTTTCATGGAACGTGACAAAATCAGAGCTCTTTCGCGCAGTAAAGGAAATTTCAAAGCAAGGATGAAATTATCTCCTCGAGCCTTGGATGATTTATCATGGTGGCAAAGGAACTTACCATGGAGAGTGAAGTCGATTAGGACTTTTTCAGCTTCGGTTACTCTATTCACAGATGCTTGTGATACTGGCTGGGGAGCTGTCGTCGATGATAACTCTGCCAAAGGCTTGTGGGATGATTATGAAGAACAATATCACATCAATACGAAGGAGACTCTTGCTGTCAAGCTGAGTCTTTTTTCACTTTTACGAGATGTTGTGGATACTCATATCTTAGTGAGGAGTGATAATGTCACCACAGTTGCATATATCAACAAGTTTGGTGGAACTAAGTCGGAAAGCTGTGATTTAGTTGCACGGGAGATTTGGTTCTGGGCAGAATCAAATAATAATTGGCTGTCTGCGTCTCACATTGCTGGAGTGGACAATGTGCAGGCTGATTTGGCCAGTAGACATTTGTCTGATGACACAGAATGGCAGTTGAATCGAAGGATTTTTGAGCAAATAACCTATGAATTTGGGTTCCCGGATGTTGATTTATTTGCTTCCAGGCATAACTATCAAGTTGATTGTTTTGCCAGCTGGTTTCCGGATCCTTTGTCGTCTTATGTTAATGCCTTCACTTTACAATGGAATCTCTTCGATCTACCATTTATTTTTCCACCGTTTAGGTTGGTGGGACGTTGTCTACAGAAGATAGAGATGGAACAGGCTGCTGCAATTCTTGTGGCTCCGGACTGGGAAGGCCAAGCGTGGTATTCTCAGCTCATGGCGAACAGCAAAGCCATCCTCAGGTTCCGACGACATCCAAACAATCTATTTCCTCACAAGGACAAGCTTCAGGATCCGAAGATCGCCAGGATTCCACTCATTGCCGCTCTCTTTTGAATAGAGCCATTAGTTCTTACAATTTATCAGCACGAGCAAGAGCTCACTTTAAGAACAGTTGGTCACTCAATACACGTCGTTCGTATAAGACTTATCTTGCTAAGTGGAAGGAATATTGTTGGGAAAACGATATTAGTGATACTACTAAGGATTATAATCATGGCATAGAGTTTCTCTGTGAACTTTATGAAACTGGATCTTCATTTGCTGCTATTGGTTCAGCTCGTTCAGCAATCTCCTTCATTTTTGGAGAGAAAGATAATAAGACGTTTGGTTCAAATTTAGTAGTCAGTAGGATTGTTACTGGAATGTTCAGATCCAGACCACCTAAGACCAGATATTCAGAAACGTGGGACCCGAATATTTTGTTGTCGCACTTGGAGAAGCTCTATCCGTTAGCTGATTTATCTTTGGTGGAATTGTCTCATAAGACTGCTACTCTTTTGATGCTAGTGACAAGTCAGCGAGTTCAAACGCTGAGAACTATTTTGTGTGAGAATATTGTTTTTTCTGGAAGACAGAAAGCAACTATTTTGTTATCAGAAATGATCAAGACTTCACATGTTGGACGTTCTTTGGGCTCTATAGCTCTCGAGAGTTATGAGGCTAATAAGAGTTTATGTATTATTAGATGTTTGAAACATTATTTGAACAGGACTGCCAAGTTTCGTCCCATAGATGATAAGGGTCAATGTTCAGGACCTTTGTTTATTAGTTTTGCATCTCCTCATAAGCCTATTGCAAATCCTACCATAGCCAAGTACATTCGTTCTACCATGAAAGCTAGTGGTTTATACGGACTCTTTCAAGGCCCATTCAGTTAGAGGTGCGACTACCTCTAAGCTGGCAGCTCTTCATGTTCCTTTGGATTTGATCATGAAACGAGCAATGTGGAAAGATGAGAACACTTTTCGCAAGTTCTATCAGAAGCCGATTAATGTTACTGAGTCAACTTCGTCTGCTCTCCTGGATGATCATTCGAAGGCTAAAAGAAAGAAAGACAAGAAGAAGAAGTAAGAGAGGTGAGATTGAAATACTTGAGAACCTTTTTTCACGTTAAAGTCTCCTGTGTCCAACGCCACCTAGAGGCGGCGGCGGACAATAATGGTAAGATATACTAAGCTTACCTGTTCGCTGTAGTATATCTGTGATTATTGGAGGAGCAGCCGTTGGTGGGGGGGAACACAGGCCCTCCCTGCCTACACCCTGTTTTCTGTTTGTATTGTTCGGCTGCTCTTTGATTTGTTGTTTTTTCTCCAATATTCACTGTTTCTTTGAAAAAGTTTAGGTTCTCAAGATTGCTCAACCCGGTTAAAGGACTGACTAGTGCGCTCCGCATCTCCTGTGTTCCCCCCCACCAACGGCTGCTTCTCCAATAATCACAGATATACTACAGCGAACAGGTAAGCTTAGTATATCTTACCATTATAGTGAGAGAAGGTAAATATGAGAAAATAAAAGGAGATAATATATATATCAGATGGATCCTATGGCTATGCGACAATTGTGTCGTTTGAATACATCTCATATCTATTTGAGATTCAATGATATAATATTAAGAGATTATGAACCGACCGGTTACTTTTAGTATAGCATTGGATATACTTTCCTTGTGCTTTACATATTTTTAATAATAGGATCCTGAGTTATGTAGGAGGCCATTTATTTGTTAGTGCTGTACTGCGGAGTATCAAGAAATGGATATTTACCATAATATGAGGGAGATCTGGTGTCTGGGTGAAAATGTTTTTTGATTATCTTTGTGTGAATTGTGTTAATATAATTTTATGCACCACCATAGTGGTTGTTTCCTTCCTTGATTGTATTTGTGTCTATAAATATATTAATAACTAGTGTATTACATGTAGGACCCTTCTCGTTGAGAACAAACTAAACTATGGATGTTCAATATATACATAAAAAAGATCCACCCATTAGGAATGTTTGAATAAGACACAACGCTGGGATTGGATTTTAGAATTTCTTTATTATTCTTTAAAATGCCTAAGTGCCAGGCTCTTAGAAACATTTTTATTATTTTATCATTTGTATTCATATTTTGAACTTTGTTATCAGATTATACTTAGTAAACTCCTTTTTTTAAGCATATCAGCATGTTCTGAGAAAATTGTAATTGTTACATAATGTTTCATTGCTGAATTAAAATCTTTATAATTATACAAATAATATGATATGCTCCAAACAACTCCAGCAGCCCCTCAATGTGATTCATCAAACAAAATTCAAAATTCTGTCATTTACAAATGCTAAATTGGTTGGAAACACCTCGGGATAGAAAAACAAAATTTAAAATAAATTTGCTTTTATTATTGCATGTATCAAAAGGGAATTGGGGTAGATATGAATAGCGGTTGAGAAGACACAATTGTTATTGCACTTTATTACACATAGGTCAATGCTATATTGATTGTAATTTGATTTTATTTTGTTCCCTTTTTTATTTTCACCGTATGCAACATGGAAATGATTTGTGTTTTCCGCCCAATAAACAGCAGCCTGGAATCTCCATGAAAGGATAAGTTTCAAAATACACATTTCTGAGCAACCAGGAGTTTTCATATGAACGATCTAGATCTCTGTCGTGGTCCCTTTGTGGTGTTGTGGGGTGAATATTATATTGGTCATATTTTCAGAAAATGTACAATTGGCAGCTCTACACATTTAGGAAATTCTCCTAAATTAGGCTGAAAAATGTACAAAGCCGGGTATATGTGAATATATTTGGTATAGCATTGGTTTAGAGTATCAGTTCTGTTATGTTAAACTGCATTTTGATGCCGATTTTTGTATTGAATTAAATTTATGTTATTTGAGAGGATTGGTGAAGGCAAATTATACATTTTCTGAAAATCTTACCCATATCTGACATGAAAACCTTGTCTATGAGATAATTGAATCTATTCTGCTGGAATTGAAATGTTCATCTTTCTCCTGTGATAGTCAGTTCTGTGCATACTATCCACATGTTCATATGAACAATATAGATCTCTGTAGTTGGTCCCCCAGCTGCAGGGTTGTGAGGTGAATATTGTATACAGAACATGAAAACCTTGTCTATGAAATAAGTGAAAGTATTCTGTAGGATTTGAAATATTCATCTCTCTTCTATGGAATTCAAGGTCAGGTTAGAGCATTCTCAAGGTCACCATTCTTTTCGCTGATAACACTGGAAAGAATAAAAGACAAGAGTTAGGAAGGTTGCCTTGAGCAAGCACATGTATTGGATGTGTCCCAGCATATATCAAAGTCAAGTCTAACAGCAGTCAAAAAGAAATGACTTATACTGTGAAACATATATTTGATGTGTTACAGGAAAATGAGTCACAAGTCGCAAAGAATGGATTTTGAGATATCATCATATTTGAAAAGATGAAATCAAGCCAATTCTAATGATAGTAAACAGTATCTAATAAGTATTCAATATTCAATATAGTTCAATATTTTTATTTTTGAAAATACAAATTACAATATATTTTTTTTTTTGTTCTAAAATCTTTATTCAGGAATTAATGACAATATAATGCAATTTCACCCTAGGGGTGATTTTCCGCATGCCCTGATATCTTACAATATATTATACAGTCAGGGTTACAGGGATTCTTCATAATAATTTAGCAATCACGGTCATATATGCACTTTCATTCCATTTACAATTTATCTACCTTTATAGTGCGACCTAGGCGTATTTGAGTTCATATCATAAGTCTTTATGTACATACTTTCAATAATTTTAAAAAAACATAGCATTAAAGATTTTTTACGAATAATATATGTCTCTGCTCTTTCACAAGAGTAATGTATGATAATAATGAGATGAGATGTGGGTGAATAAATGAGTTGATGAGAGAAAAATAGTGTTCCTGGCTAATTATTTACTTCTGCCTCTTACAGAGAGGTGAGATGATGGAACGTGTTAATACTAATACGAATATATATAACTGATCAATTTCCATTTTTGTATGGTGGTGTTGCAGTAATTAGTTACGTCATTATCACGCTAGTTAACACATTTTTTACAATCAGTGTGACATTATACAATATAATGATACTTCCAAACAAATTGTTATCTTTCAAGCTGTTGATGGTTTTACATTTTTCCATCCTATATACAATAACATACATCTATATATATACAAGAATAAGAATAATATATACGAGAATAAGAATAAGAATAAGAATTCTTATAAAGGATAAAGGGGTACATAATACATGTCTAGATTAATCAAGTTCTCCAGTTCACAGTTTGTGAGTGTTAGGCGAAGGGGAGGTCAAAAAGAGGGTTTTCTTGGGGGTGTGGGGTGAGGGGGGGGGGCAGGGGGGGGGGGTTATGTTTATCCATTTTCTAATTTAATTCTTTTCTTTAGGAGACTCTTGAAAAACCTTTCATCACCTATCAATCTCAAATCAGCGCTAAGTCCATTCCAATTTACATTAATACAGTTCCACAAACATCTCTCATCCTTATTTGTCTTGGGTACAAAATTGCCTAACATAGGTGCCATGGCCTGTCTTGTATTTCTAGCCGGGAACACCGCATTACCTTCTTTATAAACTTCCTTATGTCCAATGTTACATAAATTATATCTCATTCTCTGTTTAATGCTCATAACACCCGTTAATCTTAAAATTTCAATATTGCTTACTCGATAGTCACAGCTTAAAGCGATTCTAAGAATTCGGTTTTGAATTTTTTGTAATTTACCCAGATCAGTCTGGGTTAGACAACAAAGGCTAAACAAGCCATAATCAAATATAGATAACAATTTCGCTTTTGCAATTAATATAGCCGCTAATCTTGTAATATTTGGCCTTATTCTTCTAAATGCAAATATTTTGTCGTTTAATTGTTTTACCAGACTTTTATATTGTTCCTTCATTAATAATCTATCATCAATCGTAATCCCTAAGTAAGTATAACAGGTAACCCTTTCAATATTATCTTTATCAAATTTTACAGTCATGGGGTCTAAATTGTTACCTTTATTCTTATCCACACCAAAAACCATAATTTTCGTTTTTTTACTATTCACCAACAATCGGTTACCCTTGCTCCATTTGTCAAACACTACCATATCTCTATTAAGTACATTCTGACATTCATTCATATTATTACCAGAAAAGTAAAAAACGGTGTCATCCGCATATTGTAGGTACTTCGATCCTAAATTTAACTCATTAAGGACGGGATGCTGCCTCAAGGCAGCATTTTCAAAATGGCGTTGGGGACGGGATGCTGCCTGCAGGCAGCATGATGTCCTCTCCATTAAGGACGGGATGCTGCCTGCAGGCAGCATATTTTTATATAAATTGAAGGGGGCATAACTTAATAAAAAATAAACGGATTTTGATGAAATTTAAAGTATATGTATACAAACACACTAGAAATATCTTTATAGGTATGTTGTCATGGAGACAATAATGATGACGTCATAACTAACATACGTAAATGCTGGAAAGTGAATTTGGAGCAAGGTTGCCGCCATATTGCACCCAATTGTGACCCATTATTCTAATTATTGAAGACCAAATTCTAGAAATTATGAAAAAATATGATCAATAACTGTTTACACCTATTAAACGATGTACATATGACACATATTATTTGAAGAAAATATTCTTAAAGTGTTTTTATACACTAAACCTCATGTTAAACACCCGTCCTGAAGCCCAAAAAGGCAAAATATGTGTAAACTGCCCCCGTCCTCAATGAGGTAAATGTTTTAAGTCGTTGGCATATATCAAATACAAAAATGGCCCAAGGATGGAGCCTTGGGGTACACCATAGTTAATAGGGGATACATCTGACAAAATTCCATCAAGTCTTACTTTCTGAGTACGCTCAGTTAAATAGGATCTAAACCATTCTCTTAAACATGTCGTGACCCCTATATCCTCCAATTTATTCATCATTAAGGCAGGCACAACCGAATTGAAGGCCTTGCTAAAGTCAACGAAGCACGCTAACGTAACCATCTTTAAACTATTAGCCAGATTAACATCTTTAATAAATTCTGCTAGAGCATCTGTAGTCGATAATCCCTTTTGGTATCCTTTTTGTTGTTTACTAATTATCCCTTTGAAACATAAGAAGTCCATCAATTTTTCTACCACAATTTTTTCCAAAATCTTCCCAGCCACATGTGTCAACGATATAGGTCTAACATCATTCTCTGTTCTTGGGTTATTCACCTTCGGTATGGGCACAACTGTAGCACATTTCCATAAACTAGGAAAAACTCCTTGTCTGATCGACATCCTATACAGATATGTCATTTCCATTATAAGTATTCTAAAACAATCCTTATAAATTTTAGACGAAATATTGTCACACCCAGAACTCTTATTTACGTCGATATTTTCAAACAATTTCATAGTTTCAACCATATCAATTTCTATATTTTCAAGTAATTCATCTCTCTTCTCATCTTGTCTTATACAACCATGTACACCAATTTTCTCATTTATTTTTTCACCAATCTCGCAGAAGTGCTTATTTAAACTATTTGCCAATTCCTGACCATGAGTACTGATACCCTCGATTGTCAAGTTCGAAATTTTACCATCAGCCTTTTTATCTACCTCCTTAATTACCTTCCAAAATTTATTCGAATCTTTTTTATGTTTTTCTAATAAGTTCTTATAATAGTCTGATTTTGCTCGTTTAGTTCTATTATTACACAAACTACGGGCATATCTAGCTGCCTTTATATCTTCAATGTTCTTAGTTCTGTTGGCAATCTTATATAATTTCTCTCTATCCTTAGTAAGCTCAGCTATCTCAATAGTACCCAATGGACGCACATACTGCGATATGTTACACCAAAACAGCGCTTTCGCACTCTGACCGCTATATACGCTCTTCCAGCGCTGTCACACCTTGCCTTGCTACCCGCTCGGGACAGGTGGGCCGCTATATATAGCGTCACTCTGCGATATAATAAGCAAACAAGAGGGAGACAAAACGCGCACCAAAACAGCGCTATCTT
Source organism: Sthenelais limicola (assembly GCA_942159475.1). Lineage (NCBI taxonomy): Eukaryota > Metazoa > Annelida > Polychaeta > Phyllodocida > Sigalionidae > Sthenelais > Sthenelais limicola. Next base: position 17,370,910 of record OW804099.1, on the reverse strand, counting down.
ACTGCATTGAGCGCGCATCAGAACAGCATCGGTAGACTGTAGTCACATGTACATGTATATATAATAGCCTATAACATTGTTTGCAATGCCCACTGAAGTGATGGGGTTACAGGGGATTAGGCCTATCAATTATAGTTGTTTAAACAAACCAAACTCTTTCATGCCCAATAGCCTGGTCATACCACCATTCTCGTTTAAATGAACACCTACATTTATATACTAATGATTTACGTGTAGCATTAGAAAATCAAGCCAGAATGCAGTGATATTTGAAGGTAGGGCTATAGAAAAGATAATATCTTCCCAAATTCTATGATAAACGTTTGTTTAATATAAACTTTGAAAGCAAATTTCAATGAAATATAAGAGCCATTTGGCAACGACCAAATCATACCTTCAATGAAAGTTTCTAGATCAATATTAGGCCTACCATTAATATACGATTCATGAAAATACAACTAGGCTAAGTTCCAGAATCAGCACTGGGTAGACTCCCATGCACCTAGGCTATATGAATATTAAAAATGCCTAGGGATTAATGTCCCTAGAAATGCCATGTGGCTTAATACACATAAAGCTTAGCCCCTATTTTGAAATATATCTAAAGTTGCTTTAGGCCTAGGCAAGAATAGATTGTATATCGTCATATTATTTTGTGTATCGATTAATAAACGTTTCTAATAAAAAAAAATATCAAATCAGTGTAGGCCTATTTGCAAAGGGGAAAAAATGGTAGGCCTATAAAGACAATTTTGGTATCAAATGAAGTGTAATTCTATGTAGAATAACATATCAAAAATCCGCAAAAATCCGCTTTGGGGAAAATTTATTATATGCGTTTAAATGTTTTAAAGTAGTTATATCAATATTTGATATTTTTCTACGCCCCTACTCTAAAAAAAATCGGAGTATGCCGGTCTTGGTGTCAAATGAAGCGGAATGCGGAGTAGCATAGCCTACCATATCCAAAATTCGCAAAGATCTGTTATGCTGATTTCTTTTTATCTGAGTTTGAATGTTTTTTTTGTTACTTTTTTATCTCGCACTGACCATAACAAAATGGGATTAGGGCAATCATGGTGTCAAATGAAGCGTAATACTGTGTAAAATAAGATATCCAAAATCCACGAGAATTCACTGAGAGAAAATTGTTTTATGTGTGTTTGATTATGTTTTAATTTCTAAGCATTTAAGCATGTTTTTGTATTAATCTGTAGACAGATCTCATCCAAAGCATAGAAAGAGTGATTTATCTCTCAAATGAAGCTCCCCACACCACAAGAAAAAATAGGGACCTTCAATACAAAGACAAATATTAAGAGTAACACCGGTTGAACATAATTATTGCGTCGTCTAATAACGTCCTTGGAAGGCACGACCGCTTGGTGTGACCGCCGTGCTATGCCACCTTTTTATGTGAACAATAGAGGGCGTCACAGGCAGCTCTGTTTACATCCTGGTTCTGCCATTTCAAAAAGGTGAGTTTGAAACTTTCCGTTGACACAACTTTCTTTGTTTTATGCCCATCCCAGCACTTCAAAGTAAACCTTGCATAACAAATGTGCATATGAGGTATTGCGCATAAACAGACAGATTTAAAACCCACCTAGAGGCATTGTTGATGTCTTTATTTACATAAGATATACTTTAGCCTAGTTATGTGTGGCGATGCGGACATGTATGTTCATTCAACCTAGGCTAATAATATGGGTCAGGTCGCCTTGAAATGTATAATTGCTTCTGATTTCCACGAATCCCGACTTTGAGGGATTCTATACTTTGTTGTGGCATGGAAGTATCTATAGCCGCATTTCCATGCATATCATAATCTAAATCATATGAGAGCAAATTTTTCTGCGGGCCAGTGAAAGTTACCAAGTCACTAGTCCGCCAGGCGAGTAGAAAAAAGCCCCGCTAATTAATGGTGTGACGTCGACCATTGGGTGACCAGCTTCACACACTTCTACACAAGAGCTATGTATAAACATAAACATTTATACATAGCTCTGTCTACACTCAGTGTACCATGTTTATGCTATAATTAGAGGTTCACACAGACAACTACAAAGAGGGATGCAGGTTTTGTTTCGTTTGGAGTTTATAACTCCGATGGGAGTGGAGGCTATTAGTATTACATAGGCTAGTTGTTTGTGCCTGCAATGTCTGCTGACCACCTCTCCTTCTTTTATGTAATACTAGCAAAATAACTGTCCTCCGGACAGCCACCCTCTCTCCCCAAACTTCCCCCTCTCCCTCGTTTCCCTCCCCCTCTTCTCTGTCTCTCATACCTGTTTTTCTCTCTACTCCCAACCCCATCTCTGATTCCCCCACTCTCCCGGCCCCTTCCCCTACATCCTTTCCTTTTGTTTTTAAAGGGTTTTATTCAAACATACCTGCCATCTGGGCTTTTACACAGCTAAGATTCATCCTACGTTGACCCTATTTTATATTTATTTTTGGGGGGGTTCAATTTTTTCTATCACCACTTCTTTCTTTACAAAGCTATCAAATCATTTCTCAATAACATAAAAACGTTAAAAAAATTATCATACGCTATCACCTCTTTACAGTTTTTTGGTCCTACACTCTATACATTTGTTTTACATATTTATCCACTCTCTTCAACCATTTTCTGCTTCTCTGGTCAAATGCAGCATTATAATTTAATGATCGATATCTAATTTTGATTTCATTTAGAAACGCTCTGAAAACTATATCGTTCTCATAAAACAACTTCTGTCTATGTATATAATTTTTTGCCATTAGTATAATCAAATTAATAACCCAGCCATACCTCTTTTTTCCTAAAAAATCCTAACAGTATATCACATACAAACCGCCTGTTACAACAGGTCTTAAAATATCATTTCTATTAAATTCCTGATGCATTTTTGCCCACAATTCACTGGTTTGTTGGCAAGTAACAATCTTCCCCTACATCCTTGTAATAAGGTTGTGTATTAAGGTATGGTTTTAATTAGGGGAAATTATATATTAATTAAAGATGTCCTAACTGATGGTAGATGATCCCCATATTCTTTCCCTCCCCCTCGATCCCCCTCTCCTATTCCCCCACCCTCCCTTTTCTTAACTCTCCCCCTCCTACATCCTCTCCAATACCCCCACCGTCTCCCTCCCCTCTCCCACTCCTCTGCATGTAGTTAGGTCCCCCTGAAAGGTTGTGGGAAATGACGTAGTGTCTCACAGGGGCTTTCCCAGGCTATAAATAGAGTGTAGAGATCCCAATTAAAAAAAAGCCTCAAAATCACTTTTTTCACCCCAGATGCATTCACAAACCACATATAATGACTTCCAGACAGGGTCGTCGGACCTATAGAGACCAACAAATTAGATGGGGATACTCCCTTGTAAATGATAGTAGAGAGAGACCACTATAAAGATGCATGGAGTCTGTCTTGAGTTGCTAAGAGCTGTGTGGTAATATGTGGTTTAATCTTTCTGTGACAGTTGTTTCTGCTAAAGATATTAAAAAATCTTGTCCAAATATTACACCAAACTTTGGAAATCGATCTATGTATTACTTTACAATTTGGAACTCCTCCTCCCTCTTCTCCCCCCCCCCCCTCTCTCTCTCTAGAGCGTTGTTATTTATAGGATCGTATTGCTACAGAGGTAGGTACATCTTGACTAGAGGAATCTATAGGAGAGGGACATATATTAGATTTATAGTGACTCAAATCTAATAGATTTATCATAATTACCTTTATAAACAGAACAAAGATCAGAGACTTACTAAGTCTAATAGCAGCAGCATTAATATTCCATGGATTTCAAGAAATCCAAGGCCCTTTTGCTGTCCACCTTATCTTACGAGTTGAATGATTATCAAATTAATATTAAAAATATCAGTCACAAATTAGTATACCATATGTATATATACAGGTAACAATTAGTGAAGAAAATATTTAATTTGATTAAAACTTTTCCTGTTTCATTATAATTACAGAGGCAGTCAAGACCACCAGACAAAATGAAGAGAAGGACATTGATTTGGTGATATCCATTGCTATTTGCAACAACCTGCGGGCTGCTGGATCCAAGTTAAACTACTGGGCCAAGCAGGCCAGGAATGCCAGAATCGACAACAGTTAGCAGTAGACTATGATTGTGATCCTGCCCCTAGAAAGAATATTCCACTGTAATAAGGATCATTAGGGTTGTCCTTCTCAATCTAGTCTATTGATGCAAAATGCAAATGGAACTGTAAATAAAAAAGCATGATTATATAAAATTATATAGGGCAACGCAATGTGATTTCTCTCATTCTGAGAACAAAAAATAGTTTTGAAGGTATACATCTAGAAAGAATTTTGACAGAGATGTTAATTATTATACATCATAGTAGTACAAATTATTAATATTTAGTTTAAAATCAAACAGATGTCCATTTTCTTTTTGATTTGATCTGTTAGGCATAAGCTATATATGGGGTATAGGTCTGAGTGTCTCCAACCCTTTATTTCATTTGAAAATGTGAGGTTTAAATGAAATAAATATAATTTCTGCTAGCAACGAATGGAATATTTTCTATTTCATGTTATATTTCTGTTTAATATTGATATCATAGACATGGTTCAGGTATTTTTCACAAAGTTATGGTGTTTACATGACTCCAAGAGAGAAATACACTATGTGTTGCTCATTCAGTTTGGGTGATGGTCCCCTTGAACATCACCAACGCTATTTTTTAATTTCATTTCGGTAATTTACGTCATGCAAACAGTATTTTCTGACATGTATTTATCATGAAATGTAAGCCTAAGGGTTAGGGTGATCATTGTCATAGGTTAATTTTGGGGTTTTACCTCTATCACATTCTCAGTATACAATTTGAGATCCTAATAAGCAAGGTTTAACGACAGCAGAGCACATAGATGCCCACAACTTTAATGAGTCAAAAGTAATCCTTAGAGGTATTTCAGACTTAAAATGTTTTGTGTAAACTTGTATTTTTAGAATTATAAGTTATATAATAATTTTAGGTCCTTTCAGTTCTGTGTTTTTCCATAGTCTTGGGAAGCAGTAGGCACGCAGGGCCGGCCAAATTCAATAGTTCTTCAACATTGTGTAACAAAGTTTATTTGATCTATTGGACAAGTGTGTTTCGTCCTAAGCTGTTATGAAACTCAGGCAGTGTTACCCATGATATTATTGTATTTTTTTTTCTTGAGAATATAGATTTCTACTACTAACGAATGGGTTATTTTAAATACAAAGCTTGATTAATGTTTAATAAGGTTAGAGTACTTCTCAAGATTTCAGTGTTTATATCCCTCAAAGACAGAAATACATTGTGTATTGCTGTTCACTCAGGTTGGACAATGAATTTTAGCATTGAGCCCGTGAGGTTTTTTTAAAGTAGAAAATGAAAATGATTAAAATGAGCCTACCACATGGATGAGATGCTACTTTAAATGTCTTAATATTCAGTGTGACGTACAATGATGGCATGGTAGAGGTGGACAATTTGCCAGGCCAGTGAATGCTAATTATTAGATATTAAGCTGCGGAATTCAGAGAACTACAGCTGGGTATCATATCATGTATTAGAAAAATCGGCAATATATAATGAATTCTATTTTTGAGGTTTTTTCCACTGCATTTCGTGCAAATGACTACTTTTCATGAAAATCAGTCATATATTGGTTTAGATGAATTCTCTTTTATTCCAGTCAGAGCAGAGGGATTTTTACATATATGTCAAATGCAAATGAAAGTATTATATGAAATGTGACTGGAGTGTGAAATGAATAATAAAGGAGTAAAATGTGTATGATGTAACCATTGTCTTGTCTTCTCAGTTTCGCCGATAATAATGCATCTTTTTTTCATACAGCATGGTACAGTACAGTACAGTAATTGCAATATAATACCGGATATAAACAAACCATAATTAAAACAAATATTTTCCGTTTTCACCCCGCCGCCCCCCGCCATAATATGACCATCTCCGTCCCCCCCTGAGTCCTGGCCCACGACGCTACGACCGCGATATAACCTACAATATTGACCGCGCCATGCGCGCTTTAGTTCACCGCGCCATGCGCGGTACAATTTCGCGCTCCATGGAGTAACATCTGACGCTGTTCTAGTGCGCGCTAATTGCGGTCAAATTTGGCGCAATTAATTTAAGAAAAAAATGCGATAGTGTTCACTGGGTATACCAACCAGGCCTTACATCCCTTTCCTTAAATTCCTTAAAAGGGGCTAATTTATTAACAATCCTTACCAGATTTTTAAAAATGAAATTCCAGCAACCATTAGGATCTGTTAGTGTATAATACACCTTCCAGTCAACTTTATCCAATTCATGTTTTAAGGCATCATAATTATAATTCTTTAAACATCTCCCTTTTATTGTAACTTTCTTCTTAGGCTCAACAATTTTTCTCATAATAGCATAGATTGCTTGATGATCTGAAAGTGAATACCTTATAACGCCAGCCTTCACATCAATACGACTCCTAATAAGAAAATGATCAATGATCGTGTCCCTTTGTATACCATATCGAGTGATTTCCTTTATATGACTGATGAAATTCTTGCTATCAATGAATTGTTGAAAAACTCTACTCTTATTATCCTTAATTGACATATCTATGTTAATATCGCCTGTTATTATTACATTCTCATTTTCTCTTATAACACATTTTTTCATGACATTATTCAAGTCTTCAAAATACAAACTCAAATTCCCTCCAGGCGGGCGGTATGTCGCCAGTACTTTATAACTAGGATTATTAGGTCGCCAGATTTTTAATGTTATAATCTCACTATTACAATTTGATACATTCCATTCCGATAAACATTCAACGAAGTAGTCTTCCCTAATGTAGCAACAAATTCCCCCTCCTCTAATGCCAGTGGTTCGATCTAGTCTAAATATAGTATATCCTGGACTTTGAATCATTCCGTCATGTATTTCATCTTTAAGCCAACTTTCCGTCAATACAACCACATCAAATTCTTTATTCAATATTTCATTTCTAATATTGTCTATTTTTGGAAGTAACGACCTGATTTTATAATGAATAACTTTAAAACCCTTCTCTCCGGCTAGATCATTCCAGTTTGTAATTGTTCGTTGTTCAGTCATGGGTACCGACATAGTTCGTTAACAGAGATTCGCTTGAAATAGTGTAACGCTCGCACACACAGTAATATCAATACACACCGTTCATAATCTCTGACACATCGACAATCCCCCCCAGGTCGCCAAACGACTTCTGGTTTGGATGTCTGCGTGCCCTTAGAGATATAAATCCTTGTTAAATAGATATAATTAATGTCAATCCTCACCGAGTAATAATACAGGTTCAGTCCAGCAATTTTTACCGTCCGCCAAAGTTCGTTAATCCTCACTCCTAGCTGGGAATGGTGTTCCCTCTCAGGTCGCCAAACGACTTCTGAGAGGTAAGCATTTCCCCAGCTAGATGTTTGGACTTTGGTCATACCCCTGTATTTGTACAGCCCAACTCTTTCTGACAATTTCGTCGAAATGGACACCATCTATCAATCTCCTAAGAAAGTGCCTATACTTTCTCTTTGCCTTGAAGTGCACTTTATTTATGAGAGGGACGTGCTTTATGCTCCTACTTTGGTTTAGGCCTGTTATACGATGGTTAATTTCCATAATTGTGTCGTTGATTTCATGTTGCATATTGGAATACCCTTCTAGCCGATTTGCCTTGTTTAGATCAAGGCCTATTAGCCCCCCAAAGGAGACGTTACAACTTCCTAGTATGTGATCTAACTTATTTAGTGACTCCTCATACAGGTTATGCATTTTGGCAATGGCTTCTTCCTTTCTGGGATAAGTAAGGGATATCTCCTTTGTGTATCTGTTCTTCGTACTAAAATTGCAGATCCCTCCACAAATTAGTATATTATTGGGCTTGTATCTATAAAATAGATTTAACGCTTCTTGAGTCAAGTATTCAAGTTTTGCTCCTGGGTACACACAAATCTTGATCCCCCTGTCATTAATTAACTCCTCCACCCCTCTACCCCTAGAATCTGCTACCACAACTGTGCGTATCATAGTGAATGCAGAAACTCGATTCAGAACTTCTGATTGAAGAGCATAGCCGTTTGCTCCTGTTCTCTACAACTTGCAAACTGACTTGCCCCCTGATAATATTGCCTCGACATGAAATCACGCACGAATGCACGAATCTGCTGAGGATCAGGGGGGACAACATTGAGCCTCTTACTAGGACTGCTAGCATGAGTGTCCCCACTTAGAAATCTCTTCGATCTAGGGCTTGGCTGATAACCATGTTGTTCAATCTGTTGCGTACCAGACACCCACTTAGCTTTGGATTGTCCCCTTTGCCACCTGTTATGTTGAATCGGGCTGTTATTAGCTTCCTGGGGATTTCCCAGCCTGTTTGGACGAGGAGGGGCTTTCCAATTATCATTATTCATGTCGACTGGGTATCCAGTTTCATACATGTCCTGTGTATATTCAGACCCAGCGTCACTTCTCGTTGGTGTAGCATTTCCTATCAATTCAGCATATCCTCGTGGATTCCTTCTAGGCAATACTTTATTTTTCCTTTCATTCTTGGATTTGCTTTTCTGAGTTTTCCTGGGTCCTTGCTGAGCCTGATTAGCTCCTCCAACTCCTTCACCTTCCTCAGCCTCCATGACTTGTTCTTTCCTTCTAGGCGATTTACTCTTAGACGGGGGGACTTCCTGACCCTTCTCATTCTTTGCTACTATAGGACGTCTGTCCTCCCATCTTAGAGTGCCGTTAGCATAACTTCTATAATCCTCTAGAATTTTTCCCACCACGTTGCATCCTGTGTGCTCGCCTTCTGTGGTTTTCATCGATTTTATAGTGGTTCCACAGGCCCAGAACTCACATTTTGTGGCTTCAAACAGAGGCTTTGTACCAGTGGCCAGTAATTCAACACGCATCTCCGGGTTTTGATTAAATTTGCTTTCTATCAAAACACGCATAACTCGAATTTTCATACTGTCCCAGTCATCAGTACTTTTCGCAAGATAGGATAGCTTTTTGGAGGCTCTCGCATCCCTACTCAAGTAGATATCTCTAGCAACATCAGTTTTGCCCAAAGCTCGCGCCCGTGCGTACTGGTACGCTTGCTCAACCGATATAAACTCCATGTTATTAATTCTCAACCTGCACGGATGAAAGTTACTTAGGACGCTGAACTCAGAGCTGAAATACATCGACCCCTCTATTTCTTTCATTCTTGTATCCATTAGCCTATAACCCTTATCCAAGCTGTTTAACTGATCATATCTATAGTTGACTCCATCGACACAGATTCTGTCCTTATAGACTCCTTCTACTTTCTTGGTCTTTGTTTCTTCCAGATGTGTTCTGATCGACGAGAGAATCTCCTTCCTCTCCTTAATCGTTGTTGGTAAATCCGAATTGACATAAACCTTCTTAAACCATCTCGAATCTTTGAGCTGTGATCTCCTCGAGTATATCTGGTTCCTTGCCTCAACCGACACGAATTGAACCCTAACCTGCTTCCATCCGTTTTGATAGGTGTCTATCCTGTGTGCTGACATGATATCATCTTGTTCAAACCTTTGATCAATAGATTTACAGACATTAACGCACAGTACTAACAGGTTTTCGTGTCGTCTCTGTTCAAGCCCTGAGAAGATTACATTGGACCTTTGTCTGTCGATCTCAGATTCCAACATTGTGTTCTCCAAGTCTCTATATTTTCTTTTCAATTCTAGATTTTCTAATCTCACATCATTGATGATTTTACTGTTCTCATTTTCTCTTTTAATCATCTCGTCCATCTTAGATTTGATTAAATCAACATCACCTTGCGTAAATTCCAAAGATTGTTTGATGTCATCTAGGTTGAACGGGTCGTTAGTTATCGTATAATTGCCTTTACCCGCATAGTTCTCACCAATCGGTTCTGTGAAAGCACATAGCTTCGTAGCACAGGCGTCCGAGTCCCCTTCAATAGGATTAAAGTAATCCTTTTGTTGTTCCTCGGAGAGGAAACCCAACTCCACCAAATCCATGCTTCCGTTCTCAACAGATTCTCAGAAATTTGAAAGTTAAATCGTTCAAAAACGTAATAAATACTCAGTTATCACGTAATCCAACCATCCCACCCGATGGTAAACGCTGAAATCAAGGCACTTATATGAAGATGAGATGAAAAGTCCTTGTGAATGCGTTGTACTCGGTGGTTTCTCGCGGAGCGCTGATTGTGCGTCCGACCTCTCTGAATCACCGACTACTATATTTCTTGGTGGACTAGTAATCAATACTAGTAACTAATATATTTATACTCTATATGATGTACATACATATAATGGTGCAATGGTGCATGTCAATTTTTGTAGCTGCATCATCTTTGCATTGACAACTAAAATAAGATCGGCAACTAAAGAACTAAATTTCTTGTTTTTATATATATGCAATCTCATCGACTAGACTCTTCGTACAACCGCTTTTGATAGAATGATTACTCACAGAACCGTCATACCTATTATCATGGTCAAACACAAATGTAAACAGAACCAATAATTGTTGCCATGTTGTCAAGGTAACTTAACAGAAATTGTCAGTTTTGTCGATGGTAATTCCATCAAAGACATTTTCCTCACAATTTTGTGCAGAATCAATGCATCGTTACTGTACACAAACAATGCTAGAGTCAGGTTTATACATTGTTCTGTGAGGATTTGTATGCTGGGATATGGTTTCTCCCAATACCATCGCTGCACCACAGCATAATAGTGCTGTTCAGATGAGGCTGAACAGCACTGGGGGGAGCGGACTTGACACTAGGCACCACAGTGCTGGAGGTGGGGGTGGGGTGGAGAACAGGGTGGGTGGAGGGGAGTGTCATTCAAAATGAGATAATGAATCCATATTTATACAACTTAATAGCCTAAGACACCACAGTAAAATCTCACGGTTATGCTTCTAAACATGGCTAACACATAGCTATGATCATTACCTCCATTGATAATGTACTGACGGCCAATCACATCGGTACCAAATATGTAACATGTTTAATATACATCCCCAGCCTTACTGATGTAACTTTTGAAGTTCTGAAGAATTTTCCCAAAGTCTTATCGCCTACCTCATCGTTGACAGTGGCCAAACTGCTTAAAAATCACATTATATATCTGCTAAGTCCTATTTACACAAATTGTAATGATGGGAGATTGAATGGTCTTAGGGAGGACTTCAACATCATTTACCATCAAACTTTATTAGATAAACTCAAATGTTTTGTAATAAATGAGAAGGAACGTCAAGTGGAACATTCTATCACAGAAAAATTAATTATAAGTCGAACAAATTAAAAAAATTCAAATATCTTTTTCACAATAACACTTTGTAGAAAAGTTTTCACTTCTCAGGTATTTACTACTTTCAGTCTCATGAATACATGTAGCAAATTTCAGGACTGCACTGAATATAGAAGTTTGCATTTTAAGAACATCCTCGGGGATTGTTTTAAAAATCGATAACCTTACTAGTGATTTTCCACCCAGAAATATTGTTAACATTCTCTTCAAACAATAAATGAATAAATTACTTCATACCCAGTATAAAGTACTGATGAGTTTCTGAGAGGTTAATTACCATTGTTGCATGTGCTTAATCTTATCATTTTAGATATCAAAAATGACTTAATGTTGCTGTAACACATAACATATGACAAAGGAACTTAAATGGATCTTGGTGGTTTTAGATGGGTCAAGAATGACTAACTGTAACTATCTATCCCTCCTATCAGTGTTCAAGTAAATTTGTCATTTATATTTTTCAATTTTTTTTTTCACAATAACTCTTTGTAGGGATGTTCTCACTTCTGTAGCACAAAGTGCTTTCAGTCTTATAAATACATGTACTACATTTATGGACTGCACTCTTTCTTTGAATCTACTTAATCCAAAAATACTAGGATTGTTTTATGTTGTGTGTTTGTGTTAAATAAATCCACTTAATCCAAAATCCTAGGAGTCAGGATTGTTTTATAAATAATAATTCATATCATAATAGATTTATAGTTTGGTAGTTGTATTTCTATTAGTTGCACACCAATGTGTCTTACAAATAAATAAGGTTGAGTTAACAAATAACACAATAAAAGTAAGACAATAAAAGTTACAAAAAATGGTATATTTATTAATAACTATTATGCAGTGAACCCAATATACATCATGACAATTCTGACAACATCTGATTTGCATAAGTAGACGCTCGTTGTATTTGCTAACATTGTATAAATATCAACACTAAAGTACAGTACATATGTGCATAGATCATACTATAGTACAGTACACATGTGCATAGATCATACTATAGTATAGTACACATGTGCATAGATCATACTATAGTACAGTACACATGTGCATAGATCATACTATAGTATAGTACATTATGTGCATAGATCATACTATAGTACAGTACACATGTGCATAGATCATACTATAGTACAGTACACATGTGCATAGATCATACTATAGTACAGTACACATGTGCATAGATCATACTATAGTACAGTACACATGTGCATAGATCATACTATAGTACAGTACATATGTGCATAGATCATACTATAGTACAGTACATATGTGCATAGATCATACTATAGTACAGTACACATGTGCATAGATCATACTATAGTACAGTACACATGTGCATAGATCATACTATAGTACAGTACACATGTGCATAGATCATACTATAGTACAGTACACATGTGCATAGATCATACTATAGTACAGTACACATGTGCATAGATCATACTATAGTACAGTACACATGTGCATAGATCATACTATAGTACAGTACACATGTGCATAGATCATACTATAGTACAGTACACATGTGCATAGATCATACTATAGTACAGTACACATGTGCATAGATCATACTATAGTACAGTACACATGTGCATAGATCATACTATAGTACAGTACACATGTGCATAGATCATACTATAGTACAGTACATATGTGCATAGATCATACTATAGTACAGTACATATGTGCATAGATCATACTATAGTACAGTACATATGTGCATAGATCATGGTATCTGTATTGTATAGGTTCTTATTTCCAGAAGCGTATACTTTCAATAACATATCAAATTTTGACACCGAAAAAGGGAGTAGGTCTCCTCCATGAAACCCTAGATCTTCCTGTTATGCAGTCAGTTTGTATCAGTCACAGTACAGCTGCAGCTCAACAATATATCTGGCTATATTTACTCACATCATGACAAATAGGACTGAATTCTTCAATATTCTGCTGCTGTTATATAATGTTTAAATACAAACATTTGAGACAAAATCATCCAAAATGTTTGTCAAATGAATTTTAGAACGGTTGGATGGAAACAAAAGTAGAAAATATTTACTTATTGACAGATGTTAGCTGAGAATGCAACTGTAAATATGAAATACACACATGTAGGCAAATAACATCAGTAAAGATGTGATTCCACTGCACCACTTTATGTTTGCTCTATTGTATTACAAGAGCACTTAAAAAGCCAACTAACAGTGATTCCACAGTGGTCTGATGGAAATAATTAAAGCACTTTGTATTTGCTATTACAATTCAACACTTCTGCTGCTTTGGGAGGCCTCAGAACTCTACAATTGAACATGTTTGATTTGAGCACAACTACAGACGTACATCCCACCTCTTTTAGTAGCGCATCAATAGCACGGAGAGCCAAATAATGGAATTAATATTGGTTTTGTAATTAAAACTGCTAAATTTAAAAGTGGAAGAAGAGCAAATGTAAAGCACACCATGAAGAGGCAAACCAATAGTGAACCTGTATATACAAGCAGTGTAGTGGAACTGGAGCTTAAGTTTATGTCTCAAGCCTAGATATATATAAATGCAACCAGTAAGTATCTGTATATCATACACTGTATCAACACTAGAGTGTATCTTGTATCATTGGCAGAAATTCAACATCATCAAAGCTACATGTACATATATGTACGTACATCTCAAATAACACAAATTTAATATAGAAATGAGGTTCAAAATACAGTTAAGATAAACTTATACAAACAGATAGTTTTTAATCAACACAATACAAAAGAACAAATCATACTCAGATATACATTGTATTTATCATTATTTAGCCTATTTTAGCAGAATTGACTAAATGTGTTGAGCTGCCAATTGTACATTTTCTGGCAACCCAACTCTTATAATGTAATTAGTAAGTATCAGCAGAGCATGGTATCAGTAAGTATCAGCAGAGCATGGTATCAGTAAGTATCAGCAGAGCATGGTATCAGTAAGTATCAGTAGGATCACATTGATAGAATACAGAGCATGGAATGTGTAAAGAAGCAAACAAATTTTAGGGTGAATTACCTGAAAATGTACAATTTACCTTCACCAATCCTCTCAAATATCCCAAATCTAAGACCAAAAGAAATTGGGTTCAAAATAAGAGTTTAGCATAACTGAATAAATTATACTGAATAAAACGCTACACCAAATATACTCACATATATCTGGTATATTCTTTTTAGCTTGAATTAGAACAATTGACTAAATGTATAGAGCTGCCAAGTATACATTCTCTGATGCCATGACACCCAAAAGTAGCACTATGGCGAAGGCAGACAAAATAAACCAAGAATAAAAAACAATCACATGTTTCACTGAAAAACATCAATTACATCAGAAAATAAAGTTATGTAAGAATTTGTCCATGTCCATGGACTAAATAATTGTACAATAGGTACAATTTCTACCATGATAGACCTTTAGTTGTGTCCTACATCACCCAAGATACATGATGGGATCCGATCAGCTCACATCTGATACATATTTATTATATCGTTTTATATATTAATTCTTTCCTTTTTAGAAAATTTTAACCACTATCATACCTGATCACTATACTGCAATGGCTATTTGAGCCTGGGAAGGAATTTATATTTTTGTGCAGCTTTTTCATTTAAAGCTACATTTTTAGTTATTATGACAAAAGAATCTTACCAATTTTACTCGTTGATTAACCTATAGGAACAAAGTTATAACTACTGTTATATATTTAGACAACAAGTTGAAGTCAAAGTGATGAAGGGACACATGAGCACCAGTGAGCGATAATATGTGAAACCATTGCAGTAAAGGATTCTGGTGATCACCAAAATATAAGTGAGAACTTATGAACTGCAACAGCTAAAACAAGCCGCGGGTGAAATCCTCCAAAGGTTTGGTGAAATGACCTGCAGATTGATATAGGTAATGAAGAGATCAAACAGACGAACAAACAGTATAAAAACTAGCTTTTGATTGGTTGATATCAACTGCAACTTTACAGCAACACAATAAAAGAAACTAATAAAAAAAGTGAGAGCATGTACAAGAGCTGATAGGCAAGTGTGAATTATTCAACAGTATATTGGGTAAAGATATATCGGTGATATCAACTGTAGATTTTACAACAGTCTATTGGGTAAAGATATATCGGTGATATCAACTGTAGATTTTACAACAGTCTATTGGGGAACGATATATCGGTGATATCAACTGTAGATTTTACAACAGTCTATTGGGGAAAGATGTATCAGTGATATCAACTGTAGATTATACAACAGTATATTGGATAAAGATGTATCAGTGATATCAACTGTAGATTATACAACAGTATATTGGATAAAGATGTATCAGTGATATCAACTGTAGATTATACAACAGTATATTGGATAAAGATGTATCAGTGATATCAACTGTAGATTATACAACAGTATATTGTATAAAGATGTATCAGTGATATCAACTGTAGATTATACAACAGTATATTGGATAAAGATGTATCAGTGATATCAACTGTAGATTATACAACAGTATATTGGATAAAGATGTATCAGTGATATCAACTGTAGATTATACAACAGTATATTGGATAAAGATGTATCACTTATATCAACTGTAGATTATACTACAGTCTATTGTGTAAAGATGTACCAGTGATATCAACTGTAGATTATTCAACAGTATATTGGGTAAAGATGTACCAGTGATATCAACTGTAGATTATACAACAGTTGATGGGTTAAAGAGATATTAACAATTGTGTGGTTAATTTAGCATGCAATGCACCTTTAATATGGAGGATCCTCATAATTGTGTGCTTGAAATAGCAAGTATTACCGGTTTAATATGGGGTATCCTTACAGTTTTCTGTTCAATTGACTTGGTAATGTAGCTTTAATATTTGTGTGGTTAATTCAGCAGTTGGTGCAGCTTTAATATGGAGGACCTCTAGCATTGACAGGATGCCATTATCGCTAAACTGATAACCTTATTTTCCCTATGCACTGCCACAGTGAGTGACATGTATACACAATGTACATGTGTGTTTACGCTGGGCAGGGAGGTCGGGGTTGGGGGATGCATGGGCCCCTTCGTCCCTATATTTTACAGTTATCATGAGTTGGTTCAATGTCTCAATAATTGGCATATCTCTTAAATTGTGTCATGTATTTGTATATGTTCACATTTGTAATGCTGTATTTTACTGTGTCTTACTTACTTAATTTAAAGTGTGTAGTGAAGGTTCCCCCTCCCGGACACACACAACAAAATCCATGGATTTACAGCTCATGGTTAATCTATAGATCCATCTCCTATAGTCCAAAACTTCATTAGTAGCCATACAAATGAAGAATTATATAATTATTTTGTCCTTCATTTCATAGAAATCCTGATGCAATAATTAATAATGTTAGATTTCCACATTAGATTTCCATATAATAATGTAGGCACCAGATCTCAGCTCTCTTTATTAGAATGAAGTAGGACTTGTTGTTATCAGTGAATTGACAGACTTTACTGTACCCAGCTATAGTTACACCATTGTTGGCATATTGCCAGTGTTTGATCAAAGTCTAGTAGTATTCAGTTAAACCACTAGATGTCCTCTCTGTTCTACCTATACTCATTGGAGATCCGTATAATTCAATTTCCGGTTTGTTCATCGTCGAGTAGTACTCCAAGGTCACCACAAGGTGTCCTCTGTGTATGAGAAGGCCATCCCATACTAAAGGCAAGCAGTGTTCAGTAGAACCACTAGATGGCCTCTTAGTTCTACCATTACTCATTTGAGAATTCCATTTATGATTTGTTGATCATTGTATAGTACCCCATGGTCACCGCAAGGTGTCCTCTGTGTATGACAAGGTTTTCCCAACATCCTCAACCTGTAGTGTCTCGTTTGTGACATGGAATTCTATATTATGGAATAATGTGCTTGTAGCACAAAACACAAAGTTCCCTTAATTGTATATTATGTGCCCAAGAATTATAGAAAAATAAACCTGATTCATTATGAATTCCCCAAGTTAAGAAGAGCAACTGTAGGAGAAAGGTAGTTTTATTGCTCATTATTGCACTTATACAGCCTTGGCGTACAATAAATAAAGTGAGTTTCATAAGTTGTGAAATAAGATTTTGCAGGAATTGATTTCCATGAGGGCCCTATTCCTACACCAACTAGAATTCTATCTAGATATGATGGCCTCATTGATCAATATTAAAGACATCAGAAAATTCATTTGTGATATATTCTCTGATTAAATTTGCAATTGAGTAATTAGATGTGTAGTGAACCGCAGATTCGTGGGCGCGAGGTTACGAAATTCCGTAAAGAATCACGAATACGAGGAGATTCGTTTGAACCTGGTTTATTTCCCAAAGGTATACAGTTACAAAGGTATTGTCACTGAAGCAAGGGTGCTTAATTTGAACAACAGAAGTATCTCGGTCCGCGGCGCGGCTCGAGTCCGTAGTGTTAAGCGAAGCCTGGATCCCCTTGCGGAGGTAGTAGTATCCTCCGCCTACCGTCCGTCGGAGGGTGTCTGCAGTGTCGTCTGCACGGTGGTCGTATGTCGCCCCCTGACGGAACTGGCCGGAACTGGTGGTAGTCGTCTCCGGCGCTGGTAGAAGTGCCCCCGCTGTCGTAGCCTGGATGGTGATTGGCGATAGTCGACAGCCTCGCTGTATTCCGGGTGGCGGACCCACTACACTGCCCCCTCACTAGTTGGAGTTGAAGGGGTCCACGATAACTAGTTATGTAGGGTCCGCCGTGGCACTAAGGAGATCCTCGTGGCTCCAGATCCTCGTGTGCAGCGGGGCAAATGTTATGCCACTCCGCCGCACGGATCCTAGAGCCAGGCTTGCACTCGCCCCCAAGGTTCATAGCCTTCATAGGCCTAAAGAGGCCACCGGACATGCCTGTCCGTCCCAGTCTCGCAGCGCGGTACAACTGGAAGCGTACATTCGAAGCAATACAAAAATTTCGTGCACGAGCTTTATTAATAAAAGCGAGGCTAGTGAGCCATACTAGCCTTGCGGATAAAAACCACCACCTGCGAGGAGGAGAGCCCCCCCCCCTCGCTGTGAGGGGGGGGGGCTGCGCGATCAGCCACCACCTTTCGGGTACGGGCGATGCCCGCCCGATCGACTTCGGGTGGGGGTGCCCTTGCGGCAGCCGTAGGTCGTGACGGACCCGGCTGAGGGTCCGGCACGGTGGCACTAGGTGCTCTACCTTCCGCGGCTGCGGGTGCGGGGCGACGCGACTTCTGTAGGACCGTAAGTCCTGTAGGCGCGGGCAAGTTGGGGAATTCCTTCTCCTTTGTGGACGGAATTTTATATCCGTCCAGCCAAGCGTTCCTGTCGGGAATCGGCGCGTCCACGAGTTTCGGACGTTTCTCAGGCCGCTTTTCCGTGTCGGAACGGTCCGATTTGTCCGACTTATTGGAACCCTTCTTCTTCCTCTTCGTCTTCCCCGTTCGTTTAGGCTTGGTAATGTCCTTTTCCAACGGGTACTTGGAGGTGAAGTTTTGTTCCTTTGCGTTCCTCAGAATGGCTTCCGAGGTTGCAGAGGCAAGGTGGAGCATGCTTTTGTATCCCCACTGTGGGAGATACGAAACGCCCACGCGCTCAAGAACCGGCATAATTTTATCGACAGCCTTTTTACGGGCCATCTTATGCGGCTCCTTTGACCCGTGGGCCACGATGTAGGAGCGACGGTCCCCGGTTATGGGACAATACCCAATCGGACACCGCCAAACCGGTGTCACGAGGGTATGCACTTCACACAGGTGTCTGGTGAAGAGAAGCCGCGACTTAAATATCTGCGGCTTACCGACAAGCGCCTCCGTTCTGCAGAGCAGGAACGGGCACCGCGAACCCTCTTCGTAGAGGAGCATAGCCATTTGAAGCTTACGGTCGGCTTCAAACGAGTACGCTAGGTCTGCCGTTCGCAAGACCTTACGGGGGTTAGTACAGGTTTCAAAGAACCGTTTGTACTCCTCCACGGAGACCGCTTTGTGGTACTCCGGGTAGTCGGGGAAACAATCGACCTCCGATGGGTCACGGACCGCCTCCTTACGCTCTCGCTCGTTCGCGGGGAGTAGAGAAAGAACCGGCTTCTTTCCATCCCCCCACTTGAGCTTCTTCGCCGCGGCGTTGAGAGCTTTGTGCCGGCGGTACTTGCCGGCAGCCGCATCGGGGTCTTTTAGGCCATCCGACGGGCTCGCGTCTGAGTCATCCGAGTGACTTGCCGGACCTTCCACCTCACGTTTGAGGCGGCGGTCGCGCTCACGACGAACACGCCGTTTGCGATTGGCTGCAGTCTCCTCGAAGGATTCTGCGGCCGAGTGTCCGCTGTCATCGCTCATGATGAGCGTGACTGCGGAATGCTACCCTACGGTAGAAGGGGGCTCGTCTCAGAGACAGTCCCCACTCGTTTCTTTTCCGTCCGCCTCGTCTCGTCCCCGAACACGAAGTCCGTACCCTGTAATACAAAGTGGAACACTCAATTCACGGGTCACAATGAAATCTCGCACACGAACGGCCTAACCAGTAGTCCGCCGAGATAGAGGAGTACGGCAAACCATGAGTGTTTGCCGAGACTCGGGGCTCTTATATAGGGGGTCATCCGAATGAAACAACTCAATCGCACCCGAGGTGTTGACATCGCTCGCGAACTCCCAGGAGCCGTGTCCAACCGTTCCGGTTGCGTAGTTGACACCACTCGCGAAAGTTCGCGCGCTAGGGCGGCCCTACGAGCCGCCTGCGCGATAGGGACTGACACTACTCGCGAAAAGCGTTATCCGGCAGCATTCGTGTATTCATCCGTGCCCGGCATTTTATTAACAATGTAGCCGGTACCCGTACGAAAACACGAAACTGAACCAGATACGCCCCACCTGGCGACAGAAAAGTCAGCAACCGAAACCACCGGCAGTGCAGAAAGGTCACCTTCACGCACATGGCAGCCTTCGAGTTGACAATCGAAACCCTCAGATTTAAACAACGAAACAGCTTTCCCCCGGGAATCAAAAGTTCCCATCTACTATTTCATCGCTTTACCACGGCAACATTTAGCGAACATCAAGGATAGTTCTCAACGATCCAATTCCATATCGGAAAGAGTTTCATTGAGATGGTCGGCATTGGCACCAGCCTCCTCTTGTTCTCTTGATGCACATGGCGTAATGTCTTAGCACGCTATATGGAAGCGGCCAGAACTCAACAATCGTAATTCATCAATGGTAACATAATGACATGTTTTCATTTTCAATATCACAATGATCCAACAATGAAAGTTAACGTTTGCTGCTACTTACAGTGAACTGGATTTCTCCTTGCTCTGTGTAAAAAGCCAAAAATGCGGTTGATGTGAGCCACTTACGTGTGGCCACCAACTCGCTTCTCGCTTGACTGACTGTCTTGGAGGCAGATGCTCTAAGATCAGTCATGTGATCAACAGATCGCCTGAAGGTGGCGCCCTGGTCGGGTCCAGCCTCCACGAACATTGCTACCTGTAAACCGGATAACTTCCGTATAGTTGATCTATACGAATGTTGTACGTATGTAAATACGTGGTCTTTAACCACGGTTAGTAACACCTTCGTGTTAAATATGTTAATCTGTAGCCCTAGACGGGCCGCTCCAAGGTACTATGGCAGTTTTTCAATGATCAGGGAAACATACTTGGCTTCAGGTTTCTTACTGTTAGCGAACATGGTTGATTTCAGCCCGATATCGGTACTGTCCACATCATGGATCCATACTAGCAGTTTCCACCTATCCGCCTCGTACAGCTATTGCCGTATAGGGTTGATCGTTACAGAGGCGTCCACTCTCCTAGCGTATTGACCAAAATGACTTCTTGTTGTGTACTTTTTTTCTTAACCCATGTCTTCGACAGACACGACCGGGTTAACAGACCTTTTGTGTTCGTCATTTGAAATAGAGGCTCTAACGGCCGCTCCGAGCTATCCGATCCCAAGCCTGACCGGACGCTTGGAGACTCGTTTGCCAATGCCTCGCGTCGCGACATCGGGCGGCCTCGTGGGATTCGGCACCTCCGAACCCCGTTGTACAAGCTTATCGGGCTTGTCTGCCTTAGGTACCAAGGGTTTCCTACCCTTGTTCTGCTGGTTCGGTAGAGGAGTTGGTCGCTTTGGAGGGGACACGGTCTCCTTCGTACACCCCTTTTTGTGTTTTGGTGGGCGGCCACGCCTGTTCGCGAGACTAACTTTCCGGAGAAGTGTTTTCTCTAACGACTTAGCGAGCTCTTGGCCGGCCACGGCCTTGCCCTTCTCCAGCGACACCACATCTCTACCAGCAGCCACAAGCCTCCTATACTCAGGAGCTTGTTCCAACCCGGTCGTTTTGCGGAGCTCTCCCCTCTTATCAGGGTCAAGAACGGATTTCATCAGATCTCCACTCCACTTGACACCACCGGCCGCGGTATCTACGACATAGGAGTTGCCTCCTAATGCACGGGTTATTTTAAACGGACCATCCCACTTCGCACCATATTTGTTCGCCGCCTTTGGTGGGTAATATCTATATATCCAGTCCCCCACTTCAAATGACCGGTTTGTTGCGGACAAATCAAAATGGCGTTTCTGAGCGATGGCCGTTTTCTTCAACGTACAACGCACATATTCGTGCGACTTCCGTAAATTTTTACGAAGATCCTCGATGAAACCTGAGCCGGAGGGGAAGTCCAAGCCATTTCGAGGTACACCATGAATTAGATCCGCAGGTGTATATGCCTCTGTTCCGAAAACCACGGAATGAGGAGTGCAGCCCGTACTCGCGTTAATCGTATTATTATATGCCGCCGCGATGCATGGGATATAAGTGTCCCAATCATCCGCGCCATAATCCGCATAACACGAGAGCTGTTCCACGAGAACACGATTAAACCTCTCTGCCTGCCCGTTTGCCTGTGGCCTATACGGGAGAGTTGTCTGTTTCTTCGTGTCGTAGAGATTGCAGAGTTCCCGGAATAATTCTCCATCAAACTCTGGGCCCCCATCAGTTTGTATCGCTCGGGGCGCGCCAAACCGCAGGATCCAATTGCGAAATACTGTCCAGGCGACTGTCGCCGCCTTATGGTTCGGTAAGCAGTATGCTTCCGACCACTTTGAAAAGTAATCCACGATGACCAGTACACAAGCATTTCCTCTCGTGCTAGTCTTAAAGCCACTAAGGATATCCATCGAGATTCTACTGAACCTCTCTCCCGTGAGCTCTTTTTGCAATGGCGATTTATTGACACCTTTTCGTGTTTTTCGCACATTACACTCGGGGCATAACTGAATCCATCTTTTTATGTCCCCGGACTGAGCCGGCCAGAAGAACCTTCTTCGTAAAGCGTCTTTTGTTCTGGCGTGCCCAAAGTGTCCCGCTGAGGCCGGGCCGTGATATCGCCTGAACATAGATAGGCGTTGGTCAAACGGCAACACGATCCTTGGGAAAACATGTCCAGTCGACGGTTTTCTCCACTTGAAAGTGAGTACCCCTTCTTCTAAACACAAATCCGTCTTGTGACTCCAGATTGTTCTGAATTCATCACTTTTACTAGTCAGATTTGCGGGTTCCCGGTTCTTTTCCAGGAAACCCATGATACGATTGATAGTATCGTCCGTGCGCTGTTGCTCACGGATAGTCTGGTTTACAGATACGAGATTGTCGTCCGTGCCTTTCCCCTCCCCCACGAGACCAGCTATAGCGGCTTCGTGTGCCCCACAATCATCGCAATCTGTACGTTTACAACGACTGTAGGGTCTACGAGAGAGGCCGTCCGCATTTTCATGCTTCTTGCCCGGGCGGTGTTGAATAACACCTTTGTTAGTAACCCCGTACTGCTGTAAGTCCAGCAACCAACGAGCCAGCATATTTTCTGGTTCCTTGAAGGTCATAAGCCACGTAAGAGACGAGTGGTCCGTACGGACTATGAAGTCTGCGCCGTATAAATAATGTTTGAATTTCCGCACATAATATACGACCGCCAGCAGCTCCCTGTACGTAGTACAGTAGTTTTTCTGCGATTTCGAGAGCGAATTACTGCCGTATGCGATCTCCCGCTCTTGCTCGTCCTGAACCTGCGATAGGACCGCCCCCATGGCCGTACCACTCGCATCCGTATCCAGAATAAACTGGCCAGACGCTCGTGGATACGCCAAGACGGACGTGGACAGCAAGGCTTTCTTTGTAGCCTCGAATGCATCATCGAGCTCACTATTCCAAGTAAGCTTATACCGTAGTACCTTTTGCCCGGCTGTTGCAGTTTCCTGCAATGGCCGCACGAGATCATTAAAACTCGGAATGAACTGACGGTAATATGAAGCGAAGCCCAGAAATGATCTGATGTCCTTCACTGTCAACGGAATAGGCCAAGTTACAACCGCTCGCGTCTTCTCCGGATCCGCCCGTATCCCCTCCTTAGATACAATGCGACCCAAGTACTGTACCTCTTTACGAAAGAGGCGACACTTTTTCGGTTTCAACTTAAGGCCGTACGCCATCAACCTATCAAACACTAACCCCGTGTTCGTAATCGCATCATGGATAGTTGCACCATAAATGATCACATCGTCTAGATAGACGACGCAGATCTTGCCATTAAGCCCCCGGAGAACCTCCGTCATCATTTTCTGAAACGTGGCCGGGGCGTTGCAAAGACCAAACGGCATCACCTTAAACTGGTATAACCCCGTGGAAGTAGTGAAAGCCGTTTTCTCTTTACTGTCCGGATCCATGGCTATTTGCCAATAGCCACTCTCCAGATCTAGGGTACAAAACCACGCATTGCCACCAAGCGCTTCTAGACAGTCGTCTATCCGCGGTAGTGGGTACGAGTCTTTTCGTGTCACATTGTTCAGTCTCCTGAAATCAACGCAAACCCTAGTTGAACCATCCGGTTTCGGAACAAGAACCGTGGGGAAGGCCCACGGGCCGTTTCCCTCCTCGATCTTATCCTCCGCTAGCATTTTACTGACCTGGGAGTCCAGAGCCTCCTGTTTTGCCAAGGGAACTCGACGAAAAGGTAACTTTATAGGCTTAGTGTCACCCGTGTCGATGGAGTGTAGAACCCTGTTCGTAAACCCCAATTGTTCACCTTGCAATCTGAACACCCGCTTTTTCGCGTATACCAACTCCCGCACCTCTTTCAAGGTTTCAGTATCCGCTACTTCAGCGCCCTCTATGATAGATTCCAGTTCAGGGATGCTAGTAATTGAACAGCTATCGGAGGTCAGCTTTCGCTTACCCCCCGTGCTGGACCCGTTCACGGATTCTGCTCTTGCATCCGCCAGATGCGAATAGTCACCCGTGAAGTTTGCCGCTACCTCATAAGCGGATGCCACGGGCGTCCCGCGTGGCATGACTATTGCAAGTCCCGTTGGATTCATAATAGGAAGCTCGTGGCAGTGAGCAGACGATACATATGTATCGCAACCCTCCACGAGACCGTCTACTTGTAACCCTACATCTGACTCCATGATATAGCCCACGTCGTTCTCGGGTAGGGACACGTCCACAGACGCGACCTTTACCTCGAACGCGGCCAACCGCACATCCTCCCGTAGGAATGCAGTCGATATCGCTCCTTTCCGTCGACAGAATACGTGATTCTTGCCTCCTTCCAAGAGCATCTTCCCAGGCCCCGTCATGCTAGTATCATAGCGCCACATGAAGTCTTGGCCCAGCACGGCCTCCTCCCCGCCGCCTAGACCATCGACTACGAGACAGGCATTCGGATACGAACGCCCTGCGATCTCAAAGTCAAAGACCGCATACCCCATCGTCACTGGAGTACCACCCGCAAGTGGTTTTACCCGGACCCGCGAAGCGAGCAGGTCGGGCTTGCGAGCTAGCGATTCATAGAATTGTTTAGACACTAGTGAGGTAGTTGCACCTGTGTCGTATAAAAATTCTCCTCGCCTAGTACCCACTGTGACGGGTACGTACCATCTATCCACTATCGCTACCACGTCGATAGGAATAGAGAGATCCCGGCTGGCCGCAGAACTAGTCAAATTCTTAACACAGCGTTCCCCACCCACGGTAGAGCTAACCGCGAGCAGCGCCGTGCCAGCGTCAGTATAGCGGCCGTCCAAACACATTCCATGATCGCGTGGAATGGCTCGAACGCTACTAACCGACTCCTTAGACCAAGGTTTCGTGTCTGCGGGCCTTGTCGGGTCCTCACCCTCCATCACCCCAGTTTCCTCCTTGTTTCGTTCTGCCTGCCTACCTGACCTCCCCAGATTGTATGACCCTTCTGGAGGTCTTTTGCCCGAGTGGGCTACGGAAGGGTTCCCCCTCCCGTCACGAGTTCCGTCGAACTTGCGGGTCTCGTCACCGCTTCCTTGCGAGACCCACGTCAATTTCCCTTAGTTGATTTATCTTCCAGGGAATTTGAGTCGTCACCATTTTCTTTCGCGACGAAAGCGCGAAACTTTTTCAGGTATTGACAACTGGCTTGCAGGTGGGTAGTTTTCCCACAAAGCCAACAAGCTGGCTCTGGACGAGTCGCTTTCGTGTCCTTCTTCCTGTAGTCAGTTTTCGTGACTATCTTCTTGGAAGATTTGGACAAAGTCTTGGTTTTATCCCAAGCCTTTTTGGTGCTACGGTCTGACTTTTTACTGTCATCCTTTCGCACGTCCTTCCGCATAGCCTGGAAGGCCGCGAAATCGGCTATTAACTCCGATTCCGAATCAGAATCCGGGACTTTGGTCGCTGTAGACGCCCCCGAAGTCTCGTCCGCTGACGAGTCAGAGTCGGACTGCGCTTCTGCTTCCGCAGCCGCGTAAGAAGCCTTCCGCTCCTTGTCCTTTCTCTGTCCGTAGAACTTATATCCCCTAGCTTTAAATTTAGAGGACTGTCCCGGCGTGGAACCCAAGACGCGCTGATATGCTTCCGGGCCACCTGCTCGCACGAAATCTGTTGCGAGATCTACGCAATCTTGCATAGACTTTGGGCGATTAGTTTGCACCCACATGCCCAGAAATTTGTCTTCTAAGCCCGTGCAGAAGATTCGGATAGACTCCTTCTTCATATGTTCAAGGTATTGTCCCTCGTACGCACGTTTGCACAAGGTCAGTAGAGCCTCACCATAGTGTTGAAGTGATTCGCCAGGTTGTTGAACACGCTTGCGGTATTCCTCCTGGCGTTGTTCTTCGGTCTTTGTGTCCAATATGACACGAAGCCTCGTCACAACGTCACTTAACGTTAGGGACCTAGAATTTCCCCAAGTAGACTGGTTCACATGTCGTGAAGTCGCCATAATGAGTTTGCGCATCAGCGTTTCCTCCTGCCAACCGCAAAGTTCGGCATAGTTTATCGCAGATGCGAGATACTCTTCCCAATCCTCCCCATTGCGAAAAGGTTTGAGATTTTTAGGTTTAGGATTTTCTCCCTTGCCCGTTGATCCGTATAAACGAACTTCCGCAGGGCGGTCTTCGTTATACACAACACTAGCTTCCATTTCGGGCATCATCGAACGCCTACACTTAGTAGTGCTCGTTGGTCCCGTCGAACGGTAGTCTGGTTCGTGACCAGTTGACAAACCCTGTTTGGCCTGTAAATCGTTGTCCAACAATGGAATCGAAACATTAGTCAACGAGTAGTTGAGGCCATTGTCCGAAGGAGACGACTCTACGAAGTCGACTCTTCTTCCTGCAGTCTTAAAACCTGCCGGAGTGCTAGGCAAGCCCTGGGCTCGCATTTCCGTGCTGTCCGTATTCTGCGAAGGCTGTTGCACTCGCGGATCCGGGCTACCTTGAGGCAGAATCGCAGGATATCTCCGATCCAACATATCGATCAGATATTGAGGGCAAACCGCATGTTCGTGTAGACCACGATACAGCCGCTGCACACGCTTCAACGGAAGTTGTTCGTGCATTACCCACAGTAAGTCGAGTGTTCCTCGAATTTCACCTTCAGCGATTTCGCCTGGTGGTTCTCCCGTCTTGTCGTAAGAACAAAGAACGGTAGTCAACTGGTCCATCATGACCTTCTCGTCATCGCTCTGTCCCAGCGGGACTGCTGTTTTGACGGTTTCCGGCGGCTTAACATCGGAAAGCTCCGACCCATCCGCCTCGCCTGTTTCGACGCTGAAACCCGCACGCTCTACGAGCTTGCGAAGATTGTCCTCATTGTAACACGAGCGCAACCCTAAAACAATAGCTATTAGTTTCTCAACCAAGCTTTGTGTGTCCGGATTGACGATCAATCCGTCGGCACGCATATTGTCTATGTGTGCAACTACTTGCTCTAGTTGAGCAAATGAGTCGTTCGCAAAATTTTGCGCATCGCCCTGACGTCTCGTTAACATCTGAGCGAGAGCCTCGCATGCTCGCTGCTCGGCTTCAGCCTTGGCCGCGGCCTTGGCTGCTTCCTCGTCGCCAAGAGTCATCGTCTGACTCTCAGCATCGGGGATCCTTTCGGGAACTTCCCTACTCGGCCCTAGGCTCACGGCACCAATGTAGTGAACCGCAGATTCGTGGGCGCGAGGTTACGAAATTCCGTAAAGAATCACGAATACGAGGAGATTCGTTTGAACCTGGTTTATTTCCCAAAGGTATACAGTTACAAAGGTATTGTCACTGAAGCAAGGGTGCTTAATTTGAACAACAGAAGTATCTCGGTCCGCGGCGCGGCTCGAGTCCGTAGTGTTAAGCGAAGCCTGGATCCCCTTGCGGAGGTAGTAGTATCCTCCGCCTACCGTCCGTCGGAGGGTGTCTGCAGTGTCGTCTGCACGGTGGTCGTATGTCGCCCCCTGACGGAACTGGCCGGAACTGGTGGTAGTCGTCTCCGGCGCTGGTAGAAGTGCCTCCGCTGTCGTAGCCTGGATGGTGATTGGCGATAGTCGACAGCCTCGCTGTATTCCGGGTGGCGGACCCACTACAGATGTATTAAACGTACAAGTACTGATAATAAACATCTTGACTCCCACCTAATGTTATACCTGAAGTATACCAATAAATACAGATTTAAATTTCATTAATCCCTTCATACTATAAAGCTGAAGCTGAACTGTCAAATGAATAAAATATGCAAATAAATACTGATTTAAGCTCTGATGTAAAATGTATTGAATAAACGTTTAATGATTAATTTATCAATTGATATTCAATCATTGGACATCATGATTCAGGACATAAAGGGTTAAATCAAGATTACAGCAGCACTTCATGGTGGTCACTCAGAAATATAATTAGCATTTCATTAAGTTATTGTATGAATCATTTTAGTTTTATATTCCAATAATCCCTTCATAGCTAATGTTATATGGCCTAGATGATATAAGTAGCGGGCTCCGTGTGCAGCACATAATATTATTACACATAGGCACAATGTGTGGCAGGAAATGTCAACATACAGATAACTGCCCATCCTTCCCCACCTCTTCCTTCTCCCCCTCCTCCTCCTTCTCCTCCTCCTCCTCCTCCCCATCCTTCCCCACCTCTTCCTTCCTCCCTCCTTCCTCCCCCTTCCTCCCCCTCCTCCTCTCCCTCCTCCTCTCCCCCTCCTCCTCCCTCTTCCTTCCTCCCTCCTCCCTCCTCCCCCTCCTCCTCCTCCTCCTCCCTCCTCCTCCCCATCCTTCCCCACCTCTTCCTTCCTCCCCTCCTCCTCCCCCTCCCCCTCCTCCTCCTCCTCCCCCTCCTTCCCCACCTCTTCCTTCCTCCCCCTCCTCCTCCCCCTCCTCCTCCCCCTCCTCCTCCCCCTCCTCCTCCCCCTCCTCCTCCCCCTCCTCCTCCCCCTCCCCTCCTCCTCCTCCTATAGTCAGTAAACATGTAACTTGGACTGCCAGGGGGAGTGCTAACAATATTCACTACAATAGAGGTCTGTATGTGGATGCATTGTGGGACATCATTATGGGGCAGGGGGAGCATATCTGTACCCTATATCTAATGATCATATCTAATGTTAAATGTCTCTAAATGTGGTGTAGCTCTTGAATTGTTATACCTCTATGCATTGCTTCTTATTTAGTGGATTATTGAATACAATCAACAGTATCTGTAGATCTACACAATTAGTTAGTCCTTCAATTCATAGGAATCCTGATGCAAAATTATATTAATATTGACACACCATAATTATAAATCTCAGATTTTGAAGATCTCTTTAATTAAAATGAAGTAAGACTTAAAATCTAGTCAAACTTGTACTTATCTATGAATTGAGGAACTTTACTGGACCCAGCTATAGTTAGACCATTGTTGGCATAATGCCAGTGCATGTTCAAAGGGTAGTATTGTTCAGTTGAACCACTAGATGTCCTCTCTGTTCTACCATTGCTATGTTGGTGAACCATATGATAATTCCATTTCCGGTTTGTTCATCGTCGACTAGTACCTCAAGGTCACCACAAGATGTCGTCTGTGTATGAGAAGGCTGTCCTAAACTGATGTTCATCCTATATGGGTCTATGGAAGACCTGACTCTAGCAGTCAAACATCCTCAACCTGTTGTCTCTCTTGTGAGACAATTAATATTACATGGAAAAAAGTGCTGGTAACTGGAAATTGAATAAAAAAAGAAAGTTTAATTAACTATATAGTATGTGCCAAAGAGTTGCATACAACAACTTTAGACTATTTTTGTTAGGAATTCCCCAAATTTAGAAAAGCAACTGTAAGAGAAAGAGTTATTTCTTATTATGTACAGCCTGGGGCCCATTACTCCATTTCTCGCTTACTATTTCCCCATTGAAAGTGTATGGGAACATAGTTAGTGAGAAACGGAGCAACAGGCCCCTGGGCATACAATAATAAAGAGCATCATATGATGTGGAAGATATTATATTGCAGGAATATATTTAGCAGATTTAGCACAAAGACTACAGAGAGTAAAGACAATGATATGATATTACAGCCACTCCTTTAAGTTGTAAATATATACTCTGTAATTTGTAAAATATGCTGGAATACACTGGAAACCTGGCAAAATAGGAATTCACAGAACAATACCAATCTGTCACATTAGGAATGAATAAAATATACAACTAAATACTGATTTAAGCTTGGATACATAATGTATTGATAACCTATCAATTGATATTCATCCATTGAACATTATATTTCTGGACTAAAATATTTAAATCAACCTTAGAGCAGCACTTAATGGCAGCTACTCAGAACTGTAATTAACATTACATATTTAAAGTTATCATATAAATCCATTTCTATTTCATTAATCCCTTCATACAATAGAGCTAATGCTGTATGGCCTAGATAATATAAGTAGCAGGCTCGTGTGAGGCATGTATACTGCACATAGGCACAATGTGTGAAGGGAAATGTCAACATACAGATAACTGATATCTCCTGTGTTTACTCATCACCATTGTCTTCAGTTACTATGGTAGGCAAGGATCAGGGAATCAGAAAATGTACAATGGGCAGCTATGTATATCAAGAAAATTCTGCTAATTTAGACCGAAAATGATGAATGCTAAGAATATGTAAATGTATTTGGTTTTAGGTTGATTGAATAATCCATTTGGTTATCCTCTAAACTCGTTTTTGTCTTAAATTTGGATTTGTTTGGGGATCGGTGAAGACACATTTTCTGAAGTACTGACCCGCAGAGGCGATACCATTCCATTTACCATGGGCAGACATTCATGTTCTGCCCTATTCTATACTACCATCTCATGTAATTAGAATATAATAACTTAGCACTAACATATGTGACTTTGGTAGGATGAATAGAGGATATAAGTGTTTATGATGGTGTTTATTAGTGAGTTGTTGAGAGAGGATGAAAGAGGCCAGGGTTGCAGATGAATGTCTATGAAGTGTGTTTTCTTCATGAATGATTTAAATACTTCAATCAATTGTGGGATTATGTTTTTCAAGGGATAACCCAGTCTTGTGCTATTGTGAATGCCTTATATTATAGCAATATATATGTACTTGCGTTTGTCACCAAATGCCCAATATAAAATGCCCAAACTGAATCTCTCCAAACATAATATATCCCAATATGTCTATTGTTCATTCAATGATGTTTAATATGAGTCAATCATTGGTATATATATATAATTCTGATAATCCTGGGAATAGGTTTAGGCCTAGCATTCTGTACCAGCATGTATCATAATCCAAGTTAAATGTCATCAGGAAACCCCTGCCCAACAGGAAACCCCTGCCCATTGACAACACTGACTCTCACGCTTAGCCGCGCCATTATATCTATATTCTACACACATTTGTCTATCTACAAAAGTTTACCTCTAAATTACAGATGGCTTAACCCTCATAGGGGGACAAGCATTAAAGGTGTAAATTATTATTCATGCTTCTACAATTTTACATGATGAACTTATTGACAATATCTCATGATTTGATTTAGGGACTTGTGTGCTTAATGGTGCATTAGTGTTGGATATACTATTTATGGGAAGTGCTTGTCTCATAAAGGTTTTGGGGGGCCTTTATCTTTTTCAATATTTTTCATATTGGTAAAGTTCCCTTGTTTTATATGATATAAAATGATTATAAAATGATTATTTACATTTAAACGTACTAAACAGCACAAGATGCAGAAATTAAAGCTTATCAATACATACGATACGGAGTTGATCTTGGCCGACTTATAAGTTATCAAAATCTCAAGGTTCATTCTGTGCTTTGTGTTTAGAGGAACGACACCACGTTTCAACAGTAAGTCAGATTTTAAATATTACACCTTAACAAATAATCGTTTCATGCTTCTATATACATCCTAAACTACCAAAAGGAGGTTAAGGCGATCCTGTTGTTTGTCCAGTTCTTATTGTCGGCATGTTGAGAATGATTGTTTCACTTTGTGACCATTAAAATGGCTGTCGGTTTAATAGTACTGACACACAGTAGTTGGACAGTATGAGAGTCCAACCAGCAAATGTAGGAGTAGAATCTATATGTTGCGATTCTTGCCTATGTTCTTTCCAATGTCTATGTGGCCATCGATGTACATCTGTCTTTCAGCTCCGGCTTAATATTAATCGATATTAAATAATGATATTTCGTGATCGTATAGGTTTACTTCTGCGAGAATAAATACCAATATCGTTAGCAGGAGATGGGAGGAAAGGAACTATAGTGGCCTAATTATATTAAAGTTCCAAAGGACCAAGGGTTGAAATATTCTATGTTCCAAGCGCGGATCCGAGATAAAACATCAAGAGTGAAATGCTTCTTTCATATGTTCCCTTTATTCCTCTTTGTGTGTTGGGTTGAAGACCTTGCTCCTCAACCCGATTAGTGAACAAATACATTGGATATATCAATAATATTCAACACAAGAACAGACTATGTTTGCAATACAAATCAGGAATAACTAAATAAATATAATGATGAAATAAGTACAAACTTGTACATTTAATAGAGAAATATGTGATAACCATCATGGTTAAAATCCGGATGGAATAATATGAATGGTTAATTAATAATAAATTAATCAAGTAATACAAAGTATAAATATCATAATGAGTTGAAATGTAGACTCCTAGTGGCGTCCGGAGGTACTACCCGGAGGTGGCCGGATCCGGAGGTGTCCGGATCTGGAGCTACCCGGAGCTCGATGGAAATGTTCATATAGTATAGTAGAATCGTTACACTCCTCCCCAACCAACGGAAATAAAATTTTAAAAGGAGATGAACATATTCAATGACTGGAGAAATTTTATGAACATGTTAACAAGAAATAAGAACGATTCATATGTACATTTATACAATAGCTCATAATATAAAAAAAAAACGTAGAGTATCATATACCAACATTTAACTGTTCTTCAACATAAAAAAGTTGCGAATATATATGAATAAAGATTCATAGGCTATTTACATCAGCAAAGCACCAACACGAAGATATCACACGCAAGAGTCCAGCATATTAAGTAGACATTATCGCACGAATGGCAAGAGATTGCTCCAGCGTGAAGCCAGGTATGATCTGGTTTGTTTCCTTGTCCGGATCTGCACTTTCAGTCACCACAGATACCTCCAGATCATCTGATTTCTTCTCAACACTGGCCTTTTCACGCTCACGATCAAGGGATCGTTGCAGGTCTTTCACATTGTCCTGGGAAAGTCTCAGTTCATCCTCAAGAACAGATTGGGAGTGAGTAGCAATCTCCAGCCTCACCTTGAGGTCAAGAATCTCGTCTAACAAGCGTTTTCGCTCTTCACACCAGGCCTCTTTGTCTCTGTTAACATTGCCAAAATGTTCGTAATCTGTGTGGAGATGCTTTAACGCCTCCGCAAAGGATGAATGGGCTTTTACCAACTGGCATTGAGCGACAGCTAAGTTTTTGACTGCCTCACTGTCATTTAGCTGTTCCAGATCCATGTTGACTTCATTAAAGTCCACTGACACCACAGGAGAAATATTATTCTCAACCTTAGACTTAGTCGCAGGGAGCACTTGCTTCTTCTCCTTCTTAACACATGAGCTGGCTGGAGCAGCTCTTTTCCGGGCTATTGTGGCGACTGGATCTTTCTCACCATAGTCAGGATTGCTGGCCAAATTGCAAAACCTGTCGCTGTTATTTAAGCACCTCAGTCCAGCCTGATTTTGTGACAAATTATGGACCCACATCATGTGGCGGACAGAAGAGCACATCCGTAATTGTTTATTCTTGCATGGTCCAGAGGTCTGGTGACGGATCCCACACATATACTCCCAACGGTTGGGGAGATGATTTTCCTCCATGTGCCTAAGCCAGGCTAGACGGCTATGCAATACCTTGCCTGTACAGCGGAGATACGGGCAGCTACCTCCACCCGTTGATGCACTGTCATGTCCTTTATACACAATAGAGCGCAGCTCTCTCCTGGTGTCTTCAGAGACAATTCTACCAAGAATTCCATCTATCCACTCTTCGTATTTACGTATAAGATCGGCCTCAGTAATGTTGACGAATATGATTTCTTCTGTTTCCGAGTCCTGATCAGATTCAGTAACTGGTACACACCTGCCATGTCTAGTGTCCTTTGGCTTCTTCAATTTGAGCAGAGGAGGCCTAATCTTGTCTGTAAATTCGGAGGACAAACCCCTCTCTCTGCCAGGCGAATTGGAACGGGAGCGACGCTCGGAGGAATCTCTGCTAACACTGTCAGATTTCCTTCGATTCCTGCTCTCCGTGGGCTTCTTCTTGTCCCTTTTCTCGCCAGAAAATTTGTTACTTCGGTCGTACACTCTGTCATCTTCACTTGATGAAGGCATGGTTCCAATTTTCAATCGATAACTTCAACAAAAGCAGGTCCGGACAGCTCCGGAGGACATAAACGTCTCGATCCTATGTATACTTCAGTGTTGAAATGGAACGCAACCTGCTGTGCACGTGCTTCACCTGTCTTATATAGGTGCCAACCCGAGCCACACCCAAAAACTATGCCCATATATGGATATACAGGTGGCGAGGATCCACTCTGCACGGTTCCTTACCCATATTAGGTAACAGATCTCAAGAAAACTGCATATTACCTCGCGAATAAAATAAAGAAATAATATCATTCAGGCTATATAGTCAAACCCCAGGGAAAAATAAACATTTCCTATACTACTTTTATCCGTATGGGCAGAGTGCACATTGCAGCGAACCAAGGGCATCAGCGCCTTGCCGGCAAGGTAGACGCTCCGCGTGTCGAGGTGTCCGCCATAGCGCTCTCCGACGCAACGTTCCGCTTTGTTTACTTCTTAGCGCGGTGTTTATTTCCATCGACGACAGGTTGAAAAGTGTATAGAAACTCAATGAGGGTTGACTTTGACCGAGAATTTGATCATAAAATGCTAAATAATAGCAGTGGAATACATGTTTCTTCGTTAAATATGTAAATTAAACATATTGGCTTGCTTCCCCGGGCTCCGTGGAATGAGACCGTCTCCTGAATACTCCTCCTACCGGCTGTCGACGAGGAAGAGCCGTCAAAGTTTTCTTATGGTAAATTGCTTCAAAGAAGCCTATCTAACACCTTAGGTTAGCTTGAAATTGTCATTAAAAACAAAAGGAATATTTCCATGTGAAAATAGACCCAATCATGGTTTCAAAATGGCCGTAAATCCACCATGTAATCGTAACTACTCTCTCCCGTGTTCACCAGAGGCTTCTTTACGTATATATGGCTCTCCTGAAGGCAGGGAATCAAATCTAATGTTAAGTCAACATTCCTCCTCCAGATATTGAATAAAATTATCATTTAAAATCAGGGAAAGCCATATCTTGTGGGAGCCTTAATCACCCTCGTTCTGGTTCTCCTTGCACTTTCTGGCGATAAATCATTATCTCTGCTTTCATTATCAGGTTTTAGGCAGGGCTTCAGATAATCCACATGTACTTTCGCCATTTTCTTTGTGCCTTTATCAATGACATAAGTCCATTCATTTAGTTTTTCAACTATTTGAAAGGGACCCTCCCATCTTCCACACAGTGGCCGTCCAGTTTTCACTGTGATAAATTTGTAGACCCAATCTCCAGGAGCATATTCTCTGACCAATGTATTCTTGTCATAGACCTTTTTCTGTGCTTTCACCGATCGTTTTAAATTCTTCATTACAAATTCGTGTGACTTCAGGAGTTGTTCTCTGATGTATTGTTAAGAACTGAAATCTTTAGGCCCAAGATCCGACCTGTTTAGCCCTGATCATGGTCGGGGCATGCACGCCACACATGGCCTGGCCAGGAGGGAGGGGGAGATGAGCCACTCAGGGCTCACCCCGCCTCCCCCAGCCCGACCTAATTACTGTATCCACTGCTCGGGGTTTATCAAGAGGGGGGAAGGGCTAAGAGGGAGGGGGGGCTGGCACGAGCCTTGAGATCTATGAGTAAGGGGTGGGAGGGGGAAGGCTGAGGAGAGGGATCCAACTTGCATGCACTCCATTTATGGTCTCTGCATGGGGAGCAGAGGTCGGCGTGTGGGCAAGGAAGATCCTCTCTCCCTCAACCAATTAGAGGGAAGGAGAAGAGCCAGTGGAATATTTCCTGGGTTTGATTATATGAATAATTCATGATTTTGGAGTATAAAATAAAGTGAAAGACTCAGACCTAGGTACTCGCTGAGTCACCACCGCCTAGGCCGAATCCAGACGAACTACAACCTCGGACTTCTTGTCTCACTTCTTCATCTTACTGAACCTATGGGCTAAAAACCCTTAGACTTCTTTACACTGGCGAACCACTAAGAGACTCAGTTGCTAAGTTGAGCAACAACCCAATCTTCTGACTGGAAGTGAGACATAGCCTAGGAGAGGCAAGATGAGCTGGAAGAGTAGGTGAGTGGAACTCTAAAACTCTGATTGAGCTTATAAATTGTACTTATGGGATGTGTGGAGGGTGGATCTGGGCCACTGTATAGGGTTGGGAGAATGATCACACTCAAACACTCATAATACAAGGAGAGTGGGTGAGCAATGTTCGGGGTAAAAACTTTGCTAGGTTCTGGGTTCTGTTGGTTATAACTCTGTACCTTGTGCCATCTAGTTTTCTTTCTTTTTTTTTTTCTCTCTCTCTCTCTCATCAAAGTGTAAAACATGGCGGACATCAATTGGGATCTCAATGCCGCGGACTTGGCCATGCTTGACGAGGGTCAAAGGAGGGCCAGGTTTGCAGCTATCAAAGAGGTCAGAAGGCGCATGGAACGCCATGGCGCCATGCTAGGAGTAAATGATGGGTCCAATAAGGACACTTGGAGAGAGTGGCTAGATGGGATAAGCAGGGCAAAGGCCTATTGTGTAGCGAATGATACGCTCACTCTAGAGCTTTTGGGAACTCTTGCCAGCGGGCCTCTAGCGAGGTGCGTGGCAGGATTCCTGCAGGTACCGGCCAATAGGACATGGGATCTGGCGAGGGCTGAGATTTTCCGCCTCTTCATGAATGAAGAGGAGGAACAGCAGCTGCGAGCAAGGCTCACCGACCTCTATCAACTCCCATATGAGGATGCGAAGCAATACGGACGCAAGTTCCAGCTAGCGTCTCAGAGGGCTTACAGCGTGGATAACCTTGACCACGAGATAGTCCAAGAGACGTTGGTCAGGAATTTTGTGTTGGGACTCAGGGATGAGCAAATACGTCATGACGTATTTGCTGCTCGCCCTGATACCCTGGCTGAGGCAATAAGACAAGCCTCAGCTGCTGCTCACACCTTCGCTCTAGCAGGGCAACCTACCAGAGGGGATAGGAAGGATGAACCAATGGAAATTGGGGCTAT
Source organism: Sthenelais limicola (assembly GCA_942159475.1). Taxonomy (NCBI): domain Eukaryota; kingdom Metazoa; phylum Annelida; class Polychaeta; order Phyllodocida; family Sigalionidae; genus Sthenelais; species Sthenelais limicola. Next base: position 17,333,360 of record OW804099.1, on the reverse strand, counting down.
CCTCCCTAAGAGAATGGCCCCTTCTGGGCCAAATCCTACAGATGCTTCAGATTGGAAGCTAATAGCTGATTTGGAGTCAAAGGTGAATTACCTTACAAAATTAGTAGAAAGGATGGAGACGGGGAAACCATCCAACCCCACAGTGATCGTTCCCCAATCAGGTGCAGCACCCCAGTACCCCTTTCAGACACCCATGTTGCCTATGTATCCCCCATATTTCAACACGTCCTATCCCCCACCCCCGATTGCCAGTTCTAAGGTAGTAAACCACCCAGGGAAAGGGAAGGGGAAGGGAAATGATAATCCAGGACCGGAAAAAAATAAGCAGGGAGGAGGGAAGAGGTTTAGGGGTAAAAATGTCTGTTATGAGTGTGGGGAGGAGGGACACTTCGCAAGAGAATGTTCCCACCGCTATGCACATGTACAGGCTGCAGTGGTGGCAGCCATGCAGATGGCCTCTACCACTCAAAAGCCAGCCAAATATGTTAACCAGGGGGAATAGAAACGCCGGATGAGAGGTTCTGCCTCTCCATCTCAGTGGCGGGGATGGAGATGCGTGCACTCATTGATACCGGCGCGTCAAGGAGTCTAATGCGAGAGGATGTATGGAGAGCCTTTTGCAAAACCCATCATCGGCCTCTCGTATTGACAAAGGGGAAATCTCTTAAATCACTCTCTGGTCATGATCTCAAAACTGAAGGGCAGGCGATGGTTAACTTGGGGGGTAGCTCATTTCCAGTTTATATTGTAAGAAGACTTCACCATGAACTGCTTCTGGGGGATGATGCCTTATTTATATTAGATGCCCAAATTAGCTTCAGAAAAAGAAAGGTAATTTTGGAAGGAAAAAGTTACAGAAGGCAACAAGTGGGTAGTGCAGATCAAGAATTCGCCTCTATCCACACAGAGGCAGAAGCATGGGAAGAAAAATACGCCGCTGTTTTTGGCATAGGAAAACAGGGAAAATTAGGTACCTTTAAAGATGTGAAAATGCACATAGATACTGGAAATGCGCGCCCAATTAATCAACGCCCCTATCGTTTGCCCCTGGCCAAGAGAAAACTTGTAGATAAAGAATTAGATGAAATGCTGGAGCTGGGAGTAATAGAACCCAGCAGCTCAGCATGGGGAAGCCCGATATTGTTGGTCCCAAAGAAAGATGGGAGCAATAGACCTTGTGTCGACTTCAGAAAACTAAACTCTGTAAGCAAAAAGGATGCTCATCCACTTCCAAATATTCAAGATATTTTTGACAGTTTAGCAGGATCAACTGTCTTTTCCACCATCGACCTAAAAAGCGGCTACTGGCAAGTAGAGATGGACCCGGATAGCATGGAAAAGACAGCGTTTGTGTGCCATAGGGGCCTATTTCAATTCCGTAGGATGCCTTTTGGACTCACTAACGCACCAGCCGTCTTTCAACGGGCCATGAACAAAATGTTTTCGGAATTTATTGGCAAATTTTGCATGACTTTCATAGATGATATTGTAATCTATTCCAAATCTGAAGAGGAGCATGATCACCATTTGGCTCTGGTGTTTGATAAATTAGAAGAATACGGAATTACAGTCAAAAAGAGTAAATGTATTTTCAAACAAGAGAAGGTAGATCTCCTCGGCTACCAAGTTTCAAAAGATGGAATTAATTCCCACCCAGATAAATGTAGTGCTATCAGGGATATGCTACCTCCAGAGGATGTGAGCGGAATTCGCTCCTTCCTAGGAATGACTGGGTATTACCGTCAATGTATCCCAGATTATGCTAAGGTAGCTCATCCTTTGGTCAAACTTACCAAAAAGTATGCCAGGTTCGAATGGTTGGAAGAGCAGCAAAGCTCATTTGAAACTCTGAAGGAATTACTAACTTCAGATAGAGTAATGGCGCACCCTCAGTTGGATAAGCCTTATCGTCTCTATAGCGATGCGTGTGATTACGCAATTGGGGCCATATTGGTCCAGTCTGATAGTGAAGGCATAGAGAGGCCAGTTCAGTATATCTCTAAACAACTCTCTGGGCCACAACTCAATTGGGCTACGATTGAAAAGGAAGCTTATGCAATCGTGTATGCCTTAAATAAGCTCAGACCTTATCTACAGGGTAGCGAATTCAAAATTTACACTGACCACAAGCCTTTAAAGTCTCTGTTTGTGGGAGAAGTTAAAAACACCAAAATTCAAAGATGGGCGGTATTAATAGCAGAGTTTGGGGCTCCCATTGAATATAGAAAAGGGGCAAACAATATCAGGGCAGACATGCTTTCTCGAATAAAAACAAACCCCAAGAAAGAAGGGCCGACTCTCAGTTCTCTTGAAGTCTGTGCCTTGGAGGAGATAGATGAAATTCCTTGGGAATTTGATAAACTCGAGAAAGACAAAATACGTTTAGAACAGAGGGAGTTGGAACAATTTCAACAGGGGATGGAGGATGAGGGGGATTACACCATAATTGATGGCATGCTTTTCACTCTCACCCCTCCCCCAGGCAAGCCAGCCTACCCCCGCCTGGTCCTGCCACCCTCAACTAGGCATAGAGTAGTGAGGCGCGCCCACACTGAAGTAGGCCACCAGGGCATGAGGAAGACCCTAGATAGGATCCAAGAGGCTTATAAATGGCCCACCATGAGAAGAGATACCTATAATGTCTTAATCCGATGCGCTAGGTGTGCTGTAAACAGAGTGGGTAGGGCGCGTGTACCTCCTACTGCGATGCCAATAGCAAAATATCCTGGTCAGATACTGGGAATGGATCTCTGTGGTCCCTTCCCAGTCTCTGATAAAGGTAATAGATACATCTTGACTGTAATAGATCACGCAACTGGCTGGGTAGAAGTCAAACCCATACCCTCCAAAGCAGCTAAAAACATTGCTGATTATCTGGCTAATGAATATGTCCCTAGGTATGGCCCCCCAGAGGTGCTCATCACCGACCGGGGACTCGAATTTATGAACCAGCAAGTGGAAGGGTACCTTAAATCCATAGGCACTGAAGTAAGGCATTCTACAGCTTTTCACCCCCAGACAAATGGTAAAATTGAAAGATTTAACAAAACTTTTAAAAATATACTAAGAAAATTCATCAATGCAAGACCAGCAGAGTGGGAGAGCCATTTAGGTCCAACCCTCTGGGCACATAGAGTCTCCACTTCTTGTGTAACTGGTTTTACACCATATTTTTTAACTTTCGGCACCAATCCAAGATATCCCTTTTCCAAAATATTCCCCACTCCCGAGGGAACAGAAGATGCCGTACTCAGTGAGCGCCTACAGGCCTTAACAGATGCGTTCAGAGAAGCTGCTGAGCGCACTGAGGCCAGTAGAGTGGCTAATTATGAGAGATTAAGGGCCAGAGCAAATGCAAAGGATCTAAAAATAGGGGATCATGTGGTGGTGCTATCAGGCACCAGCGCTCCATTGGATCCCAAGTGGGATCATGGTTATGTAATAACGGGGATAAGGGGTACCACCCTAACTATGAGGGGACCCCAGGGTGAATGCAGGCGTATAAATAGGGATAGGGTAAAAATGGTATCTGGGGAAATAGAATGGGATGTACTGAGAACTAGGCAACCGAGGGCGGGTCAAGGAAAGAGAAATAGGGCTCGGAGACAAGCCCAAAAAGCTCAACAAGTTCATGTTCCACCACCTCCCCCACCCCAGCCTAGGGCAGTGCCCGACACTGTTTATTTACCCATACCAAACATGCCTCCTCCAATTCAGATAGAACAGGAAGACCAAGCGAGAGCAGAGCAACCAGAGGACGAGCACATGCATGTGGAGGACGAGGACCAAGTGCCACGCCCACCTCAACCACAACAAGTGCCACGCCCACCCCAGCAGCGACCGCCGAGGGAGAAGGTGCTAGTACTAGCTTCACCTAAGCCAGTTACATTGCGCCGACCCCTGCCACCAGCCGTTGCTGTGGAGACTGCTCCCCCGCGCACACCACCACCAGGTCCTGTTACAAGGTCAAGGGCAAAAAGAGGGAGGATAGAGACCCCAACCAAGTGCCCTAAACCCAAGGCTTTGACCACCACCTCTGAATGCACTGAAAAGAGGATCAAAGTGTTCCACCCTCTAGGCTCTACTAAGAGGGAAAGGCCTGACTCCTCACCAAACCCAGCCACGCCCACTTCACCTGTGCAGAGGCCGAGGAAGCTGCCCTGTATACCCCCACCATCGCCACCACCTACACCCCCACCCCCACCGTCACCCCCACCACAGCCCCAACCATGGGAGTTCGACCCAGGGGCACCACCAGTGATGGACTTCTCTCAACCTACACCTTCCAGTCCCTCCTCATAATCGCCCTGGCTATGATGGCTAATGGCGATTTGTTTGAGGAGGAAGGCGTGTTGGTGTATGAGGAGGGGGAGGTCAGAGCCCTGACCGCGACTTGGACAACAGTGATCGTTCTACACCCCCCCACGCCCCCTCCTGTCAGTGCTTGGGTCTCCGTCCTAAGAAGACGAATTGGAGAACTCAGACAGGCGGAGGTTGTGGGAGACAGAGATGTCAGTGCCTGGGAGGAGCACATGGGTTTCCTCCAGGCAGAGATTCCAACACCAGTCCAACAAGACACCCGAAGGAAGAGAGGCCTATTCAATTTTGTGGGCTCGCTAAGCCGTGCCTTGTTTGGCACCGCTACTGTAGGACAGGTGAACGAATTAAGATCTGCAGTACAAGAAGCTCAGGCTAGCGAGAGCGCATTGGCCCATTGTCAGGAAGAGATGGTGTCGGTGTTGAATCAGACAAGGCTCTACATGACAGAGAACCGCTTGGACATCGCGCAGCTCCAAGCTGCAGCAAGTAACATCTCCCGCCAAGTGGCAGACATTCTAACACAGTTAAATGGTTTCAGTAAAGATATTCACAGGATTCATATGAAAAGGGAAGTGGATATTCTATTGCAGCGAGTGAGTAGGGCGGTGGAAAATTACCACCGTCAAAACGAATTATTTTATCGCCAGCGCATTCAGCTGGAAAGGGGATTCTTAACAGACCAGATTTTACCACTGGCCTACTTATCAGAAATATTGTCTAAATTACAAGAAGGGAAACATTACACCCCACAAGATAACCGCTGGTATTATAGACACCTGAACGTTCGACTATTATTAGACGGCGAACAGGAGCTAATATACCAGACAGTAATTCCGGCAGTTTCAGGCACTCAATTTTTACACTATAGATTAAAGTATTTTCCGGTCCCATATGGTGCTGACCACCTGAGAAAGTTGGTAGGAGAGGAGGAGGTGGCCCTAGATAGCATATCCAGCGCGTCATTTCTTCCTCAGCACTGTATCGGGTTTGAACCCCAGATTTGCTCAGCTGCAATAGAGCATCTAACCCCGACCTGCGAAACAAATATTATTTTAGGTAAAAAGCCAGACCTTTGTAAGGCGCAGATTGTAAAAAGAAATAACTTAACAAACCAAGTGTTTAGAGAGGGAGAGTCCATTTCTTCTGTAATTCTGGCTATTTATGAACCTCTGGAAACAATCTTGAGGTGCCCTGGGCAGAAACCAGTGATACAAACGTATCACCGGCATGCCAGGGTGATTTTAGAAGGCGGTTGTCTCCTGGTTGGAAAGGATTGGCGTGTAAGTAGCATCCAACGCCATGAGTCCCATATAACACTCCCCATCCCCAAGATTATGCCCCTCCCTGGGTTTAATCTGACTTATGGCAAATTATCCCTTTACCCCCATTTAGATCAGCAATTGACTTTCCTGCCAAGAGCTGAAATACCCTTACTCGCCCTGACAGATTTTCCTAAACCCGTTTCCCCCCTGATTTCCTCCACCCCTTGGTCTGAAAGTTCTATCTGGGGTATAGCCACTCTCATCCCCACTCTCCTAGGAGTCATGACCCTGGGAATAATCTACCTCCGCCGAAAGGGGCTCGCCCCAAGAGGTAAAGTCAGCCTTTTGTGTTGTCTGAGGAACCTTAAGCCCCGAGAGAATATCCCAATAGGACCCCCAACCCACCACCCTGTAGCCCTAGCCCTCCAAGACCTAGATCGAGAGGAGGGAGAGGCCACTCCAGGCGCTAGGACTGGCTCTCGTTCCCTCGAGCATATCCCTGCCCCCTCCCCCGCCTCACCATATTACGCTGCCAACTTCGGACTGACCAGGATGAAATAATTAGTCTACCAATGTTTATTTGGTTTCTCTGGGGTAACAAACACTTTTTGAACTTGTCTGTAACTTACTCTTGTTTAATATTTACTATTAATATTTGTTCTGTCCTCTTCTCGGGTGCGAGGGAGATCACAGAACACAGAGTAGTATACCTGGGTGAAATCCATTTTCTCTCTCGGGAGGAAATGGTGGAATCCGTGGACAAGGATCCAGCCCAAAAAGGTATTTTTATTTCAACTCTCATTGTGAGAAGTTGTTTTTACACAAACAGAATCGGTCGAGACAGAGGAGCCTGAGAGGAAGCACCATGGAATCGAAGCCCTCACCTTGTCTCCGACCATTCTGCTTTGAAGAGGTATTTTTCCAAATAATAAGAGTTTATACGTGATGCTACAGTAAAGTCGACATGTGTTCTGTAGTGTTTGAGGTTAAAAGTGGAAATATTGTAGTGTTGACTACCCAACCGCTCTCACTCTCCATGGCCAAAGGAGGAGAGAGAAAGAGACGGGCGTCCTGTCGGCCAGCGACGAGGTCCAGCGGGGGCCTCGGCTGACCGGCCGGGCAGAGGAGACGGCGGTGACGACCGTACATGAGAACCTTGTGTGTACTAGATCCGTACAAAGGAAGACATTTAACAGTGTTCAGAAGCACACTTAAAAACACAGAGACTTCTCTTACATAATATTCGACTAAAAGACTTTTTAGTGCAGGGTGATGGTCTCTGATATAAATGAACACTCCTTTTAATAGAGCCACTCCCTTTGGAAACTTTCCATCTTGACCCGTTAGGTCTACAGATATAATAATTTATAATACTTTTACCTTACCCTTTTTATGATTTTGTGTGTGTAAATTATGTAACCTTATTTCTGTTTCTCTTGTTTGGTTGGACTGGGTTGATCAGTGGCTAAATATTTTGTTCGAAAGAAAGCTTTCAACAAAAATAAAATATGGGACGAATGTAAAGAACTGAAATCTTTAGGCCCAAGATCCGACCTGTTTAGCCCTGATCATGGTCGGGGCATGCACGCCACACATGGCCTGGCCAGGAGGGAGGGGGAGATGAGCCACTCAGGGCTCACCCCGCCTCCCCCAGCCCGACCTAATTACTGTATCCACTGCTCGGGGTTTATCAAGAGGGGGGAAGGGCTAAGAGGGAGGGGGGGCTGGCACGAGCCTTGAGATCTATGAGTAAGGGGTGGGAGGGGGAAGGCTGAGGAGAGGGATCCAACTTGCATGCACTCCATTTATGGTCTCTGCATGGGGAGCAGAGGTCGGCGTGTGGGCAAGGAAGATCCTCTCTCCCTCAACCAATTAGAGGGAAGGGGAAGAGCCAGTGGAATATTTCCTGGGTTTGATTATATGAATAATTCATGATTTTGGAGTATAAAATAAAGTGAAAGACTCGGACCTAGGTACTCGCTGAGTCACCACCGCCTAGGCCGAATCCAGACGAACTACAACCTCGGACTTCTTGTCTCACTTCTTCATCTTACTGAACCTATGGGCTAAAAACCCTTAGACTTCTTTACAGTATAACACCTGGTTATTTGGACACCTTGCTTCAAAATTTTCGTCATAATTCCGATAAATGACTGCAGGCACCATTGAAATTTCCTCACCAAAGGTAAGTAGATTTGGAGAACAGCCGGTTGATTCATGCAAACTACACCTATAAGCATAGGTGATATATGGAATCAGCTGGTCCCAGTCATTTCTATGGAGATTTGCCAAGCCCGACAAAGCTGTCTTCAGAGTCCTAATCGATCTTTCAGCTAATCCATCGGATTGAGGCCTATAAGAATTGGTAAATGTCTTCTTTATAGACATCAATATGCACAACTCTCTCCATAAAGAAGAAGTAAAGTTGGCACCCCTATCCGAATGAATATTCAATGGAGCTCCAAATTTCAAGATCCAGCCTTCCATAAGGTGGGTAGCACAAGTGTCAGCTTGGTAATTTGGCATAGGAAATGCCTCCATGTATTTTGAATAATAGTCCTGGACCACCATAAAGCATATGTTACCCCTGAGAGTCAAAGGTAAATTTACAGCAATATCCAGAGCTATCCTATCAAATCTTGCGCCAGAAATTTCATTATGAAGCGGTCTCTTCCCTTTCCTAGGGAAATCTTTCACACGTTGGCAAATATCACAAGAAGCACACCATCGCTCTATATCTTCAGACATAAGTGGCCAGAAAAATGTTTGCTTCACCTTTCCTAGGGTCTTCTTTCTTCCAAAATGGCCACCTTGAGGAGAACCATGTAACATGCGGAAAATAGCCATCCTTATCTTCAACGGGCCAACGATAGTCATGTCAGAAACTGAGGCTTCTTCATGATATATCACATACAGAATCCCATTGCGTATTATCATCTTGCTGAGGAAACCATACAATACTCTAAACTCTCGTGTTTCTGCACGAATCTCCTGAGTGGAAAGTTCTTCTTTACTTCGAACCAGTGACTTGATTTTGGCAATATCTCTGTCTTCATCCTGATATTTCGCCATCTCACCCTCTGAGCAAGGGAAAACTTCCTGCAAAAATCCTTTCTTCTCCTCCCATTTGCTTGTCATATCATCGACAGAAGATACCATACCAATAGGTTTGCAAGGGTCCTTCCTGCACGTGACACAGCCAGGATTTTTACATCTCCTGATCTTCCTCATTCTTGAAAGAGCATCGGCATTGCTATGAAATTTTCCTGGCCGGTGGAAAATCTTAGATTGATCCACATCAAAATAAGCTAGAATAGACAGCCACCGAACCAAAATTCCATCAGCATCCTTGAAATTCAGGACCCATCTCAATGAAGAATGATCCGTACGAATGATAAATCTTGTGCCCCAGATGAAATGCTTGAACTTTTTCAAGGATTTAATCACTGCAAGCAGCTCCCTGTGCGTTGTACAATAATTCCTCTGAGTAGAATCCAATGATTTGGAGAAATAACAAAGAACTTTTTCTTCTCCGTCCTGTACCTGAGACAAAATCGAGCCAATTGAAAAATTACTGGCATCAGAATCGAGAATAAATAAATCATTCTCGGTTGGATATCCTAGGATAGGCTCAGAAATCAATGCACTTTTCAGTAGGCAAAACGACTTCTCCCGATCTTCATTCCATACAAATTTTGTATGATCCCTGAGCAGTTGGAACATAGGCTCAGCCTTCTCCGCAAATTCTGGAATAAAATCCCTGTAATATCCTACAAGTCCCAAGAAGGAACGAATATCTTTGATATTTTGTGGCTGTGGCCAGTGTGTAATAGCCTCAATCTTCTCTGGATCTGGTCTGCTCCCTTCGCTGTTAACTACTCTGCCTAGAAATCTAACAGAGCGTTTGAAAAGTACACATTTCTTCAGTTTCAAAATCAAACCAAATTTCCGTATTCTCTCAAAGACACACTTCAGATTTTTCCTGGCTTCTTCCAATGATTTTCCATAGGAAATTATATCATCTAAGTAAACCATACATTTTGTCCAGCGCAATCCTTGTAACATACTCTCTACCATGCGTTCAAATGTGGCTGGGGCATTGCATAGCCCAAATGCCATCACATTGAAACAAAACAAGCCTATATGGGTGACGAATGCAGATTTTTCCTTCGAAAAAAGAAGGATAATTCCATTCGTTTCTGTGTGGATTATCCTTCTTTTTTACCAGAACAATCGGTGATGACCATGGTGAGTCACTAGGCGAAATAACTCCTTTATTCAACATCTTTACTAGCTCTTCTTCCACTGTTTTTCTCCTGCCTATGGGCAAGCGGCGATAGCTCTGCTTGATAGGTTCCGAATCTCCAGTGTTTATGTGATGTTTCACGTTATCCGTTCTGCCTAGGTCTCCTCCAGGTTTTTGGAATATATTGAAAAATTCCAATGAATCAGATCTAACCAAATCTTTCTCCCTCTCAGTGGTTATATCACTCTGAGAAACCAGTTGTTCCAGGTATTGAGGCAAATTATATTCAGTCATTGCCGGATCACGAGCAATTGTTTCCAATAATACAGTAATTCGCTCATCCTCCAAGATAGAATTTTCAGGTTCAGCGATGTCTATCGACTCATCATTCCCAGTGTTCTCTATTTGAGAAACCACTTCAGCAACGCCTAATATCTCACCCTCTTCAATGAACTGTGCCTGGTTGGTGATATTCATCACAGGCAACCCATACAACTCCTCCTCTTCTCTATATCCTATCATGGTAGGAAAATTCACTAATCCTCTGTCATCGTCTATGTACATAGGAGGCTCCACAAGGAAATCACATTTGCCCATGCCATTCCTAGGGCCAGTCCAGATTGCTTCTACCATCGTCACTGAATTCTTCTTAATTTTAGTCCTTTCCTTAACTCTCAGGGCTCCATTATTCGATACAAATTCACAAAAAGTTTTCTTTCCATTTATATCAATCTCCCCAGTTTTGCTTCTAAACGCCATGTCCACTGCCATCTGGAAATCTAAGCCTAATATTCCGGATTCTCTATGGATACGTCCGACGAAAAATCTCCAGACATGCAACTTTCCTCCAAGATCAAAGTGGAAATTAGCAACACCTAACAAGGCTATATCACTGCCATTAGCAGCAATGACCTTATCCGAAGTGGGTAACAATGAAGGTGGGTTGATCATAGAGGAATATATACCCTCATCGATCAAGCTGATGGAGGCTCCAGTGTCCACTAATAGGTGATACAAATCTCTTCCAAAAGTAGCAGGTACATACCATCTTGCTCCTTTTAAGTTAGGCAGACAATAAATATTTTCTTCAGGCCTGGTCACCAGTAATAAATCAGGAGCTTCAGGGGCCGTACCCTCCCCTAAGAAAGAAGGTCCTGAAGAATTATTCATTGCTGTAATTGTCTGGTCGGAAAAGCCACTTTGAGATAGGGTGGTTGAGTTGATGGCCTTGTCCAACACAACCACTAGTCGTTTCCCTCAAGACCAGCCATGCTTTTACCAGATTTCTGATCCAAGATTCCGGATTTGTTCTTAGCATCAAGGAAACCTTTACATGAAAAGGTAGAGTGTCCGGCTGTATCACACCACTTGCAATAAGGAGTCTGAGATGATTTATTCCTCCAGGGTCCACTTTTCCTGTAGCCCGACCACTTTGTTCTCTCTCCCAAAGCATTTATCCCATATTCTTCCTCATCTGATTCGTCAAACTCGGCCGCAGTTGTGTGAGAAACAGCAGCAACTGTAGTCAACACATCAGAGCTGGCATTAACTCCAAAAAGTGTTTTTATTCCACTTTTATACCGATTTGCTAAGTCCAGGGCATCGAATAATGACTTAGGCTGACGAGCATGAACCTCCAATGCGATCTTCTTGTCCAACATGCCTTTAATGAACTGCTGAATCAGCAGCCGAGTATGAAAATTATGTCTTTCACCCGGAAAGGCCCAGATCATCAAAGATCTAAGATGAACTGCAAAGGCATTTAGATCCTCACCAGGAATTTGCTTTCTTGAATAGAAGGTATTTTCTCGGTCTTCAGGAGTACCTCCTCCATATATCCTACATAATACGGTGACTAAGTCCTGATATGATCCTTCAGAGATGTCAAAATCATTAACAACGCTTGCAGCCTCGCCTTTACATTTGGAGAAAAGCACTTTCATCCTTGTTTCTTCTACCAATTATTAGCAAAGCTAATATTTTCAAATTGAACAAGGTATTGGTACCAATCCTTTCCTTCGAAGGCTGGAGGCATTGAGCATTTGGGCTTCTCTGACCAATGACTCACAGATAGATCTGTGGAAGAATCCTTGATCTTGATCGGACAAATATTTTCATCCTCTACAACTTCCACAGCATCAAACAACGACAGAGATCCTCGTGATTTCTTCAGAAAAGAAACCTTTTTCCCGCCGCGTGTGCCAATATGGCCATACAAAGGATTGGAATCCAATGATTTCCACAATTCAGTATCTCTCACATCAGACCCATCTTTCAATTTAAACAAACTTTTGGTTTCGTTTAACTCAGCTTTATTAACTCGAGCTTCACTCTTCCAATAGTCCACGTTTTTCACTGCATCATCGACATTAGCTTTAGCTAATAGCAGTTCCGTATTCATACTCTTCAAGGCATTTTCCTTCGAAGTAACCTCCTTATGCAGCAAATCCGTATCATTAGTAGCTCGATCTAAAGCATTCCTATTACGAATAAGATCCTCCTGGAGCAGATCCGCTGTAGTTATGGCAGCTACATCCTTAAATTCGCTTTTTGTCAAAGCCAATCTCTTATCAACATCTTCCTTGTCTTTAGCTGCTTGTAAGATGTAATCCCTGATCTTAGGATCCACGTCCTTGAGTTCTATGCCAGATACTATCTCCTTCGCTAAATCAGTAGCCATGTTTAATCCTTCCTGTGACTCCAAGTCCGTTTATTTGGGAAGAAATACAAAAATATACTAAGTAAAAAAAAAAAAAAGCAGTCCAATCGTGTTTGAACCCTTCAGGAGAAGAAAATCAAAAATCTCTCCAGAGCAACAGCAAGGCGAAGTAGTGTCCACACCATCCAGGAGTCTAACCAGTGAACATAAGTTGTCTTATATCACTCTGCCCAAAAATAAAAATAAACCCAAGTTTAAATATTCCGTGTTAATTTGAGATGTATCCAGACGATATCCAATGACTATCTCCAGCTCCGGACACTTCCAAAGAAAAATGGAGACAAAGATCCAATGAGATCCGGAGGATCCTGGAGGTCCGGATGGGTCCGGATAGTGAGAAAAATAAGCAGACTGTGTATATTCCCTTGAAACTTCAATGTCCAGCAGACAATCCAGTGTTCTAGGAAGAAATACAAAAGTATTTTTCCCTCACACTCACGGCACCAGTGTTGCGATTCTTGCCTATGTTCTTTCCAATGTCTATGTGGCCATCGATGTACATCTGTCTTTCAGCTCCGGCTTAATATTAATCGATATTAAATAATGATATTTCGTGATCGTATAGGTTTACTTCTGCGAGAATAAATACCAATATCGTTAGCAGGAGATGGGAGGAAAGGAACTATAGTGGCCGGATTATATTAAAGTTCCAAAGGACCAAGGGTTGAAATATTCTATGTTCCAAGCGCGGATCCGAGATAAAACATCAAGAGTGAAATGCTTCTTTCATATGTTCCCTTTATTCCTCCTTGTGTGTTGGGTTGAAGACCTTGCTCCTCAACCCGATTAGTGAACAAATACATTGGATATATCAATAATATTCAACACAAGAACAGACTATGTTTGCAATACAAATCAGGAATAACTAAATAAATATAATGATGAAATAAGTACAAACTTGTACATAAATAGAGAAATATGTGATAACCATCATGGTTAAAATCCGGATGGAATAATATGAATGGTTAATTAATAATAAATTAATCAAGTAATACAAAGTATAAATATCATAATGAGTTGAAATGTAGACTCCTAGTGGCGTCCGGAGGTACTACCCGGAGGTGGCCGGATCCGGAGGTGTCCGGATCTGGAGCTACCCGGAGCTCGATGGAAATGTTCATATAGTATAGTAGAATCGTTACATATACACACAACATTATAAGGCTTTTACAAGTCTAGTATTACACTGCATCTTTTAGGATGACATTCTTGAAGCAATGCCTTTAAACATAGTGAGACACTAGTAAGGATGATTCATGAACGATATATATAGGGAGAGAGAAAAAGGGAGAATAAGAGGGAGAGATGGAGAGAGAGAAAGTGAGAGAAGGAGAGAGAGCGGGAAAGAGAGGGAGGGAGAAGGAGAGATAGATGTGGGAGGGGAAGAGAGGCAGAGGGGGAGAGACAGTGAGAGGGAGGAGAGGGAGCAATATATAGAGGGAACAACTATTCTATGATTCTCAAATAAATACCACTAATCATGGTACACTGCAGATTACATTAGGGATTGTGCCTTCCCACCTAATCTCAATCTGCCTGCACATATAGTGGCCAGGGGGAGGGGGGGCAAAAAGGAAGGGAGGGGGTTGGTGGAGGGAGAGAGAGCAGATATCACTCTGTGTGAATCAATACCATGTATCACTGTGCACTCCAGACTAAACTTAGGGACTGCGTCTTCTAGCCTAATGTAAGGCCTAATGTCTTCCCCATATAGGCCTGGGGCCGCGGAGGTAATAGAAAGGGAGGAGCTTGGTGGATGGGTGGACAGGGAAGGTGGGGTAGAATTCTAACCTGAATATATCAAATTTCATTACACTAACCTTCTATAATGACCACAATACAATATTTGCCATGTTCTATCTATAGATGTTAAACATTATACATCATTTTGTCCCATGTATTAAGGAAACCCTTGACCAGAACTGTTTGTTTGTTATAGTAAATTCGTATTTAAATATTTTAGAACAATGTGTTCTTCACTCAATCTCAAATGTAATAATAATTCTCCTTGACTAATTTTGAAGAAATGAAATGTTAAGATTGAAGATTACATCTTGCTTTAACAAATGCAGACATTTATCAATAGCTATTTAAAGTGGGTCAATCAATTAAATTACTCGGAATTTCACCAAATTAAAAAATAAAAGATGAGAAATATTCTACATTCCCCTGAACTAATTTTGTCGATTACCTCCAACTGAAGGAAAACTTTGTTACTTTAATTTTACTACATCCTCAACTCACCTGCTAGTTTAGTGGATCAGAACTGATGTCGATATTGATATGTCTATCATTAAATGTGTTATGCATTGTTTGCCTTTATTGATATAATTCTAAAAATGTTGGATCAGATCAAAATACTTCCTGAGGAGATTAAACACCAGAATTGACTGGGTATTTTTTTTTTTATTAATCCTTATCATTATGGACAATGCATTTGGAATATATTGACAGTCACAAACAAATCGCTTCAAACATACCTCAAGCCTCAACACATCACATAATTATAAGACTGTTGCACCCGTCTCGGAGAGGGTCATACGTGAAAATTTGATTTCCTAAGGTCATTGAGAAGATTTTAGTGAGATTGGATAGTAACAAAAAGACTGGCATCAAGTTCCTACCGGCAAAAATTCTAAAGCCCTGTCTGCGTGCTCTTTCTACCCAGATGGCTTTTGTTGTTAACCTCTCCCTCCTAAAAGGGATAGTACCTAAAGCTTTTAAAGAAGCAAAAGTAACACCTCTTCACAAAAAAAAAGAATTGGTTATCTTATCTTATTATCTTATGTTATATATTAAGATGTAAAAAATACTTTAGTATGCCACAAACACTTGAAGATCCAATAGATGTGATAAATGTTTGTGATAAAGGTAGGTGTTGGAAATGTGAAATTACATTAAAGCCTAGAAATTGTTTTATGTGATCCATTTTAGGAAAATTAGTCATAAGTTGCAAAATATGGATTTTGAGATATCACCATATTTGAAAAGAGGAGATTGAGGTGATTCTTATGGGGGGCCGACCTTTCCGCGCCAAGACCGAACCGCACCCACACGGAACCGCGCACGGACCCTACCGCGACCAACCACTTCCGCGAACAAGCGTTACGCGCTTGCCTGCCACAAGACACCCCGGCCTTCACGTGACCACTAGACCGAGGCAGGGCCTCCTAGCTCCCGCCCACAGGCATCGGGAGCAAGGTGCATACTGTTACTGCATTGTAACGCCCACATGGGTGGGCATAAGAACGCACATTGGATATAGCAGTGGCAGACATTAACGCATTTCTAGGGTCATGATCCATAGCCCATATTTGAACATGACGTCTTCATGGGAGGAATTAAATTACGGGACACATTTAAATGAGCCCATGCACCGATATTTTTGGGGAGGAAAACATATTTCAACAATGCTATGCTGGGTAGGAGATTATAAGCAACACTGGACGGGAATCAAACCTACTACCTTTCAATTTGTAAATAAATGATTTAATAACTTGTGAATGTCAATGAATGTGAACAAGGAAGGAATATCGCACAGATGTGTATAAGTTAGTTAGACATTTGCAATAATCTTAATATGGGTAGACAAGCAATAGGATCAACATGAAGTTAGGCATAAACCATTTTATAAGCATAAGTACATTTTTATTCTAGGTTTAAATAGGCACGGTATAGTGACATAATACAGATTTCCCCAGACATTTTTGCATTGCAAATCAACTAATGGATTATTAGAAATATATTTTTTCAAATTATTCGGTAGCCAGGGTCATGATATGAAATTTGAATAAACATGTCATTCACATTACAAAGGCCGACTTGGTGTACGGCAATCGCACGACCAGAAAAAAAAATAGCAAAACAACGTAGGAGATCGGGGTAATAGGAACATACAATCATATCACAACTTGTGAGGTCGTATGGCAGAGTACGTTGGTAGAAACATGTTTCCACTAGCACGATTTTCCAGTCCTGCACCTGCCGCACGTTGATTATATTCATTGTATGGTGAAATGAACTATTCTTGGTATTTGTTATTGTAGTTTAAGTGAAATGTACATGAAATATACTTAGCTATCCACGGCTTCCCACGGCAATATAGTGACCGCAGAGCTCAATTGAACATGTTCAATTTTGCTGGACATCAAAGAACAAATTTTGTATTAAACCAAAGGCAATTCATAAGGTGACATTGTGTTTGAATATACTTTATGACGTATTTAGAAAGACTTTTCCCATGTTTTTTTGTTTTTCAAAGAAATATCCTTTATTGGCCATACATTAACCAGGATGATCAGAAAATACGCATAACCACCTAATGTGATTTTTATGCATTGCCATCGTTGAAGTTATAAAATAGATAGCAACACTTATAGATCAAATATAAACCTAGCACTATCATTCTCTCGTCCAAATCAAAATTGCTCTTATAAATGTAAAAATTGTACAATACTTCAAATCAGCAAGTTATAATAAGCTAGAATACATTACATAATTACAATACATAATTTCAAACCCTCTATAGTGCCCCTGTCATAGTCTATCTAAATCGACCCATGCCCAATTGAATGTAGGCTGTATTTATAGACTGACCCTGTCAGGGATCAAGTAGTTTTAGACATAGTTTTTTCAGGCGCAAATACAACTAACAATAAGACATCAAGATCACAGTACCTATCATCACCACAATTAGTAAGTGACACAATGTTGTGATACCCCTATATACAAGCAATAAATAACTCAGCGAAAATAACTGCCTCCCCACCCCTCACAATCAAAAATAACCATTAACTGATCATTGCAGTATGTATAGCCTTTGTTATTACACCAACAAAACAATTCACTGGGATGCCCTCATATTAGGACGTACGGCCATCGTATATTCACCATTGTAGTGGGCATGTGAAATTGTGGCACGATTTTACATCCCTGTCATCTAGCGTTGGACGTACGTCAGCCACAATTGCCAGTAACCGGCCGTAATGTGAATGGGCCTCAACACTGATTTGACATCATTTTTTTTCAAAATTAGTAAGATTTTCTTTAATGTTTAGGCAATAAAATAGTGTTTTATCCTCTATAAGTTGAAATATTAATGTCAGATATTTAAGTGGGGTATTCCTGATATATTTTCCATCGGGGACCTGATAGAATTGATTAAAATACCTCCTGACCAAGATTTGTCATTAAAAATGCAAAGATCTATTTTATAGTCATATGTCGATCAATTGGTGGAATTACTCATTTGTGCTTTACTGATTACAAGAAACTTCATATGAATAAGTGATTCCATTATGTTATAGAAGAACTCATAGAATTTTAAATCTATTTCGGGGAAGTAAAAATAATTTTGAAGAAATTGAACATAATTACAACCTAAGATACCAAGGTAGACTGGAGGTTGATGGATGGAAGAAAGAAAGAGAGCATTAGACAAAGTTTAATGGGAAGTGTGTAGGTTCTGTGGAATTTGTTGCCAATCAAAGTTAGAGAAATAAGAGACAAAAACTATGTATACAAGTATGTTCACCAATACAGGCGAGATATGGAGTTTGGGGGGAAATGTTTTTAATTTTTAAAAATTTAAAATGACCCTTCTCATGGAGAAAAAGCTACCTTTTGAATGTTTAATATACTCATAAATAGGATCCACCCATGTATTGGTTTCGATTGTCTAGGTAGTTCATGATGATCTTTACAATTGACGGATTTACCTTATAATGATTCAGCTTATATTCAAGTATTTGATGGTCAATACAATTAAACGCTTTAGATATGTCGTAATATGTCGCAAATGTTATTTCCCCCTTGTCTATGCCCTTCAGAATGGGTT
Source organism: Sthenelais limicola (assembly GCA_942159475.1). Classification (NCBI taxonomy): domain Eukaryota; kingdom Metazoa; phylum Annelida; class Polychaeta; order Phyllodocida; family Sigalionidae; genus Sthenelais; species Sthenelais limicola. The sequence continues at coordinate 17,314,977 of OW804099.1, read as the reverse complement.
CTGTAAATTCATATAATGATCTATTGGTTGAAATCCCCTGTCTGAACCCCCCTGGCACTCAAAAATAGCTCATTTGACTCCATATGTAGTCGTAGAGCTTCACATATAAAATGTTCTAAAATTTTAGAGGGAAGAGGTACCAGGGAAATGTTACTAATGTAAGCTTTAGTAATTTATCTTGATATCCAGCACAATCGTGACTGCCCCCCTCTCTCAGCCCCCTTTCTCACCCTCTCTATAGACTCACTCTCTAAATAATAAAATAATGACAACCGTAAACAGATGTTTCTCTACAGATGTTACGTGCTGATTATAATTTAATATTAAATCTTTCTTGTATTGCATGACATCAAGTATCTATAATACCTCTCTAGCAACGAAGCAAAAACAGGTAGAAATAACAGTTCTATAATCATACATGTCTGTATAACTCTGGTCCAACTTGCCACCCATGCATTTCCCCTGCTAACCACCCTTATTACGATGGGGTGATCTGCCATCATTCAGAAAAATAAAGAAACAATTTAGCATTATGCCCACACCTTGGAAATTAAAGATATTGGTACATGAAGCTGTATGTATTTCCTCTGTAATTTCTTTGTAAGAACCGTATAAAAAGAGTTATATTATTCTGACATTGTGAGAAATGATTTTAAGCTTAAATTGGTTGAAGCATCTGTTAATTCCTACTTTTAGATACAAAATCAATGAATCTGTCTTTTTCAAATGTTCAACTGTATCAAGACCAGTAGAGGGCATTGAATTCAGTTGCCCCTAGCAACGGGGCTTTTTAAAGCATGGGGAAGACTTGAAATATACAGGTACATTTGGAGAAAATGTGGATCTAAATTAAACAAAAAGATTTATCCAAATCGGTGCATTCTGAATGGAGCTTTGAGGGGGAATTAGAACCATTCCCTCTGGCAGTCAGAGTCAAAGTTTGAGAATGCTTATATGCAAGCGCTGTTAGGCATACCGCACACCTGCTTCAGGGGCGGATCCAGGATTTTCAAAAGTTTCAAGTTTTATTTCAAAGAACATATTTATATGCTATATTCTAATTAATTGCTCAGCTTTTGTTCTGCAATGCTTTAAATATTCAGAGATGCCTCTCACGTATTTCAACCCTAAAACCAACCATCTTGTGACTAGAAAATTATTTGTTAAATTTAAGGTTTTGGTTTTGAACTTTAAATACAGCATTAGTTATGCCTCCTCACCATTCAACGATTCATTTTAAGAGCATCCAAGTATTTTCCTTAATGCCCAATTTCTTTATATGTTTAATTCTCAATTTTCGATTTTATTTCTAAAGATTAAAGTAACATTGGGGAACTCTCCAAACTCACATTGGCCTGCTTCTGAGAATTATTTAAGTTGTATAATATAATAAAGATAAGAAAGTCAGTGCTATCTGTACATTAATGTTTCATGAAACAGTTTGAAATAGTTTGTGTTCTATGTGTATATCTTGATACTTGAAGGTTTGTCATCAACTATAATCGAACTATATGCCATAACCTATTTACACCCCCTCACACACACCTCTCTCTAAGAAAGAAACTGAGCATCTCCGAACATTTCAAGGCCATTTAAAAGATTCTAACAAGATTCAAGGCAATGTAATAATATTTCAGGCCCTTCGACCCAGATGTTAATGTTTCAACCCTTAAATTATTTGCCTAAATTCTAGGCTTTTCCAAGCCCTATACAGTTGATGAAGTGTACATAAATGTATACATCGTATTTATAGTATTAGGGTTATATAAATGTTTTTCTGTTGTCTTTTTCACCACAATGCACTAGCTTGATTCTGAAATGGGGAGGGCGCTCGCCTCCGCGCCACCCCCCTAAATCCGCCCCTGTGCTTTGCGCTCCCGGCTGAAGGCCGACACGCTAATGTATTCGCCGCTGGAAAGAGGCCCATGCCAAGGCCGTCTGTGACGGCCTCCCTTCCTGAATGATGCCCGCAATTTAACTCCACCCTGATGTTGATTTTCCAATAATTACATACAATAATGCTCAGTTTCAATTGCAGGGGCGGCGGAACCGGGGGGGGGGGGGGGAGGGGGGCGCTTGCCTCTCCAATAATTATTTGGGGGGGGGGGGGGGGCATGTATCTTGCAGCTCTATCCAAGTATGGCTTGTGTGCCGCATAAAAACAATTGGATTGATTCCATCAACTGTACGAGCAGGGGGACAACAGTCTCTTAAATCCTTCACAGATTGATATCTAAAAGTTCAGTATTTCCTGTCCTGGTGGACGGTTATAGGGGAGATGTAGATGGACGGTTCTTGAAGGCTAAACTGGAATAATACGGGAATTTCTTGTGTTGGATTAAGGTCAAGCTATATGGCCACCTATAGTACCATTTATTCATATACTGTAAAATGTTTTAATGTTCGTGCAGTATTTATTTCCGCTATGTTATGAAAATAAATTCTGTGCAAAAGGTTAATTAATGCATAAACAAGGTGCGAAGGCTTCCTTGCTGCGCGAATTTAAATATGTGTAAAAAGGTGTCAAAGATCTAGTGCGTGAAAATGTATAGCTGCGCGAAAATAAATACGTTTACAGCAAGTCTTAATGAGTATTTACTTGAAGACAAAGCTTATAATTTGACATAGATTAATTTTACTTATACCCAGAAATGTTTGCCTCCCCCCCCCCCCCCAATATTTTATCTGTCTGGATGAATATCGTATAGGGTTAGCTCAGATCGAAAGGTAGGGAAGATATTTTGATATAGGCTAAGTTAAAGATGCATTATCAGCTGTGGAAAATCCTGAAATGAAATGACTATCCTTGAGATAAACACTCTAATCCTATCATATGTCCTGGAGGAACGATTCAAATGAAGAAAAAGTGATTAAAAGTAACAAATTCAGTATTGGTTTTCCTCTGCATACCACTGCATGAGTGGCCTGTAAGTGCCCATTCAAGACAGGAGGGGTAGTGGGGAACCCCTATTCACACACATACATGCAGGGCTTATTTTTATATAGGCTAGTTTGGATCCAAAGAAGCAAGGTTTATAGAAATAGGCTTTACAGTTTCTAATGGGCAATCGGGTTATTGGTCACAGTCAGAAACAAACAAACATACCTATCAGTTGGGTATATGCTTCATTGAGCAATGAATCACCAGTAGGGACATACTTGTAGACATGTATACATGATTGCGGTCTGATGATTGGCACTTAAAATGCTATCAATAAGTCCAAAACTTGACTAGACACTAAGGTCCTGTTGTATAAGCTAAGGAGAGCCATATTCTTATGGCAATATCTTCCCCTATAGGGAGGAAAAATATTCTTCCTATATGTGAAATTCCCAGCTATTAGGAGTAGCCTATGTACAGTCAATGATGGATAGGAATCTGCATTCTAACCCATTAGAGGAGGGGAAGAAAGTGTTACATATGTTATATTTGTGGCGAGGGAGAGAGGTAGGAGCACAGATGGTAGGCCTATTTATATTTAAATTGAGTTAAGACTTGTACAACAGGCCCCTACTGCAATACCTTATTGCTTATGCGGTAATGACATGATTTACAACGAAAATAACAATATTAAACGTTTACACAGGCGGACAGCGCTCTGAGGAACACAGTAACATATAGGCACTGATGGGTAGTAAGGCCGGGTCGCGGTGGGGTCGGGCCACCCAGGCCCATCGAGCGCGCAGTGGTAAGGTGGGCGCGATAAGGACGTCGCGGTAAGGGATTGGCGCGACTAGGTATAGGACCATTCTTATGCTAGTAAACACTAGGAGACCTAATATGTATTTCTATATTTTAAATTTGATTATTTTATTTTCAAAAAAAGTTTGCAATGTTTCTGGATGGGTAATTACCAGTAAAGTAACTAAATATACTCCATATGAAGATCGAAAAACGAAAAACGAAAAACGCAAGGATATATTTAATACAATGTCCTGATATTTGATACATGGATTTATATGACTATAATTGCTAAAGCCTCTAAAAATCAGTACATTTCAGTAAAGAAATCTTGTGAAAAAGTCCTTTTGACAAATATCAATTTTGCGACTTGGGACTCATTTTCCAGAAACACATATATCTACTGCGGCTGCTACTGTAATATGAAGACTCACGGAACAATGTATTTGGGTAGCCGGGAGCCTGGAAGATTTACCAGACCCCCCTTTATTAACAACAATCACAACATAAAGTGAAATAAGAAAAAGAATTTTTATGAGACCTTCCAGTGTGGAGGGTCTGAGCAGAATGACCGACACACACGGGGATCTCTACCTCGGAGGGAAAGTCATGTGACTAACCTCTGACCACTAGTGGCGGTACCTGGTGATATAAACATCTCAACTCTCTCTCTCTTGAGATGGTTAATATCTACTGCGGCTGCTACTGTAATATGAAGACTCACGGAACAATGTATTTGGGTAGCCGGGAGCCTGGAAGATTTACCAGACCCCCAACCCCCCAGCCGCAGGAAAAGTAATAATTATAACAGGTACAAGCAATGAATAACAAATAGGCAAGAAAAAGAACATCGAGATCAATATTAAGAATAAAGTTTCAGAGCATCTGAAACTTGCACATCTTTGATTAGCCTGGTCTCCACATCAGAAGACAAATAGAGAAGAACGCTGAGGCTCTTCCAGTCCCCAAAATTTTTTATATCATACAGGGGCATACCTAGTCTACTTAGGAACGTGGCTGATCCACGTCGAATACTGTGACAAGTGTAATTACCAGAAATACCTGCCTGTGAGAGGCTACCTTTCAAAAGTTTAGCAAACCAAGAGTAAGAGATAGGTTTCTTCTTCCTTGGTAAGCAAAAAATAGGGTCTGACCCAGAAGGGGAAAAAACTTTGAAATAACGCTTCAACCACTTAACTGGGCATAAAAGGGAGCCCTTAGATTCCAGAACTGGAATAGATTGAATTCTTTCCCTAAACTGAATGGTTTTAGAGGAGGAAACTAAAACGATGAAACCATAGTCTGTAAATGAAACATCAGACCAAGTAAGCATATGCGTAGAATTAGTAAAATGACCCTTTCTAAGCAAGCAACGAAAGCTAAAGCACAGGGCACACCAAAACACGAAGTGGGACCAATCGGAGTGATCCAACACACGATAAATTGAAATAAGATGGGAGGGCAAAAGGGGGTCAGACTGTAAGGCACAATCCCCCAAAAGACGCCTAGCACCTCGCAAGGTACACTTAACCAAAAAACTACCCTTGGCCAAAGGGGGGACCCCATACATTTCGTGTAAGGACCAGAGGGCACTAAGATAATTAGCAATAGAGGAATAAGCCAAAAACTTAGTCAAATAGGTAATATATAAGCACACCACCTCTACAGAGGCAGGAAGAGGGGACAACTCATACTCCGAGCAAAAGCGAAGAAATCTAAACCACTGGGACTTCCTGGTTATCCAAGTGTTGTCCGCCCAACAGAGTGTCTGAACCTTTGAGCAGTCCTCCATCAGTTGAACCAGAGAGGCTGTGAAAACAACAAAAAGAAAAATTCACAGGAAAACCAAAACAAGTCAAAGTGCGGGAAGAAAAAATTCTAGATAATGAATCAGCAAAAATATTTTCTTCCGATGGAATATAACAGGCCGAAACTTCAATATCCCACAGGGCAGAACACCAAAACAACTCGCGCAACAAGCACATAGCTAAGGGGTTACTACTTCTACCAGTCTGTATCATGGACATAACTTGTGTGTTATCAGTATGAACCATAACCGACCTACCCTGAAGAATTCTATTCCATCTCTTAACCGAAACAATAATAGGCCATAACTCCAAAACATTAATGTTAGTATCTGATAAATCATCCTGAACAGGGGCAGACTCAAAGTGGTCGCAAGGAGACTCCCTAAAACTCCAACAACCGTAGAAAAAATCAGGGCCCAAGTAACCGCCGAAACCTGATAAGGATGAGTCAGTATAAATATGAATGGCAGGGGCATAATAACCAGACATCTTTTTAATGCCATTAAAGACAGGTAGAAATTTACTCCACCACTGTAAATCCTGCTTATACATAAGACCCAACTTGACCTTAGCTAAACCTTTAGTAGCTCTAAGTAGAGAATACAATCTGCGACAGAAAGTTCTACCACCCTTAATAACCACAGCACAATGCGCTAAATAACCGGTTAGACGTTCAAGATCTTTCCTAGTACAGGAACTTTTGGATAAAGCAAGGTTGACCATATCTAAAGCACGATCGATTTTTTCCTGAGGGAGCCTAAAACACCAACAGGATAAATCAATAATAATACCTAGATATAAAGGAGTGTGGGTGGGAGTAATAACCTTGTTAAAGTTTATATTAAAACCCACAAATCTCAAAAGCTTTATTAACACATTCTGGCGAAAAATACACTCGTCAAAACTATCACCAGCCAAGAAAAAATCGTCAATATAATTTAGGCAAGACATACCCCACACAGACATAAGCTTAGCAACGAAACCACTGTAAGTATTAAAAATAAAAGGGGCAGACTTAATACCAAAACATAATGCATTATCTCTAAAATAACGATTTTTACCAGCATAACTCCAAACATAACCGAAAAAATTCCTATGCGGAGGGTAAATGTTAATGGTCCTATAAGCATTAGAGATATCGACAACACATCCATAACCATCTTTGGTAACCAAGTCAATAGTATCATAAACACGGTAAAAGGCAAATTTTTGAGCAGTGTCTTCCATACAGTTATTAACAGAAATCACAGGCCGCGAACAATCTGTAATAGGGCGTAACCGACCATCCTTGCGCAATATTGCCCCAAGAGCATGAACACAAGCAGGCTTTTCATCAACTAAAGAAATATTACCATTTACCAGTTCGGTGCTAACCGTCAAGTCCATTTTAGAGACTATCATAGGATCTAGAATAGAAGCATAATTATTCACCTCATAAGAAACCTCCGTACCATCGTCGATTACTTTAAAACCACGACAAGTACCGTTCAAAATAAACTGAACTAGGTCAGGATCATTCAAATTATGCGAATCTACATCTAATAAAGTTGCCACTCGACACGGCTTCAGCTGGGTAGGGACCCAGTCTAAGAAGTAAATACACGAACATGTACCTTTGTAACACTTGTCAGTTAAATGGAGAAACTGGTCGTCGTATACTCGCACACTCTTAACATAACCTGCTGGTAAATAACCAGATCGCAACAATAGTTTCATATCAAAAGTATCGGCATTACCAACATGATAAGGAGAGACAAAAGTAGCTGGAATGTCCCAGCAAGATAAGTCACTTGGAGTAGTAATCACACATAAAGGCAAACGTCCGCCATCTTGGCAACAAACATACGGGTAACCTGAGTTAACTTCCGGTTGAACGTCAACCAAAACATCAAACACACTACGTTTACAATCAAAGTCAGTATCAAAAATAATTTCAGACTCGTAATTGAAAGAAGTAACGTCAGATTCAACACAACAGTCATCGACAAAAAAATCATAAGTATCGTTAAAGTCAGGAACAAAACTAGTGAACGGCTCACTGGGCGGACAATGGTCAACCGGAAGGCTAAAACCGGAAGAGTCACTGAAACAAAATGGCGGCATAACAACACCAACCGATTGAAAATTTTCCGGACAAAATACATGATACTCTTCAAATACATTCGGTTCAACAATACAGCTATCGGGCAAAACGTTTACAATGCCAACTGGTACATTCTTATCGATAGCAAGGTTTGTACTAACAACTTTAGACCCACTAGTCGCATGAAACAAACCCTCTTTCTTGCCTACCGGCACCTATGCGTTATTACTAGACCCAGACTTGCAGCTAGATCTCGGGTGAGACCCCGAACAATTGGAACATACGTGAGGAAATTTACAATCATTATTCGAACATGAACCTTTGTTGTAACCCCAACAAACACCTTTCGGTTCCTTCTTTTTAGAATCAATTGGACTAGACTTAGTTTTGACCAGGGCAGAAGATTTACGTGCGTAATCGTGGCTGAGAAACCTTAACGCGTAGCCCATATGGCCAGCCGAATACGCTTTAACACCTTTTGTTTTAGCTAGCTCCCTAACTGCCTCGTCGTACTTGCAGAGGCCCTTTGTTTGGTACGCTTGCGTACTAGCCTTCTCGGCGACAAAGCAGTTGTGTTCTAGCATTCCTTCTATGTCACTACCAGATCTAAACTTCTCTAACATGAGGGCACCGTGGCAGTACCATAACTTTTCAGTGGTCATGAATTTACCCCGTTCATCTTTCGGCAGAAACCTCTTAATTTTAAATGTATTCTTACGTTTTGCAGTACTCTTGCGACTAGACTTATGCTTCTTGTCCGAACTGGTAGACGAAGAACTGGAAGAGGAGCTGCTTGACGAAGAGCTCGAGGAGGAGGAAGAGGGACTTCTCACACGCCGGTGGTGTTTCCTAACACCATGGGAACGTCTGCGGGGCCTTCCACGAGAGTCATCCGACTCTGAAGACGAGGAAACAGCGGATTTCTTATGCTTGGTACGTTTCACCGGCAGCTTCCCCCTGGAGCCCCCGGGGCGGGCAGGAGAAGGCTGTCTGTTAGCGAAAGTTCCTAGGAGATTTTCCAACCTATCAAAGCGCTCAGTTGAATCATCCGCCACAGTGGCAAGCCGTCCGACAGCTGTTTGAATCACACCTACTGCTGTGTGCAGGTTGTCAAATTCAAAACGTTGTACCGGTTGTACAACAGGTCCCCGCACAATGTTATTACCAACAACCCCGCCATTGCCGACCGGGACATTAACATTTCCACCATGTGCATTACCAACATTCAACGGGACATTACCAGCTGGGACATTACCAACAGGGACATTGCCAACAGGGACATTACCAACTTGGACATTACCACGGACATTCTGAGTGCCTATACCATCAAAAGGCGGAGGAGCAACCTTCTTAGGCCAGACAGGTACGTGTAACCCAGCTCCCTTCTTACCACCTTTTTCCAACCCCTTGACCGGCCTGGACGCTTTAGCCGACCCAGCCGAGGCGGAGAGTTTCGGAAAATCAACCATAGAACCTTCCCAACATTTGTCAGTGACAGCCTTAGTATTCTGCTTTGGAGTGACTACTTTGTCTTTCTTGAACTGCGAGGCAGTCGGAGTCCAACGTGACCAATCTATCAGTCGAGATACAGATTCACTTTCAGATAACTCGTGTTTAAACGACATATCCGAGTCCACAGTAAGTTCACATTTCGCTCCCGTCGGAGGGAAATGTTTAGTGTTGCACCTCTTACAGAAGCGCATGCGTTTGCCAGCCATGGCCAAACGCACCGGTAGTATCTCAGTAGCCAAAGAATTTTTATGAGACCTTCCAGTGTGGAGGGTCTGAGCAGAATGACCGACACACACGGGGATCTCTACCTCGGAGGGAAAGTCATGTGACTAACCTCTGACCACTAGTGGCGGTACCTGGTGATATAAACATCTCAACTCTCTCTCTCTTGAGATGGTTACACATATAAGACTGTTGCCCACAAAAATTACAATATGAAATTCAATTCTAAATTTATTCAGTACATAATATGTCATTCAATTATTGAACATAAGCTTAAATCCTATCTATCCAGCATCCATATATTAAAAAACTGTTTGATACACTTTGTATAAAATCAAATAAGATAATTTTTCCAATAATCCATTACATTATATCAAATAAATTCACATAAATAATCCTCTTCATGACATTCCCACATAAAGCAAAGTTACAAACTTAAGCTTATTCAATCATCATGAGAAAGATCTATATTTGACTCATTAAACGTTGGTTCTTCATTTACTCAGTAAATAAATATAGAGATACTGGTACCGGCCTTATATGTGGTTATAGAGCTAAATATTTACATAGCTCCTCCTAGGTCTTACACATTATTTACCATCTAGTTTGATTAAAATACACACATCTTAATTCTATATACAGCATAGACTGGAATACCAGATTACGATCTAATGTGTACTCCCGATCTAGTATCCACTAGTAACAAATAAAGAATATTACTGTTGTTATGATATTAAATTTTCTTTTATGGAACCAGAGATCAGATATTTGGATCAAACGCACATATGGAGTGCTTCCTCTAAAGTACAGGTAAGACAATTCATGTTAAATTACCTCCGCACAATAAATGAACATGATGCTTTGATCAACATTAAAATACACATTGACTCAATTATTGGGTCATACTTTCAGAAAATGCACTTCTGCATCCAAAATCTGCAGTTCTACACATATATTGAATTATGCTAAATTTGAATGAAAGCTTTTAAATATTAGGTGTATCAGAGTGCATTCTCTGTATTGTATTCATTCAATAAATCTGTCTGGTTATTTTGAACTGTATTTTGTACTTGATTTTTGTCTTAAATTTGGTTTATATCAGTGGATCGGTTAAGACAGATTGTACATTTTCTGGCAATTTCATCCTATAGGTCTATACTTGATGTTGGCACAAATAAACCCATCTGGTCAGTATTGCATTCCAAGGCCCATATTCGTTGGTTCCTCCCAATTAAGCAGGGTGGATAAAGGAGGCAAACGTAGCTTGTAGCATCTGAATATAGTATATGTATTTAAAGACTTTCAGCCTTCATTTCCTGTACAATTCAAAGCATCTTTTTCACCATTATCAATGATCATGAATAAATATTTTATCTTTATACAAAGACAGATTACTATTGCGATAGCACCATTAAACACAATCATATAAATGGACAAAGATCAGAGGACACTCTAATTTTTAGAATATATTAGTCTTATCCAGCTAGCAAGTTAAAGTGTCAGTAAACCCCCAAATATTATGAGCAAATGCATTTGCTTGTTATTATTGAAATGTAACCACCCCAGTTTTACTTAATTCAAGTTATTATTTAGTGAGTTTTACCCATTTAAAGGAGTGAAAAAGGAGTTCCACAGTTTAACACTCCATTCAAGGCGCCACTGTTTGCCTACGTCATAAAGGTGTGCCATTCTTGAAATGTACATGCAATGAACATAACAAACAACTCTGCTACAAAGGAGGAGGGTGGGCTGGGCAGAAGAAGTATTACGAGACCAAAACAAACACTCTGTATTACCCATTGATTGTTCCTCACAAGGTCAGAGTGAAATGAATGCAATGCTATTTCCCTCTCTTTTGATACACTGTGGCACCAAGGTATCACACATTTGTGATGTGTTTCAGGGAAATGAGTCACAAATCACAAAAAAAGGATTTTGAGATAATGACAATATTTGAGAAGATGACATCAAGCCGATTCCAATGATAGGTAACAGTAGTGCATATAAGTACTATTTTATTTTAAATTTGATATGTTCATTTTTGGAAAACAGGTTTAGAATATGTTTGAGTAAAGAATTATTAGTAAAGTAGCTAAATTTACTATGCAGGATGACCTTAGAAATGCATGGATTTTAGTAATACACCAACCTGAAATTTGGTACATGTATATATATGCTACTAGCAGCTCAAAGAACACCAAAAAGGAAAACATTCCAAATAAGGGTTCTTGTACATGGATTACAGTTTTGTGACTTGTGACTCATTTTCCTGAAACACATCATATTTTCTCTCACCACCTTTTGTGTCCCTTCGTTAAAGGGGAGGACTAAACCCAATTGTTGACCTCTCAATACAGATGTCTTGAAATACCTGTATTGAACAACTGTTTCAATTGCTGGGAGAATGGGGGGAAGGTAGGGATATTATGTACATTTCTGGCGCAGTTTATGACGTCACACAGCACTCTCAGTGCCCTCTTGTGCTAAACAGACTTTTTCAACTTGGACTTCTCAATTTGTGCCTGTATGTGACTATAAGTCAGACATAAATGGAAGTAAAAAAATCGAGACTCGGGTGTTGTATCTATGGCTCCATGGAGTTTGTTGTCCTAAAAGTGACCATGAACCCATTGACTGACCCTTTAAACATGGGCAGAATACTATGCTCTGACCACATGCATATTCGTAATTGTATGTTTCTTCTTTGAGATTGAAAATATAAAAGCAGTGCTTAAACATTCAAGTGTAAACATCCACTAAAACAGGATAAATGTACATGCTATAATATCTATCTTACATCTAACAGGTGCATGTCCTCTGACCTGTAGATCAGTGGCCTCATTTCCTACATTAAATGATAAACACAGAGAAAAGTCTTTGCGCTACAACTATGTGATAAGCTGGTAAATATATTATAGCCAGCCATGTCATTCATATTGTCAACATAATTATATTCAAAATAAATATAGTTGTATGCCTAGAGAGAACCACTAATGAGAGGTGTGTATGTTTAGAGAGAACCACTAATGAGAGGTGTGTATGTTTAGAGAGAACCACTAATGAGAGGTGTGTATGTTTACAGAGAACCGTTAATGAGAGGTGTGTATGTTTAGAGAGAACCACTAATGAGAGGTGTGTATGTTTAGAGAGAACCACTAATGAGAGGTGTGTATGTTTAGAGAGAACCACTAATGAGAGGTGTGTATGTTTAGAGAGAACCACTAATGAGAGGTGTGTATGTTTAGAGAGAACCACTAATGAGAGGTGTGTATGTTTAGAGAGAACCACTAATGAGAGGTGTGTATGTTTACAGAGAACCACTAATGAGAGGTGTGTATGTTTACAGAGAACCACTAATGAGAGGTGTGTATGTTTACAGAGAACCACTAATGAGAGGTGTGTATGTTTACAGAGAACCACTAATGAGAGGTGTGTATGTTTAGAGAGAACCACTAATGAGAGGTGTGTATGCCTAGAGAGAACCACTAATGAGAGGTGTGTATGTTTAGAGAGAACCACTAATGAGAGGTGTGTATGTTTAGAGAGAACCACTAATGAGAGGTGTGTATGTTTAGAGAGAACCGTTAATGAGAGGTGTGTATGTTTAGAGAGAACCACTAATGAGAGGTGTGTATGTTTAGAGAGAACCACTAATGAGAGGTCTGTATGTTTACAGAGAACCACTAATGAGAGGTCTGTATGTTTACAGAGAACCACTAATGAGAGGTGTGTATGTTTAGAGAGAAGCACTAATGAGAGGTGTGTATGTTTAGAGAGAACCGCTAATAAGAGGTGTGTATGTTTAGAGAGAACCACTAATGAGAGGTGTGTATGTCTAGAGAGAACCACTAATGAGAGGTGTGTATGTTTAGAGAGAACCACTAATGAGAGGTGTGTATGTCTAGAGAGAACCACTAATGAGAGGTGTGTATGTTTAGAGAGAACCACTAATGAGAGGTGTGTATGTTTAGAGAGAACCGCTAATGAGAGGTGTGTATGTTTAGAGAGAACCGTTAATGAGAGGTGTGTATGTTTAGAGAGAACCACTAATGAGAGGTGTGTATGTTTACAGAGAACCACTAATGAGAGGTGTGTATGTTTAGAGAGAACCGCTAATGAGAGGTGTGTATGTTTAATACTAATACTAATACAACATGTAAGCTAGCAAGAACTGAATATATTGTACTTGTACTGAATATATCTGAAGAGTGTGTGATACATATATATATATCTGCATTGATAAGGCACACTTGTAATACTGACATAGTCTCATCTTCACACTTGACAATTTAATTACTTTGCCCATAATCATATATTTGGATTGGAGAGAGTAGTATCTAGTAATTTGTACAATATATTTCACTTAACTTGATACTATGGTTCACAGTAGAACGCACATGGTTATTCAAGACCAAATGTTTAGTCTATGGCATTCTAAATGTAAAAGATATATATGTCAGATCTCTTCATATATTTAAAGCCCATGTGATACTGATTCTCTGTCTTGCCATTAGTAATATTGACACATTTTCCATTTGATAATTAATCCATAGAGGTATACTATAGGTTCATAATTAACACAACCCAAAAAAATAATCATATAAATGGTTATGCATCTTTTTCTAATGAAATTGTTAAATGTACTAAGGCCAATAAAAATATTTAAAATAAAAAAAAATATTATACAACATTTTTCATGGATTATGTACAGATGTTAGATTTAATTATGACTAAGAAGCACAAACTAAAATAACTTTGCATATTTCTCCAATCATTTCATAGTACAAATTGTGATGGTATGAGACAAATATAAGGGCCTTATGACACAGACTTTGCAAGTAGTATATCTGCTCTCCCATTGCCCAACAGAGGATATGCCTCTGGGTTTTATTATTAGTGGCAAGGTAGTGGATCATTGGTTTATGGAAGGAAACATGTCAACGGGACTCTAATAGGTGGCCTGCACTATCGGCAAGAAGCGTTACCAATAGCGTTACCAATAGAACAGCCAAGTATTGGCCACTCTATTGGTAACGCTGCTTGCCATAGTGGAGGACGTGGTGCAAATGAGTGGCAAGTCATTCACACAACTTGCCATCATTTGCCGAAGAATAAAAATGTTTTGATTTCTTCAGGGGATACTTTAAAACTTTCAAATTTGACTGATCGTCCTCAAGAAATTATTCCAAACGGGAAAATGACAGGTTTTACCAGTTTCTCTCTATGGGCCTTTGCTGTGAAGTCATGCCTCATGATTAGTGATTGTATGCTGTTAGATTTTATACTGTGGACAAATGTGTACCCATTTTTCCATATCTACGATGAGTATGTAGGAAATTACAGCCATTAATATTCAGAAAATACACCTTTGAACCTAAATACTGAATAGTATATCATTTTGAAATTTAATTTTGATTACATGAAGATGTTTGTTTGTTTATTCAAATATGCCAAGAGTTGCATGAAGCTTAATCCTTTAAAAAAGTTTGCAGTTTAATCAAAGATTAACTGGATATAGGAGCATACCAATTTATAACCTATTATGGCCATCACCACCTTTGATATGGTCTAATTTAACCAAGAATCATGCAATAAACAATTTAGATGTGCTTGATAACAGACGGACACATAGGTGTATTGAAACAGAAATAACAAAATTGATTAATATTCCTTATTAATCTAAGATTTCAGTTTCCAAAATGGGAAGTTTTTTGTTCAACTGTCCATGACAGCTTTTCTTCATTGATTCCCATAATGATCCCATGGATGTAGGTGTATTTCCCATATACCATCTAAAAAGGTTCCTGAGATCATCACCATCTGTGACGCAATATATTTAAATAAGGGAATATTTCGAACAATTCTCATAGCTAAAGAGTGCAGTGTCAGGAATGAGTACAATATGGGGCACCTATACTAACCATTTTATCACATTTAAAACCCTTCAAAAATACCCATTTGGAACCATTTTAGAAGATACAGTACAGCAGTATTGCATTTTGAAACAACAGCACAGATTTTAATTTTGGTAGTTTAGCATCTGAGTAGAAATCTCCAATATTTAATTTTCCAAGAAGGCACTGTTTCTGTGATATAAAGTTATTCTGTGGACAATCACTGGTTTCCCTTTGGCTTTTCATACTTCACAGCATATGGCAAAGCTGCTGGAAGATTGTAGTAGTCTGGGGATGGAATATTACCCGGTGCATTCATGTACAGAGGTTCAGGTGGTGTGATTCCTATTGGCCAAGGTGGGGGAACCAGGAGTGGTGCTTGTGCAATGGCTGAAGAGCCAGGCTGTCCCTTTCTACACAATGACCGAGGCCTTGATCGACGTGGGTATATTACTGGTGGAGCTGCTTTAGCTGCCTTGCTCATTAGTTGTGGTCTGGGCTTGATCTTTGGCCTGGCTGACTGAGGTTCTTCCTTCCCCTGCAAACTGTCCTGTGACTTGGCCCTTGCTTGTAAAGGAAGGAGAGGGATGAGGTCTTCAGGCCTGCTACTGGGTACAATGCTAGTTTTGTACTTAAGTCCTTCCACTATTCCAGCTCCCGATACTGACTGAGATGAGGACGAGGTTGTTATTGTGGTGGTCTGCAATGATGATGCCATGGATGACAGTGCTTCTCCTTGAGAGACACCTGGAGACCAGTTAACATATGGTTGCGGTGGCTCAGAGGACAGTGGTGGTGATAGAGGTAGTGGTCCAATGGAGAGATTCCTTGACATATCCATGTAGGTGGTAGTGGGTTCCTGGGACATACCGGTGTTCGATTTTCCTCTTGTTGTCTGTGCAGTCCTGTTGGTTCTCACCCTGGAAGTTGTCTTCAAAGGCAATGGAGAGGACCTAGTCTTCCTCTTTGGCTGAGGCGGTATCTGTGCTGGTGCTTGACGATGTTTAGGAGGCAATCCACTCATTCTGGGTTTTGCTCTTGCTCCAGATCCTGTAGGCTGAGGACTGGATAGAGGCACTTGTCCAGCAATGGGTTCTGGCTCTGGGAGAAGCACCAAATAGATGTGAGGTTCATCTTCGTCAGTTGACTCATTGGCTGGAGGACCCACAGGCAGGGCTGGAGCTGAGGTCAGAGGCTGAGGTGGTTGGGCAGGCTGACCCACAAGCACTGCTGAAGCCATGATGGCAGGAGCTGGGGCCAGAGCCTGTGGTTGTTGTGCAGGCTGGCTGATGCCTGTGGTGATGGAAGACAAAGCTGACTTTAGGCCTGCTAGAAAGTTGGTACTCACTTCAAGGGATGTTAGCTCCTTCAACAGTATTTTGAAGCTTGGACGATCTTCTGGTTTCATCTCCCAACATTGACTGATCACATGGAACCTATCAATAATTAATGAATACTCATTGTTAGCTTATTCCTTCCAAACAAAGCAGATGTCTTATGCTAGGCATTTGTATGATTTTCATGTTGTAATACACAAAGGCCAAGCTAACTCCTTCCTTTGAACTGAAAGTCATTGATACACCTACCATTAGATCAAGGATGAGTATATTCTTGAAGAACAATTTGTATTTACAAAATATCTTATTGAATTAATCATGAAGAGAATACCTAAAGAACCCATGTAACAATCTCTGGGATTTTGCAGAAACTGTCACAAATATTTCCTCTCATCTTTGGCCCCTTTCTTGAAACTTTCAACTTCAAAAAATATTATGAAGCTGAAATTGGAAAGAACTAAGGTAGTTCGAATTGGATTTGTAATGATAAAAACATCATTCTGAATGGGGATATTTGACAACCTACATGTTGGTAGGGCAGTTATAAGGCTGCTCCAATCTTCCTCCCTGTTCTAGATGCTCCCACATCCTGGCTGGGTCCACATGTGCATAGGGTGTAGCTCCTCTAGCATGCATCTCCCATATTGTCACACCAAACGACCACTGCAATGACAAGAAGAGGAAAAGTATGTGCATTAATAGTGAATTGTATATCCACCGTTTTAATTATTGATTGGCATTAAGTTTGCAATTTAACATTTGACAGAATATATATGCATGTAGTTTTTTCCGACAATCATCTGTGTTTTATATTTCCTATTGTGCAATCTGATCCCATTTATCATTATATCACATACAGGCTTGAGTTTGCCCACAATATTGGCAGAGACATATTACTTTTCTATGATGAAAACCTCATGAAATATGCAGTGGTATTATGGAATTATAGTCTATTTTCAATGAAATTGTATGAAATTTGATATTGTATTAGATCTCCTACTATTGGTATATGCTTTACAAAGCTCTATCTACCAGTAGGAAACTAAGGTATACTCACAACGTCAGATTTAGAGGAATATTTCGATTTCTCCAAACATTCAGGTGCTACCCACTTCACTAGGAGGGCCGGGTTGGTAGAACTGGCAGAGTAGTACTCCATAGAATAAATATCCTTAGCTACTCCAAAGTGGCTAATGATAACAGTCAGTGAGCCATCCAACCTAGGAGATCATAGACATAAAATGCAATGCTGAATTCTTATATATTATAATTTTTTTCATTATATTATGCTTATTGTGTTGGTAATTGTATTTATTAGGTGCAAATGCACCTCTATATATGTTTACATCATTTTATCTGTAAGCTTCTGTTTGTAGTGCAATTCTGTTTGCATGGATTACATAATAGATTTGTAAAGTATTTTTTTGATATTTTACATGGGAAGAGAAAGTAGGACTCACATGCAAGTACAGGCAGATAGGTTGCGGTGTACAATTTTTCTCAGAACTAAATATTTCATGCCTTCTGCAATTTCCATCACCATTCTCTGGGTTCGCTTGAGATCAAAAGGCTGAAAAAAATACAGATAATATTAGAAGTCATCCTAGTTGTATGTAGTACTTTAATTTCATACTGGTTATACTAATTATACATTACTACAATCCACTATTACAATGATGAAAAGAACAGTCCAATTCTCAGTAGCTCCACTAAGTATTAAGGTAACATAGAGCATGTAAACACTTTTGAAAGAAATAATCATATGGAATTAATTTTACCTCTCTCTGGACGAATTCCTTGACACTTCCATGTATGAAATGTGGAAGAACAATGTTGATCGAGTTGCCGATAATGCCTATACCATACAGCTCTATTATGTTTGGGTGCTTGAGGTCTTTCAGCATTGTCACTTCCCACACCATGTCATTCAGTTTCTTTGCCCTCTCTGCTATCCCATCTGAAAATAACAAGTAAGGGAAATTATCTTCCATTGAATTGAAGCCTCTAAAGTTATGTAGGCTTCCAATGATGTTTTCTACTAACATTGGGTAAAAAAATATTATCCTATTCAAGCAGACTATTTTATAACATGCGTAGTTGGAGGTAAAATTGCTTGTATAGTGGGGTTCCTAATAGCTGTAGTTGAGGTGATTCTAATAGTGAGGGAAAATCCCAAAGTGTAGGTTTTTTTTGTAATCTTTATTTTCACTAGCTTTCAAGCATTATATGGTCTTCAACTTTGTAACTGCAATAATTCTCACCTTTGAGGTATTTAAGCGTCACCTCAATAGGGACGGCTGCAATGAGTTTCTTGAATGTGCCTTTCCTTAACAAGCTTGTCTCTCCTATAAAAGCAGATGTTTCAATGAATTTCAATGAGCAACAGACTATGAACTGCTCCAAATATGGAACAGACAAACATTGAAACACACTTAAGACAACAGAGGGAAGGGTGTGTAGTCATTGCTATTGTGATGTTGATTGTAAATCAGCGTGAATTGTCATATTATTCATCCATGAATAGCAGAAAGAGAGGGTCCTTCCTATTCCCATCTAATGGCATTTGCATCCAGTAGGTGAGAGCAGGGAAGACAAAAGGTGAAACCTAGTTTAAATCCATATAATATAAAGCTAGAGCGATTTCTAGGAAAGGATGTAGAAAAGAAATGGTAGAAAGAAGGTTTTCTTTGTCCAGAATGTTCTCAGAATTTGTTGTTTTACAAACCACTTTACTCATCTTTAGAGGTCTCTCCCCCCCCCCCCCTTCCTGGATGTCGTCGTATGTGGTTTGTGAAGGTATCTGGGGTGAAAATGTGATTTTGAAGCCATTTTTAAATCGGGATAACCACACTCTATTTATAGCCTGGGAAAGCCCCTGTGAGATACTACGTCATTTCCGTACGTTACCTATGTCCAGGGGGACCTAACAAAAATCTTACAGATTTAAGAAATCAGAAAGGGGGTGGGGAAATCAGAGATAGGGTTGGGAGAGAAAAACAGGTATGAAAGTCCGAGAAGAGGGGGAGGGAACAGAGGGAGAGGGGGAAGTGTGGGGAGAGAGGGTGACCGTCCGGAGGACGGGTATTTTGCTAGTACAATAATAAAGGCACAACTTACCTTCACCTATGACCGTACCAACCATGAGTTGGTCCTCTCTGATGAGCAGCTCTGTCACTGTTGACTTGTTTGGCTCATTAAGTAGGGCGAGCGGGTCATCAGAGAAATCACTGCTGGATGAGTCCTCATCACTGGTGGAGTCACACTGGGTCTGGGGTTCATCTGCATTCATAAATAAACTCCCTGAGTTTCTATTTTAACTCTATTTGGGACTCTATTTGGGTCAGTACACAAGTTATAATATATCCCCCGTTGTATAGCTCCAACTGAGACTAGTTATAATATATCCCCCGTGGTATTGCTTCAACTGACACTAGTTATAACATATCCCCCGTGGAATAGCTTTAACTGACACTAGTTATAATATATCCCCCGTGGGACAGCTTTAATCAAGACAATTATAATATCCCCTGTGGGATCCTACCAACTGTATATTCTATTCAATCTTGTGTTGTTATTTCATAAGTCAATTTGAGAATAATGTGCTTTGTGTACTTTTCACCTGAGAATTATGGAAAAACGATACTTACTCTTTTACTCTAGCAAATTAATTGTAGATCAATTGGTGCTATTAAATTTGTTTATACACAGCATTAGCAATGGAATCTATCCATAACATTAATTCGTTCATCAGAGTATTTGTGCAAAGAACGATTTAGCAGCCCCTTACTGCGATGTCTTAAGTATATGCAACACCTGGAGGGCTGTTCTCAAAATAAAATTGACAATCACAGATAATAGTCCTGGAAAATGTTACAATTATATCAGACTTGCATCAGAACATTGGCCCCATTAATTGGTGTGTATCGAAAATTGAATTCCCAGTAACAGGATATTAAACCTATGTAACTAAGAAGTTTGGTAATTTGCTTAAACGTTATGGAGCAAAAGTAGGCTCCAAATTATTAGTAGGTCTTGCATTGGTTATGGTACTCCATCAAAGTTATTGCAATTTTATCTTATTAAGTATACTTCTGCAATTTATTTTCATTAAGTATAGGCGAAAAAATGTTTAGCATTGTATGAGCTAAAACGACAGGATATTCTTGAATAAATTTGTTATGCAAAAACAATCAAAAAGTACAAATTCTAAAGTCTAAATTTCTTATCGCTAAACCTTCATAGAGGGTTTTTCTGAAGAGTTTGATCCAAGATCGGCTACAAAACTATTTTCATCTCATCTGTGCCTTTGAAAATATTTGCATATTTATACCTGGCTGTTGTTCACTTGGTCTACGACTATATTTCCTCCTATTGGGTATAAGCAACCATTGTGGGTCAGATTGGGAGAGAACGTAAATTTAACACTCTACACATTTGGGAAATTCTGATAAATTTAGCTCATATAAAAGATAAACACTCGGTATTTCTGGTACTGTTCTGTTTTAAAGGTCTGTTTGGTTATGGTGAACTAGCTTTTGGATAATTTTGTCTCAAATTTAATTGCGTTATTTGACATGATTGTCAAAATAAAGGGAAATATTTACTTTTTACAACAATTTAGGCACATAAACTAATAAATGTATTCTACACATTCTACAAACAGAACGATGAACTTGTTTTCCGATGTTGATAGAACAATCGCCTTTCGGGTCTGGGTTGTATCACTACACCTTTAAACTTGTTCTTTATTTTTGCTGCACGGTCAATAGTGTGGTTCATAGAAACAGGAATTTAGGCCAAATTACCAGCCGAAAATATTAGTAATTATGTACCTTATGAGAAGAACTGCAGTAAGAATTATTGAAGCAACAACCACTAATGTGATTCCAATGGTGATCATCACTGTGTTGATAGTTCTCCTTGCTTGAATCTCTGCATCTGAAAAATGATAGAAATATAAGGAAGTTACATAATGTTACGTAATGTTAGAATAGAATAAAATAGAAAGTCTTTTATTTGCCTTTTGATAAATTACAGCCGCTACCCTGTTACATAACAGAAGTATTCAATGAGATGAGAGTATAATTCAAAACAAAAGGAAATCTATCCCAGATGGGTAATATCATTTCACATTGTATTTATCACCTTGGGGTAGCACGTCATAGCCTCCACATTATCAGGAGCCTTCTTTGCATGTATTTCGTTCTCATTACAAAAGTTATTGGGGAAAAGAATCTTGACACTTTAAAAAAAAGGTTGCCAAATAATTGTGTATCTCAGATTTCAAAAGAATCCATCACAGGATGCAATGTAATATGCATGTGCAGTGGCACATGCAAGTCCCCTATTTGGGCGCCCGGCAAAGTAACAAATTGTTAGCATGATGGAGATTCGGATACATTTAGACTAGGTTTCTGCACCTTTGATAACGCCTTCTGTTTTCACTAAAGCTAAAGAATGTGTCCCCTCTATAGAGACCCATGGACCGGACTTATGCACATAATGCATTAGCTCTAATCCAAATCGAAAAGAGGATACAAGAATTGAAATTAATAGCCATGAGGATAGGCTCACACCAACACATGTACTCATTTGAATGGCAAGTGTAAATAAAACTGGAACAAACAGGCAATTCACTTTCCCCAAGAAACCCATCTTAATTAAATCCAGACCCACTTATAACACCCCTTTCCCACACCACCTTCACACACAACCTCAGGCAAAATAAGTGGTCGTGCAGGTTTGGTGTAACAAGCTTTGTCAATCTACTGTGTATCTCATTTTATTTTATGAACTGATATACTCCTATGTAACCAACCCTGCTTAGCAATGGGCCTTTTATAGAAGAACAATAGCCTCCAAAGATTTGTAATTTCTGGCTATATGATTAATCAAAATTAATTTTATCCACTCCCTGTAGTAAAAGAACATACTGAAAGACCTGAAAATATTTTTAAATATCTAGCTCCTATTTGTATGACACCCTACAAATAACAAAGGTACAAATAAATAGTTGAATGTTGAATGTTATGTTGAACACTTACACTCCATGCTTGTTATACATTTGATGTCTATGTATGTCCATTCCCCGTCTTCATTACACCGGGCTGTTGGTAAGCCTTGTAGCACATGACCAGGCTTACAGTAGAAGCTTACAGATCTCTGCCAGGCATTACTCGCGTAGTCCACCAGTAGGTTCGGATCGGATGGAAGGGCTCTGCACTCTAATCGAGACTTCTCTGCAAAGTATAATCAAACATGGCAACATGAAGAATTACTTAATGGATAATGGATGGGTTGGTCAGGGAGCCATGCTTTGCTGCGAATAAAGACCGCAGACGACTTTAGCCGTCGAGGTCCTTTATAAGCGGCAAAGCAGGGGTCATGCAACACAACACATTCATTAACCATTTTAGCACACGTCCTAAAGGGAGTAATTAACTAATTAATCAATGAAACCACATACCAGATCACAGAAGACCCCTCAATGGTCTAATCAAGGCAACATGTGCTTCACCTCCTCCACAACATTTACTTATTTCCAAAGATTCTACATGGACATAAGGTTATGAGCTTATCCGGGGATCTCTTCCATCCAGCCCATGCTTCTTCTTAATCTTAAAATAGGTTTGTTTGTTTCCTCAATCTACATCATGGGGTACTACATTTCTAATGCAAAATATCATGAGTAAAAGGAGATTATAACATTTCTCTATCTTAATGCGTGTTAACCCTGGTAACATGGACACAGAGTAATATTTCTATATTAACAAGTACAATCATTTCTTAACTTAGATCTAGTTGCAATCAAGTTTGCAAGAGAAGAGGGGAGGGGGAGTGTGGGAGAGGAAGGGGAAGGGGAGGGGGAAGCGAGGGGGGGGTGAAGCAGAGGTAGGAAGAGGGGAGAAATTTCTATCAAATAGCTTCTTCATCGGGTACCTATCTGTGTTCCAGGGCGAGAGAGATAGAGGGGAGAGAAAAGAAAAAGAGGGCCTTGTTCATCTTTACGGTTTACTAAATGATGAGGAGGCATGATATTTAATATTTTTGGAATTTGGTAGAAAACTCAAATAGTCAATGAGGTATAAGCATACATATTCATTACATTCAGGCACAATAATATTATTTCGCCGGAAGATGGAGTATTACAGCCTTGTCAAGTATAAATTACAATGTTGTACTAGTAACGATTCAGAGAATCAGTAGAAATGATATTCATATAATCATTAAATGTATTTAGAAATGAAGAAGATGTTCTCGGGATGACATACACACTATTTGTAGGTGTTTATATGATCAGAATTGAAAAAAATACGGCATAAACAAAAAACGTGAAATACATCAAAATTGCAAATACATTTCTGGAATTGACCCATACAATATAAATGGGTTTGGTTTTCTTGTGATTTACAATTAACTAAAATCCTCTTTCATTCATTCTGTCGTTCATCGTGTCATCATGGTACAAATCACGGTATTCCTTTTATTTCTATTTCATTACTGAATGGTTATTTGGCTGTAACTTTTCTTCTAGTTAGAATATTCTCACAAAATAAAAACTGTTATGACCCTTATATCGACATCAAGTACAAAATAGTTCAATACTTTATGTGCATATTTGTTTCATTTATTCCTGATTTAAATCCTCATTCATGTAGAAATATCTACCATTATTCGTCATCCTATTTTTTTGAATTCTTTTCATATTTGGGTTTAATTTTCGCCCCCCCCCCCCTGTAAAAAAATTACTTATAATCAGAATAGTTCCAAACTTGGCACTTTAATGGGCATATATATACATATAAGGTTGACAAATCAACTGATAAATGTAAAAAATATTTTTGGGTACTCAGGGGGTGTCTAGGGGCCCAAAATATAGGGCCCTTGTCAACGTTTCATGAGAAGTGCCCATATAAATAACAGTAAGAGCTTATTTTCTAACTTTGGATCTATATATGGTAGGAATATGGATCAAAAAGGATTATCATCCTACAAACTAGTAGGATTTATTTATTCCACAACAAAGCTTCAGTAACTATTATTTCTTTTAACAAAAATGTCAAGACATGCACATGTGGTCACAATTATGTCCACTACTGTTGGAGGGCTTTGGGGCAGCAGGGGTCCCCTAATGAGAGATGAGATAAGAGATAAGAGAGGAGGGGAGAGAAAGAGGAGGATCAGATTTCCTTTTGAGGAGGGTGAACAATGTCCAAGACAATATTGTTTCCGCGTACATATCAGAGTAGCTCCAGGGTCATAATGACTTGTCATACAACTCAGCCAAGGCACCAATGCACTGGCATGCCAGACCAGCGCAGTCCAAGCCAATTATCCATTAATTATGTCCAATTATCCACTTATCCAATTAAGTATAATGCACAGGGTGGTCATTATTATCCTACTAGAATCCTATAATGACGTCTTGTAGTTATTTGTACCATATTTTCTGTGAATTTGTTCAGAATAAAGAGGTGTAATAATGCCCTAAACCCCCTAAAAGTGTGTTAAAAAACTGTAACATTGTCCTTCTCGTAGCATAGTATTAGGAGCGGTGTGCCATGATAAAATGTATTAAAATACAGTTCCAACAGGTGAAAGATTATTATTTTTGTTATTAATAAATATAATTGTTCAGTCATGTCGATTTATTTTTAACTTGTGTAGAAACTGAATGTTACGCAAACGGTTTAGTGGATAAACCAAGGATATTGGAGAGAAACTCTAGGAATTCCTAACTATGTCCCCATGCAAAATTAAGTCAATTCAACATGGTACAAAATATATTGATATATTACTGTCATTTGGACTGAATAGATATACATATACCAATCAATAAAGGAAGAAAATATTTCCTACGAGTTAGAAAATGTATTACTGCAAAATTATAAATAAAAAATCATCATATACAGGTATATAGTCAATAGTGAAATAATTCAATAATTTTATATGTGCTTCCAAATAATTGTGAGCCAACTGTTCCTTTCTTTGAGGCAAATATTGTACTAATTAAATTCTCCAGGACTAAGTTTCCTACCAATGCAGGGACCAACTGTTACATTCCATGTCTGCTCACGTCCACATTCCACCTCGTCTTGTCCAGTATTTGTGTAGCCATCATTACACTTGAGTCTGTATGTTTGTCCCTCCCCGCGCCGATATGCCGCCTCAAATGTTGCATGTCCAACATGTGGTAGCATACAGTTGTCATCATTATCATCTATAGGAAATAAGTGTCAGAATCAGTCACATTTATGCATATCGACTAAGATTGCTCTGATCTCCACATGTCTGGGAAAGCCCCTGTTAGGAACTGGTGAGGGAGGGGGAGGGGGAGCGAGAAGAGGAGTAGGTAGGTGGGGGTGGTAGGGGAGAGAGTGTGAGAGAAATCGGAGGGGGAGGGGACAGCAAGAAAAGGAGAGAGGGGAGGGGAGAGAGATCAGTTATTGTGGAGGGGAGAACAAAGAAGCAGAGAGAGAGGGTGGGAAAAATCAGATAGGGAGAGGGAGAAGATGATAGACAGAAGAGGGGAGCTAGGGAGAGTGAAAAAGACGGGAGGGAGAGGATGGGGAGAAGGAGAGGCAGGGAGAGTATGACAGAAGTAGAGGGAGAGGGGGAGAGTGAAGAAGAGGGTGGAGGAAGAGAAGAGGCCCGGGTACTTTGCTAGTACTAATATATAACTCTGAAAGTGTTGAAAATAGGCCCAGATATGATGTCATGATCATTCCTGTGTAGCAGTGTGAATCAGAAATTTGACTTGGGTCAGACTTTCAGAAAACTTTTCAGTTGTGTTCGAAGGTCTGAATCAAAATTAACTATTTTTTGTGAATAATAAAAGTGATAAGACCTATAGATTATACCCTTCCCTTTTAGATTTTTTTTTTATTTTGTAAATCAAGGAACTAGAACTAGAAGTTGGTTTACATGTGAAAACAACCAGCAAACATTTCTGTGATTCAAGTTGAGAGTTTTCCCGGTGAAGTTAATAGGCCTTCGTTGATTACAATGATCCCAATGAAATACATCAATATAATATAGAAATTCGGAAAGCTCGGAAAAAGAGCTTTAAAAGAATGTAAGGTATGTTTTTCTATAATGGGTTTAACTATTCATTTGAATGTGTTTCATATGTGTCATGATCGATGATTGGGCCAGCTCTCTGATGCAATAACGTATAACGCAATTTGTTCAACGTTAGCTACACGTGTTACTTTTCTGAGTCCTTGACAACCAGTTTTCCCGCATTGAGAAATGTAGTCTAAAATTGATTTTGAAAGGGCTAATGGATGATCTTTGAATGGTTTAACTTGTAATAGTCATAATAATATTAGTTTTTCATTTCATTGTATTCATGTGAATCTGTGATTATTGGTGCATTTTTTACCCATTATTGGGCAGGAAAGTATTTGTTTTAAGTTTTGTATTAACCATGTTCCATTGTACAAAATGAATTAGTGATTAGGTCATTCAACCAGACACATATGCATGACAACAAGATGAGAAATATCAAGACAAACAAATTGTCAAAGGAAAAAGGTGGCAAAAGATCGAGTCATTTAAATGATACATAATTAATTCATGAGGTAAATCGAGCAACTCATCAACTGGGAATATTGCTCCTGTGGAATAGTCCCACTCAGTGTACTGTTGGCTAACCTGTATTTACACTGCCTGCCTGCCAGTACGATTAAACATTGGGGCCAAACACTGAAACTCATTCTGTAGCATTTATGTCTTCTGTATGAATGGCATTGAATATAAATGTTCGAAACACAAATGAATTAAAAATGATTTCGAAACAAACTGAATAGGTCACTCTGAATACAGATTTCAATAGCAGAAAACTTCTAAAGACTTATTTTGAAGTTCCAAATGTGACATCTTTAATTTATTATTCAATAATTATTTCACCTGAAGTATTCCAAGAAATATAATCCAGAAACCTGGAGAACTCAAAATTGTTTGTTTTATATATTGGTGATCCCTCATAGACAGACCAGTACTTACAAGTTTGTGTTGAGTGTGGCCACACAGAAATGGAGCTCCTCATTAACAGAAGTATTCCGACCCATAACTTAATGGCCGGATCAGGGGCCATTGCTGAAATAAATAAACTGACTTATTATTCAGAACAAAAAACTCAAGCCAATCATTGCAACTCATTTTGCACTGCTAGAAAGTTTGAATATTCATATGGAAGGAGCAATATTTGCTTTAGAATATGACATCAGCAACCATGCAACCGAGGTATTTGATAATGCGTATAGATAGTCAGGATTATATGAAAATGTAATCGCACTACACTTACTCCTATATAATTATGTCCTTATTAGTATAATTAGTTAGCTATGGTAAATAAGTATAATCTCACCTATAACGCTATTCCTTTAAACTGTCAGCTTGACGTTATTTAGTCAAAATTATCCCAGTAAAAAGCTGCTGCTGAACATTCGAACGTCTTCCGCATTGTTAACATGAATTTATACTGGTTGTGGACTTAATATTTACACAGAACCCGCATTATAGTACACTTCATTGGTATAGATGTTTTGCATACACCATATGCAATTCTGCTCTTAGAATTTCTCTTCTTTTATTTTATATTAGATATGTTGTTTCTCACTCATATTCATTCCTTGCAAGTAAATTATTAGTAGACTATTATTATAAAAGATTTGAACCAAAGGAAACAAAGAGAAATAATATCTCATTAGGCATGTGACATTATTTTAAGGAAATGATATGCCATTTGGAACTAAAGTTCTGTGCTACTAACATCGAAACTACATCGCCATTCATTGTTCCTCAATGTTATTGATCTAGAAATATATTGCAACCTATATGTTCTGACATATACAGCTATGTCTATGTCTATGCCTATGTCACCCGACCATTTATCCATATCTTCTCCAGCAAGAGTAGACTGTAATGTTTGCTTCATAGGTTTTTGTGTTGTTTTTTTCTTGTTTCTGCTTTAAAAACAGGACAGTGTTAGGCTGTTGCCTCCAACCTTTGTTTATACATTTACCAGAACTGCCTTACAGATACCTCCATGTTGGTGTTAACATTATGTTTTCTATGATCATTTAAATCAAATTATAAACCGCCATGTACTAGGCCTATATTTATGAGATATAATTGCCTACACTTCCAGTTTGGGGTATTTCAGTCACCCTTGTTTCCGATCATGTTCTCCTGTTTTTCCACGAACAGGAACTTAGAAAATGAACACTTAGAACAGCATATGAAATAAATCAGTTTGTTTACTATATGTATGTTTCATCTAAAGACTAACCACCCATTGCTCTCACTCTCAGATGCAAAGATGACAGCCATTGATGTAGAAAACTCTGCAATAACATATTTACAATTCCAATACATGTATTGCCATTCCCTTAAACCACTATATATGTTAACCTGTAATTACATCATGTTCCTTGTTTATTGAAGTCAGCTCCGAGGGACTCATGGTACCTGAGGAACCAGAAGAAGACAATGCTGGGCCTCATCATTATCTTGGCTCTTTCCCTCCCAGGCTTGGGCAGCCCTCAGAGTAAGTAGCTCAGTGCAATAGTATTGGTACTGAATCAAAATATGCATTTTGAGACATCACCATATTTGAAAAGAGGAGATCAAGCGAATTCCACTGATAGTAAACACTAGGGTACCTAACATGTATTTTAATATCTTAAGTTTAATATAATATTTTTAAGGTTTCCCCCGCCCAAGGGGAAAACCTTATAGGCTATAGCTAGGTTCCAGTTTTTGCCTGTTCTTTGCCCCCTTATAAGGAAAACCCGATCCCCCCTATTCCCACCTTAATTTCCGACGCACTTGCATACACATCGCGGTGATTTTACTCCCCCGCAAATTGATAAAAAAATAGCTATTTCTACTTGAAATAAGTTGCCAAAAACATGAAATTCAAAAAGAGCATGCTTTTCTACCCCTAAGCATGTCTTTATATCAAGGTCAGTTTTTAAAATAAAGCATATGTGAGCGAAACCTTTCAGGAGGCCTAAGTAAACAAAAAGATCGCCAAAGTAGGCCTACATTATTGAGTCAGGTTGTGAGAAAATATAGGCCTACCGTACAATTCGGCTGCACCATTCCTCTCAGATTTGAGAAATCAGGTTCAAAATACAGTTGAACATAACCAAGCAGATTCGTTTAATCAATGTTACACTAAATATACTCAGACATAGCTAGTATTTGTCATTTTTCTGAGTAAATTAGCAAGATTTACTAAATATGTAGAGCTGAAAATTGTTCATTTTCTGACGACCTGGCCCTATTGGGTTGTGGCAGGCACATCGCGGGGAAGTTACGCTCCCGCGAAGTACTAAAAAACACTATTTCTATTTGAAATACAGTACCAAGATGTTGAAATTCAGAAAGAGCATGCTTTTCTACCCCTAAATATGTGTTTATATTAAGTTCAGCCTTTAAATAAGGCAGATATGAGAGAAAGTTTTCAGTTACATAAGTAAACAATAAAAAAGCTTGCAGATGATTGTACATTTTCTGGGGAAATTATGCTCCCGCGAAATTGAGAAAAATCGCTATTTCCCCTCGAAATACATTGCCAGGTCAAGGCATATATGACTATTATGAGCGAAACTTTTCAGTAGGCCTAGACATTCTTTCTCGCCATCCAATGCCCGATGCCGGCGACAACGCAATAACGTAGTCGTCTGCACGCTCCGTATTTTTGTTGTGACGTCTTCCAATTTTTTGCAACGTTGGTAACGGACCTTGTTGGAGTCCTTGACAACGCTATTTCCCGCGTGGAGTGAGGATCGATTGGGGGGTGGGGAGGGCTGTTTATTTGTTAAGGGGATTCGGGGAAAACCATTGTTTCCTTGGTCACAGCCAAAATTTCTTGTTTATTTTTGAAAAAAAAATGCAATGTTTCTGACTAGGTAAACCAGTAAAGTAACTAAATATACTCGATACACAATTCTTCAAAATGCAATGATTATTTAATAGAGAGTCCCGAAATTGTTACATGGATTTACATGACTATAACTGCTAAAACCTTTGAAAATCAGAACATTTCAATAAAGAGATCTTGTGGAAAAAACACTTTGAAAAGTTATGCAACTTATGACTTATTTTCCCGAAACGCATCACATATTATGCTATTAATATTAGTCAAAGGAAATTTCATTATTTCAACTAGTACAAGAGAATAAAGATTAGCTTATAAGGAACAAGTGGTTACACCAAGGCCCAGTCAACACAGTGAACATAATATTTTATATGAAGCGATTCCCTGATGAGGATCCACCTCGTGATCGAAACGTAGGAATCAACCACTTGAATTTATACAACAAATAAACTACAACCTCATGAAAAACTGCTAAGTGTCTTCAAATTTTATATCAAAGTAATAACATTTATACTATTGGACTTTACCTGATATTAGTTTTCTGATATTAAAAGTTTTTTTTATACCTGGATGAATGGAGATTTGTATTGTATCATTTGGGTCAAATAGCACGACACCCCAAAGGGATGGAGTGTGATTTGACCCAATGTTGAGATCGATTACAAACCGAACAGAGTGCTATTAGGTATTTATTACATACTAAATTAACAAGAGAACTCAATTTTAATAGTATTTTACCTTACTTTCCAT
This sequence comes from Sthenelais limicola, assembly GCA_942159475.1. Classification (NCBI taxonomy): domain Eukaryota; kingdom Metazoa; phylum Annelida; class Polychaeta; order Phyllodocida; family Sigalionidae; genus Sthenelais; species Sthenelais limicola. Next base: position 17,283,798 of record OW804099.1, on the reverse strand, counting down.
CAATCTCATGGATATTCGGCTCAAATATGTATGTAATAATGGTTCAAATACAAAATGGATTGACACATGAAGGTTATAATAACTGTTTCCATCTATCTTTCTTAACATTTAATCAATTAATGAAGACGTTCTGCCAGACAGAAACAGGTACTTCTTGTCTTTCTGATGCAGTTAACTAATAATATACATATGTAATGAGCCTTGGATTCGTTCGAGGAGGAGAATAGAAACGCAGACAAAGTCTTATATTAATACTCTAGCATTTACTATCACAGAGAAGCATGTAGTGACATGTGGATACAATAATTCATTATGAGTAATACGGATATGATGAGTAATGAAGTATGGCTCCCTCTTGTGGCCTAAACATGTCAGATTGCCTACCGGTAGGTGGCGGCACTGGATGACAAGCTCTAGTGGCCCCAAAGTCATCCGCAGTCTCCATAGCAGTATATGGAAATGTTCCAGTTTGCATGGCATTACACTTATGAAGCCAATGGTAGGACACATAAAATGACTTGCTAGTTTTTCAACTAACATATTTGAATTGATGATCATTTTCTTCTTATCTTTTTCTTTATAGAATGTCATGTGAACAATCTCCGGAATGGACTCAGATATGATGGTGAAGATGGAAGGTTGGAGGTTAATGTTCATGACAGCATAAAAGCACGCTGCTATGACATGTATGAAGATCTTCAGACAACAGTTAGGTGTATTGAAGCAGGAATCTGGGCCGCAGAACATCCTCTTTGTAGATGTAAGTATGAATGTAGATGGGTTCCTTGCAACCTCAACATGATATCTGGAAATTTCAAATTTATTTGAACACTAAAAAGGACCAGCCACCTTCAACATCATGTCCTATTTTTTAATTGACCTTTTACAATGACAAAAGTGTGTATAATGGAAAGTTACAAACTAACATGTGGATTTATCTACAAAAAAGTGCCTAATATGTTTTCAAACTGAAAAAACTACATTGCATATGTTCTAATGTGGATACTAATGTGGATTCTCCTTGATAAAGGCCTCATGTTGGCCGAAACGTTGGACCCCAATAAACACAAACCACAACCAACTCACTAGTCCCTGTCCTCCTTGTTTATGGGTAATACCACCTCCCTAGGTTCAAATAATCAATCTAGATTCTAAATCTAAATCTAAATTAGCTTTTTGTTGTTTGGAAGCACTTACAAATGAGCAGGTGACTTAACTTCATCCATAGAAACCTAGCGTAAACTTCTGCTAGAAGCCATAGCCACTATGAGATGTTTGGCTTGAGATATGGGTAACAGTCAATAATTATTATGTGAAAAACAGCTGGTGGCGGGGTGAGTATGTTCATATATATAATATTATTTAAGTTTATTTGAAAGGAACTGGTCTAGCGATCACCTGGTGGTGTGTGTGCCATACACAATGATATAGACTTGCTTAGTCTTTGATATTTTTTTTTTATAAACAAAGGTTCAATTAAAATCACAATTAAATTGAGTCACTACCCCCTTGACTGAGGAATACCAAAGTCACTCCATGAATGGGGAGTGCCTACACTTGCACTATGGCTCTGTAAACAACCATAGTCTTAGCAGACGAGGGCTAGTCTAACAATGATATCATTGAATGAATTTTGTTTTGTTTTAAATGTGATAGTGAGATAATCTAATTAATAATGTAAATAATGTGGGTCCTCGTACATCATATGTCATCGTACAATACACCAATACAAAAAGCCAACAAATTCACCATGATATTTTGAAGGTCCACCATATTAATTTCAATTCCAAAGTTTTCTGGGCTGGAACTATTTCATGGGGTTTACCAAATTGTCCTCATCAGACATTCTGGATTAAAAATATGACTCAAACCATTAGTTGTTTTATGTGAATTTCTTTATGGTTACATATTTTCCCCTTGGTGGGTTTCTTCGGGGACAGATTAATATAAGAAAGTACAGAGTAGGGTAAATTTTGTACTACTGTTTAGAGAATATTTGCCTAGTGTTCAATGGATATATTGCATGTACGCTATTATCTGAGGAACATATGTAAAATATGTAATACACTGTAATGGTGTGGCCGGTGGTGATCCGCGATAAACCGGAACAGTACCGGACGCATATATGCCTGCACTGTTCCGTCCTATTGTTCCGGTATGTGCGTTCAGGTAATACACAGGCTTGTGCCGTTGCCGCATCCAGGTAGCACGCGGCACTGTGCCGGTGTCATGACAAAAAGTGACCCCCATCGAAAAGTGACCCATGGGTCTATTTTCGGCAATCGAAAAGTGACAGATAATGACAGCTTATATATATACATAGATATATATGATACCATATACATCATGTATAACTAAAACTTGTTATTGTTTTTAAATGTTTTATTCATCAAGACATTATGCATATTTATACACTGTATCTCAGTACATGATGATTTACGTTAATTTTAGAATATATAATTATATAATCAGATAATTTTGATGCATGATAAAATTATATAGAATCACCACCACCTGCGCCGTGTCACAATAATACATGATGGACATATTATCATAGAAATCTTATGTGTGTTACATGTTGATATTGTTCACATACCTGGTATGATTCAATGATACCATACAAGTAGGGGGTCAATTTTCGATGGTATGTATACATGCTATATGATACCATATGTAGACATCATGTATGACAGGACCATGCACGAAAATGTACCAGGTAAATAGGTGTAACATTAGGTCACCAATATTCGGCAGCTAAAACGCATTCCATGTTGTTATATTAGCTCAATGTAGCTTCATAATTGCTGACAAATGAACGCTCAATATGGTATAAAATTTATGTCTATATATGTCTGCATAAATGGGTGGGTCATTTTTCGATGGGGTGGGTCACTTTTCGATTGCCGAAAAGTGACCCATGGGTCGATTTTCGACGTCCAAAATCGACCCACGGGTCACTTTTCGACGGGGTCACTTTTCGATATCACACCTGTCCTACTGTAGCTTTTGGCGGCTGCTGGGTGCAGGTAATTGACGTCACTGTGCCAGTTCATGAAGGCTTTATGCGGGGGCGGGTGGCGCGCAGGGGCGGGGGCGGGTGGTGGGAGGCAAGGGCAGAGGGCGGGACCAGGGTGCGACAAGATCGCCGATTTTTTTTTTTCAAAAACAGAGGAAGCATGTTTGTAAATGTAAATTTTTATAAGTTTTAGCACAGGTATGTGCCGGTTTACATCAGTATGCACCCTCCTATATTGGGATATTTATTGTATATTATTATGGGGATATTAATTGCGATTATTAGCTTTCAGATGAGGCATAGTAAATTGCTGTAGCATACCAGGAAGTATTCTTAATAACACAGCAAATTTATGGAGAGAGCCAAAACTGAGATATCCAAGGTCAAAGTTAGGGGCCTTATGTTTGGCGCGCCGTCCTTAAATACAGGCATTCATAATTATCTGATCTTAGTAGGATTTGACACACATATTGTTATTCAATAGGGCTATGACATATCAAAAGATCAGTTGATTCCTGCCATAAACCTTTATTTTATCACCCTGAGAACATCATCAAAAGAATCAGTACGAACATGGTGATTGGCACTAGTAAAATGGTCGCATACATAAATTTAACTTCCTCTCTTCCTCCTATGAAAGAGTAAGAAAGACTCTGAAAGACTCTTCGACTATATCCAATAACATATTATCCTAAACCCCACTCTGATCATTCCGTCCTTAAATTATTAGTCTAATTGCTTTAAGCTTAAGAATATCAACGATAATTCATTTATTTAATGTCTTGAATCGACCATATACATATATATGTCATTGCAGATTTTGATGTCCACTATTTCTTGGATATGAACAGAACCTTGTCTACATTTCTATTATTTTTTTCCTATTTAACAGATTGACAAATAAAGAATTTGAAATCAAATCATATAAGTACACACATGGTGTATGAAGTTCTGAGTAGTTCATAATCAGGTTCATGTATATCGCAGCAGCACCTATTTTCTATTTCAAACCTCACAATCGTTGGCACAGGTGAGTCTCATTGTAGCACAAATCCCATATTTGGGAAAGAAGAATGTAACTTTTGGGAAGACTGCAGTGTTATGTTTCTTTCCACTTTGCTCTGCTTCCAAGTATAAATGTATGATCTGTGTATGCGCTATAGTCGTAACGGTGACATTCCAACAAATGCTCATTGCAAACCAACAGCATCTGTATTTACTCACAACTATGCTTTTGACCAAATTCAGGCAGGCCTAAACAATTATCAGAAAAAGGGAATTTGCATAAAATTGTATTATATTTTAAATATGGGTGTTATTTTACATGTCGTAATGTGACAAAAACATTCCCACATCAATTCAATTGATTTCATTTGATGGAATAAAACGGTTCATAAACATCATGGACTTATAACTTTTATATCTACCGAAATATAAATACATATAGCCTATGCATATTCACTGCTCCAAAACCCAATGGCAAAATAATGTTAATGATTAGTTTAGGGACATTTTAATCCTTTGAAGCTAATATATGTCATAACGGCGACACAAATATTCCAAAACAATATTTTTCCAATTCTAGATCAGTTCAAATATATGATTACATGAATATTGTGTTTTTTCATAATAATGAACGTGTGTGCATGTGTAGAAACCATTTTTTCGTCAGCAGAACTAATATATTTTCTAAATGCGCCTGTGTATTATATTCAAATTCCATAATTATTACTTATTTTCTAGCCTGAAAAAGCACTTATATTGCAATAGCGGCGGAGATTCTGGCATAAGAACTTTGAAAGTATGGTTCCCACAGCCTCATTTCGGCCAAGGAATTAATTAATTATCTATTAATGATAATATTGTTTTATTCAAATATACAATGGCACACTTGTTTTGGGTACTTTAGACAAGAAAATATGGAAGACCTTTTACCCATCAACCGATGTCAAATGTCCATATCGAAATAATGTAATTTCGGCCGATACCGAACCGAACCGAACCCCGAACCCATACCGAACCCTGTATGACAATACGCCAATATAAAGCATAGCAAACAACTCTCACCGAAAAGAAACAATTCGGAAAAATTGTCTTTTTTTCGGCCTCATTTCGGCCTCGGTTCGGTAATCACTGACCTTTATAATTTGCCGAATGATCCGATATCCGAACCGAGCCGAACCGATATTTAATAAATTCGGGAGAAATTCGGTAAATTCGGACTAACTTCGGACTAACCTCGCACTAAATTCGGACGTCACATATTGGGCCACTGTGTCGCCATTTCCCAACGGATTGGAATACTTTAAAAAGCTCTGTAATGCTGACATATTCCCGGTTCGCTTGGTATACAATACAAGTTCATAGTCCTAATTAACTTGCCTGTACAGACGTTAATTAATAATTTAATATATCTTTTTCATATTGTAAAATATTCACCTTATATAATACATTACTAGCAACGATTGCCAAATGAGGTACATATAATGATTCAATAATTATATGATTTTAGGACAGTCAAATAGATATATTTAGGTATTTAATACATTTTAAATTTTGGAAAAGGCTCAAATAGTTTCCGAGTAATGAGCATAAGTATTCGGACATAATAATCATGTCACATTATCTATACATGTATTGTATGGACACACAGAGAACCTTTTCCCTAATAAATTTGCCTCTAAGTACTTAAACAGAATTTATATTTACCTTCATAAACAACCAATACAAGTATTCAAATCATCTTAACAGGGAAACGAAGGGAATAATGTGACATATTTGTGTATAAATTCTAAATATGGGTCATATTTTTTTAGAATGTACAATTGCAATTTTGTGAGGTTTAGGAAGATTGAAAAAAAAAATAATAAGTATGAACTCATATTCCTTCTCACTGGTATCATAGATGTACCCACCACCTAAAAACACCAATAATACTCACCAACTCTCAATATCTCAGTTTTTATTGTAGTTGAAACAAGGTGATCTTATCTGAGGGTATGCCCGGTATCAAATGAATTGTCAGCTCCTTAAATCCTTAATAACTCGGGACAATATTTCAATTTCCAAATGAAATATAATTCGTTATGAGGATTAAATGTTCCTTTACAAGTATACCAATCCATAACTATGTATCAGATCATTTAATTTGTTGCTTGGATACAATTGGAAAGATATATAAAGGTGTTAGATAAAGGTTCGGTTCGGTTCAGTTCGGTTCGGGGTTCGGGGTTCGGGGTTCGGTTCGGTTCGGTTCGGCTTATCTATGTTCCGATTCGTAGAACCGAATTTCGGTTGATGGGTAAAAGGTCTTCCATAAGAAACACCAATAGCTCCGTATGAAATAATATTTAGTCAGTTTGATTGTGAAGCACACTATTTAGGAACTTAATTATCCTTTCAACTTCACAAAAGGTGGTTGGGTCTAGGTATTCAATTTTTTTTTTGAACATATCTTTATTCAGGTTAAATAAGTGCTGGCATATGCCAAACAAAATTAATGCAAGGGTCGGTTGATCCGATGTTATATGTTCCTTCCGTTGGTATCATTCTAAAGTGATTTAGGGGAGCGGATCATTTTCGGTTTTATTCTAGTATTTATTTTGGTAAAAACTCCCGAAAATCTATTAATATTTTATTTAAAATTCTAGATATCATCATTCCAAATTGCCAGATCAGGGTCTTTTATAGTTGCCGAACCTCTGAGAAGGATCGAAACTATGGGTTGCAGCAGTATAACACAATAGGGGCATAATAAACAAGTCTGTCAACACATTAGCTATGCATAGCCATTGTTTAAAGGTGTAGTTCTGTCCCCCGAGTACACTGCGCCACATCATTTAGAATTTCTTTTTGATCGAAAATTCTCACTGACATCTGACATCAGTGGCGTCCGAAGGTAATGCACGCTTGAATGAGCCTCTTAGCTCACAAAGCTTCATCACGCTTGAGTGATTGCTGTTCCGTAATTCATCGGTGGGGTGAAGGTGGTGGGGAGAATGAGAGGATGGGTAGTGTGTGTCGTTAAGAACCTTTTTGTGCCGGGGCACAATCAGTTTGTTCAGGTAAATTACACTTGGTTTTTACAGTGTATATGTCCCCATCATATCTGAAAGAATAGAAGGACATTTTAGGGTTCCATCCAATCCAAGGGATGTCATTGCATACTTAATATGTTTGCAGCAATCCTTTGTCCTGCTTTACGGAAACCACAACATGGAAGCCTGTCCATAGATGATGCGGTTGGAAAGTGGAAGAGGGAGGTTGGAACTGTTGTCTCCTTCTCATGTCACCCTGGATACTTCTACAGTGGTACCAGTCCTAGAGTTTGTGTTAATGATGGAACATGGCTTGGTTTGGATGGAGACTGCTTAGGTATTTGGCAAAGGAATTTCCGAAAACTTAAATGGTTATTTCCTAAAATATCATTTTACATACATTATTGTATTTTCTGATCCCTGTATTTCTAGTTGTACACATAGCCTATGTATTTTTAGATGAGAAAACAATCAATGTGTCAGAAGTTATCTTTGTCTAACTAATGTAGTTCTTATGATATTCAGAAACACGATGTATAAATCCACGACCAGGCATTTACTATGGAAAAGTGGAACCTGAAGGGCCATACGGGTACAACTCTGTAGTGAAGGTGGTTTGTGAACCTGGCTTCGTGTACACTGGAGCTGAGGTACATGTTTGTCTCAGCAACAACACATGGAGTGGACAAAAGGGAATATGCCAGAGTGAGTCTTCGCTTGCTTATCTATGAGCTATCCATACACTTTTGACATGGTTACGTTTATAAGTTAAACTTTGACATATTTGCAAAAGGGGACTTACAATCATCAGGACTTATCCTGGTATTCTAGATTAACTTTGAGGTCAGGATCAAAGGAGTTAACCAAATTCAATCATAAACCACACAGGTCATTATCCTTGACCTTCCTAATTAACCTACAGTGCATATTGCTATTCATAGTGATACAACCTTCAAATTCATCGGTGATTAACCAATAGAGTTTAACCGTTATTTAAAACAATTTTATCCTTCTGACTTCGACCAATACCTTAGTGAATCTAACACTTGAAAAGTGATTGACATTATTATGGCCTACTATTCAGGTCCTGATTCTGTATATTATACTGTCATATTAAATTGTAAAAGTTAAGGTTTAAAAACACGTTGACTTTAATCCCCGTGTAAATACCTAGGTACATAATACCTTTACAAAGATTGAGATATCGATGGGTTGACATATTGGGTTGGATGGTGGGGTGATCTTTCTTTAAAGATCTTATCGATTTGCTATTATATTATACGATGTAACATTGCTCTAATCTCAAAGACGAAGTTGACTAATGAATAATTATCGAAACCCCACCATTATAGATTGTACTAAATATAACTTAACTACCAGGGAAACCTCTTGTAATTTAACCAACAGTGATGTAAAGGTTTTAAAGTACAATAGGACCTAAATATTACTCAAGTACCTCCCTATAAAAATTGTAACATTGAGCCTAAATCATCTATGAATTATTATGTAAATCATGATCTATGTTCGCTATTCATATTTATTTTAGGACACATTGGAAGACCTGATCTGTAGAATTGTATGCCCTTTTCATGACTATGTAATTGTTGATAATTCATGAATAAAAATTCAATATATATATGAGCATTTCTCACGAAACGGGTGCAATTGGGTTTTGCTTTTTGAAAAGGCAGTAACCTTAAGGAATTGGTGTAAATGTATTTACAAATGGGCTTACTGCATGGAGGAGACGGTGTTCTTTCCTGCCATATATGGTGTCCAATATCTACGGGGAATGTTTCTATGATATTTTTGCAAAAAATATGCATTTTTCTTCAATTTTTCCCCTTAATTGATCCATATTTTATGCAGATTGTGAGCTCACAAATATAAAAAATGTCCTCCTCATTTCTTTTTACTTCTAATATGAAGGACAGAACTGGAATCAAAAAAAAAACTTAGCAAAATGGGGAAATACTGATATGGAAAAAAAATAGACATGAACATCTTTTGGCTAAAATCAAGTGTTATTTACACTTCCAATTACATTTTCTTCAATTACAAAATAAATAATTAATCTTTTCAAAGAATTTTCACCTGTGTCTGTGAAGCAAACAATAATGTTTAGAAAGATTACAAAAAATTGGGTAAGTATCCAAAATTATTTCTACAGGAAGGTTTTCTCTCCAAAAAACACCCCTGGCTAAAATGGGTTGTTATTTACATTGCCAGATGAAATTCTTTGGCATTTAAAAACAATGGTGATGACATTAACATCCTATTTAGGTTAATTGACATTCATTGTCAGCTATACCCACAACAAGACATTTTTATTTTACTCCAATTCTTACGGAAGATATGACTGAAAATGTAGTGACAGTGTAAATAACCTATGCGTTATTTACATCTCCCGAGTGGTGCCACAATTGAATGCATGCTCCCATCTAGCAGCAAACATGGAAAAATATCATATAACCAAGGACCCATTCAATGTGGCATGGAGTTAAGTCCTTGTGAGTACTCAGAACAGTTCTATCAATGCGTTAGTGTGATGACAGAGCCCTTTTTTTAATACCCCAGTTGTTCACTTTCAGACATCTGATATCGAGAATCATTTTACTAGATATAATGGATGTTTAGTCCCCTATTGAATAAGCTGATGGATGAACTTTATAGAATGGGTTTAAATGGGATGGGAGGGGACTTTAGAGGTAAAATGAATAGAAATCAAATTTGGATGATGTAAATAACGTGGACATGTAAATAACATTGGCATGTGCAGGCTTGTTTTGGAAGCACTCCTTTGTGTGATAAATGATTTAGAAATCATGTCTAAGGTGTTTTTGTGGTAGGAAATACACAAAGTTATTAAGATGTAAACCAATTTTATATTTTAATGTTTCATTAATGTAACTTTTGTCCAAGCAGCAGAAGAGAAGGCCTAGTAGATAGTTTGCACCTTATTGTGGCCCATTAAAAATGAGAATTGAAAAACTGCAATTGCACTGACAACTTGTGAAGGTATCAACCACTGAATGGAGCTATTCTGTGCTACTCTGGCATTCCTCAAGCAAAGCATCCTAGCCATTTCAAAGATTCATCATGTCATAAGTGCATTGGTATCCACCTCCAAGCCTCCCAATATATACCAGCATATGGTGAAAGTTGTGGCCAACAGTTCATTACAATTGGGTGTAAGGGACTTTCTTGGGGCAGGCTATAGGAAAGGTCCATGTGGCACTAGATATGGCAGTAAAAAAGAATGAACTGATGATTGATGTGGAAGAATTATTCGAGCAGGCTCAGAGCAATAGGTGCACACCTGATTTTATATTTGATGACAAGTAGGGAGGCACTACAAATTCTTAGCCATTGTTAAAGGCATGGGATGGTGCCAAGAAATCAGACTCTTCAACAGTGATTTCTATTTTCGGAGATCTCCTGCTGCAAATCAGACAGCAATTTCCAACCAAACTGCAGTTCCCACCCAAACTGCAATAGATGGATGAAAACTGATTTAAATGAAGGACTAGAAAAGAATGATTATTAGAAAGAAGTTGACAAGGAAGAGATGACACCCTTATTGTCCCTGAAAAAAATCCTGATAATGGAGGAGAGACCTTCACTTGTCCTGAAAAGACTGACACATGGTAAGAGAAGAGGGTGTGACACTCAATGTGATAGAGCAAAATGGGAAAGAGACCATAATGACCAATGAGATAAAAACAGAAGGGGAAAGACTGCAATAATTGATGTCACCAAGACTGAAGTAGAAAAGGATGTGGTGACTAAGGTGATGAAAATTGGAATGCAACAGCAACAACTGAGGTAAAAAAAGAAAGCTGGGGATGAGACAGTGACAACTGACGTGAAAGAGATAGGCAGGAAGAGACCATGTTGACAAAGATAGGCAAGGAAAAGACAGTGATAACTGAGGTGACAGAGACTCCAGAAACATAAAGGAGAAACCTCCAATGACTGAAGGGGAACAGACCATGGTGACTGAGGGGACAGAGGCAGACAGGGAAGAGACTATAATGACCAAGATGACATAGGCTGATAGGAAGAGATTGCAACAAGGTAACAGAGGGAGAAGGGAAAGGGTAAGCAACTGAAATGAGCAAGAGACAAAGGGCACAAGACATTGACAACTTAAGTCAGAAGTGACAACTTAAGTCAGAAGTGAAAGAGACCATGATGACCAAGGTTACTGAGATAGTCAGGGAAGAGGCTAAGACAAGTGAGGTGGCATTGACAGTGATTTATGTACCAAAAATGAACAGTTTATAGTCCTCATGTACAACAATGGTTTGCCATCAAGGGCAACTTATATGAAGGAAGGCCACCAAAACCACCTTATGATGTCTATGAACTCTGTGATTTCCAGCTTGATGGCCAGTAGAAGCTACAAGCTACATGTGGTTATTTACATCTCCCACTGTTATTTACATCTCCCATTTTAAAACCTCTCAGTAAAGCTTTAAAAAATTCAGAAAATTTGGTCAATTTGTCAACTTACTTCAAGGAAGTTTGTATTTTTATTACATAAAGGAACAAAACCAACTTACGAAATCCTTTTCTCCTGTTGAATGTAGATTTTATCAAAGAGGGTACAATACATGTTGTAATTTTCTAATATATTCTCAATTATTAAGACTCAAAATGATTAGCATGATGCTAAATTAATATTGATTTAGATTATTGTTGTTTGCTTCAAACAATCAGGGTTTATAAAGTCCATAGGTTCTTAGATTTCTAGCCATTTCTAGTTATAAGTTATTTACATCTTCTCATGTTATTTACATTGACACATTGGTTATTTACATTGTCCATTTTTCAAGTCCACCCACCAAATGATTTGTAGGTACAGACAAAAAAGAACTATATCAGTGCATTCTGTCATTCCTTTACTCTATGTAAATGTCCATTTCAGACAATTGCATGCATTTTGCTGGGTAACAAGCTATTTGAAAGAACCCCTGCTCAAAATAAATGAGATTTTCAATCCTATGGGACCAATTTTAATGCCATTTTTTCCTAAAAATTAGTTTTGCCGCGATTTTTTTTTATGTTTTCTGGTAGAATACATTTGTGTGACATATTCCAATAATCAGGACTAATTTACCAGCAAAATAACTTATGCAGAGACAACATACTGCTCATGGCCGTGTAAATAACACCGAAACATGAACACAAACTTTGATATACTGCTGCATGAAGGGAAAAGCTCAAACAATGTAGCGATTTCTGGCAGAGATGCACCAAACTACCTTCTACAGTATATGGTATGATTCGATATGATTATTCAAAATTTAAAAAATGATCCACCAAAACCCCAATTGCACCCATTTCGTGAGAAATGCTCATATATATATATATATATATATATATATATATATATGTAGTGAACCTGCTGAAAAATGCCATTGCCTTGACGGGGAACCGAACCCCGGACCTTCAGATTGACGTTCTGATGCTCTACCAACTGAGCTACCAAGGCAAGCTATCCTCAACAGGTCACAATCCCAAGTTCAACCACCAGGACCACTACATATATATATGTCTACAATACAACTGTTAATTCAGTATTACAAAATATAACAAAAATCAAAAAGAAATCTGAATTAAATCCAAAATAATTGATGAAATATATCATAAGGTAAAGTCATAAGTCATAAGGTAAAACATTTTCATCCAGTGTTTGTGTGGCTTTCATTCAGGAATTACGAAGATACAATGTGAGAGGATTGTTATTCCACACCACTCAAGAGTTCATCCAGAAGCACATGTGGAGAGTAGAAGATACAATGAGTCGGTCTCCATAACGTGTGAGAAGGGCTTCACCTACACTGGAACCAGGGCCAGGGTGTGCAGAGCTAATGGTACATGGTCTGGTGGGCAGGGCGTCTGTCAGGGTAAGGCATTGAGTAGCAACAATAAAAGATCTGTCATAATGATCTTGGATCGATCTTTGATAAAACAGAGTGATGAGTGAATGAGTTTTGTATGGTTAATATTTCACATTATATGTATGTATGTATATTGTTTATTTCCGAAAACAGTACATTTACTTAAATAGACCTTCGTATTATCTGATTGTAAAAGCATTCTATGTAGAAAGGTCTTTTTACAAATGAGCAAACCTTCACATGTATTGCAATTATACATGCACATCCTATTCTAAAGTGTCATTAGGATTTTAAATATTTGAGAACATCAAAACAGTGAATCCAAAGTTAATGCCTACTCAAGAATAAGCCCCAGTTAGATAGTGAATGGTTTTGACAATACTGTGTATATTTGGACCGTATTTCAACATTATTAATTCTGCACATATTGATTTTCGCCTTACTTTCAATAGGGGTCATATGCTCCCTTGTGGACCTTTTGGAAAGCCAATTAGGTAGGTAAAGACAAAAGTTTTCAATGATAATATGCACAAAAATATGTTATTTCTACAACAGGAATTCCTGTAAGTCTTTAAAGTTTTAAAATATGCAATATCTAAATTCTAAATCTAAATTTAGAATATGTTCATTTATGTGATACTCATGTAAATCAATAGGTATGTCACTTCCAAGATCTCTAGATGTGTGAGCAGAATGTGATACTTCAATACTTTTTTCAAAAATTAAATACTTATTAGAACAACCAGACACACGTCATTTCAATTCTTCCAATTGCAGGAAAGCAACACACCAATGTTACATTTCTCTCTGATGATGGCTCCTCCATCATAACATCAAAGGACGCAAAACAAGACATCACTGTACCTGCTATATATGGTGACATCGTGATGGTGCGATGCCCTGAGGGCTACAGTTATACTGGTGGACCGCTGTCCTGTGGGGAACATGGTGCATGGGTTGGGGTGAAGGGAGCATGCAAGGGTAAGATTGAACTAAATCAGTCATTATTATACACGCATTTACTACTGAGGCCACAACAGCTGCTCATTACTTCTAACGCGGTATTGGACTAGTACATTACACAAGTTTGCCGGTGCAAGTGCTTTCTTCCTCCATGTTTCAATTGTTTCTAGTTACATTCCTCTTGTACGAAAACCAGCTATTATGGTAGATAATGTTATCATCTTTTTAATTAAGCCCATTTTACATGCAATGTCCTATATTTTTGCACCATGCGGCAACTGGTCGAATAAGTGCTAATTATTGACTGACCAACTGACAACTTGAAATGTAACTGATTTATACCAAAAGAAAACCAATAGTTACACAAGTGCATTATTATTTGTTGTTGGTACTTTTTTTCATCAATGGACAATGTCGGTGAGTCTGAGCTCCCATTATTTAGAGAGGATTTCAAGCCCTGCCGGACATAGATGGTGGAACATAAGAAGAGTAATGCATATTGTCTACAAGCGGGAAGTCACAATATGGGAGTGGGAATTCCCACTCTTGGACCATTACTGAAATACCTGAAAGTCCCCTTTCCAATCCACCAGCATAAAAATACTGTTGGACCTGTGTTAAACAATGTAGAAGAATAAATAATAATAATAATATAATAATAAAAAAATCTTCAATCGTACCCATGTATCTGTATGTTTCAACGCTATTTCAAGTAATCTAAACCCTATGTAACATATCAACCAATCAAATCACTCAAACCTCTATCTACACATTATTACACATGTGCACACATGTGTACACAAACGAACGGCTATATAAGGTAGACCCAAGACATTCTATGGACACCCCCCCCCCCTGACGAAGACCCCCACTGGTCGAAAAGCGTTGGGTTCATATTTAAATAAAATGCTTCAAAACAACCATCCGTATTTGTGGAGAAAATTCCTACCTTAACAAAGTAGAAGAATATTATAAATGTTTCAGCTGTCAGCTATCCTGATGATGCAGACATTAACACTGGACATAATCTATATATGGGTCAGATTTTCAGAATATGTACAATTGGCAGCTGTACACATTTAATAAATTCTGCTAAATGAGGCTGCAATTTGGCCAATACTGGGTTAATTTCCGCCCACAACTTATTTGCCAGGAAAAATGCTCCTGAAAAGCTGAACTGCAATACATTTAACCCATAAAGGTCACAATAAATTCTATGATTACTTATTGTATATATCTTATTATTTGATCTCTGCAAATATGTTAAAAATAATAAAATAATAAATGTTTCAGCTGTGAACTGTTCAGATAAGGCAGACATTAGGAATGGTTCATTGGTTGGCTCAGGCTACAAGTATAAGGACAAGACATCCATACAATGTGAGGCAGGCTACAGATGGGTGGGACTGACTCCTAACGCTGTCTGTACTAAACACGGCACCTGGAATATCACTGGACGATGTCTTGGTGAGTAGAGGGCAGTTATCTACATTTAGTTTGTGCTTCGGAAAAACATAAGTTATAGTTGCTGGCTGAAGCCAATGCGTTGGTTAATACAAAACAGTTATCTAAACTTATTTTACTTCAGGTAATATAATGTTGTGCTATTAGTATAATTAAAGCTGAGATTGACAATACCACCATGCTATTTACATGTTACCACTTAGAAGCTCAATTATTCAGCTTGCCCTCTTATACAAGCTGTGTTAATTCACGACTGTTAATTAACCACTACCTTACTAAATCAGTAATTTAGCAATAGGACCCTTTCAAAGTCTATTATGAAACGCTTTCAGGTATCAGATGTGTGGACAAGGCTATATCTAATGGTCACATCGATGGCAGTGGCCATGTGTACCCTGATGTAGTGAGAGTGATGTGTGATGAAGGCTACAGATGGGAAGGTACCTCTCCTAATGCTGTCTGTACTGCTGATGGTACATGGACGCTCAATGGTCAATGTAAAGGTGTGTATATCTGGAGCAGGATAGAAGAGACTGCATTGTTGCATGTGTTGTCTCTCTCATCATCTCTTTGGGAAAACACTCCCAGAGTATTGTAATTGATAGGTGCATATGTAGAAAGATATCTGAAGTATACTCTGCATATTTAATATGTACCTATACCATCGTATTGTTGTGAATCTTGCCTATGTTCTTTCCAGTGAGATGATTTGCCAGTGTTGCACTTTCTGTGTATCGACTCTGGATCTCTTCCAGGTTTATACTATCGATATTTATCAATAATATATTTGTGATCATATAGGTTACTTCTCCGTGTAAATATTAATCATATCTCTAGAAAGGGTAGTGGAGGAAAAAATTATGTCCATGTCAAAGGCCTTGGGTGAATAATATTCTATGTTTTAAATCCCTCCGGAAAGAATAAAGTAAAGAGAGAATACAGTTTTATTCCTGATTAATCCTTGAGGTGAGGTTGGGTCTTTGTTCCCAACCTGACATTCATACAACTCAAATGCAAGGGTCATGAGTATTATAGCAAGTAACATAAGGTGTTATAATATGAATGAGGAATATATAAATAAATATAATGAGCAAATAAGTATAACCTTCGTCATAAATTAGAGTAATATATAACACTAGCAAAGTACCCGTCCTCTGGACGGTCCCCCTCTCTCCCCACACTTCCCCCTCTCCCTCTTTTCCCTCCTCCTCTTCTCTGACTTTCATACCTGTTTTTCTCTCCCAACCCCATCTCCGATTTCCCTTTTATAATGCTCCTTTCCCTTCTATACATCCCTGTCATTTAAAAAACAATTTTTTTAATATTTACTTTTTGTACATGTGATGTGTCACAGAAAAATGAGTCACTCCCCCAACCTATTTGAGAGCATCTACTGAAAACTCACATAACTTTACAAAAAAGCCCATATCTCAAATTCTGGGAATTTTCAACTATTTTCCTCTCCCGTCCTTTCCCTCCCTCCCTCTTGAACTCTTCTTCCCTCTCCCTCCAGTTGCTAGGGAATCCCACATTGCCACAGACGGTGGGAGAGGCATGACGTCAATCTCTTTTACTTTCTAACATGGGCTTTCCCGTGCTAAAAATAGTTGTATAAAAAAATGAATAAAAAGGGCTTCAAAATCACATTTCCACCCCAAATACCTTCACAAACCACATACGACGACATCCAGAGAGGGGGGACAGCCCCCTAAAGATGAGTAAAGTGGTTTATAAAACAACAAATTCCGAGAACATTCTGGACAAAGAAAACCTTCTTTCTACCATTTCTTTTCTACCTCCTTTCCTAGAAATCGCTCTAGCCGTATATTATATGGATAAGAGATGGTCGAAGTCTGGAAGCTCTATCATTAACCAATAATTAGTTATAACATAATGTTTGAGTCATGGCTTTTAGCGATGACTGGGCATTGAAGCGTAACCACTACCCCCTCCCCCTCCATACTCACACAACTAACCCACGTGACCGGTCAAACTTTCAAACACGCCGGTCGCCCAACCCTCACTTCACTCTCGCCTACCAAGCTGTACGCTTCTAAAATTCCCACCCACCCACACCTTTTTCTCATATCTTCATCTCTTCTACTAACTAATTAATCATTTAAATTTCATTTAATCAATAATCAACAATTTACATCAAATCCTTCAATTTTATACAAATCAATTCACCAATTTTACACCCACCATTTTATTATTTATATTTTATGTAAACAAAAACTTTATCAAAATAAACATTTTAATTTCCCAGAGCTGCCTTTACTCATTCCTTTCAATACTTAGTGGTAATCTGCGTCAATGAACTAATATAAGCAGAGAATAGCAGCAGTCCTTGACATGAAACCCCTAGTGGCGTCCGGAGGTACCACAGGGAGTCCCGGAGCTTTCCCGGAGGTTGCCCGGAGCTTCATGAATAGAGTTGTCATATATACTTCACAGGATCGTTACAGTATTAAACAAACCATACATTGATTGTTTTCTAGGTGTACTGTGTGATGATAACCCAGTATTTAATGGCCAACTAGAAGGCAGTGATGACATATATCCTGCTGAATCAAACATCCAGTGTGATGAAGGCTATAGATGGGAAGGTACCTCTCCTCATGCCATCTGTACTGCGGATGGTACATGGACACTCAATGGTCAATGTAAAGGTTAGTATAATGTAGGTACCTCTCCTCAAGAAAGAACAAAATACTTTATTGGCGACTTACTAAATTCCACAGCGGATGTAAAATTGGTAGACATTGTTGACGCGTATAGGGTAGGAATACCAAGAAAAGGGAAAGTTAGAGCTATATATGTCGAGCTATCGAGCCCTCAAGTCAAAAAAATGGTCCTAAACAAATCAAAGGAAATTAGGAGAAAAACTGGTAGGGGCAATTGGTTTAACAAGCTGATCATCGATCAGAAAGACAAGGACTACCGCATGCTAGTTGACGGTCATAAGTTGCTCCGAATGCATCAAGTCCAGGCTGACCTAATTCTGGGCCACATTAAAATTGACAACAAAGTATATTCTCAGGAAGATCTACACCACTTACCTAAAGGGTGTCAGCCGGCGGATGTCTCCAATTTCCCCGTGGAAGGAGGCGGTGTCGGCTTTCATGGTAAACATAGTCCATATCCCAACTTCTACAGAGTCGACATTGTGTACAAGAATAAAACATTTGTCTCGGCAGAACAAGCCTATCAGTGGGAGAAGGCGCAGTTTGTAGGACAACAGGAGGTTGCTCAGAAAATACGTGCTACCCAGAGCGCGGCACACGTGAAGGCCCAGGGCGGCAAACTCGACGCGAAAATGTCTCCGCAGCAAATGAAGGAATGGAAGGCAGTTGAAGAGAAAATCCTGTCTGATATAGTGAGAGTAAAATTCACTAAAAATAAGGAACTTAATGGATTATTGAAATCTCCAGCCAACACGAGATTCTATGAAGTAACAAGCTCCAAAAAATGGGGCATTGGTCGTTGGGTGCGGGGCGTGCTTATCGTCAATGGCGCCCGTGTCCCTTTGAAACCAAAGTCATTTGTTGGAGAGAACCGCTTTGGCGTCATTCTTGACAATCTACGGGCTAAATTGCTTCAAAACAAGTCTGATTAGTTGGCCAACGGAGGAAATTGGACTGATATTAATTCTGAGAGTAGCGACCGGAATATGGAGCTAAACAGGAAACAACTGTTTATACTATGTGATTCTAGAGGTGCTGGACTAAGACATGCTATGAGTACAGTTGCACCGGAGATTGATACTGATATTTAAGTCCAGTCTGGAGCGAAGACACTTGATCGGGGCTAGGAATCTCCTGATGCTTTACCGACCATTTTGTATAATGGTGCTATCTGGCATTTGTAACTTGACGTATAAGGATAGAGAATCAAAGGAGGTTAGGCTAAGATATTCAAGTGAAGTTGAAGTGGATACGGCCACTACCGACAACATGGAATCAGCTGAGCGCTTGCTTGCTGAAATCCTACCGGCCAACTTGACACCACCGGCCAAAGTTATATTTGGCCCTACAGTTGGACTGGATTTGGTAGTCTACAATCAAACAGCAGCCACCCACAATTGGAGACTTCGTAAACTATTAACACCAAGTAAAATCATGGCGATCGGTGAGGATCAGGAGTTACTAAACAGGCAGGTGATCTCGTATAACAACAGTGTAATGACCTACTGCAAAGGAAAAGGGATGCCCATGCCATTCATCGGCTCCTTGATCCACCCACATAGAGCATCTCGGAAACACAAGACCACAAATCGAATGTTCTACTCTAACCATTACCATCTACTAGCTCCAGATAGGTGCCACTTCATGCCAGACTTTCAATTAAAGGTTGCTAAAGCAGTAGCAGCAGCGTACAGAAAAATATAAAATAATAAGACGGGTCTAGCATTTTCCTATGAGTCTTTCCGAGTAATAACAGGAGCTCACATGAACCCGACATTGAAAGGAAGCTCTTGGGTTAAATGTTTGGCTTGGTTTTGTTACGACCGAGAATTAGTAGAACTGAACTCTTGTCAACATCTGGTGCTCTAGTATTCAAAATTAGTTAAAATATTGTGATGTTTGTTGATATGGGACAATATGAGAATTGATAATATTTGATTAGAAAATGTGAGTCGAGGAACTAGTACAGTATATTACTCTCTTGAATTTGTCATTCTGAATTTTACTTTCTAATCATATGATCGAACAGTAGTATGCGGTATACATCCTTCAAAACTCTGGATGCACTGAAGAATTACGAATATCATAGCTGAGAAAATGTAATATGATAAAGTTAAGGGTATAGGGTTTGGTGCCCAAATCGCGGGGGATCTGGGTGCTGTTGGGTCTCCAAGATTGAGATAGGTGCTCGCATGAACCCGACTTCGAAGTGGATACCCAATGGCTGCTTGATTTCTCAATAACAAATTACCGTGAGATGATAATCATTGTTAAGTAGTAAATGTATATTTTGAAACACAAATAATAATAATTATACCAACTGGTGTAGGAGTGATCCTTCCGTGTTTATTCCCCAAAAAAGTGTGCCTTGGTACAGTAGTGGCTTGTTATATTGTATCGCAGTTACTTCAAACTGCGTTAAGCCATGTTATTGTTAGTAAATCGTTCAAGTTGGGCTTTCCCAGTATGTTTAGGGGCCCGAATGTTTAGCCATGTTAAGTACTACCTAATTTTCTTGGTCAATATTAAAATCTGGGTTATCATGTTAACCAACGAATCACCCCTTGGTGATGATAATTTGTTGACTCTTGACAATGGCTAAAAACAGTGTTATATTGAATATAGGAGCCTTTAGTAAGTTAAGAGGCTTAAAATTCATCTCCTGGAACATAAGGAGTCTTGTACAAAGTTTTGACCAAGTAAGTCAATTTACCTATGAAACAGGGCCACAAGTTCTTTCGTTACAAGAATCGTGGCTGACAAAGACCCATAGTTCTGAAAAATTAACTATACAAGGGTATAGTACATTGCGACTTGATAGAATTAAGAAAAGAAGAGGGGGAGGGCTTATCTCCTATGTACACAGCTCGCTGGATATATTGGATAATTATAAGCACCTTGACACCTCGAATGAGCACTTAGAAGTGCAGGTATTTGGGATTAAAAAGAAATACGTGAAAGAGAAGATATGCCTTAATGTCTATCGCCCCCCACAAGGGGGCCTGACTCAAGCTTTGGACCAGTTAGATAATATTTTGAATAACCTTGATAATAATAAAGAAATTATTGTAATGGGTGATGTAAATTATGATGACAGTAACCTAACAGATGGTACAACGTCTGGAGCTGATAAGTTTAGGAATCTATTAACCAAGTATAACTTACAACAAATAATAAAAACTCACACAAGGATTAGTAGATCATCGAAAACCACGAAGGACAGAAATGTGTATAATACGGAATCCTTCGAAGCCAGAGATACTAAAGCGCTCGATGTAGGAATACTTAAAGAGATATTGGTTAATCTAAACTGGGAAAATCTTTACACAACAAGAGACGTTAACGTAGCTTGGGATATTATTCTTGACCACATTACAACGTATGTGGACAGGATGTGTCCAGTTAGAAGCTTTAAAAGAGTCAGGACCACCCCGGGCTGGTATGGCGAAACGATAATTAAGGCAAGCAAAGATAGGGATAAGGCTTTTAGGCTAGCTAGAAAAACTAACAGGGACGAGGATTGGAGTAGGGCAAGGTCCCTTAGAGGTAAGGTAAATGCTGAAGTTAGGAGTGCAAAAGATACTTATATAAGAAATCAAATTAGAGATTTAGAAATTTGAAAATTTCATCGAAGGATGGTGAAAATCTAAGGGGAAAAGGGGCGGCAGAAGCCATTAATGACTTCTTTGTTGGAATTGGACCTGAACTTGCAGGTAAAATTATAGAAGACGATGAGATGAAGAATGAAATGGAGAAAATGTACAATGAAAATATTTCCGAAGTTAAATTTCAATTTAGGAAAATTACTGAAGTAGATATTGAATAGCCCACTTTACGAATAGGTTGATAACAAACTTTGCAGTGGTGACTATGCCCCGGGGACGGGACTAGCTGCGGGCGCCTTCCCCGTCAGCTAATACCTTCACTATAGGTGTCAAACTTTGCCTCCTTATTCTCCGAATATAATTAGCTCTTTGGCTTGATAGCTGTTCCAGGATTGTCAAATCACATGTTGAGAGCAGTTTTGCCTAAACTCAATTAGATTTTATCCGCTAGATTTTAGTATATGGCAACTTTCGTAACAGTGTATCAACAAAAACAAGTAAGTGTAGGTGTACGGGCTGCAGGGGGTCAGCGGCCGTGTGGTCAGGGGCACACACACACCCCTGCACGTTCACCGGGAGCCCGGGTGGAGGCTGCCCGCATAGCCAGGTAGGTCAGCTGGACTGGGCATGCGCACAGTAGTGAAAGTTAATCCCGCAGTCACTGGTACGCACTGGTGACGCAATTAGTAAAGTCCGCTATTAGCTATTAACAAGGTCAGCAACTATAAAGCCTCTGGGGTCCACCTTATGCCAACCAAAATCCTCAAACACTGTCTTTTAGCTCCAGAGCCAGCTTGCATTTCTATATAATCTTTCAATTGACCAGTGTGACATCCCAAGGGATTTTAAGCAAGCGAATGTTACGCCTCTGTTTAAGGATGGAGATAAGAGATCACCCGGTAACTATATGCTGATCTCTTGTATTAAATTGCCGGCCAAATTATTAGAGATTTGTGTCCAGAAACAGGTATCGAAACATCTTGAAGATAATCTTCTTCTTTGTGAATGTCAGTTCGGCTTTAGGGGGGGGAAATCGATTAACGATGCATTAGATCATTTATTACATAGAGTATATACAAATTTAAATAGAAAGAAAGCTACTGATTTAATATTCTTAGATTTTAAAAAAGCTTTCGATACGGTTGATCATAATATATTATTGTCTAAATTAAAGAAATTTGGTATTGAAGGCAAAGCTCATTCATGGTTTGAAAACTACCTTTAACGGTCATTATGGTAAATGATCA
Source organism: Sthenelais limicola (assembly GCA_942159475.1). Taxonomy (NCBI): domain Eukaryota; kingdom Metazoa; phylum Annelida; class Polychaeta; order Phyllodocida; family Sigalionidae; genus Sthenelais; species Sthenelais limicola. Next base: position 17,260,876 of record OW804099.1, on the reverse strand, counting down.
GCCATCTGATAAAAGGCCTGTAAGACCTTATTGAAAAATCGATATAACTGTAGTGATTCGCTCTATGATCCGAATAAACAACTTAACAAGGCACAATTCCCTGTAGCTCTCTTTATTCGTCCAGTCCGTGGAAACGGCCTAGAGTCCGGAGTTCCGGACAAGGTAGTCAATATTCTCCCGTACATACAACAGGTAGCACCAACAAGAGTACATCAAGTATAGTGTAAATGGCAATACACAGAGTACAGAATAATATATGGAGAACATGGTGATAGAGAACTCTTACAGGAGTATTAATGATAGGGTTAAGTAATACAATAATGGTACAAATAGTAAATTAGAGGTAATGTTTGACTATACATTACACCCAATTAAGCGCAGGGCACCTCTATGTAAGAATAGATGAACTAGGCCTTTATGGCCTGCCACCAAGTGGAGCATTGCAGAACTACTACATAACGATATATATATATATGAATTAACAAATCTGTCTGTTTAACTTTGAATTTCAATTGGAATACTTCTGCGATCCATTTGATATAAATCCAGAGTTTCTAAATGATGCTATTGTATAACTGTTATGTAGTTGTTAGTGACGATTTCAAATTGTTGGAATCAGAATGTTTGACCGGAGCCTTGCTTGAGAAATAGTGATATTAGTGAAGTATGAATAATGATGGGTGGATATATCTTTAAACTGAGCCGACTGAACACTGACCAATACCCATTAATACATGAAGTAGATGCAAGTACATGATACGACTAAAATACACTTGATAAATAGAGTTTGTTATATATATATGTGATGTGTTTCAGGAAAATGAATCATAAGTTGCAAAATTGATATTTTTCAAAGTGTTGTTTCACAAGATCACATTATTTGAATGTTCTAATTTTTGGGGAGTTTATTCCTTATAGCTATATCAATCGAGGTATCAAATATCAGGACAATCTATGTAATATATCCTTTCGTTTTAAAGGTCCTCATATGGACTACATTTAGTTACTTTACTGTTTATTGACCCCCAGACATATTGGAAACACTTTTTTCAAAAACAAAAATATCAAACTTAAAATACTTATTAGATTCATTGGAATCGGCTTGATCTCGTCGTTTCAAAATCTATTTTTTGCAACTTATGACTCATTTCCCTGAAACACATCACATATGACATCAGGAAGATAAAACACATGGAATGAATAATACCACATGGAAATAGTTAAAAACAATATGAAATATGACGGTTGATCATTTGCATCCACCCCAAAATCTGCACTGCCTACTGAACCAACTGAGCAGACAGCTAGGAATCTGAACAGCAATAATACAGGAATAAAGGAATACAAATCTGATTATATATCAAAACCACCACATAAACCAAAGATATGTCAGCTAGGAGATTTTCTAGGGAAAGAATCCTGTGATTTGTTTCTCTATTTTACTGGAACGCTTAAAAAGGTACCCTTTCCATCATAGCCTTCTGTTCAGAAATTTAATATATTTAGATGTTAGCTGAATTGGTAATTAATATTATATGGTGATATCTCTTTATTTTACTCTTTTGTAAGTGACAACAGAATATATATATATTAACACTTACCTTTCATCCTCTAAACCATTTATTAAACCTAGTTTTCCATACATTTGATTTAAAAGATCATTTACAGGAGTGTGATATGATTATTACCAAAACTATGAGTGATGGTTGTATACATGATTGAATGTATAAAGTTCACATAAGTTATTTCAGAGAGAAATGCACTGGGATAAAAATGGAAGGGTATGTTCGAATGTGGGTTGGGTATAATTAATTCTAGTTTTATCCCAAAAGTACATTGATATAAATTGATTGAAATTGATTGAATATGGGAAGTTTTCATTTTACATATTGCTTCCCGCCTACTATATTGTAAAATTCAGGCCTAAACATTGGAAGTTTGAATTAATATTTGAAGTCTTATTCAGAAATGTAGATTCTTTTCTCGACCAACTGCTGAACCTAAATATTTATTGGAGAATGACCCTGAATTCTTCAATATCATTCCTCATTATTATACTTCTAGGTGTACAGAACACAGCTTTGGTTGTTGGTTTACCAGTGACACTATTACTGGTAGTACTCATCATCTTCACAGTTGTTCTCAGTTGCTATTTCTCACAGTAAGTGTACTTTGATTTGATAAATGTTTATTAGGCTGAAGCGATTTAACATTGATAGTTAAATATCATACAATAATGCATTCCTATCAAAACAGAAATGTTCATGTGTCACCTCATGCCAACAAAATACATCAAACAATTATCATAGTAAATAGAAACAGAACAGAATTAATTGACAATGAAAATAAATCATTAATTGATACTACAATCACAAATAGTTGGTATCATTTTATACCAATTGATACATAACAACACTTTCCGTTACAAATAGGAACTTATTCATTATATCGTAAATCTTGTCTTTAAATATAGAAAGAATTATTTCATATCTTGGAGCTTTCTATACATTATTAGAATATTTTGCCTTTGTATTTATTGTTTCCTTTATTTAATATTTAGAACAGGATACTTATGTACATGAATGATTCACATCAAACATTTTCATGATATTATGTTTTGCTGGACAATGAGGGAACAAAGCCTTATTGATTATTTTCTCAAGTTGTTTTTACATATCTATATGGCCAATACAATTGGGGTCTAAAAGCTTTATTCACTTCAGTTCTAAATTTGCACAAAGTTTTTTTTTGTTTCAGAAACCACTATTAGTACAATAGTAATTCAACCACTAGGATATTTCTGGTGATGAACTGGTCCATAGAATCACATTGACAATTCACAGATTAAACAGGTTCCGATACCTCATGTGATATTAATCTTGGTGTAGCAACCAGTTTAGTTCCTCCTGGTTCATAATATAACATCTTATCAAAAGGAATTACAAATAATTAACATGCTTGAGATGTGTCCATGTGTATTGAATTAGTCTGTATTAATAAGTTAGATAATGTCTCTCACTGTAACCAACATTGTAGGCACCCCAACATACATCACTTAAGAGACAGGATGGTGAACAAGGTAAACTGCATCCTAGGCAGAACTAGACATCCTAATGTTGATGAGGTTGATGAGGAATCAGTGCCGCTGATGGATATAACAGGTAGGATGGGGTTCACTTTCGTACTAGCACCGCAACATTAAATCTTGAAAAGGAGAGACTAAGATGATACATGTATGTGTTTTGTGTGGGCCATGTTTCGTCTTTCCCCTTTAGCTAAATCAAAACTGTCAGAACCATTATATGAAAAGCATAGTGCCTCCAGGTAGAAAATATAAGCCGGTCCCAGTCAGGAATCAAAACTCTAATTCCATAATACATGTCTGGTGCCTCCTTATCTGAGGTACCATCTCGCAGGTCCAACAACCTATGCTACCCAACCTCCATATGTGTGGTACCCTACCATCGGAGTTACCATCTATACAATGTCCAACTATTTCTGCCACACAATTTCAAATTAATGTCTGGTACCCTCTTATTTGAGCTACAATTTGCCATGTTCAACGACCTGTGCATCGACCTCTGTCACACAACCCATTTCCCCACAGGGTTAATACCAATACAACAATGAGTATTATTAACATGAGTATTTTTTAATATTAATAGATTTTTATTTCCATAAACGTTTACAAAGTGTAATACATAGTACAGACTAGAAATTGAAATGAAATAAAATATGGAAAAAGGAGTATTATCTGTAAAGTACATAGGTCTTCCAAATAGCCCTGAATTTGAAAAATGATCTATACTATAATATGACATAATTTGATACAATGTGCTGAGATCACCGGAATCTCTTCGTTACTGTCAGTACTAACCTATCTATAGACATAGGTATGTAGGCAAGAGTATACTAATATACATGGGTATATATGAACAGTAGAGTAGAAATACAATACAATAAACGTGGATATCAATCCGGTGGGACTTTAGCATTACATGCTAGATAGATTAGTGTTAAATAGTCTAAAATGTTAGAAATCATATCCCTTAGAATTATCATGTAGATTATGCCCCGCTAACAGCTGCATGAAAATGAATTGAATTAATGCTCAATAAATACTGATACAGGTTCTGATGATCCACTGAGAGCAGCAGTACTGAGGATTGGTCATGTGACAAACAGGAACCCTGATAAGAAGATTGACCTGGACACTCAGTTTGTGAAGATCCGTCTTGTGACTGGAGGTGGATATGAGAGGATGAATGAGATCAATGATGCCCTGCCTGATCACTACCAGGACTACCTGGAGAGAACTGGTGCTAAGAATATAGAGATAGAGGACATCCTTGACCATATGACCTCTGACTCTACAGGGAAGAAAAGGCCACTCTTACTGGAGGGGCGAGCGGGCGTTGGAAAATCTACGCTGGTGCAGAAGTTAATGAGACTCTGGGCACAGAATGTCTGGGCTAAACACTTCAAGGCTGCATTTCTGTTCAACATTCGCAATCTGACAGTTCTTGATAAAATCCCCATGTCCCTGGTAGAACTTTTCAGAAGGTTCAGCGTCTACACTGTGAGGACAAATCTTGGTACTATTTCACAGGACCTATTTGAGGATGACTCCAACTTGTTGGTCTTTCTAGGTATGGGGTCATGTATCAATAGATTTGCTAATGTTACCATTGTTAGGACTGTTTGGCCACAAACTTAATTAAAATACCCAACTCTGTACAAAACCAACATGATATGATCCCTAATACTAAATCTCTCCGTGACCAATACAAATCTGCACTTCTTTTCCTTCTGGAAAGCACTTTATTTCACCCTTGGTATGCTCAGTCCATAGAGATAACATATATAGGCTCTATATATTGTTTAGCTGGTCAGTAACTGATGTGATATTGCTTGTGGGCAATAGACGGCCGACCTAGTTTTTTTTAACAATGTGCGCATGCATGCTTTGTGATCTTCCCCAGTTCAGGTACTTATTCGGAGCTACGTTTTCGAAGCGAGTCGACCTAAAGAACTAATTATTTAACAACTTATTTATCAAAATCACTGTATATCATGTTAATTGAACATTAGTTTAGTGTGCGGGGTGAAATAAACACAGAACAACCCTTGGATTCTCCCATGACGGTCAAGCGACGGTAGTCCCGCGACCGTCATCGGTGAATATTCACTCCCGCCTTGAATCCCAGGTAGTTCTATGTATGTATTTACCTATATAATGGTCATCGATGGGTTTTTATTTGACATTTTATTGGTCTAAAGTACCAGCCAAAAGAACTAACAATCCTGCATACACTTTTCATGTGTTGATGGAATCTTTACAGACGGTGTTGATGAGTTTCCGGGACTGGAAGAAAGTTTGAAGCATTGCAAGGTCCTTTCTCTGGGTGATGAAGCTGAGCCTATTGAGTGGTGTATAAACCTACTGCAGAGGCAGGTGCTAGGGAATGCCATGCTGATTCTAGCATCTAGGTATGAGAATTTTAACACACAATACACTCATCGCTTGATCCCATTATTAGTGCATGAATTTCTTTACTATAAAAGAGTATTACTGGGCATTTGCACTTTTCTAACTCAGACCATATCATGACCTTAAACACATCAAAAGTAAACCAGTGCTCGAAGTTGTGGGACTGACAAGACCAGCGGTATTGGACTTTATTGACCATCATGTGAATGCAGAGAATATTGCGCGGGTGCGAGGTTCCATGGAAAGCAACCCCCTTGTTATGTCAGTGTCGGCTATAACATATTTCTGCATGATGTTCTGCCAAGTCCTCAATGAAAATGATTTGGTGTCGATTGAGAACTTGTCCACATTCACCAGAATCAATGCTTTTTTCACACAGGTAAAAGACGGTTATGCCATATTTTTATAATTCATAATCAGGATAAAAATCACTTTAACTGATGATGAATGTCAGAATTGTTTTACTCAGACACTGCTGACATTGATTTAAGATGGAAATGGACATTATTTGAAATAAAAAATGCATCAACAAATCAGAATGTCATGTTTCTTTTAGCATTATATGTCACGCTGTCCATCAGACAACAACTTCAAACATCAGGCTGCAGATCTCTGCCTTCCTGTACTGTCTAAGCTTGCTTACCGAGGTCTTGTAGAGAGGCAGACCATGGGTAACAGGGTCCGGCTTGTGTTTGACAAGACTGATCTACAAGAGACTGGTGTCACAGATGTTATTGGTATGTCCTTTTGATTAATTTAATATGAAAGATTATCTTGTATTAATCTCTGTAATATAGTATTGTAGTGTTCTTCCAACACAACCCAGGTTCGGACTTAGCAAAGAACAACCAGAACACAAGCTTAACTTCATTCTTGGTTTATTCACACAACCCTCCGCCGGCCTCTTGCCTGAAACAAGGCTCAGAGGGCTCCTAGGTAGTTTAGCTCGCTAAGAGTTCATGGTGTTTAATGGAAACATACAGCATACATACACAATGATATGATGAAATAGCACATGTTGAGGGATGAAGCATAAATCACAGACACTTATACACATATTGAGACATTATGGTAAATAGCATTGAACTCCATACCTAAGTCTTTATAGGTAATAGTTACATTGATCATGTAGATTGATGAGATATAAAAGCAATGGCTTTAGCAGTATTACAAATAGTAGTGGCCTCTAGTGTTATTCAGTGGAACTAACACCAACAGCACCAAAGATAAGATACAATGACACCTAGAGTATTGAATATCACTACAGTATAAAAGTTTACTGCCAATCCCAAAAGGGCGATGATCATACTTTCCATACATACCTGAAGTGTATGAAGTCTTTAAATGTATCAATTGTGTCTCCATTTTATGAAACAGTTCTGCATTTTAGGATAACCTCCATATTCACATGAATACATATTCAAATAATATAAATGGCATTTCAGGAAGAATTGCAGAATTTTGTGGGATCCTGATCACATCAATTGTTGGTTCTGGTGGAAATGATGTAGAGGACCAATACCAAGTGAGTGAGTTTGTGCACCTGTCCGTGCAAGAGCTCCTGGCCATGTTGGAACTGCTACACAAGACCCAGGTGGTGACCAGGAATGCAGCCGCAATGATGTGGAGTTCTGGAAGCTTCATGATGGCGCAACAGTATCTGTATGGTCTGTGTTATGATGAGGGAAGTGAACACATACAACACCTTCTCACAGTGATGGCGGGGAATGCAGGAAGATCAGCAAAACATGATGACCTCATCCCTGATCTCATTGAAAGGATAAAGTTGGTATGAGACATTGAATCACTGGGTTTACATATTCTAAAACAGTCCCTTAGTTATAGCTTTATAATATCATATCAAATAATTATATAGAAAGTATTATTTAATTATGACACATTTGCAAACCTCGCAACTATCAGTAAATTGTTGGCTACTGTTATAAAAAGAAGGCAGTTGTTCATTATAAATATTATACATACAAAAATGAATGTACAATGTTGTAGATGCCTGATGGAGTGGACACCAAGACCAAGCTGCAGGCCATCCAGATGGTGTATGAGACACAGAGGGAAGACCTGGCTCAGAGAGTCTCTCATGTTCTGTTTGAGGAGTCCCAGGAACTGGTGCTCACTGATACACTCCTCACTGCTATAGATGTCAACGCTGTTATCTTCATGCTCAAAAAGCTGTCAAACCCCTGCCTGCTGAAGTAATTATTCAATCTATATATTTGTATATTATCAGCAATATCCGTCTACAATATTTATGGCTCATTACTCAATACAATGCAACTATGATGGAAATACTTATGTATCTAGGATTTACACATGGAAAGCATTTAAATTGATATTGAATACTTTATGTTCCTCAACACCCATAGGTTGAAAGGTGTGGTACTGGATGATACATCAGTCTTGGTGCTGGCAGAAAACATGTACAAATGCCCTGCTGTGAATGGCCTTGTGTAAGTTTCTTTTCATAATGCACTGTTGCCACTATTATTTTTAACGTTATAAGTAACAATCCTACATGGATGACATTCCAAATTTTACAGCTGTGGCTACATGATCAGGCTTGTAGGTGATATGTTTATTATGATTATTTATTTGTTTGATTATTGTTTCTTTTGTTAAATCCTTGTCTATGTAACCATAATCTAGCTAAAGGCCTGTGCTATACTTTATAACCAAAATATTATATCATTAAGCTGTATGGTCACATGTATTCAATTCAATTCAATATATTCTTTATTTGTACCTAAATATGCTGTACAAATAGGAGCCATGTTTCAGAAAAGAAATCCTGGTCTTCCAGCATGGTCCTTGACTACTGGAGTGGATAATTTTTAGATAATGTCTGTAAAGGCCAGAAAGTTATTTGTTGTTACACAGAATGTCTACACTAAATATCTTTGTTGTTACACCAAATGTCTATACAGAATATCTAAACTACTTGGACATAGCAAATAAGCATTGTTGAGTAAACATGAAATAAAAAGAAACAGTCATGGCAATGTATCTGAACATGAATATAGGTTATATAATGTATATATATATGGTCCATTCCTACGAAATGGGCCCAGTGCCCTTTTCCATACCATTGGCCCCTCTATGCCTCATATCTCAGTGTAATATTCATTGATATTAAAACAAATCATACTGACAGATTCCCCTTGGCATGGGGATTCCTCTGATATATACATCATTATAGGGCTGATGGATATTTTATGTGTTAAAACCCTTTAAAATCAATATTTTCATAGAAAAAATCAAATGATTAAACATTCAGGACTTGAGGATCCAGACATTTACATCATTTCATGCTTTTCATATCTGATTAATTTTGCCCAGTCACCAGGTTCGAATTTCTATGCATTTTAGTAACCCTACTCACTTTTTAACAAAATTATGGCACAAACAAAATTAAAAAGGTATTTTTTTTGTTTTTACATCGCACATGTTGCTCCCTTTCATGCAATGAACTTTTTGTATGACACAAGAATAAAAACCATTTGATATATAAGCAAACCAAACTCTAACTTTTGGTACCTCATGTGTCCCAATAGGACTGTTAGTAAGGATGTTATGCTTGTTTAAAAAAGTTCAATGGGAAAATGGCTAATTATGTCTGTTTTTACGTTGCCACATGTATTGACTGTGCTTTTCTATCCTATTATAAAAAAACATTTATAACTAATATGAATACATTGGGCAATTGATTCTCTTGTTGCCAGTGCAATATGAATGGTTTAAACTCATATGCCTTGTTCATAGAGAGTGAAAACACATGTTTTTACGTCGCACTTCGCATGTTTTTACGTCACACGTTTTTACGTCGCACGTCGCATTTGCCAAATAAAAGCAAAACTATTTAGGATAGAAAGTTGTACCATGTACCATGCAAACCGCAACAATGTCAGCTTTCTGCTGATATAAAATCATCTATATCCCATGAATGGTCTGAACAGAAATGTCTCATACATAGAGTGGGGAAACACCTGATTTTAGGTTGCACGTTTTTACGTTGCACTTTTTTAGGTCGCTCCATTGGCTTGATAGAGGCAGAACTATTTAAAAAATAATGTTGTAACATATACCAAACAAACCACAACAATGTCAGCTTTCTATTGATATATAATCATCCAGATCCTTTGAATGGTCTGAACAGAAATATTCCTTAAGTATATAGAGAGAAAACACTTGTTTTTATGTTGCATGTTTTTACGTCGCACGTTTTTATGTCATAATATTTGCTCGATATAGGCAAAACTATTTGAGATAGAAAGTTGTAACATATACCAGACAAACCACAACAATCTCAGCATTCTGTTGCTGTATAATCATTCAGATCCCTTTAATACAAGCAACTCTACTACCAATTGATTTAATACATTTCTACTTTTAAAATGACCATTTATTGATTTAAATATTTAGAATGACCTTTTTTCGACCATAGATTGATAGATAATTGACTCTGGATGCCATTCTTTTCAGGATTATATACAGGAAAATATGGTCTTTTAGGAAATATAATCCAGAAACCTCTTATATTTAATCTAAATTTCATTTTTTTTCATTTCCATCACTAAAAATGAAGATTTTTCATAAAATAACTCTATAGCGTTTTTACGTCGCCCATATTTCAACCTGGTTTAGAAAATAGAAATATAATCCCTTCCAGAAATAACACTTGAATCTCCAAGGTAAGGGGATAACAAATGTATCTGAGTCGTTGTTTCTTATATCTCTAGGTTATGAAGAGAACAGTGGTAGATGAAAAAAGGTAAAGTCTGAAAAAACCTATACCTTAAAAACAAAGCTGTTTTTAATTTTGAAATTTCTATATCAATATAGGAGAGTCCTTGTACCATAAATTGCCAAACAAATGTTGAATTGCCCCTATTTTCTAAAAGAATTGCTTAATCAAACCAAAACTAATTTCCCATTGCCAAAATGCCTAGTATATAATGTCAATGTGATGTGCGACGTAAAAACATAGGAAATCCTAACCCAGTCATTGATTTTATGTAGAAAAAAAAATATTTGATCAATTTAGTAGCAAATTTAGATTTTAAAAGTTCCATTACTCTACTTTTAGTCCCCTAACTATGGAAAAGATTAAAGGAATTTTTTTTTGTACAATAGTTTCAGGCTACTGGGCCCATTTCGTAGGAATGGACCATATATAGATATAATAAAAGTATGATATAGATTTAGATTTGTCGCTCCCTGGCAGGGCAAAACTGGCATGTGTCACCTCAAATGACATAATGAACAATCATAACATTGACATACAGTCATATAAAACACAAGCATAATATATTTGACGTTATGAAGCAAAAGATATACTAAATACTAAAATTATCGCGATGTATTTTTTCATTAATATTTTTTTGGGAATGAGAACTATCATGTTTATATGAAACTTCGCCAATAAAATTTATTAAAAAAAAAATATACCTTCAAACATAAAACACAAATACATAAATCATGAAGTGTGAAATAATCCAAAAAGATACAGCAACATTGCACTGTTGCAGTTGTTATTACAAAACCATTGTTCTAAATTTATTACAAAGTTGATTAAAGTAACTCAATTGTATGTAAATTCTCAAAACTTTCCTTAACTACATGTTAAGGAAAGTTTTCTGGTCCTCTATTTGTTGAGCCCTAGTTCCCAGTTTGTTCCAGTATTTGAGTGATTTGTAGGTAAAAGAATTTAATATTTTAGTAAATTTTGGTTGTATTAGTTTTAAATTTCTTCGGCCTTTTATGTGGCTTCTAGTTGCCAAATTTCTTTTGTCTAGATTCTTTTCATTTGATGCCAGATAATGGCTGAGGTTTAAAATATTTTTTTGCCTTCTTTTGTTTAAATGGAGGACCATGTTCTTGGTCTACATTAGTTCTCTTATTTTTATTGAAAATAATACGTAGAGCTGAATTCTGTAATGATTGGAGTTTACCCAATAGATTCTTTGGATCGGAATCATACAAATAATCACCAAAATCAAAGTGAGGTAGAATTGTCATTTTATAAATATCATGTTTGCTCTTCTGTGTGAGGCAGTGTCTTGCCCTAAATAGTAATCTCAGTTTGTTTTGGACCTTAATTCGAGTGTAATTGATATGTTCTCTGAATGATAGGTTTCTATCTAATATTAGGCCTAAATATTTGTATTCTGTGACCCTTTCAAGAGTAGTATTTCCCAGAGTCAAAGGTTCCATATTCTTATCATCAGTTAATTTATTCGAAATTGTAAAGTGCATAATATTGCTTTTTGAAGTGTTGATGGAGATTTTATTCAGTCTACACCAAAGATCTATTCTATTGAGGTCACTTTGAATATTGCTGTGTACTATGGAAATATTGGCATTATGTGAGAATAAAATAGTGTCATCAGCATAGTGCTGAACCACACATTCTTTTACCACCATGTTGAGGTCATTTATATAGATAGAGAAGAGTACCGGGCCGAGTATGGTACCCTGTGGTACACCATGAGAAATTAGGCCTTCCTCAGATTTGGTTTTATTGACCATAACAAATTTTTTCCTGTCTTGCAAATAATTTCTAAACCAGCTCAGCTCTTTATTTTGGATACCATATTGCTGTAGCTTTGTCAGCAGTTGACTCTGGTTCACCGTGTCGAAAGCCTTTTTAAAATCAAGGAAAACTGTGCCATTTTTGTCCCTCTTATTTAAATGATGATATACCTCGTTTATAAAATCTACATGAGCTTGTTGTACTGATCTCTCTTTTCTGAAGCCATATTGTTTTTAATAAAAAAGATTATTGTCTTCAAAGTAGTCTGAAAGTTGTTTTTGGACAATTTTTTCTATTATTTTCCCTACCAGGTTTATGCATGAAACTGGTCTATAATTTGTTGATTCTGATTTGGGTCCCCCTTTGTATAGGGGATTACTTTTGATTTTTTTTAAATTTCTGGGATATCACCCTGATTTAAAGAGAGGTTAACAACATGACACATTTGTGGTGCTAGGGCTTTAAGACATGATTTTAGAATAGCTGTTGGCATAGTTGGCATATTTTCAAAACCAGAGCTTTTATTATTCTTGAAACCTGATATCACTTTCTTAATGTTCTTAGGAGTTACCTCTGAGAATATGAAGTTAACATTTTTAAGTGAATCATTGATTTTTGAGAAAATTTGCTTATCTGTCATGTTATTCTCACTTAGATCATCAGTGCTTGGATTTAAGATTTTGCCTGCCAGGGCCGGACCTACATTTAGGAAGAAAGAGTTATACTCAGTGGCTACTTGAGCTGGTTGGATGTTCTGGCCTTCTTTGACCAAATTTATCGCTTTTGTTGTAGTTGTTTTTTCTGGGCTCATTAAAGGTTTTATTATATCCCAGAACTTTTTGGGATTTGCTTCATTTAATTGTAATTGTTCTCATATAAATTTTGCTTTAGCCATTTTACATTTGTAGTTGACTTTGTTTCTAACAATTTTTGCTTTGGCCAGAACATCCTTATTGTCTCCTCTTCTAGCCTTATTAAACAGTTTATCTCTTTCATTCATCATAGCAATCAAATCTTCATTGGCCCATTTTGGTTTCTGTTTCACCGATTTAAATTTTTTAATTGGGCACATACGGTTTAGGTAAAATTCAATTCTTTCATATAAAACCTTCCAGCACTCATACACATTATTCCGAGCAAAGAAAGTGTCCCAGTTAGAATCTACCAAAATTTCGTTTAGTATTTTCTGATCTAGGCATGACTTATTTCTGGCCCAAAATGTTTTCTGGTTGTTTTGGTTTCTGATATTCTTTCTGATGGCAAAAACCGGGAAATGATCGGAGATATTAATTTCTATTATCCCGCTTGTTCCAATTATGCCAGAATTTGAGTAAATATGGTCTATTATTGTGCATCATGTATCATGCATCATCTGTATTATGCATCATGCATCATCCCCCCTGAGTAGCGTAAAATACAACCCAAGGAGGACCATATAAACTCAGTTTAAATAAAATCTTTTGAAAAAAAAACCAATTCAAAATCAATAGGGTTTCAATTGATTATGATCTTTGTGTTGAAGCTTTTTGCATCGACTGAGATATCAGTAGTAAACATATATATGTTGTTGCAAGATTGCACATCTTGCAAATTATAAATGTTACTTAAAATATTCTGCGATTTAATAATTTAAACTTCATTGTCTATAAGTAAACTGGGGGAGCAACCACTGAATAAAACATACAGAACATTCCTTTTCACCCACGAAAAAGCCAAAGACAGGGAATGTCTCAATCAGATAAACATATGTGCCAGGCCATGGTAATATGTATTGTTGTTCTGCAGAAAGTGTGGTTATGTTTGCATCAATATTTAGTTTCAGCAAAACTGCATTGACAGACGAAGGGACAAGAGTTCTTTTCTCCGGTCTATCAAAAATGGAAGGCCTCAGAGTTCTCAGGTTAGACTTTAGAATATGTTTTTATCGACAGTATCAGGCAAAACCTGATCACTAACTTCATGAGTAGAAATGTATCCCATTTATAAGTAATATCAATATGGGCCATATACAATGTATATATTGATGATATAATAATGTATTTAGACAAATTCTTTAAGATTAAATTGGCACTGATGACAATATAACTTTCAGAATGCAAGATACAGGACTGAATGAAACCAATGGTACAAACATGGCTGAAGCCCTTGGATATCTTCCTGCTATTGAGGATATCAGGTATGTATGTTAAAACACATAAGTATGTTGTAATGTAATGAATTGCATTTTTTTGGTCCCTGCACTAATCTAATCAGTGGATTGGGGGAGGGGGCTTGAGGGAGGGCAAGGGACTATATGCTTCAGTTTTGGGTAAGGGAGGGGAGGGGGGTGTTGAGGTCAAGACCAACTATGACATGGACAATGCATGATCCTGGCATGGAGGAGGGCTGGGGTCAGTCTGCTGGGTAGAGGGATACCTCTCAGCCAATTGGAAGGGGACAAGTGCAAGGGAAGCATTGATAGGAATTCTTTGTCTCTAACTAATTAATTACCATGTTGAAGTATAAATAAAGGCACTAGCCAAGCCATTGGTCTCTGACTACTTCATTATACTAATTCAATTGTTTCAATTGTTGCCTGGCTGCTGTGATTTGTTATTAAATAAATGACCATTACCCCTTTAGTGACCCTTTCTGTATAGCTGTATCTTTCTGTATATGGATCAAATATGTGATGTGTTTCAGGAAAATGAGTCATAAGTCACAAAAATTGATATTTTTAAGTGCTTTTTTCACAAGATCATATTATTGGAATGTTCTGATTTTTGGGAAGTTATCACTTTAGGTATATAGATCGATATATCAAATTTCAGGACAATGTATGTAATATATCCTTTGGTTTTAAAGGTCCTCATATGGACTACATCTAGTTACTTTACCGTTTATTAACCCACAGAATTATTGGAAACTTTTTGTTAAAAAACAAATATAGCAAACTTAAAAACTAGAAATACTTCTATTAGATTAGATTATTAGACTGTTTACTATCATTGGAATCAGCTTGATCTCATCTTTTCAAATCAAATGGTATCTCAAAATATACTTTTTGCGACTTAGGACTCATTTTCCTGAAACACATCACATATATAAATATAATCCATCAACCTGGATGGGGGAGACCGAGGTATTATTTACACAATTTACTGATAATAACTGAAAAATAATAAGAAAATAATTTAATTTTGTTTTGCTCAGTTTGGAGGGAAGCCGTCTTACTGCAGCCCAGATAGGTGAAGTGGTGAATGTCTTGGTACGACACCAGAAACTGGAACTCCTGGAGTAAGTCTGAGCAGACCATTGTAATAATCAGTTCTAAACAGAGACCATTAAGTAGCAGTATAAAATAAGTATACAGTAGACTAGTCAACTAATGGAAGTAAATGTAATAGCATAAATCCAATAGAATAAATCTAAACATATACATAGATAAGGCTGCTAATGAACAATTTTACATTATTCAGTTTGTCTCACTGTGGACTGGATGATGAAGCAATGGTACCTCTGACTCAAGCCTTCATGATACCAACACTTGCTAACCTCAGGTAGGGCTAATGCTGGGCCCGAATTCTAGAAATAAAATAGAGACGGTCTCAAAATATCTTGAGACTGGACTTTACTGAGTCCCTTTAGAGAAGGTCTCTAATATTTGCTATTCTAAAATCAATCTAGAGACTGGACTCAGTAAAGTCCTTTCTTGAGTCCTTCTTGAGACCCACCAAAGTCTTTTCGCTCCCAAGTTCGAAAATCCTCTTTTGTTTTGGAGCTCTTTGATTAAAGAGATAAGAAAACGTCCTGACATCACACTTTCCCACCAAGTTCAAGGACGTTCATTGTGACGTCCTGACCCCTGACCTCCTGATGACGTGCGACGTTACGTTGTAGCATTGCGTCGTCGCCGGCATCAGTCAGAGACAGAGAAGAATGATCGAAACTTTGTAAGTAAATAAAGGACTTTTTGTTGTAATTTATGATTGATGGAGATTGAGAAACGTTTTATTAATTAATAGTCTGGGGACATATCTCCTTGTGTGCCAGGAGGTTTTTAGAGGGTTTTGATGCCGTCGTCATAGCAGGCAGGACAATGTCAATGTATTCACAGACTTTACCATTGGATTTCTCAATCAGCTGATCGGTTCGACAACATTATAATTAATGTATAAGTACATTAATCATTTGCAGAAGCTTTCAACGAACTTTATTTTGAAAAACTGTTAAACATTGAGGAAGACATAAATAAATGTACTTGGCATTTAGAACAGTCATACTTGGTTTGATATTTCTTTTACTCCACATATTTTCTATATCGTCTCACACACAACTGACACTGTGACAGTAGGTTTTGTGATGCTACTCTAGGATCGTTGATAGAGGTTATTGGCCTTATTTGAGCCTTTCCTTCTCTTGAGACCCTCTTAAGTCCATCATTTTGAGGACTTTACTTTTGAGACCTTTTGAGTCTCAACTATGGTCTCAAATCTCTTTTAGAATTGCATTTTTAGAGACCGTCTCAAATTAGAGACCCTAGAGTAACTTAGAGACCTTTTTGAGTCTCAAAAAGGTCTCTATTTTATTTCTAGAATTCGGGCCCTGGTGTTCCAATGTGCAGCATGAATGCCATTAACTAGATTTGAAAGAACTTGTGTTATTATGTGTACCAGAAAGTTCATGATAATGAACGTTTACATTGGCATCAAAAGTAACAATTTTAATGTCATATCAGACAACAAATGCCTAGTAATTTAAATTCTCCTTTCAGATTGAATGGTAACAGATTTGGAAAAAAAAGTATTAAGTGTGTTGCTGTCAAACTCAAGGGCAATCCTAGTCTTCAACACCTCAGGTAATAAATTAACAGGTTAAAAGATGCAAAAGATGTAACAATACAGGCTGGTATATAATATGGATATTGGGGTTTAAAAGATTAGGACATAATTTGTTTATGCATTGTTTCCTAACAACACATAATCATCCTTTAACAAGTGATTCCCATATGGCTGCGTCCACAAACTGTATAACAGTGTTACTTATATGATATAAAATGCCTTTAAAAACTCAGGAAAGTTCATTACAATGTGCACAACATAATTTATGCCATGATATGCGTGCATATCCACAAAAAGAGGGCCAGATTATCACATTGCACAAGCATGCGTTAGTTTCAGTAGTGCATTCTGCTTTTCTAATGCAACCAATTTACTCCGCTAATTTGATGGGTTGCATAAATCTAGTTGCGCAAATCTATGACGCTCATTTCGTGATTCAACATGGTGGGTGTTTGCTTTGCCTTGTCGGAGGTTTGTAAAACATCAACTGAAGGCAAATAATGATTAAATAGGGCTAGAAGGGACCTCCTGTTAGAACTATGATTTGCACAGAATGGGGCACCCATTTCAAGATATTGAATTTTATTGATGTAACTGTATTGAGATACCAATATACATACAAAATGTATTTCATGGCATAAAATAGAACTGAACTTGTGATGGATATATGGTGACGCATTGACAAAACACTTGTGTGTTTTATTTTTCTCGAAAAAGATAGTGGGGGCTTCTTCAGGGCAAATGGTGGTATGAGTATTTGTTGCTGCTTGTATTCATTACATGTAAATCTATATGAAATCTCCACAAAATGTTTCATCAAAATGCTTACATTAATGAAGAATATATTTTGTCTAGAAGTTTGAAACAAGAATAAACTCGACTCAGTGCTTAATGTTTGTTAAGGCATGGAACAGGTCCCCTTAGACATATATAGCAATTGCACAATATACTTGACAATATAATGTTTTACTTCCCTACAGTTTGGCTGACTGTGGTGTAGATGACGACTCAGCAGAGACTCTGGTGCAAGGGATACAGAACAACACAGGGTTGAAAACTCTGGAGTAAGTTCTTATTTCATCATTGAATAGTATTCTTTTTTTGCTGAAAGAGTTCGTCAACACCATGCCTGGCTTACTTATCTTCTGAGTGGTGACATAATTATATGACCCATTCTCACGAGTTCGACACCCAAAATTGGCTAATAAGTATTAGCAACTAAAAACTCCTGACATTCCCCTTAATTGAGACATATTTAATTCTTTGACCTCTTGATAATACCATCATCTATAGCATATATTTTGTCCAAAATATATCTTGAGCATTGGATTAATGAATTTTGAATTTTTGTTATGTTTTTAAAGATGTTTATTCAGCAAGATGAAATTATGCAATTACACACTATTCTCATTCGAGGCTGATGTTAGAAAAAATCTTAAGCATATAAGTACATTACGACAAGAAAAAGAAATATTACAAAGTGATAAGAGAAAAAGAAGGAATTTTTTAAATTTGAAAAAACATTTCGGCCAATCGAGCCCAGATAATAATACAGGGAAATACATAAAAACCACCACCGGGGCAGCATCCTTTTACTACATTCCTCAGAGATACAAGATACTATTTCTTCTAAGACATACACAAATTCAATTCGCGAAGATTTTCAAGATGTATGCATACACAATCAAAAGAGCAGTCAAGGTGTTACCACGGAAAAAAAGGTGTCAATGTGCTATTCAAATCATCATAGATACCAGAGGTTACAAAAGGAGACTAATTACACACCATGGGTTGTTTACAGTAGGTCAGGTATTGACCAGATGTTTTGGCTATTTGAGAAAGCATTAGCCACAACCGTTTTAACCTGATTTCTAAAGAAGGTTTGTTCATTTGCATTTTTTACATCTCTGGGAAGTGAATTTCAGATAGTCTGAATCCTTCCAAAGAGGCTCTTTCTAAGCTTTTTTTTTTTCCATGGCATAATAATCAGTCTATCTGCTCTCATATTATAGTTATGATGTTGTATGTGATCTTCAAAATTATGACAATTCCAAAAAATGGTTAGGAAACTCTGGAGTCGCCTATAACATAATGGCAAGATATGATATCTCCGATGCAGATCAATGTTATTAATTCTGAAGGCACCATTACTGGTTCTAACCCCTAAACATAACCTAAGACAATTATTTTGTATGACCTGAAGTCGTTTTAGATCTTGTAATGAACCCAGGTCCATTGTGAGACAGCTCGACTCAAGGACAGGAAGAATGTATGTCTTATAGATCAGGACAGCAATATCGTTACTAATACAATGTCTTATTCGGGCCAGGCGCTTAAATAACAAATTAGCTCGTGTACAGACATTGTTAATATGGTATGACATTGTAAGACTACTATCAAGGGAATAACCCAAATACCTGAAAATCTGAACAGTTTCAACCTGAAAACCGTCGTAATAAATGATATACTCTCTAGGATTTTTTTTACGTGTACCATAAAAAACCTGAAGTTTTGTTTTAGAGCGATTGACAGTCAGCCCATTCCTTTCCGTCCAAACCTTAAACTTATTTACATCTTCCTGCACCTCTTCCAGGTCTTTGTCATTTCTTATGCCATGGAGTAATACACAGTTGTCTGCATAGAGTAAAATCTTGCCAGTAAAGTTTACAGCAGCTACATCATTTATATAAATGATAAAAAGAAGTGGTCCCAGGATACTTCCCTGGGCCACGCCAGCATGAAGGAATAACCTGTCTGATGTAGAACCATTTAAACAAACCAACTGTTCCCTATTTACGGAGTAGGAGTTTAGCAAGGATGTTAAACTGGGACCAAAACCCAATCTCTGTACATTAGAATTTCAATATTAATCGAATTAAAAGCCTTTGAGAGATCAAAGTAAGTAGCCACAGTATCTATACTTTTGTCTTTGTTCTCGACCACAATCTTTATAAATTTGTATATTGCCGTATCTACACTCTTTCCCTCTCTAAAACCATGTTGGAAGGTCGAAAGAATACCCAAGTCATGTAAATAACTAGAAATCTTCTTCGCCAAAATTTTTTCCAAGATCTTACTGGTGAGAGGGGCAATGGAGATGGGCCTAATATCGTTGATTTTTCTTGAATTTTTTTTCTTTGGTATTAATGTACAGAGCGAGAGTTTCCAAGATTGAGGAAAGATACCTGACACACGAATTCTATTTAACATAG
The DNA here is from genome assembly GCA_942159475.1 of Sthenelais limicola. NCBI lineage: Eukaryota > Metazoa > Annelida > Polychaeta > Phyllodocida > Sigalionidae > Sthenelais > Sthenelais limicola. The sequence goes on along the minus strand of OW804099.1, from coordinate 17,240,806 downwards.
CCACAAAATTATCCACACAAGACAGTAGGGCATATTTCAGAAAAGTTGTGTTAACTCCCATTACACCGCTTGATTTAGTTGGATCAATGCTCTGGATATGCTTTATAACATCTTCACCAACTATTTCATCCACCCATTCAAACATCGGATATTCAGGAGCTGGTTGATCATAATTTGACAGAATATTTACAGAAGACTTTGGAAGAATTTCACAAAAATACCGGTTCCCATAGTTGGCAGCATCAGTACCTGATAATTTGTTCCCATCAGTGTCTACAACATGTTCAACCGATGCAAACGAAGCACTACTGGTCCCATAAATATTAGATATGTGCGACCAAAATTTCTTTTCATTCCTGCTAAATCTCTGGCAGATGTTAGCCAAAGCATCTCTTTTTAATTTTACCACCATTCTTTGCACATCTATACGTAGGGACCCAGCCAGTCTAAAGTCATCAGCATTTTTGCTTCTCATTGCTTTCTTAAAAACCCTATTCTTTCTCATAATAAGTTGACGAAGCTCCCTATTATGTAGTATCCGGCCTTTCTTAACTGAAAAGGTTTGCTCAGGGTATAGATCGTCTTGTACTCTTTTAAGCTCTTCCATCAAGTTGTTACTAAGTCTATCTATATCTGGTTCTGCCCAAAGATCATCTTCAATAGCAGCTACACGGTCTCTAATCGCGTCAAAAGACATATTAGTTGTTGGTCTACATGTGTATGTAGGTCTACCTTCGTCCGTATGTTGAGCCTTTCCCTTTTTTAAGATAATAAAGATTGGGACGTGAGCACTGATGTTTTCACTGATAGAGCCTGATTTGGCCACGTTCTTACAGTTAGAGGCGATAAAGTCAATCGATGTACTTGTGTTAGAAGTAACCCTAGTCGGTTCTGTGATATGCTGAATGAGACCATACGAATCCAGGAAACTTACAAAACGCCTACTGTTAACATTTTGTTTTGACAAGTCAATGTTCACATCCCCTCCTAGGATTTTGTTTGTATTACGATACTTTTTGTTCGTAGACCCCAAAAGAAGTTGGTTCATAGTTGTAAAGAAATGCTCAACCGAACTACCAGGAGGCCTATAGATAGCTGATAAAAGAATCATCTTGTTTTTGCCTGCCTTGATTTTACATGATAGTAACTCACAGGCAGTGGTGTTAACACAAAGGTCATCATCTAAGCTAGCATTGAAGGTGTCTTTGGTGTAAACAATAATCCCACCACCTCGTTTTCCACTAGCCCGGTCCTGTCTAAGCAGGCTGTAACCGTTAATGTGGAGCATATTATCTGGGATATCTGTGGTCAACCAACTCTCTACAATACATACAACATCGTACAGACCGTTTAAAAATTCACTCCTCAAATAACTAAGCTTGTGAAAGAGGCTACATACATTGAAAAAAATTATTTTAAGCCCTTTCGTCGTCGAAACATCAATATTCGGAAAACAATACATCTAGTATAAGTGACAATGGCGAAAGTGCCCATGTTAAAAAGAAACAAAGAAAGTTGCTGGTACAACTGACAGACTCACAGGTGAATGTATATATCATGTCTGTGAGTGGTGTTCGGAAAAATACAGACCACAAGGCTATACGCAGCTAGGTGAAGACAAGCAGTACACATTTTCTTTCATAATAAAAAAAACATACCGGAGAACGAGTCGGCGATCCACATGGTCCGCCATCTTGGAATGTATTTACATATCTAGAACTCATTCACGACCCGTCGTTTAGTGACAAGACGTTCACCAAAGAAAAACTCTGCGATAAACCCAAATATTCGATTATTAGTTTAGACATCTATGAAACTCCAAACAAAATCACAATAAGGGAGGTTCATATCATTGTATAACTATAGCATTCTGCAAGGCAGTTTACGACATCAAGAGCCTTTCGTCAACATTCAAAATGGCTACCATCAACATCCGCACAGCGATATCAAGCTAGTGTAACAACGAAGAAGCAGAGATTACGGTGGAAAATTGTTGCAATATAACAAAAATAGTACATAACAATGTTCTCAGGTGTCTTCTGGGTCTGCAATATCCATAGCGGAGACTGACAGATCAGCGATATTCTTGGAAATGTCGAAGCGAAGTGGTTTCAGCTGACGGCGTGACCGATTTGCTGTACGGGTCGAGATGTCTATGTCCGCGGTGGTGAATGATTTTTTTAAAAAAAGAATTGGCATAATATGTTATCATTCAAGTTTTTGAATTTATTTTTGAATTTATTAATGTAGACTTTAAAATAAAATAAAAAAATATATAGGGAAAAGGTTATTAGAAGGAAGTTTAAAGCCTGTTAATATCATTTGATGAATAAAAATTCATGGTGTAGGAGACAGAATAGGTGTGTTCAGATATGATCCTGAAATAAACAGGCAAGTCGCAATCTTCCCACAAACTGTAATACTGAAATACAACCTTTGTGGAACATTGAGTACACATTAGACCAATAAAAGCTTGTATAACTAGATGTTTAAGGATGAAGACCATGCAATGTGAATGATAAGAATATGATTATATTTTGATAATACTAAAAAAAATCATATCGTTTTCCAAGACTGTCAACAGCAGTGATGGATGATATGAAGATGTTTCTGTTTTCAATTGTGTTTGCTTCTCTTCCAAGTATGTTTTGGAATGGAGGTATCTCAATTGTGGAGAACCTCCCAGAGTTATTTCAACCTTATAAAAATAAGTATTGCCTTATGACATCAGAACTAAGTAGACTATGTACTGCAACATTCTGTTTTGTTTCTCATTCATTTATCCGAGCTGTAAATCCACTGTTTGTATGATTATGAATAAATAAGCTTGTTCCATCACACTTGGTATTTGTATCTACTACAAAACATCTAGCCATAGAACCCTACATAGAAAGGAGGAAAGTATAGTAGAAATGTCAGTCAAACGTTCAAAGGTTCTTCAGACTAGATGATGTGTAGCAGTTCTTTAATTACAAATCATTTACAACTTTGCAGAAGGGACTTGATGACTTGATTACTTATTTGATATTGGATGATAATAAATTCTGTTTCCTCTATGTCATATGTTGCAGCATTCGTGGGGAAAAGCTTGGTATTCATACGGTCCTGATGAAACTCTTGAAGCCCAACCAACAGCTTGAAGCTCTCTGGTAAGTTACCAATTAATGCACATACAGGAAAGAGACAAAATCAGGTTTGAACATATGAATTCCACTCCCTAGATAAGGTTTCAGCGTTTGGCCAGTCCTATTGATGTCCATAGTTTGTCATTTGTCCTGATCATACTCCAGTTTACCTTAAAGGTAAATGCCAGAGTTGTCAGCACTGCTGCAGGTGCGAATTCAAGTAACTAATGCATGAAAGAATTTAAACTTAATCTTGGGTTGGGTGAATATAAAAAGCAATAGAAAAGGATGTTATCACACAATCTTTTTTTTTTTTTTAAACTTATCATTGGTAGATATCGACAATGTGGTAGGTCTAATCTCCATGAAAAAATGTACAGTTTTACATCTAGATTAAATTCATAATTATACAACTAGGTGATAGTTACTCTAAAAAAAAATAATTTTACAATCATCACAATACATCATAGCGACGACAGTTTTTACGATCATCACAGTACATCATAGCGAAGAAAGGTCGCAACTCAACACAACATTTTTTTGGTATAGGCCCCGTTATTAAAAACAATAATCAATATTCGCTTATTATAAAAGGAGTTTGTCAATATTTCCACCGATTTATTGAAATATCTTCACTCTTATCTTCTTCACAACATTCATAGTCAGTTTCGTCCTATTTTGGATCGAACAATGCAGTGTTTTTCATAATCTTATAATTTAGCGACGACTCAAGATTTAGTATGGAGGTCAATGGGGGAAAAGCACAAATTCTCATTAACCTTTTTCAGTTCAATGACCCCTGTTCTCTTAATCACAGGGGGGGGGGGGGTAACATGAGCTATGTATATGCAGATTTTAAAAGAAATCACATGATTCAATCATCTGATATTCTGAAAAAAAATGGAAGAAAGCCCCTTTTCGTAATTGGCTTCTACAGTAAATGGCAGTAAATGTCAGTGGTCCCTGTACTCTTTAGTAATAAAAACTAATCCGATGACACGGTTTTCATTGGCTCTGTGGGTTGCCTGCATCCATGTTCTTTGAGAAAGATGAGGGATGTATTAATTATTGTGCGTGACATTATGATATTTTCAACATTCACTGAACACAAGCAGGGCATTAATTGCAAATTGTGTGGGGAAAGAATGTATCTTCTGTAATAGCTTCACATATATGTTTAGACTGGAGTCCTTTATGTCAATCTTTACCATTGCATTGATTGAATGCTCCATCAGTTTCCAATGTGCTATAATTCCCCCAGACAATGTGCTCCATCAGATCCATAGTGCAGGCAATAATTAATGGTTTGTGGTTGTGCAGTCTCAAATTAGCACGTCTTTGAGTGAAAAGGTTGAGAACGCTGAGTGTATGTTGGAGGGTTGTAAAAAATAACAGGCTTATTAATCTTATTAGTCTCCTCTACACCTCTTCCCTAATTTAGGCCTCTTAACATTGATTAATAACTCATCCATACAGCTTAATTAATGTTCAGGAACCCCCAGAATCAGTTGCAATGCCATACCACATTAGATTGGTCAGAATCCCAACTGTGCACTTAGCCTCAAGACAAAAGACAAAAGCCAACAGAAGCAGTGTTCATGTCATCATGATGAGTAGAAGGTTTGGATTACAACCTTGGGGACCCAGACATATAATACATGTTCAGGGCCTGCAGTGGGGATGTATAGATCTAAAGCCTTGGGCTAATGTTCAGCTCTTATCATACAGGCCTGAGTCCATTCATTAAAGCACTGTGTAAGTAGACTACTTCTTGCATTATAAACCTAATTGCCTAATCACCATGTGCTTTATTGCATTTTGGTGCATGTATGTAGTGAACCACAGATGATTAATAGAGAAGCTCACCATCTATGGTTCACCTTATAGCCCCAGTCTAACCCTGAGTAGAACAACTCACAGTCTGTCTAGGAGGCTAGGATAAGTGTGTTCTATAAGGGCAAACAATTATGGAACAGCCTCCCCCGAACAGATACGGACAGAGGAAGATAGAGACGTTTTTATAAGAGAAATAAAAAAGAAATATTGTGAAAATTTCAATGAAGATAACACTAGATGAAAGACCCCAGTCTCCTCTTACCTTGGTATTTTGGGGATTAGGCGAACCAAATTGTACACCCTTCTAATGTCATTTACATTATATGAATTCTGATATAGAAATGACATACTTGTAACAGGAAATCTTCTCCCTTATGGGGTTTCCTTGTAAATTTGTTTTCTCCTTTTTACTGTATTGTTTTGATCTTATGTATACCTTTCTCCTTTCGAGTAAAATGGCCACGTAGGAAAGATGTATAAACTATGACAGGATAATACCTTCGCACGAGAAAGAAATATAATTTGTGATGCTCCTACCTCACCAGAAAAATAAATGAATCAGATATATTATAAGGTGAACAGAGCAAGACAACTCCCTTGGCGAGGACATTATTGTATCTCTTTTATTTTTTAGATTTTTTCTTTTCTCTTTTTATGTACTTCTAACTTAACTCGGTTTGACCCATATGGTCATAAGGCAACGCTCGAAGACACCTGGGTAGGGCACACTTGCGTTTTCCATATCTCTTTATATTTAACTTAATGTAATTTGGCCTCAAATGTAATAAAAAAAAATTCAGTCTGGGAATTATGCAAATACCCCTCAATACTATTCTCTGAGGGCTTTACATAAAATTAAGGGACTGAATAAAATCTACTGGTAGGTAGTAGCTAGACATTACTTTCATCAAACTTCATCCATTAAAGATCTTTCAGTTGTTTACCAAATCCCCTTGGATCACCACCATATCAGTATATATTTTTTATTTTTGCATTAAAAAGAAATGTTGGCGTTGATCAAGGAAAGAATTATTTCTCCAGAATTCTGTTATCATCTTCTATCCTTAGTTGAAGGACTCTCATGTGTGTCTCTAAATTGCGTAATTCTATGACTTTTTATCTTCCTTATCTGAAAATCAGTGTTGATAAAATTACCTGCCAATAACATGAACTGAATAGCGAGAGGGGAGCCTCCCCGCGCCCTCTTCCCTCACCCATGTTCCAGCCGATTTTGATGCAAAAGATGAAGCTGTGTCTTATGGAAACATGTTAAAATGTCAGTTTAGAGGAGATCACTGTTAAATATTCCAAGATGAACACAACTATATAACTAATATACACTGACATACAACTCCCATAATTTCTTGTCAATCAGGATCAAAGATGGCGGCTATGCAAATCCCACAGAGTAGACTGTGATGTGTTTACGCAATAAACTAGAGGGGTGAAATCATCAGAAAATGTACAATTCACTTTTAGAAAATCTCTCAAGTTCCCCACCTAATAAGGATTGTGTATGAAGTATCCAGAGAACACTTTTCTCCCTTTCACCCATGGATGTCACCACTTGATATACAGTGATTACTCTGGATATTATAGAATCGAGGGTAGACCTAGATCTGTGAACGAAGGTGGACGACTTCTAGGTTAATGAAATGCATAAGAGGAGTTGTCAGTACAACTGTTCATTAAGAACTTGTCCTTTATTCAGTAGACATAAAGCAGGTAAGGTTACATTAAGGTCACATGGATATGTAGGCCAATCAGGCCGCAGTATGGTTACATTATATATGCAGGACTCATTAGCCAATGAGCGTCAGGTAGGTCACATGATAGCCGTGCCTGACCCGTTGACCTGGCGAGCATGCTATGAACTATCATGTCGCACTGTATTACATAACATGTATATCTACATCTGTGATCATGGTTATGGTATATTAATACTGTTTATGAATATTAATAATTATGCTAATTTATAAGGTAATGTTACGTAACTCAAATGTGGTAATAGGTGAGCATAAAATGGGTGTGACACACTCGTTGTAATATTAATATTCTTATCATATTATAAAAAGGAGTCACAGGGACTGGTACAGACTGACTGTGTCTTGTTTCGACATATGTGTATATAGGGACTGGTACAGACTGACTGTGTCTTGTTTCTACATATGTGTATATGGGGACTGGTACAGACTGACTGTGTCTTGTTTCTACATATGTGTATATGGGGACTGGTACAGACTGACTGTGTCTTGTTTCTACATATGTGTATATGGGGACTGGTACAGACTGTGTCTTGTTTCTACATATGTGTATATGGGGACTGGTACAGACTGTGTCTTGTTTCTACATATGTGTATATGGGGACTGGTACAGACTGACTGTCTTGTTTCTACATATGTGTATATGGGGACTGGTACAGACTGACTGTGTCTTGTTTCTACATATGTGTATATGGGGACTGGTACAGACTGACTGTGTCTTGTTTCTACATATGTGTATATGGGGACTGGTACAGACTGTGTCTTGTTTCTACATATGTGTATATAGGGACTGGTACAGACTGACTGTGTCTTGTTTCTACATATGTGTATCTGGGGACTGGTACAGACTGACTGTGTGTCATGTTTCTACATATGTGTATATAGGGACTGGTACAGACTGACTGTGTGTCTTGTTTCTACATATGTGTATATGGGGACTGTTACAGACTGACTGTGTCTTGTTTCTACAGGTACACATACAGTAATGGCTCCGCCTGTACAATGTTGGCTGTAGCTGGTACACACAGGAAGATGAGGGTGTCAGCAGCAACCAATGGTACACAATTCACAGCCTGGTGCCTCCAGGACATCACCACCTCCTCCAGCATCCACCACCCTCATGCTGTGTGGTCACACACAAGCAGGGACGTATACCTGGTACTGAATGACCAGTACACAGCCCTATATGGTGGTGAGCGCCCTCCAGTCAGTGCTGACTCCTGGTGGCAGGTAATGAGCCACATCACATCCAGTACACACACCATGGATGAGTTATCAGTGCACCTGTCTGCCTCAGCCAGCCTCTCTCCTCTCCTCTCTGCACTCACCCATGACACTCTACACTCACTCACACACAAGCTGAATAAGCTGGTGGTTTATTATGGAGAGGTTGAGTGTAGTGACCTCAGCTCATGGTACACCAGCCTCACCTCACAGCCAGGTTGGTCAGTCTCTACTACTGCTACTAATGCTGGAGTAACCAGTCCTGAGGCTCAGTCTCTACTGATAAACCTAAAGTCTACAAGAGCTATCAGCTCCACACCTCAGTACCATGAGGCTCACCTGGAGGATAAGGCTAAACTGTTGTACCATCCACAGTGGGTGACAGACTGATGTACTGTATACACGAGCTGTCAGCTCCACACCTCAGCACCATGAGGCTCACCTGACACTAACAAGTATATGTGTCACAGTGGGTGACAGCCTGATGTAGACATACTGTATACAAGAGCCATCAGCTCCTCCATTAACATTAACTGTCACTAACAGGTATATGTGTGACAGTGGGTGACAGCCTGATGTAGAAATAAGACCAAAGTGATGAGGAACATTAACTGACACAACAAATATATGAGTAGGCTAAAGTGACCAATCCCCCACATACCAACAGTTATTGCTATTATTTACATCAAGCAATGTGTGGTTTTAATTGTTATTTTGTATTATCTTCAGAAAATTATTCTTGACAATGGGTGTACACATTATAAAAACATGTTGATGGAGTTTCTTCTTAAAGATAATCTGTTTGTTAATGCCAACACCTCCATGTTTTAATATGCATTTGAAATCGCCAAAAAATAAACTATTCATCTTCATCAATCCTGGCAAATAATCCACATTTAAGACAGAAACCAGCTTCAAAATTCAGTCCAAGATAACCAGACAGATTGTTTGAATCAAGTCAATACTAAAATTACTCAGATATATCAAGTATTGACTATATTTTGGTCTAATTTAACAGAATTTACTAAATGAGTTGATCTGCCAATTGTACATTTTCTGAAAATCTGACCTTTATCACCAATAGGATGTGACCTTATGGATGTTGAGGTGCTATCATATTTGATAGGGGTTTGCAATAATTCTTGATAGATACTTACTAGTAATGTAGCTAAATATACTCCATAACATCACCTTAGTAATGCAGAGGTATATATGTAATTCACTGTCTTTATATTTAGTACATGTATTCAAAAGACTTAACACTCCAGGCACCCTAAACATGGGAATAGTCCTACAACGAGATTTTATTAATAACACACCAAAATATCAATTTTCAATATCAACTTATGTCTTATTTTTCTGCAATACATCACAGTTAATAAGTTTCAAAATATAAAGTATATACCTTTCTTATTCTGCAATTGATGCGTGGCACATAAAATGTTGAACTAGATAATGCTTGTCACTGAGAAAAGGAATAAAATACATACTTAGTACTTGGTGTCAATCTTTGAATTATTTTATTTTAATAGCAGATCTTTGGATTCTGCTGGGGTTCTGGATACTTATAAATTACTGTTTGGACAGGAAGTGGTCAAACCGGAAAACGGATGAAGTAAATTATTGTTCGGATTCAGGGGTTTATTTTGCGGATGTAGATTTATTTTGCGGATGTAGTTAAAATAAACCCCAGTCGGCGTTTCCGCTCAATCAGTCACTTACCTCATCAACTAGTTGTTTGTCGCCTAAATATCACTCCCAATAGCTCCAAAATCACCGATAATGTTCCAAATATCATTGTAGAAGGATATTCCGCTTGCTGAATGGTGGTGAACAACGAAATAGGGAATAATCGATTTGTCAATTCCGGCAAATCATCGTCATGTTCGCCACAAGCGGCCATGATAGTTCCAGGTTCAGGGTTCAAGGTCGGGTCTTAACTAGAGTTTTTTGGTTGTTTTTCGTCGATTCCGCGTTCAGTTTGGAACGTGTATAAAGTCCTGGTCTCATTAAAGTCATTCCTCCACTGTTTCCGATGGAAATATTAGCCATTTTTAAGTTTTTAGGGCATAGGGTTCGCCATAAGGTGACGACAGTAGACATCGTGCAAGCAATGGCTGACTCCCAGTGTCACTGTCAGTGAAAATCAGACGAAACAAGCCCAGGCTATGTAAAACTCCACACAATATCTCCAAAATCACCGATAATGTTCCAAATATCCTAGTACTTAGCATGATCTGCTTGCTGAATGGTGGTAAGCAACGAAATAGGGAATAATCCATTTGTCAATTCCGCCACAGTAGACATCGTGCCGGACATCGTGCAAGCCTCAGTTTGTTGACGTGTGGGTCACTTTCGAATGAAATCCTCCGTGCGCGATATAGACTACCCTACACAATGCAACGCCAAGTGCGGGGTGCACATGAGTGGATATGCCGAAAGTTCCACATCTTTTCCGGTTTACCTTGGCAGGCACGTATGGCTTCTGAAATCGCCATTCATTGAATACTTGATTCCCGTACACTAAATCTTCGCTATCGGGCTAAAACTATATTTAAATCATTTCTAGCGATTCAGATTTTTTATTTATCTCTTTTTTAAGTCCGTAGACACACGCAACACGGCACTCGTAAACCGGAAGTCTCTGATGCTTTGGATAGCAAGCAGCGGATCCTTACGAAAACAGGCCGGCTTGCTGAACATAAACATAAGTAAATACTTATCTCTGATTGGCTGTTGTAGCTGGAGGTTCATTCGGCCAGCCGTCGCGTTGTCACTTAGATTCCGACTAAAGCGGTGCAAACTTGCGGAGAGTAAACACAGGGTTTCTGAAATCGCCATTCATTTATTACTTGATTTCCATAGAGGAAAACGTCGCTATCGGACTAAAACAACATTTAAAACATTTCTACCGATTCGAATCTTTTATTTATTTCTTTTTTAAGTCCCTAGACACACGGATACGGCATTCGTAAACCGGAAGTCTGATGCTTGGTTGCATGCAAAAAGTGGAAGCTTCGTTTGTTTCTGGAACGGAGAGTGCGGCTGACGTAAATGACATTCTGAAGTTATGATTACGTGTACATATGTGATATTGGTTAGAAATAGGTAAAATAATCTAAATATTAGAATGTGATGGGTTAAAATGTGTAAAACATCCTGATTTGGATGTTATGAAGGCTGCATTTGACTCGGTCCTTTCCATGTCAGACGTAAAAGAGTAACCCATGTGTTCGAGTGGAGGAGCTAAATTATTGGAATTCATCCTGCTGTAAGTACATCTACAACCTTTTTTGAAGCCTAATATTGGTTAATATGTGTTTAAACAGTAGTATTGAATCCAAAAATCGGCTATTAAAGTGATTAATTCTCTCGATTTTGTGTCTTCGGCTTTTGCTTGAAAATAAACCCCTCGGCCCTCCGGGCCTCGGGGTTTATTTTCAAGCAAATGCCTCAGACACAAAATCTCGAGAAATTAATCACATAATAATGATGATATTTTGTTCAAACTTTGTCTTGGGAAAAAACATGGTTGGGTGAATACAAACAGAAAAGAACACAAGGGTATTTTCACATCCATGTTATTCAAGGGACAACTGAGGTTTACTGCCATTTATGCTGGAGGTCAATGGGGGGGAAGCATATCAATGTTATAGATTCCAACCAAATAAATCAAAGCAGTGAGGTGTGTAAGTGCTACCTCATGTGACAGGTGCAGCAAGGGTTCTGCAAATAATTCATATTATAACAAACAACTTTTACCTATTCTGATTAACTTCTTTAGGAAACTATCAGCTATGAATTATGCTAGAGTTACCTCCGACCCTGTCTGTCTCCCTGTCTCTCTCCCTCTTGCTGACTCTCTCCTTCCTTTTAACTCTTCCTCTCTCTCCCTCACTCACACCCTCCATAACCATCTATGTTCTTGGGATTGTACATAAGACCAAGTATAACAATACATCCTCTCCTTTCAACTGATTGAAACCTATGTCACAACATAATATCTATTATAGGTGTGATATTATTATGGGGTGTATTATTTGAAATACTGTAGTTATAAAATAGAACGGTGGATCATGATTTGCCTCAGGCAGCCATCTGGTGGTTGGAATCAACACAAACTATATATAATGGGACGGTCCCCAATCAGGGCAGAGAGATTTCAGGCAGCCAAGCTAGCTGAACGAACAGAAAGAACATTGACTGGAAGAATATTTTTTGGATTTGCTGTGTGGTCTCTGGTAGTTGTCTTTAGACTTTGATCTGCCATCCTTGTTGTAGTTTTGATATTTGTCACCAGATTTTCTCTCTTTACTATAATGACCATTTTTCTTTTGGTCCCTCTTATATCGTATCCTGATCTTCCTCTGCTGTCAGACGCATAGAAAACCTCTTTCCTCATCTCCCCAGCCATTGTCTGGAATGCTTCATAAGCCTGGGGTGGGGGTACTGGAAGAGGTACAGTATCAATGTCTGGGGGGGGGGGGACTGGAGGAGATACAGGATCAATGTCTGGGGGGGGGGGGGTACTGGAGGAAGTACAGGATCAATGTCTAGTGGGGGGAGGGTGTACTGGAGGAGGTACAGGATCAATGTCTGGGGGAGGGGGGGGTACTAGAGGAGGTACAGGATCAATGTCTGGGGGGGGTTGTACTGGAGGAGGTACAGGATCAATGTCTGGGGGGAGGGGGGTACTGGAGGAGGTACAGGATCAATGTCTGGGGGGGGGAGGTACTGGAGGAGGTACAGGATCAATGTACTTGTCTTGCCATCACAGATGATTAACAATGATGTTAATACACTATACTGCTTAATTGGATTGCTTAAAACACAAGTTGATAGATGTAAGCGGAACATAAAGGTTTGCCCCCTCACACTGTTGTTGAAGGCATTGCAGCAAACCAAAAAGAAAATGTAAAAAATATTGAAATATCCATCTCAGACAGAGAGGAATTCAACAAGGTAAAAGGTTTAAAAATAATGAGTCTAAACATCAGCAGTTTATGGAATAAATTAGCAGAAATTGACATACTGGTTGAGAAATTCTCAATGGGGGCCGACCTTTCCGCGCCAAGACCAAACCGCACCCGGACCAAACCGCGCACAGACCCTACCGCGACCAACCCCTTCTGCGAACAAGCCTTGCACGCTTGCCTGCTAAAAGGCACCCCGGCCTTCCCGTGACCTCTAGACCAAGGCAGGGTCTCGTAGCTCCCGCCCACAGGCATCCTGAAGCATGGGTGAATACTGCGTCAGGTTGTAACGCCCCAGAAGGTGTTTTAACGCTGTAGAAATATGCTATATAGTGTCTGTGCAACGATTAAGAAAATAGGTAGAAGAAATAGGCCTATAATAATGCTATTTTTACAGATGTGAGTGGACATATGTAGCTATGTCACACAGCTTTTGAGCTTTTGAAATAATCCTGAATAGTTTCTGAGATACATGTCGAAATATGTAGAGTAATTCTTTCCGTGAAACAATTCTTAATTTTTTAGAATGGCTTCTATTGATTTATTCTTTTTCGTATATAAACTACACATCACTGGAAAAAAATATTGTGTTTTCCTTTTTCTAAGTCTTATTCCAAACCTAACTAAATCGGCAGACTTAGTAAATAGGGAAGCATCCGCGCACTGGAAGTACATCGTCTGTAAATCCTGTATGTGCATAAATCTAAATAGTGAATTTATTGTAAGCGAAATTTAAAATAATAATCTAAGGTGTATATTTTTGTATTAAATCAGGAAATTATTCTCAGATTCTGATTATTTCCTTCATTGGGATATGTGTTTTCTTACTTATATTATAACAAATAACAATGGTTTGTTCAGTAAATGGATCATTTATAAAGCCAAGCAAGATTTGCTAGCAAAATTGCTCATTTAATCCTTAAATATTATGCCCAATTAATTATAATGAAAATTCTCCAAATGAGCTAGTTTGAACTCTTCAAAACTATATATATACTAAATGGACAGAGCGGGGGTGAGGAGAATATATAGGACTGTGCCTAACTAGGAAGGATGAAAAGACATGGCCCTGCTTGGTCACAACCTGTCTATCATATGAGACAGTTGTAAGTGTGGCCGAAGTGGGTTTAGGGATTTTTTCCAGAGAAACTGGGATCAGAATGCAGGTAGTCTGCACCCATGAATGTGTGTATGTAGGGGATGGGGCGGGGGTGAGGCATGAGAGTTAGAGGGAAGTAGAAATTTAAAGTAGGTGTGTTGTGGAAGAAAGTTAAGGGAGAGAAGTGAGGTTTGAGTGAAGCAGAACGGTGATCTGAGTGGTGTCGATATAAATAGACTGGTTGTGGTTGATTGGCCATTTTGGAGTGGGCACGAAAATGCTGATGCACATTCCGCAATGTTTACATGTTACTATTTGTAAATTTGTATATCTCATAATTATTATTATTCGAGATGCCTAAGGCAAAGGATTGCAGTAAATGTTCCACCGTGTATTTCCCTCCAGTTGGGGAGGAGTGTACAAGGAATAAGGCTGATTTAAGATTCTGCCTTGTTGACAGTTCTTATGAATGGATTGGAAGCTATTATACAAAAACTGGTATTTTCGTTGGACGTTAACAAGTCTGCTGATTCTTCGTTGGACTCTAGAACTTTGTTGGACTGCAGAACTAAAGTCGCCATCTAGCTTGGATAGCATGGATGAGATCATATTTTCGGAGAAAGCAAGACACTCAAGCTGGGATGATTCTATTTATGATGTATCTGCTTACTGTGGTCGTCGCAACAGGTCAAGATCTAGGTCCAAGTCAAGAAAAAGAGCACGCCTTTCCAACCAGAACAGATCTTGAACGAAGTGAAACAATTATAAACAAGGCAAATGCCAGACTGTACAACGTATATATAAATAGACATGTTCACTGTACATATGCCTGTCTCGCCTGTAATTCAAATTACACACCCTAATAATACAAACCAAACTATTGCTAAACAACATTGCAAGGGATCTGCCAATTCGGATTTTATATTAAACCATTCATCCGTATAATATACGGGTAGAGCGATTTTTACTTTGTTGGTCTCTACAGGTTTGTGAAGGTATCTGGAGTGAATGTGTGATTTTGACGCCTTTTTTAAATTGGGATCTCTACACTCTATTTATAGCCTGGGAAAGCCCCTGTGAGACACTACGTCATTTCCCACAACCTTTCAGGGGGACCTAACTACATGCAGAGGAGTGGGAGAGTGAAGAAGCGGGGAGGGAGAGGGAGGGGATGGAGAGGGTGTAGGAGGGGGAGAGTTAAGAAAAGGGATGGTTCAATTCAATTCAAGACACATTTTATTTGCAATTAGTGGCGACTACATAAAGGAGGTCCCAGTTTTGAAACCTTGGTTCGAAGTCTTCCTGTGGGTTCCTGGGTTAGTGGTCTCTGAAACAGGCTTACAATGAGATATTATGACATAAATTTCATGGCGATGTTTCTAATTTCTAGGTGGGGGAACAGGAGAGGGGGATCGAGGGGGAGGGAAAGAACAGGGAGAAAGAAACTGAAAGAGGCGAGGGAGGGGATGTAGAGAAGGGAGAGAGGGGAGGGAGCCGGGGGGGGGGGGGATCGGAGATGGGATTGGGAGAGAAAAACAGGTATGAAAGACAGAGAAGAGGGAGAGGGGGAAGTGTGGGAGAGAGGGTGAACGTCCAAACAGGTATGAAAGACAGGGAAGAGGGGGAGGGAAACGAGGGAGAGAGGCAAGTGTGTGGGGGGGGGGGGGGAGAGAGGGTGATTGTCCAGAGAACGGGTACTTTGCTAGTTTAACTATAAATGGAAGAAAACACAGAGGAGTTATCTGTTAAACTCCTCTTCTGCATATTAACATGGAATAATCTGGATGATCGTATTAGATCAATTCTGGACACCCTAGCATTTAAGAGTAACCTAAAACGTGGCATCCTTTCAAAAACCATAAGAATTGAACCTGTACTCTGATTGTAAATACCATATGCCACTGTTTAGACATTGGCCTAAGATGTTCCTTATTATGTAACCACAAATATTTACGATAATCTGGACATTCGCTTCCATCATCCATCTTTAATCACCCCCATCTCATCTCATTACTCCATTGTTATACGTAGTGTAACACAAAGGAAAGGGGCTGTAGCGTAGAGTATAGTAGCGTAAGTGACATGAGAGGGGACACAGCCCCTCGTTATATGTGGGTTAGGCACGGTTACAATAGTAGGGGTGCATTGTGATTGGACGGTGGTCCCGTCCAATCAATATGTGATTACAATCAGTTGGGCTTGCGCCAGCGTGCAGGTAACATGTAGTATAGGACAAAATTTTAAGCTATGTTACCACGAGGTATAACACCATCCTTAAATTGGCCTATTGATGTTGTTTAAACAAAATGAATTTGTCTACCTGCACCCCAAACTTAGTGACCTAGTGAATTAGCGAAAATTCAGGATATGATAAGGAATTGGGATTACCCCAACCATATATAATCAACTGGCGTATACCTTGTTGTATCTGGATAAAAATCTTTTAAAGAATATATATATCTACTTCATCTAGACAGGCAGGGCAGACAGAAATACAAGATTAATAATCTGTATTACTAAATCTAGATATCTTTAGTTGTAAAATCCATAGCAAGTATAATTGTTTATTTGAAATGTTTCAGCTTTTTGTGTTGATGTATTGTAAGACTATATTGCGAATATAATCTGTGATTCTCCTGCAGACCCTCATAGAGGTTTCTTGCTTTTTGTGTCCAACATCGGATCTTTATTTCCTCTCCTGCTTATGAAATCTAATAATGCACTTAGCGTTTGATATCTAGATCAACAGATGATTTTTCTAACATGTTATGCATACAAATATCTTACCCTATGCTCCTATACCAAGGTCGAACCCTTATTGGAAATATTCCTTTGGAATAGCTCTAGCTAATTGAACTTATATGTGTACATGCGGTGCATGCGATGACATTATAGTTCGCTGTGTTCAAGTAGGTGCTTTAAAGAGAGATACTAAATATATATGACTGTACTTCAAATTACATACAATCCACACAAATTATTATAGACAAGATGCCCCCTGTCTAAACAAATATAAATTCCCAGCATGTAGTTTCTAGACGATTTCTACGCTTTTGAACTTCCACCTTTATAATTCACCTTCTCTACCCTTTTCCTTGTCAGTCTCCCTCTCCCATTTTGTTATATATTGATACGGTATTTTACATTGTCTATTTTATTTCTTTTATTTACGGTAGTAATAATATAACAATTTACCTTCCCCTTTGGATGGATCCCTACCCTTTGACCTACCTCTTTGCCTCTCAACCCCCCCCCCCCCCGCCACTCCCCACTCATACTGCCCTATCTATGGAGATCTATTTCTATTTAAATTGTAGTTTCCATATGATCTGATACAGAAGCCCCTTCCCTCCCCTCCCTCTTCCTAGCCAGTTTCCCCTCCCTTCTTCCCCCTTCCCCATCTCCCCCGTTTCCTACTGTCCCCATCCCGTTCCTCTTTCCTTCCCCATGTCCCCCGTTCCCTCCTCCCTTGCACCCCCCCCCCCCTCCCCATATGGGGGAGAATAATTATAACAAAGAAGAAAAATGTATTTGAAATAAATAATTGATAAGTCAGTTGTTATTCAGACTTATGCTTGTTAATCCTTATACTCTAGTCGACTATATTAAATAACATTGTAAACATCCCAGTATTCTTCAACACATTCAACACAAATACTTGGAACAAACCAACAACTGGCTTGCAAATTAATTGACTCTGTATAGAGAATGTTCATAATGAAATGAAAATTGTCCTTTGAGAGGGAAATTCTCCCCGGTGTGATTCCAAGTTGAAATTAGCAGGAATATTATTCCATTTTATTTTTGAAGCGGTAAACTTTGTATATTAGGCTTCCAGGCTATAAATTTTACAATTTCGGGCAAAAAAAATGCATAAGAAAATACTATTCTCGTGAGGAGAAGACAAGATATACTAAAGAATTGCTTAAAGTTAAATTGATCTGCTTTATAATGTATACTTGTGAATTAAAGAGGTGAAAAATTAAATATAAACGAAAACTAGAGTTTTATATAAAGAGAGTATGAGTATATTTCTGTAACTGTTTTTGTTTGACATGAAACGTATCACGAATGTGGAATTTGTCAATAAAAGTTTATAAAAAAAAACTAAGGAAATTTTCAGTGTACCGGTCAAGAAGTCATTACCAAACTATGACAAATTGAATATTTGAAAAGAATGAAGGCGTTGAAGGATTGGAAATCCAATGGATAAAGATATGTATGGCCCCATTTGGAGGATCCATATGTCTCTCCAGTACAGAGTGATTCACAGAACAATTATGTGTGAAAATGTCCCTGTCCCTCTTATTTAGTTGGCATCTAGAAATAATATCGAGCAGAGTATGTATAATCAGTATAATCAGACCTGTTTTTGATACAATACAACTTGGAACATTACATTTCCTCTTGTGTGATTCATCAGACGATTACCGATTAAGACAAAAAAAAGCTTATATCATTAACATTTTTTTACTATGTTGTTATACCTCTTGGTAACATAGCTTAAAATTTTATTCCTGTATACATGTTACCTGCATGCTGGCGCAAGCCCAACTGATTTAATCTCTATATTGATTGGGCGCCGTCGCCGCCCAATCGGGGAGCACCTGCCTGCGAGCAGGGTGGCTCCCTTCACATATAACGAGGTACAATAAATCTACGCTAATATATACTCTACGCTACTTCTCCTTATCCTTTGTGTTACACCTAGTATAACAATGTCATCGTTCCCAGGCAAATTATAGCCAATCAGGTAATTAATCAACAGAGGCTGATTTAATTAATATTCCAAAAGAAATTCGATACCAGGCTAAATAAATGGCCTAGAGTTCAGTGGTATCTCACGCACAGATTGTACAAGGTAATGGCTGGATGAGCTGGATTATGAGTTTAGAGTTTAAAATTTCTTATTCAGGAAAGGCATTGCATTGGTGATGCTCTTATATCTGTTATATATTATTGTCGACTCTTTTGTCATGCCTCATACATGCATGTGTGTATCTTTGACAAATAAACGATTTTTTCAATTCAATTCAATGTCTGAGAGTTTTTAATCGTTCCATGTGATAATAGGAACACTGGGATGATAAACACTGGAATGAAATATGTATAAAGTATAAAAATTAATTTTGTCTAGGAAAAGTCAAGGAATATGTAGGCCTACAGTAAAATCAAAATCAAAACATGGCATCCTTTTCTTCTTTGAGTTGGAGCTCTTTCCATCTATTTATTGAATAAGCATCTATAGGCTATAT
Source organism: Sthenelais limicola (assembly GCA_942159475.1). Taxonomy (NCBI): domain Eukaryota; kingdom Metazoa; phylum Annelida; class Polychaeta; order Phyllodocida; family Sigalionidae; genus Sthenelais; species Sthenelais limicola. Next base: position 17,221,531 of record OW804099.1, on the reverse strand, counting down.
ATATGTGAAATCTTACTGTATTCCTCCAGCTCAAAAATGCCTGCTATAATAGGCCTACAGATTTGGAATGATTTTACATATTCTCTGACCCAGGTTTTTACTGATCCCCCCCCCAACATACTACAAGACGATATGGTTTAACATAAATAACCATTAATTTACCATAACAAATTTTGAAAATAGCCTATTAACTAGGCCTATTAATTTATTTTAAAAACAAAACTCTGAAGATCTAGACTCAGAAATAATTTGACATGTGAATTACAAAATAATTGCCTATATTGCCTAATTGCCTAGTATATATATAATAGTCTTTATTTTCCACCATAGCTGTTCTGTTGTGTACTGTAGGTGTGTCACTGTGTGGTGGGGAGGTGGGGGGTGGGGGAAGTGGTAGGCCCTTGAGTCTACTCTTCAGTTACTCTTGTGTGGTTGCCGATCGCCGATCTGCTTATACCAAGGTTAAACAAGTCGATCTGCTGATTTTTATGTTTTGTTATCTCATAATTCATCATCAAATTATAGCGCTACATAATAATAGTAAATAAATAAGCCTAGTACAATTTTACATTAAATGTATTATCTACTTTTAAAATTAAAGCTTAGCATTTAAGTCTCCCAAATTTCGTTTTTACTCAAGATGAATAGAACCAACCAAAGCATGATTCGATTTGTTTTACCAGCAGGAAAAGAGATATTCATGGCCAGTTTGGAAAGATCGACCAGATGATGGAATATTTTGGTGATAATAAATTAGAAATATGCATATTCTTCCTGGTTATTAAGATTTGATTAGCCTACATGATTAAGTCTTAGGCTACTGGCACGCTAAGATAGCACAAATGTGCCATAGGCCTATTATCCAACCATATCCATGTCAGACGTCCTACCGTAAGCTTTGGCGGGAATCCCCAATATGCAAATGAGGTTGACCTCTTTGTTAAGATGATGTCACAGGAAAGACACACAGACAATCTTCCCCATCAGTTATGGATGACGAGCAGACATTTCTGACTTTGTTTATGCTTTAACCGGTCCAAATAAAGGCAAGTTTGTTTCTTAACCAACATTTAAACTTGACTTGCGGGAGAGGTAGCGGAACCGGCAAAAAGTAAAAACTTGTAGGCTTTTTGCGATTTTCATTGCTTTTTTTCAAAAACTAGTTTTGGGAGTTAATCGGAAAGATCAGTATCATTGAAAAGCTTTTTTAATTCTCTTTAAAATGACATATCAGTCGTTGCTCTACGCTCGTTATTAAAAAGAATGTGATCGGAGAACTGATTTCGGGGAGGTGTTTTGACAAGTTTTAGGGTCGCAGATGGCGGTACCGATCTATAGTAACATATTCAGTGCGACTGATGGGTTTTCCTGAAGAAATAAATATACAAAGTTATTTAAGATATTTTAATTGTCGGATAATATCATATTGTAGTGATCTCGCAGGTTTGTATCCCTTAACCTTACCGATGCATAAAACAAATGGAACAAAAGGCAGTCACTACCTGTTTGCAAAGGGTTTTATTCTCGTGAGGAATTGCAAGCTGAGCGTCACTTCACACAATCCTGCCCAAGTCCGATGGTCTCAGGCCTCCTGGCAAGCCAGGGGACCCTTGACCACAGGTGTCTTAGGCAACATGCAGGGTTAAGTAAAGATTCAACAAGCCCATGTAAGAGTAACACAGTGATTACTAAAAGAATAAGTACATTCATCACAGATAGAATAATAAGGTAAAACCCAGGTTGCTGTTACTCTAGCAACAACAGCTAGACTTGCTGTTAAAACATAAAATGCAACAGGTAAAGGTAAATAATATATATAGGCTAAAAGGTCACATGGACCAGTACTGCCCACTGGGGTAGATTGGCTGAACTAACCCACAGCAGACAGCACCTAGAGGCTAGCTCTAGTAAAACCCAATAACACCACAATATTATCATAGGATAATAGGAGTAGAATCGGGAAACTATTATGAATCAAGGCCTTTACTGAATGGATCATTTTTTCTACAGCATATCATCATGTTAGACTCATGCAACATGTATACATATAAGATCATATCACTATATCATTCCCTAACATTTCATATCACTACATCATTCCCTAACATTTCTTTCGGAATGTAACATTGATCATTAATTATAGCCAGTCAGGAACTGATATTATAACATGGTATGTATTATCACATAAATGAATGATAAATGATATCACTGAATAGCTTATATATAATTACATATAGAATAATGCTCAGTTGGACGGATATCGTATAAGATAAGATAAGATAAGAAAATCTGGTATTTGCCTATTTAACGTTACCTTTAATTTAGAAGGCCTTTTTACTGTATACAACTGATGCTAGGATTGAATAAGGGATACAATAAAATATGAAATAATAAAGAAGCGAGATGCAAAAAATATCTGATGGATCTACAACTAACAAGTGTTTAAATATATATAGACATTTTCCAATAATATACTTTATTGGTCGGTAAAGAACAGTTGTTTTGAGTAATATAAAATAACTCGTGAGTAAGACTGTATTTGATATACTTTCATAATGCTTACATAGCTCATAAGAAATTAATAAGTATGCGATTCAGTGATAGGTAACTTATATGTACTATATTAGTTGGTTTGAAAATCTTATCTTACACAATAGGGTTGAGGAAAGTGTCGGATTTACTTCCAGAAAGCTTCACAGATCATGACAGATGAAGAGTAAGATATCTATGATTATATATAAGTGGGCATAACAAACATGAGATAATACGATATAATACAATAATTGTACAGTACAGGGTTAGCTCAGATCGAAAGGTAGGGAAGATATTTTATTATAGGCTAAGTTAAAGATGCATTATCAGCTGTGGAAGATCCTGAAATGAAATGACTATTCTTGAGATAAACACTCTAAACCTATCAAATGTCCTGGAGAAACGATTTAAATGAAGAAAAACTGATTAAAAGTAACAAATTCCGTATCGGATTTCCTCTGCATACCACTGCATGAGTGGCCTGTAAGTGCCTATTCAAGACAGGAGGGGTAGTGGGGAACCACTATTCACATACATGCGCAGGGTCTAATTTTATATACTTTGGGTCCAAAGAAGCAAGGTTTATAGAAATAGGCTTTACAGTTTCTAATGGGCAATCGAGTTATTGGTCACAGTTAGAAACAAACAAACATACCCATCAGTTGTGTTTATTCTTCATTGAGCATAGAATCACCAGTAGGTACATACTTGTATGTTTGTGATTGTGGTCTGATGATTGGCACTTAAAATTCGATCAATAAGTCCAAAACCTAACTAGACACTAGGGTCCTGTTGTATAAGCTAAGCAGAGCAATATCTTCCCCTATAGGGAAGAAAAATATTCTTCCTATATGTGAAATTCCCAGCTGTTAGGAGTAGCCTATGTACAGTCAATGATGGATAGGAATCTGCATGAAAGGAGGGGAAGAAAGTGTTACATATCTTATACTTTCATATTGCATTGTGTGGGGAGGGAGAGAGGTAGGAGCACAGGTGGTATTTATGTTTAAATCAAGTTAACACTGTACAACAGGCCCCTGCTGCAATACCTTATTGCCTATGTGGTAATGACGTAATTTACCATGAAAATAACAATATTAGGTTTACACAGGCAGACAGCGCGCTGAGGGACACCGTAACATATAGGCGCTGATGGGTTGTGAGGCCGGGTCACCGCCAGGTCAGGCCACCCAGGCCCATCAAGCGCGCAGTGGTAAGGTGGGTGCGAAGAGGACGTCGCGGTAAGGGATTGGCGCAACTAGGTATAGGACCTGCGGTGCCCTCAACTGGCAAAGCCCACCTGCAGTCGATAGAATACAATACCTCATTGAAACAAATAATAGATGTTCCAACCAGAATATTAGAACACACAAACACACAAACGTAGAACACACGTTAGAACACACAAATTAGAAATTAGAAATTAGAAATTAGAAATTAGAAATTAGAAATTAGAAATTAGAACACACAAACGACTATATATCTAATATTCACAGATGCAAAATTTGTAAAGAAATGTGGTACGCTAAATATTAATATTAGTGACCATAAACCAACATACCTCATAATAAAGAAGGATAAAGAGCAATATAAACTCATAAGCTTCAACTGTCGTTCATATAAGAAGCTGAATGAGGAAGTTCTAGGTGAAAGATTACTATCTCGCAACTGGGCTGAGCTATTTGAGTCACGAATGCCAGATAAATGCTGGGAAAATAAGTTACAGGTAATCACTGAGGAGGTGGATAGGATGTGTCCAATGAGAGAAATGAAAAATGTTAGAGCAAGAAAGTCTTGGGTCACTGGGGACATAATGGAACTGATGAAAGAAAGAGATAGGTTATTTAGGGCAGCAAAAAAGAATAATAACTTGCGACTTTTAGAACAGGCTAAGAAATTACGAAGACAATTAAATCACTTAGCAAGGAATTTAAAAAATAACTACATTAAAGAAGAAATAGAGCAGAACAAAAATGAACCCAGGAAATTCTGGAAAAGTCTCAGCCCCCTGTTGAATAATATGAAAAAGGGCAATACAAATGAAATAATATTAACAAAGAATGATCAAAACATCAGTTCAGAACAAATCCCCAATGAATTCAATGACTTCTTTGCCACAGTAGGTAATAATCTAGCAAAAGACAATATCCCCACTGACAGTAAATGAGACCAGACTATATAGACAAGGAAACAATGATGAGGTCCAAGTAAATTTCTCTTACACACCAACAACAGAAGACGAGTTAATCGCAATCATAAAAAATATTCCCTCTACAAAATCCTCAGGATACGACAACCTCCCATCATGGGGCTCCTAAAGAAAATACTAGTAATACTATCAAAACAAATGGTTCAGCTAATAAACCTAACATTCGACAAAAGCTCTATCCCACAAAAATGGAAACAATCAAAGTTACTCCTCTATATAAGGCTGGTCCCTCTACTAACCCCAGTAACTACAGGCCTGTCTCCTCAATACCACTGCCTGCAAAGATCCTAGAAAAAACAATGCATAAACAGATTATGTACTACCTGGAAAGTAATAACTTGTTGTTTCATTATCAATAAGGATTTAGACAGGGACGGTCAACAAAAGATGCCCTTCTAAACTACCTAATAGATGTATATGGTCAATTCTAATTTTTTGGCGTCCATAAGGTTTCTGCATGGTATCATCAGGAATATTAACTTTAGACATAATTTTTGAGATTCACTGAATCCGCCCTGAAAAATGCTACAATCCGAACCCTACTTTTAAGGGTCTAAAATGATTATTAACAATTCCAGCTTTATAAAACCTCCTAAAATAGGCCATATTTACAATAAGGTACAAAAAAATGTTCATTTGTCATGTAGAAAGAACATAATAAATGTATATATGTAGAGCAAATTTGGAATAATTCCCTAGACAAAATACTTTTACGTATTATATAATGTTTTTAGGGACTCTATTTGAATGTTGTATCTTTCTTTTTGATAGGTATGTAATAGTCAACCCTATGCATACCGTGCGTATGCCTAAACATTGTGTCCCCAATTTCATTTAAATTACAAAGGTTGTTTAGGTGAAAATGTATTCATATGATAGACGAACTACTCTAGTTTTAAATAAAACCAGGAAAAATTATCAATATGCCACCGCTTTCTACTTATTAATGGAAAAGTATAGAGACATACCCTATAGTCAACTTTTCTGCATACCATGCGTATGCTATGTATACATCAATATATCAGCAAATTAACATATTTAACTTTCAATATGTATACATAAGTTGGACCCTTATTCAAGTTAATAAACAAGGTATCTCCCATTTTTGTACCCAAAGTACATTTAAAATAATTAGCAAGATTGTCAGAAACGTGCCATGAGTATGCCTATACCGTGCGTATGCCATTATAACAGAACTGGGAAATATCAGACCAATGGACGTCATATATTCATAAAAAATGAAATTATATGCTAAGACATCATTGCTGCATTAAGTTGAAATGGTCGAAGCATCTATAAGGTATTTCTTCTATTTAATACTACCCATTTTAAATATGTACAGTACTTGGTTCAGTAGACATTATTATTACAATGTCCAAGGGCAATAAAATGCAATGTGTTGTACTGAATTGAGTTTATAATATTCAAAGTCATTTATCTACAAATCCCATGCTCAAAAAGTTGTTATTCTTTGGTGGTAAGCCCTCCCAATAGCATGTATACATGTACCAACTAAGGGCTATGGGTTCAATATATTTATGCATATCTAAAGTTATCGTCAGGAGTATATTTAGCTAAATATAAAACCGATTCAAATGAAATGAGTCAATCTAGACTATTTCTTGAATGTACCAAGTTCAAGTATGACTCTTATAAGTTTTACACATGTTTTCAACCAAAATACCTATTCTATGCATATGTCTTATTATGCATACCGTGCGTATGCCTACAATAAAGAGAAATACCCTCTGGAAATAAATATCTAGTTCTTGTATTTAACTGAAAATTGTATCAGATATAGGGGTCATACTACAATCGTTATCCATAGAATAATACACTATTATAAAAGAAATCAACTGCAGTTAAATTGAATTAAAAAGTTTAGCACTAGTGTTTCTCATGGGTTATACCGTGCGTATGCTTTAGGCTAGGAGCTTATAAAGTACTGAAAAACGCTATAAATTTCTCCTCAAATTTGGCCACATATAACTGACACACTCAACTATGAAATAAAGCAGGGCAACAATTATTCGTCATTGATATGGTCAAGGTAATTGCAACTATGTAATACATACTTTATGTACAATGATTTCTACAGGGAAATACCCTTACTTCAAATCCCTATTGATTATCTAAAATCAGTATAATCAAATATCTGTGACTCTGAGACAATGGTAAATATATGTTTATCATATAATGAAAAAGAAATCAAGATAAGAATAGACTGATTTAGTAAAATTAGCAGAAATTTGAATAACTCCCATGGCATACGCATGGTATACTTACTTTGGGCTTCATTTGTCCCATCTCCTATAGCTCAGTTAATATCCAGAGATAACCTTACCAATTTATGCACAAAAACCCTTCGGAATATCTAGTTTCATGGTATAACAAACACTACTAAATCAGACCTATTTGAAAAATGACCATTTTTCACCCCACTGGACGCCAAAAAAATAGAATTGACCATATACAAATATGAATGAAGACAAAATAACAAGAGCAGCCTACCTCGACTTCAGAAAAGCTTTTGATACAGTAACTCTTACAAAAATTACACACTATTGGAATAAGAAATAAAGAACTAGATTGGGTCAAAAATTACCTAACAAATAGGTTCCAGACAGTAGAAGTAAACAAAAGAAAATCAAACCTGAATCGCATCACTTGTGGAGTACCTCAAGGCACAACCCTTGGCCCACTATTATTCAGTATTTATATAAATGATATGCCAAAATCAATTAGCGAATCCAAAATCCAATTATTTGCAGATGACACCATAATATAAGCAACAGGCACAAACGCCCTAGAAGCTACAAACCTGCTTCAACAGGACCTAAATGCCATGATATATTGGTGCAAAATCAACAAAATATCAATAAATTATGACAAATCAAAAGTACAAACATTCCTTCCCAAGCAGAACATGAGGTCGAGGTGGGTTGTTGAAAACAAATCCCAACTGAATGAGTACAAATTGAGCCTGGATGGGAATACAATGGAAGACGTCGATATATATAAATACCTGGGAGTTGAGGTGGACAGAAACTTAAAATTTAGTAGTAAACTGCAGTAAACAAATTAATAAATATAATGAACTATAATTGCTGGCAAATCACCAAATTGAAAGGCAAAATCCCTCAGGAAACACTGCTATTAATATACAAAGTCATGGTATTACCACTAATAGACCAAACAGACTCTCACACCACAACAGGCACAAATAAATTACAAATAATTCAAAATAAAATACTTCGTAGGATATATGGACTCCCATCCAGGGCCAATGTAGATGACATACACGTCAAAAAGAATCTGTTAACTCTTAAGCATAGAAGGAGACTTCACATTTTGCAGGCAGGCCATGCTTTGACGGGTGACCCAAGACTGGTAGACATTAGAAACCTAAATACAAGAAATTTTGCCCAAGGCAGAAAACCCTTAAAACAAATCACACCCAAAAATGAACAACTTCGGAAATCCGTATTACACAGAATTCCTTACACTTGGAACGCCCTTCAAACCATGACACATAGATTACAAGACCCAAGAATCTTTGAGATGGTAGCCAAAAATCTCTCATTTGGTCAGACCAGTATTTCATTGAATGATCTGAAAATACAATTCCTTAAATGTTGATGATGTATCCATAAATCTTTCAGAGTTACTGTAACTGAGATTCATTATAACAAATTTTAGTGCGCTACGTACACAATCTATTCGATGTAAAAGTCAAACCTCATTGTAATAAACAGTGAACTACCTTCGTCCATGAAGACTGTAGAATTGTTCACTGTTCAACCAAGACTGTAAATAACAGGAAACTTGAAAACCTCCCTTAGCTGGAGTCATGTTCTCTGATAGCGATGATTTCGAAAATAAAAGTATCTTAATCTTAATCTTAATGTCTGGGGGGGGGGGGGAGGTACTGGAGGAGGTACAGTATCAATGTCTGGGGGGAGGATGTGTGGTCAGGGTCTGGATAAGTAAACAACCCACCATTTACCACACACACAGATACTAACACCTCCACACACTCCTTCCCCCCCCCCACACCCACACACACACACCTCCTCGCCACCACACCCAGAACATATGTAAAATGTCTTTATCATCTGATTACTAGAATTATCGTAATATTTTGTTACTTTTGTAAGTAAAATCGGCACGTCCTGAGAATAGTGTAACTATTACATAATGTGTTATTGCTGAATAAAAATCTTTATATTCAAGTACAAATAGTCTTTAAACCAGGCAGATTTAGTGAGAGAAACATTCATATGGATATTAGAAGAAATGTTGGTAGAAGGGTTGAAATATACAGATGGAAAAGGGAAAACGACTCCAGATCGGATTTAGCAAAATCTATTTCTTATTGGAATGATTTGCCTCATGATATTAGAAACACTTTCAACCACGGCAACTTTAAGACCAAAATCAAGAACGAATTGTGGACTGAATTTAGAGAGAAGGAAATCTAAAATAGATATAGGGTGTCCAGCTTTACTCTTTGGGCCAAGATCATGAACCTTTCACTTTATATTTTTATCTGGAAAAATACAAAAATCGTTCTTATAATGTGCTTTGAACAGACTTGTTTATTTTGATTCTTTTCACAGTTCTGGGACAAATTCTCAGAGAATGAACAATTCGCCTTCACCAATTGTCTGATATAACCCAAATTTCAGATGAAAATAAAGTTCAGAATACAATTCAACCTATCCAAACTGATTGCTAGAATCAATGCAATCCCAAATATACTTGAATTTACCTGGTATTGACCAAATTACAGCCTGATTTAGCAGAATGTACTAAATGTGTACACCTGCCATTTGCACACTTTCTGAAAATCTGACCCTTTTATATAAATGGAATATTTGAGGATTACATGTGACCAATGGTTGTAAACTTTATGATGGGAGATTGAACAATCGTTGATCTGGCCCTGTGGTCAAGTTATGTGTTGAGCCACCAGGTGGAATCTCTAAATAATCATGTCTGATGAATAGAAGTGTAGACAACTTGTTTCTTGTTGAATGAACTGATTAATGATTTAAAGAGTAATATTGATTATTGTTTTTGTGACATGTTGAGTACAGTCTCCGTTAGATGAAATGCTGTCAATAAAGAAACATAAACATAACAACTCCTCCCCAACACACACCTCCTCCCCAACACACACCTCCCCCCAACACACACCTCCTCCCCAACACACACCTCCTCCCCAATACACACCTCCTCCCCAACACACACCTCCTCCCAACACACACCTCCTCCCCAACACACACCTCCTCCCCAATACACACCACCTCCCCCAACACACAACTCCTCCCCAACACACACCTCCTCCACAACACACACCTCCCCCCAACACACACCTCCTCCCCAACACACACCTCCTCCCAACACACAACTCCTCCCCAACACACACCTCCTCCCCAACACACACCTCCTCCCCAACACACAACTCCTCCCCAACACACACCTCCTCCCCAAACACACACCTCCTCACCAACACACACCTCCTCCCCAACACAGACCTCCTCACCAACACACACCTCCTCCCCAACACACACCTCCTCCCCAACACACAACTCCTCCCCAACACACACCTCCTCCCCAAACACACACCTCCTCCCAACACACACCTCCTCCCCAACACACACCTCCTCCCCAACACACACCTCCCCAACACACACCTCCCCTCAACACACATTCCCTCAACACACACCTCCCCAACACACACCTCCTCCCCAACACACACCTCCCCAACACACACCTCCTCCCCAACACACACCTCCACAGCACACACCTCCCCAACACACACCTCCTCAACAACACACACCTCCTCAACAACACACACCTCCTCAACAACACACATCTCTACCCAAACACACACCTCCCCTCAACACACACCTTCTGCTGACTTCTATATTTACTCCATGTTTGCAGGTTCACCAATGCTGATGATGTCACAGTGACACTGCTTACTGTACCTCAGACACAGCGCTGGGTGGAGGTGGAGGCTGCAGGTAATGAGACACACATCACAGCCTGGTGCCTCCAGGATATCCCATCCTCCTCCTGCCTCCTCCATACACACACTGTGTGGGGGCACCAGGGAGGGGTGCTATTCCTACATGTGGATGATAGGTACACAGACCTGTATGGTGGTGGTATGCCAACAGTCAGTGCTGACACCTGGAGCCTTACCCTGAACCATGTCACATCTAGTACACACAGGATGGATAAACTTGTTGTCTTCCTGTCTGCCTTTGCCTCCATCTCTTCTCTCCTCATCTCACTCACACCTGCCATGATAACTTACCTCACTGAGAACTTGAGGGCAATAGATATTGAGTATGGAGAGGTGTCCTGTACAGAGCTCATCTCCTGGCTCTCCTCCACCACCACACAGCCAGGCTGGACAATCATGCCTCTGACAGGTGGTGCTGAGATAAGCCCCTCACACAGCCACACTGAGATAAGCCCATCACACAGCCACACTGAGATAAGCCCCTCACACAGCCACACTGAGATAAGCCCCTCACACAGCCACACTGAGATAAGCCCCTCACACAGCCACACTCTGGTTATAATGCTGTGGCACACCAGAGTGAGAGCTACACTACAGGAGCAGGAGGAACACAAGCAGCACCTGGAGAATGGGATTAACCTGTTGAACAAACCAAAATGGATCACCGAGTTATAACTTAATGTTAAGTTAACTAATAGAATGAATGAACTAATAGGATAATAAAGGAAACATACTATACTAACACCGCACCCACCTCCACTACCACCTCATCCTAGGTGCAACAACCACAGATGCAGGAACATAAGGTTCTCCCATCAGAAAAATAAAGTAATAGTAAAGGAAAAGCATTATACTGTGTCTAAACAACCCGTCCATGACCTCACCTGAGCTTCAAGAAACAGAACACACCACATAACCACAGATGCAGGAAAAATAAACATAAGAGAAAAATAAACTTATAGTAAAGGAAAAGCATTATACTTATACTGTCATTATTATGTCAGCATATGAATATAAGTCTTTATATATATATACTGTGTCTAAACACCCCATCACCTCACCTGAACAAACAGAACACAGCACATAACCACAGATGCAGGAACATAAGGCTCAGCCACAGAAAAGGATTAACCTGAGTTTGATACAAACTCTTCATCGGTGAGAGAAACTATTTGTTAACCTGAAGTTAGAACATAACTACAGATGGCAGCCATTGACTGAAGGGGAAGTGAACATATCCTGGATGACTGGTTCACCTGGAGATGGGACTCAACCTGTTAGATGACCCTCAGTGGATCACTGAGTGATATGAATATATATACAGATTTTTATTCAAGTTGATCAGTACAGTTACATGAGCCTCTGCAGACAGATCTTCCTGGTCCGCCCATCAGATATAGGCCTACCTACTCCAATCTCCAGAACAATATGATAAAATACAAAGCACCACTCCTGCATACATTAGCCATCGAGTTGAAGCTAATACAGCACCAATTTACAATGAAAACTTACTACAGAGTCTATTAATATGATATGTGATATAATGAAATAATAAGTATCTCATGTAAGACATTAACCCAATAGACCTTGTTATAATAATAATTGGTTGATAAGACCTGTTTACTGAATTTACAATAATCCCATGTATATACATTGATATATAATGGTTGGTCATATCCATATGATTCACAGTTAATCTGATTAACTGATAAATATAACATCTGTACTGTATGTGTTGGGTGAGACACACTGTGGTAACATTAATCTTGTATACAGTGAATCATGGAGTGAAATAAAGCCACTGTATGTGTTGGGTGAGACACACTGTGGTAACATTAATCTTGTATACAGTGAATCATGGAGTGAAATAAAGCCACTGTATGTGTTGGGTGATACACTGTGGTAACATTAATCTTGTATACAGTCAATCATGGAGTGAAATAAAGCCACTGTATGTGTTGGGTGAGACACACTGTGGTAACATTAATCTTGTATACAGTCAATCATGGAGTGAAATAAAGGCACTATATGTGTTGGGTGAGTGAAACAAAGAAAGTAAAATATTAACTGAGACAATTATATGAGGGAATGTATGCTGGATAACTGATGAGAGACAGGATTAAAATTGATTAATCAAAAAAGATGTACTTTATTCATGAAATAAATATTTTCTAAACAAATCAAAGACTGGTTCAACTTGATATGTAATTTGGTATTCATTCAAACAGACATATATAATGGATCAGATCGTCAGTAAATGTACAATTAATCTTCACTAATCCTCTAAAACAACCCCAATATTTTAAGACGAAAATCAGGTTCAAAATACAGTTCAACATAATCAGACAGATTTATTGAATGAATACAATACAGAATACACTCAGATATACCTAGTATTTATTTCACTCTTATTTAGCAGAATTTGATAGATATGTAGAACTGTAGATTGTGCATTTTCTGAAAATCTGACCCTTATGTATACTGATTGTAATAAGAAGAGGTTATAACGAATCTATTGTATTTTTGTTTGTGCAAGAATAATTTATCAAAGATATGATATAAATTATTATATTGTTTGTGATTGAGTTTTGTAGATTGATATAAAATACTTGTAACATTGAGTGAAACTTTTATAAGGCACCGCATGAAGACATCAGGGGAAAATCATGTTCAAAATACCATTAAACATAACCAGACAGATTTATTGAATGAATACAATACAGAATACATTCAGATATACCTAGTATTTATCAGTTTATCACTAATTTAGGAGAATTTGATAGATTTGTAAAACTGTAGATTGTGCATTTTCTGAAAATCTTACCCTGTTTTAGGAAAATGAGTCACAAGTCACAAAGTTAATATTTTTCAAAGTGCTTTATTCCCAAAATGTTTTCATTTTGCTTAACGCTTGTTGTAGCATGAATACATGTACCAAGTTTCAGGACAGTCTAATATATGTATCCATTCTAAGGGTACATTAAAAAGTATATCGAGAAACTTTATATCCACCCAGAAATGTTGCAAACTTTGTCTTCAAAACTGGAATTATCAAACCTAAGATATAGAAATATGTATAACTTACTGCTTACTTTCATTGCAATTGGCTTCATTTTATCTTTTCAAATATGACATGATCTCAAAATCCTCTTTTTTTGACCTGTGACACTTTTTCAAAAAATGTCTGATGTGGCACAGTAAAATAAGTTGCAAAACTGATATCTGTAAAAGAACCCCACACAACATGTTTGTAGGATTCAGGTAATAGTTTATTATATAAATACAAGATATCTTAAACATGAAATGTAAATTATAAGATAAACAACAGCAGAAACTGAACAAATTCTGACGTCCATATTGAACAGAATTCCTTAATCCTGGAATGGAACAAGGTTTAAACGGAAGCTCATCAAATCATAGATTCTAAGAAATTTCAGAAATATATGTGATGGTGGGGTGGACCTGGATGAAATCTATCTATCTAGTTCCATAGAATGTATATAGAAAGTCATCTTTCCTACTCTGCATAGAACATAGAACGGAGACCAATGGGCTAAGAGAGAAAATCAGAAAGCTGAAGATTCACAACAGGCTATTGGAGGTTCAGCAAATCCAAGAACCAGTCCCAAATCCCTGTAAAGGGAAACAATAATCCCTCAGCCCCACTGAGGCACCAGGACGGAATGCAGGGGGTAAGAGACTTGGTATATCGGCCAAGGGAAAGTGACATTGGACAACAAGACCCCTTTGTTGTGCCAAGGATAAGTCCCATACAGCATACAGGACTTCAACGTCCAGAAATCTCCCACAATCAGTCATAGGTATGCAAGGAATAATAGGGAAGAATATATCTCTTCTCAAAGGATGGGTGTCAGACAGTGGGATACCACAATACGGAGAGAGAACATCATCGACGGCCAAAACGTTGCCCCATCTAGGTAAGGGTAAGTGGGCCACAGAGCGCTCCTGTAGGGGTACAGTATAGCAAACTGTTTATATAGACATAAGTCAACTACACTTGACTCTAATTCTCCTCCCTTACCGATCCAAGACAGGTCCATATATACAGCACTGAATATCTACTCTTTCTGTGATATATATATTTACCCTTATATGTTCCCATTATATAATGTAAATATATATTCATCGCCCCGACACCTCAATGTTTGTTTGTATCCATGCAACCAAGATATTCCCGCGTCCTCGCCACTCTCATACTAGGTGCTGGACGAGCGGGTCAGACATTTTTTTCTTTAATTGTTATATTCAGTTAAACCTCATTGTGCCTACCCCTAAAATGTAATTCTTTACATAGGTCCTACCTGTGTGGATGCTAGCTTAATAATGATTATTCCTTCACTCTGATTTGTTGAGAAGCACCTCATGGTAATCTCTTTATCATATAATATTATAACAGGTGACAATTCCCTACAAGTCTGGTCAAACATGTTTAGGGTGGTAGTATCCAAGTGGTCCTCCCAATTCTCTATGTCCGCCCCGGACGCCGTGGCTTTCTCCTCGGCATCTTTGCGGTACTTACAAGACTTAGTGCCAGGTTTCGGGTGGTGATAACCACATGCACCACACTTCACCATTATGAATAATCTCTAGGTACGATATAGCAAATAGTCCACAAGATTTTTTTCCCAGTTGGGAACCAACAAAAATCCTGTGCATGACCTGAGAGTAGGTGAAATATAGTGACCACCGTCACATGTGAGCGAGGTTAATTGTATAAATAGAAACCAAGGGGGCGCCAGCGCTGCTACCCTTCCCTGGTGATTTATACGAACATATATAACAGGTGCTACCATGCTAACTACCATGCTCAGCTAGTTGCTATTTACCTATCAACACCAGGTACACTATTGAACATTACTTCATACTCTACAACATCTTGCACCCTTTATGTTACCTTCATTATAAAAATTCTTCACTCCTTTTCATCATATTATTGATATATCACAAAAACTAATGGCTCATGCACAAATGCTCCGTCTGATGGGTCATTAAAAAAGGGAGCATGAAGTTTATAATGGTTGAGTTGGTATAATCATGGTTTAATCATATATGATTAAAAACTATCAATCTTTTTTTAAACGGTTGCAGGCTTACACAAATGTTAGTATCCAAAATTTGTATTGACGTTTGATTGATTATCATTCAACAAAGTTTACCTGTTTCTTTCCTGAATAACTGAAGGCATGAATAATTTCTGGTCATTCAATGATGCTTGAAGTTTTTTATTACGGTTAGAAAGATCACCTCTCGATGCTAGCTCAACACAGTATTTGGAATGGTATCCTTGTTGTGAATATTGCCTGTGCTCTTTCCAATAAGTGGTTAGCCAGTGTTGCTTGTTCTGTCTATTCATATCTGGATCTGTCAAGGATTAAACACTACTACCAATACATAATAGTATGATTGTGATTGTATAAGTTACTTCTGCAAGAATATATGTGATGTGTTTCAGGAAAATGAGTCATAAGTCGCAAAATTGATATTTTTTAAACTGTTTTTTCACAAGATCACATTATTGGAATGTTCTAATTTTCTAAGGGTTGATAACTCATGATTATATCAATCAATGTATCATATTTCAGGACAATATATGCTTTCGTTTTAAAGGTCCTCATATGGACTACATTTTGTTACTTTACTGTTTATTGACCCCCAGAAATATTGGAAACTTTTTTTTTCAAAAACGAAAATATCAAACTTAAAATCTAGAAATACTTATTCGATTATTGGGCTGTTTACTATCATTGGAATCGTCATCTTTTCAAATATAATGATATCTCAAAATCTATTTTTTTGCGACTTATGACTCATTGTCCTAAAAGTCATCACATATATTGAATATCTTCAGCAAAGGTAGTTGAGGTGAAGGAACTATTGCCTGTGTCAAAGCCCTAGGGGTGGACACTATTATATTTCGGCTTAGCGTAGCCTTGGTCAGGGGAATATTATAAAGTATCAATTAATGTCAAACTTCATAAAAGCAAGCCCCAGGCAGGAATGACACATCATTTATTGATAGTCATTATTGATTGTCACCACACCTCATGAAATCGATGCAAGTTTCTGTCTGTTTTCCATGAATTGGTACAATACAACTTGAATGGATTACACTATCTATATTTCCCCTTTGAATGGGGTCAATATGCATGGCCCATTGACATAACACTGAAAGCACAACTCAATCCCGCAGCTGATAAAACATACATAACAGGCTTCAGGCTGATATGGAATGAATATAGTTTTTTAACGATAATAGTATCAATGCATGTAAGTGAGTTGCATTATGGGAAAAAAACATTTGAACATATTCATTAGAGTAGCAATAAGTAGAATACTTATTATAATAAGTAGAATAGCTGTACACAACAGTACAGAATTGACTTATTTTATGGCCACATATTATGTATCACATTTTGTATGGACAAAGTTTTGTCTAAGCCATAATTCCCTGGCTTCTTCATTAATGTTTTGTAAAGCGATGGTAACAGCTTAGATAATAAAACATTTTTGACCTTTGAAAAGAGATCACCCAACCATCCTACCCTAATATGACTACCCATCTCAATCTTTTAAATTAGGTATTACATACCTGCAAATGTGAGAATCAGTACAGTCTGATCTTAATATTGAATATATGAATTCAGTTTAAAGGCAAACGCTACTATTCACTGCCACGCCCCCCTTTACCATAATTATACCAAATCTACGGGCATTTTACACACTATTCCTTTAGCATTGCAGTCTATGAGGAAACGACCCATTTTGTCACATTTTATAGAATAACACAAACAATTAATGGCTAGTCCTACTGTCCCAAAATTTTCTACACATACAGTTCAGGCTATATACTACAGATAAAAAGGAAAAAAAATATATGTCATCGCGTTCAATTTTTTTTTTATAGCTGTCTGAAATAGACATGTTTGGGAAACAGAACTAGCTATGGGTACTCTCAGTTGTACCCAATTAGCATGCAAGTCTACTGGGAAATGCTGCATTTTCCTTTCACGGTTTTGGGAATAAAACAAAAATGGATACTCCAAATGTCCCAGAATTTTCTACACATATAGTGCAGGTAATATTCTACACATATATAGGGAAAAAAATGTATGTCATCACGTTAAAAAAATAATTGTAGCTGTCTGAAATAGACATGTTTAGGAAACATAGAACACTTTGAGAGCAGCAGATTTTTGGGTTGTCAGCCATGTTTCAAAGCCCCATAATTCAGAAACTAGCATGGTGACCCATTATTTTGTTTTCAGTTTTAAGAACACAAATACTTCAAAAATCATATACTAAAGAATCAGAAAAATGACATTTATTTTCACTGGGGAGGAAAAAAAATTGTTTTTATAAAAATGGTGAAAAATATTGAGTTTTTTCGAGTTTTTAATTTAAAATTCACATTATGTATTTGTTGTTTTCAAAATAAAAATAACAATGGACTCTATAGAAAAGAGGCATAGAATTATTGGCCAAATAATACTGTCTCTGAAACTGTTAATTTTACTTAAATTGAGTGAATATAAATAGCAAATATGAACTATGAAGTCGAGGTACTGCAAAATGGGCCCCCCTTTTGGTCCTCATTGTTTTTTTTGAGATACCAAATTTTGAAGCACTGTAATTCAAAAATGAGCACGGCGACCCAATGATTTTTTTCCATCCTTATGACCTGAAACACTTCAAGAATCAAATACCAAAGTTTCAAAGTTTCATTTTCCACTAGATAGTAGCGTTTGCCTTTAAATGTCATCAATGCATTTCATTGATGTGAGGCCTTAAATTAGATGTTCTCCTAGACTCAATTAATAATTGATCATCAACCATGTAATTATTTCAATTGTATAGCTTGGGAAGTACATGCCTGCTTCAAGTGTTCAGTTCCATGGTGAAATATTGATAAGACCTGACCAATAACGTTATTCAAACCAATGTTGCTATTGCTATTGCTATGGACTCCTTATTCATTAACCAGTAGCTGAAAGTCGTTAACTGCTTTGGGACTGAGCTATGTATGTTCAAACCTAGCATTAACCAAGCATTAAATAGCAGATGTCTGGTGTCTGCAGGATCTCCCTTGATATTGTTGTTTTTGCAGCCTACCAAACCTATAGGAAGGAACTTTGCCGTAGAAGGTATATCATTTGGCATTATAGCACACTAAAAAGATCTAGAATAAAGTGTGCAGCTATGTAATTACTGATAGTTCTGTTATTGGTTTGCTCCTTTAATATTTTATTGTCAATTCACTACTAAAATACATAATAATGTATCTTGTCAATCTACCAAAACTGTCATTGAATTCTATATTGTATACATGTGTCTGTTGTAAAACTCTTACAATTAGGATTAGATTAGATAACAAACTGTAAACTACATTTGTGTATGTGAGTTCAATTGAAATGCTGGAAAAACTAATCATAAGCATCATAAACATCATAAGCATCAGAAATGTGTTGGATTACTCATAGATATCTGTTCAACATGGGATGGTATGGCTTCTTGCTGCTGTGTGCCGCCTGCATTGTGCCAACTCTTGGAAATGGTTAGAATTTCTTTATTTCACATCACATATCTTTAGGAATATTTGTACTCTATCCTACATAAAATGTTCATAATATGTACAATGTACCTCCTCTGATCCAATAAGACAGTAGACCTGATGCCACTGAATAGAACTAACGCTTTATTACACCCCTGTGCTGTTGCTTCCTATACCTTCAGCATTGTATGTCAGACTTGGTCAAAGTGGTGCATAACATGTGAGTTATGTCACCCTGGGTACATACAACAAGTAGGTCCGCCCAAAACGTAAATTACTTCTTTTATTTTTAATTATTTATATTTTTTATTTATCAATGGGGTGTAATAAATATGGAACAAAGCTCGGGTGAAGTCTGTACACTTGTTAGTGACCTCGGGAGCACAGAAGATCTCGGGCTAACGCCCTCTAACTTCCCGCGCTCCCTCGGTCAATAACAAGTGTACAGACTTCCCCCTTGCTAGGTTCCATCTATTGCTTACACTTTGTACACATAAGCTGTATCTGGACATCACATTTGCTGTAAACTAGTGGTCTAATGCTTGTGCCTTAGATTCATCGATAAGTTAGTACAGTACAGTACAACTTAAACTCAACTAAGATAGCTCTCATCTCGCTATCAGATGTTATTGTGACTCAATTAGTCTAATAACCTGTCATTACGATATTCTTATGTCACTTAGAAACCTAATAACCAACAGCATCATCTATTACACTATGTATTGTAATTATTAAAATCTTGCCTTGTCCGTCATTCATGAATGTCAACTTTCATATTACCATTCCATGTATTACCATTATCTTTCCATATAATTTATTTTCATGTTCATGTTGTAACCTTTGTAACTAAACCAACCAACCAATCACTGACCTTACGGGAGGTCGTTTGGAAGACCTGCAAAAGCAGAAGTCCTTACCCACTTCCTGGATTTTGAATTAATGTTAATGACTGATCGAATTGAAAGAACTAATATTAATGGAATTGAATTGAATTGACATGACTGCTAACCTTGACCAAGTCATATCCCTATACCTAAAATATACAACAACGTAATGAATGTCACGTTGGTATTACATTTGGGCTATTTGAGAGGATTGTGAAGGCAAACCTTCACAATGGGGGCAACCTACATGCTTTGTCTGCACCATGAGGACTGTCAATGGAACCATCCTAGTGCAAACTTGCCCAACCAACAATATATACTTTATACTACTCTTAATGATGAACCACCAATAAACATGACTCTATTGCGTTTCAGTGGTGCAAATAACAGTATTAACAAGTGGCTCAGTCCTGAATCATGTCACTGAGGTTGACCTGACTGGGAAAGAAAGCCTTGTATTCCAAGTGCAGACTCCTAGGGCTGCCAATATTCTCCTTAGTACCAATGAGAACACAACAGAATTGGCTTACGAAATAATCATTGGTGAGTAAGCATTGTTATTGCTTGTAATAAGTCATATTTCTGAATTTATACTTCCACAATTGTTACTCCCTTTGTTAGTGTGAGAGGTTAGTGATAAGCCTCACAGAAAGCCTACCACATATGTGATGTGTTTCAGGAAAATAAGTCATGAGTCGCAAAACTGATATTTTCAAAGTGCTATATTCCCAAGATGTCTTTATAGGAATGTTCTCATTTTTGGTGTGACTTACGCTGGATGAAGTATGAGTACATGTACCAAATTGCAAGACAGTGTGTCAAATTTTGGCATGGATTTATAGGGCAATCCCATACAGTATATATAGCTACTTTAAAAATAATTGTCCACCCAAAAATATTGAAAATATTTTTTTCAGAAATAAATATATCAAACTTAAAATATAGAAATACTTATTACATGCAATTAATGTTTATATTGATTGGAATCCCCTTGGTCTCATCTTTTCAAATATGATAATATCATGAAACCCAATTTTTGCGACTCATTTCCCTGAACCACATATCCTCGCTCATCAAACTTCTGAACACGCCAGTATCAATGAGAGCCTGCATCCCTATCCGCGCCACTGTAACAGAGACACAGAATCTTCTATCCGGCCTGCCTATTCCCCCTGGTTCCCGGCCTTGGGTGTGGCAGTGGCCATCTACATGGCTGCTACCACCACCGCTTGTACATCTTTGAGAGCATTCTCAAGCAAAATGTTCCTCCACCCTTTTCCCTCTCCGCTGTTTATTCTTTTCTGGACCTGTGTCCTCTTTACCTTTTCCTTTCCCTAACAAATTGATGTTAACTTAACAGCAATTTACGTCAATATATTGGTCAACTATACATTTATAAATGGTTTACGTTAATATTAACGTGAATGTGTGGAAAAAATAATGGTTGGTGTTTTGGCTTTAATATTTCAGCTGCCCCCCCCCCCCCCCCCCCCCCCGCCACCATCACCACATTAATAATGAACAATCCCGTGGAAGGTACACTTGATTGGCAGATTGACGGCTGGAATCAAACTCTCTTTCTCATGCTCCTGGTGGGAACTGCTTGCCCACAACTATGCGTCAGAACTATTTGTGTCACAAACTTAAATCAGAAGACGTTGTCCTGGTGCCCCTCTATCTGATCTGGTTTTTTATTTACAGGTGGTTGGGACAATACTGAATCAGTGTTCAGAAAATGCATAAAATGCCAAAATATGGCCAGTGATGTAAATGGACCATATGTGAGTGAGACAGAAAAGCGATATTTCTGGATCAGCTGGAGTGGCGGGAACATGAGAGTTGGTAGAGGAAATGTTGTGTCTCAAAATGTGTTCATGGAATGGCTGGATAGAGATCCACATATAATAAAGCACTTAACACTGAACTCATATCTGGATGCTTCAGGCACCTATTTAATTGATGCAGGTAATATAGCTATTGTTATCGGGCACTGATTTGATTTTTCTCTTGTCTTGGCTTTGTAGTTGCCGGTTCACACAATAAATATACACAGATAATCATTAGATTTGATGAGATAAGAAACTAATGAAAATCTTAATTCAAGTTATCTTTCCTTATGACAGAATGGATTATTATTTGTTTGTTTTTATTACATTTAAGGCCAAGACATTTACTTATTATTAGAAAAGAATGCATGTCAACCATGTTGATGTATTGACACAACCTGATTAGAATGCTTAATGAATCATTTTCATGTTGAGCCAAACACT
Organism: Sthenelais limicola; assembly: GCA_942159475.1. Classification (NCBI taxonomy): domain Eukaryota; kingdom Metazoa; phylum Annelida; class Polychaeta; order Phyllodocida; family Sigalionidae; genus Sthenelais; species Sthenelais limicola. Next base: position 17,199,030 of record OW804099.1, on the reverse strand, counting down.
TACTGACGTTATTGGGTATTTTGCATGTTATGTAAAAGTATATTTCTTAGAACCCTGGATATGGGAGACGTTGGAAGACAAGAGAAGCCTTATAGGAGTTGATAGAGAAATGAGAGGAAGGAAGAACTACCGGGTAGAATTTGTGGCACCAAACTTAAGGAGAAAGACAACAGTGCAGAACATAATTGAATGCATGTATCAGTGCCACACTGATGACTGTGAAGTCTACAACTATAATCGTGGGACTAAAGTCTGCACCTGGGGATCTGGTGGCTATGTCGTAGCTTTTGTTGATATGGACTCCAGTGTGTTCACAGCTGACAGCAGATTTACTGAAGTCAATGTAAGTAAGAACCAATTATATCACTCATTCGGGTACAAGTTAGGGTGCTAGAACATACTGCATATTTATCATGTATTGATCTGTATTGTACAATCATGTTTCAGTCCTTGTTACATCATATCTTGTGGTTTGTGTTGTAGCTGAATTAATGAAATAAAATAATTCAATAACAAGCTAGAAATAACATTAATAAGATAAAATGCTAAAAACAACTGAACCATTATTAGAGCACATGGCCACAAACACTTTAGAGACTAGATTGCATATTTGCCCTATAAGGATCAATATTTAGCACTTATAGGACAAGTTGCCGCAGGATTTCAATACACATACAGAAAGATCTTCCATGACACAAACTAGTGCATAATTAGAGTATCGGTCAAAAGCATTCACAATATCATACAGGTAAGTCATTGATTCAACATCGACATCACTAGTATTACATCAGGTACGGTAAGAACAACATCAGAGCAAAAACTAGAATTTTGGGCAAAATTAGCGGCAACAACTGAAGAAATACAGACAGATTCATTGGAAAGGCATGAAGCATCGGATTTATCATCAACAGTACCGTTAAAATTCAAGTGAAAGTCTGAAATACCGGAAAACTCATTGTCCGAAGTCTGGTTTTGGGGAGAGAAGCGGCCAGGTACGCCATCTTGGGAAGAAACCGGAAGTGGCGGTGTAGCAAAAATAGCAGTACTTGCCTGGCTTCATTTCTTCGGAACCAACTCCCCGCAACCCTGAGCTCGAAGCTTGCCAGAGCACTTGCGGCAAACATGAGACTTTCCACATTTATTATTATTGCAAACACGATAATTATAGTAGAAACATATATCGTCCGGAAAATCAGTCGGGACTTGGGTATCACTTATTTGCTTGGACTTCTTCCTGGCGGACTGTCCAGTTTTTTCAGTGACTTCCGGTGCGGCAACAACAACATATTGAAACTCCTAATCCATGCTTGTTGGGATCAAAATCTCCTGCCTTGTTATCTACCACCCGGTCAACTACGTATTTATCATACGCAATGGAGGCACATTCATTGAATTTACGGGTGGAGTGCATTTCCGTGATGAAGGCAAGATGAGCGATGAATGAGGATGAATGCCTGGGGTCTGACGTAGTATGAAGGTGCAAGAGGACCGCCAACATACCATGAACTAAACTAACATAGTCAAGTTTCGAAGAATCAGGTTTCTTGCAATCAGGAACTTCGTATATTTCAGGCCTAAGTGATTGAAGCTTCAAACAAAGGTGGTCGCCCCTGGCAACTCTGCCAAGACATTCAGGTGACACTACAATATTTTATACCTGTATTGACTATCGGCAATACACACTATATTTGGTGCTATCAGAATGAGAGAAGAAACACGCTAACTGGATACAATACCCTGCTCTTTTGAAACATTAGCAATGGTTCTTTTACATGTGCATAACAATAAGCAGTTATATATGTGGCCGGCCTTTGCTAACCCAGTCAGTGTGCACAGGGTGGGAAGTGAAATGATGCTTCACACTATGACACTTTAGACCCAGTTTGGTCAGATTCTGGGGTGTATTTTTGTCACAATAGATGGCAATCACTTCCACCAACTTCCAGTAAGGAATGGGGATTATAGACGTTGAAAGAACTGGTAAATAAAAGTCAGTAAGTGGCAAATAAGAGTCAAATCTGACCAAACCGGGTCTAAATTCTTGGGGCTAATGCCCCTCGAATTGTCCACCAGGCAACAGACCACTCAGACCACCCAAAATCTTGGGTATTAATGCTATAATGGGATTCAAATCCCAGTCCCTAGTAACCTTTCGGGTTAGGGTGCAATGCCATATCCACTCTGACCCATAGACCACTCTGACCCTCCCCCTGGTTTAGGTGGGAGTTAGGTGATCTAAATCTTAAAATAATTTGGTAATACCCTGAAATTCATTGTTTTCCCTTACAGGCTACAATAGCCGTGCTGTAGAGCGAGACGTCCTTACCAACATGGATGGATGACCATAGGACAGAAAATGTTCCAATCGAAAAGTCAAGACACAGATAATTCAAAATATTTTACTGTTTGTAACTTAAAGCTGTTTGTTCTTGTTATGGCAAACCTATTGCAATAAAAGTTTTCTTATCTAATCTAATCTAAAAGCTGCATGATAGTCCACATTCATTTTTATAGTTTCAAAGGTACAAGTTTAGAAAGATATTGCTTTATCTGTCTTTGTCTTTGGTTTCTAATAATGATAAAAGTATTTTAGTTAATTAATTCATTTGATAGGTATATTACCCCTCTACCTCCATTGAAAGTTATGGCGATCACTACAGATCACTTTGTTGTCATTTTGCCACTGCGGGAAACTCACTCACGTTTTCGAATCAATTTCCATCCTTGCCACAGCTTTAAAACCTCAGTAATCCTTTAACAAAGGATACTCTTGAATAAAGATGAAAGTATTTTAGTACTATTAGTAGCTTATACAACTAAGCACACCGGCTGCAAAAGGACTAGTCTTCAACTTGCAGGTCTTATGTAATCAGTATTTAGATTTGTAGCTAACCACAGTGCTGAGAAGGTTCTAGGTGTTTACAAGGCTAGTGCTCAAATTAATTTACTTTATCTCCCTGTTTTATCTTTAAATTTAAACGCAGGCAAGATAGCACTTGACTTTTAGATGTCTAAATATAATGTCTAGTTAGCCTTGAAATAAAACACATTCATCATGTTGGTTTGGTTATATTTCTATAAATTATGAGGTATATGTACCACAGAATGAATGAACAAAATGGTGGGCTGGGAGAGAGCACTGGTATTAAATACTGTTTGTCAAATGATGCTGAGGGTTTTATTAACATGAAAATTGCATTCTTAGGTAAGATAATTCATGTTAGTCTGACGTTTTATTTTCATCTAATATGCATGTCAGATAACGTGTTATAATGTTTTAATAGCAGATCTTTGGATTCTGCTGGGGTTGTGGATAGTTATAAATTACTGTTTGGACAGGAAGTCATCAAACCGGAAAACGGATGTAGTAGTTTATTTTTCGGATACAGGGGTTTATTTTGCGGATGTAGAATTATTTTGCGGATGTAGTTAAAATAAACACCTAGTCGGCGTATCTGCTCATTCACTTACCTCATCAACTAGTTGTCTGCCTAAATATCACTCCTAATAGCTCCAAAATCACCGATAATGTTCCAAATATCACTGTAGAGGGATAGTCCGCTTGCTGAATGGTGGTGAACAACGAAATAGGGAATAATCCATTTGTCAATTCCTGCAAATCATCGTCATGTTTGGCCATGACAGTTCCAGGTTCAGAGTTCAAGGTTGGGTCTTTACTAGAGTTTTTTGGTTGTTTGTCGTCGATTCCGCGTTCAGTTTGGAACGTGTAAGTCCTGGTCACATTAAAGTCATTCCTTCACTGTTTCCGATGGAAATATTAGCCATTTTAAAGTAATTACAGCCTAAGCCTCGCCATAACATGACAACAGTAGACATCGTGCAAGCTCCGGTTTGTTGACGTGGGGGCACTTTCGAATGAAATCCTCCGTGCGCTATATAGACTACCGTACACAATGCAATGCCAAGTGAATGGTGCACATGAGTGGCTATGCCGAAGGATCTCCACATCTCTTCCGGTCTACGTAACGTAAGCATGTATGGATTCTGAAATCGCCATTCATTGAATACTTGATTCCCGTAGACTAAATCTTCGCTATCGGGCTAAAACAACATTTAAAACATTTCTACCAATTCAAATCTTTTATTTATTTCTTTTTTAAGTCCCTAGACACACGCAACACGGCATTGGAAAACCGGAAGTCTCTGATGCTTTGGATGGCAAGCAGCGGATCCTGACGAAAACACGCCGGCTGGCTGAACGTAAACATCAGTGAATACGCACCTCTGATTGGCTGTTGTAGCTGGATGTTCATTTGGCCAGCCGTCGCGTTATCATGTAGGTCCCGACTAAAGCGGTGCAAACTTGCGGCGTGTAAACACATGGTTTCTGAAATCGCCATTCATTTATGATGATCCTTAGTGGGTCGCTGAGTGATATGAATATGATTCACAGTTAATTTGATTAACTGATAAATACAACAAATATATGGTATGTGTTGGGTGAGACACACTGTGGTAACATTAATCTTGTATACAGTCAATCATGGAGTGAAATAAAGCCACTGTATGTGTTGGGTGAGACACACTGTGGTGACACTAATCTTGTATACAGTCAATCATGGAGTGAAATAAAGCCACTGTATGTGTTGGGTGGAACACACTGTGGTATCATTAATCTTGTATACAGTCAATCATGGAGTGAAATAAAGCCACTGTATGTGTTGGGTGAGACACACTGTGGTAACACTAATCTTGTATACAGTGAATCATGGAGTGAAATAAAGCCACTGTATGTGTTGGGTGAGACACACTGTGTTAACATTAATCTTGTATACAGTCAATCATGGAGTGAAATAAAGCCACTGTATGTGTTGGGTGGGACACACTGTGGTAACATTAATCTTGTATACAGTCAATCATGGAGTGAAATAAAGAAGGTAAAATATTTACTGAGATCTTTAAATGAGGGAATGTATCCTGGATCACCGATGACGAACTGGATTAATTAAAAAGGATGTACCAGATTCATGAAATAAATATTTTCAAAACAAATCAATGACTGGTTCAACATGACATGTAATTCGGTATTCATTCAAACAGACAAATATATGTTTCAGAAATATGAGTCACAAGTTACAAAGTTGATATTTTTCAAGGTGTTTTATTCACACCATGTATTTGTGGAAATGTTTTCAAAACTGAAATTATCAAATCTAAGATATAGAAATATATATATTTTCTAGGGTGTTGTTGTGTAGATTATCAATGATTCTATAATTTTATGATTCTATATCATGATGCAGTTATACAGGTCGGTTTTCCAATTTTAGTTTTGTGAGGGTACAGAGAGCCCGAGTGCAGTATTCACAGTGTGGATTTGTTTGTAGGTGTATGGATATTGTAGTCACGAGGGGCCTGTTGCTCTGCATTCTCGCTAACTATTTCCCCATCTAAAGTGTATGGAGAAATAGTTAGCGAGAAAGCGGAGCAACGGGCCCCTGGTAGCATTTCCACAAACATCGGGGTTAAGAAATAAATAACATTTGGTCATTATCAAAACTTTATTAAGGATAGTGTGGTTTTGTCTTTGACTCGACCACAGAGTGTTATTTACATGGAAACGCATCTGCCATGCCCTGTTGCATTGATTGATATCTCGCCCAACTGCTGACTCTAATTTGAATACGGAAAATGACATAGTATTAATCAACAGTATTACAACAGAGTTGCTTTTCGGACAGAAATACAAAGTATGCATTATATTCAAGTTCATACTATCTTAGTGGAATTATTGTAAACATAAGGCAACATACGTAGAAGGGTATGAGTGATTAGACCACCCGACCCTACCATCAGTAATATAACTATTGTAATAGAGAAGGGTATATATGTATGTAGGAGTGATTATACCACCCAACCCTACCATCAGTAATATAACTATTGTAATAGAGAAGGGTATATATGTATGTAGGAGTGATTATACCACCCAACCCTACCATCAGTAATATAACTTCCATTATATTATCGGCAGTCATCTTGCCAGAGAAGACACTTAACTTATAAACTGAGCCTATGATCTCTCTATTGTTGAATTCACCAGAAAATGTACAATTTGACTACACCAATCCTCTCAAATTTTAACAAATGAGGTTTAAAATATGTTTAATCTAACGGAAAAGATTTCATTCAAAGGAATACCAAATGTACTCAGATATTTATAATTTGTTCAAACTAATTCAGCAGAATTTTCTAAATGTGTAGAACTGCCAATTGTACATTATAGAACCATGTCTGATGTACACATATCTAGTGAGCCACCCCATAGAGAGATTGGTGCTGGGGGCAGGGGGAGGAGGGCTGTTTTAATTGTAATATTAAGTACTTACTTTTGTAATTACTTTGAATCCACTTAATCCAAAATACTAGGATTGTTTTATGTTGTGTATTTGTGTTAAATAAATTCACTTAATCCAAAATCCTAGGAGGATTGTTTTATGAATAATAATTCATATCATAATAGATTTATAGTTCGGTAGTTGTATTTCTATCAGTTGCACACCAATGTGTTTTACAAATAAATTAGGTCGAGTTAACAAAGTAAAACAATAAAAGTAAGACAATAAAAGTTACAAAAAATGGTATATTTATTAATAACTATTATGCAGTGAACCAAATATATATCATGACAATTCTGGCAACATCTGATTTGCATAAGTAGACACTCATTGTATTTGGTAACATTGGTATAAATATCAACACTATAGTATAGTACATATGTGCATAGATCATGGTATCTGTATTGTATAGGTTCTTATTTCCAGAAGCGTATACTTTCAATAACATATCAAATTTTGACACCGAAAAAGGGGGTGGGTCTCCTCCATGAAACCATAGATCTTCCTGTTATGCAGTCAGTTTGTATCAGTCACAGTACAGCTGCATCTCAACAATAAATCTTGCTATATTTACGCATATCATGACAAATAGGACTGAATTCATCAATATTCTGCTGCTGTTATATAATGTTTAAATACAAACATTTGAGACAAAATCATACAAATCTTTGTCAAATGAATTTTAGAACGGTTGGATGGAAACAAAAGTAGAAAATCTTTACTTATCGACAGATGTTAGCTGAGAATGCAACTGTAAATATGAAATACACACATGTAGGCAAATAACATCAGTAAAGATGTGATTCCACTGCACCACTTTATGTTTGCTCTATTGTATTACAAGAGCACTTAAAAAGCCAACTAACAGTGATTCCACAGTGGTCTGATGGAAATAATTAATGCACTTTGTATTTGCTATTACAATTCAACACTTCTGCTGCTTTGGGAGGCCTCAGAACTCTACAATTGAACATGTTTGATTTGAGCACAACTACAGACGTACATCCCACCTCTTTTAGTAGCACATCAATGGCACACAGAGAGCCAAATAATGGAATTAATATTGGTTTTGTAATTAAAACTGCTAAATTTAAAAGTGGAAGAAGAGCAAATGTAAAGCACACCATGAAGAAGCAAACCAATAGTGAACCTGTATACAAGCAGTGTAGTGGAACTGGAGCTCAAGTTTAATGTCTCAAGCCTAGATATATATAAATGCAACCAGTAAGTATCTGTATATCATACACTGTATCAACACTAGAGTGTATCTTGTATCATTGGCAGAAATTCAACATCATCAAAGCTAGATGTACATATATGTGCATACATCTCAAATAACACAAATTTAATATAGAAATGAGGTTCAAAATACAGTTAAGATAAACTTATACAAACAGATAGTTTTTAATCAACACAATACAAAAGAACAAATCATACTCAGATATACATTGTATTTATCATTATTTAGCATATTTTAGCAGAATTGACTAAATGTGTAGAGCTGCCAATTGTACATTTTCTGGCAACCCAACTCTTATAATGTAATTAGTAAGTATCAGCAGAGCATGGTATCAGTAAGTATCAGCAGAGCATGGTATCAGTAAGTATCAGTAGGATCACATAGATAGAATACAGAGCATGGAATGTGTAAAGAAATAAACAAATTTTAGGGTGAAATCACCTGAAAATGTACAATTTACCTTCACCAATCCTCTCAAATATCCCAAATTTAAGACCAAAATAAACTGGGTTTGAAACACAGTTCAGCATAACTGAATAATATGTACTGAATAAAAGGCTATACCAAATCTATACCTAGTATTTATTCTTTTTAGATTGAATTAGAAGAATTGAATAAATGTATAGAGCTGCCAATTATACATTTTCTGATGCCATGATCCCCCAAAATTGCACTATAGAGACGGCAGACAAAATAATCAAGAATAACAAACGATCACATGTTTCACTGAAAAAATATCAAGGACATCAGAAAATAAAGATATGTAAGAATTTGTAATGTTCATGGACTAAATAATTCTAAATAATAGTTACAATTTTGACCATGGTAGACCTCTCCTAAAATTGTCCACATCGCCGAAGATGTAAGGAAAACAATGGGGGACTTGCAAGTGCCACTGCACATATACATTAGTTACAATGCATGATTGGATACAATCAGCTAACATCTGACACATATTTCTAGCAGGTAATATGGAACACCATAGGCCACAGCATTGGCACTCATACCACATACAACAGGTAATAAGGCCTGGGTATTACCCGCCACATTCACCATTAATTTCCATTAAATTCCGGATTACATTTGGGCTATGCTGTCGTTAGTCAGTTTGCTATGCTCACCTCAATTGTTTTAAATGGATTTCTGACCTTTAGACATGTGTACATCTTATATTAGATTGTTTCCACTTGGGTAAAACATTTATTATTGGTTTATTTTGTAGAAAACAAGCAAGTCCCTGGTACCTTTCAAAATCTAAAATCGCATATTTCATGAGTTGATTTGCTTTATAAAGATAACCTGATGAAATATTTATCTTTCTAGTGATACTAGAGTCCAAAACGCTACAAAAACGTGGTTGTTAGCCAAACCCTACAACCTGGAGAAAAAGATGTATATTTCATACCAAAAATAATATTTTCCACTGATAGTTATAGATGTCAGGAAGAGTATAATGGAACGGATTCTATGCATAGTTTGTGAGGTTATTTGTAAAGGAAGTGATAATGGAAATCATAAAATTGATGTAAAAAGTGATTGAAAACTGATTTTTATGTATTATTGCCATTCTGCACAGGTATGATTTAGAGTTTTAAAAATGAGCGATAATAAGTGAAACCATTGCAGTAAAGGATTTTGGTGATCACCAAAATACAAATGAGGACTTATGAACTGCTACAGCTAAAACAACTTGGTGAAATCCTCCACAGGTTTGGTGAAATGACCTGCAGATTGGTTCAGGCAATGAACAGAACAAACAGTTTAAAAACTAGCTTTTGATTGGTTGATATTAACTGCAACTTTACAGCAACACAATAAAACAAGAAATCAATCAATTTAGTGAGAGCATGTACAAGAGCTGATACACAAGTCTGAATTATACAACATTGCAGTGGTAATACTGCTGATACAAACTAAATTATACAATAGTCCATTTCATAAAGCTGCATCGGTGGTTATATTGAGGATACCAACTGTAAATTATACAACAGTTTTTTTTTTGTAAATATGTATCAGTAGTTATATTGATGACACAAACTGAAAATTATTCAACAGTTATTTCATAAAGATGTATCGGTGGTTATATGTTTCAATATTCAAGTACATAAACCACATAATAAATTATGCATATATCTGTGTGTGCGCAACCATGGCGTGAGGACGTATTTTTCACCGCTCTCCGCCGCCGATAATATCTCCCATTGAATGAGGAGCTTTTCACCTTCATCCCATGTTTCAACTCATGTCTTTCATCACCTAGGTTGGTTTGAGTCTCTGAGGAGATCTTATTGGACTATATATTGACATATTAGAGACTTATTGTGCCCACAAAGGATGTACTCGATACACAGGACCAGAGCTCTCTACTATAGGACACACATACACAGCCGGTAAAGCCTTTGTTTACTGCCCCTGCTCCCTGCATACCAGTGCACCCGCCACGTATGCAAACCATTGTATAGGTACACACATAACTTTATATCGCCCTTGGCGCTCCAATTCATATTAACTTTCTCAAATACCTGATTACCATGGAAGAACGTATAAAAGTGCTAGAGAATAGGTGGGTAGAAGAATATGCCCCAACTCGTAATAGGGTGGATAGAATTCAGGCATATGCCAACAGACTAAACACCCGGGTTAAACAACTCGAACTGGAATTGTCACACGTAACCCTGGTCGCAAATAATCTAGAAAACTATTGCTTAGATCTGGATAGGGGACAGAGGAAATGTCACATTATTATGTCTGGGTACACTGAATCTCGTGATGAGAAAAAGAGTAACGCCGCTACATTTGATAAAATGGTTGCTCTATGCCGCACGATTGACCTAGCTTTTCAACCGAACGACCTAGAGTTCGCTTCTCGCATCGGTACACAGAGCGCACGCAAGAATATTCCGAGAAATATTATACTGAAATTTAGAAATGAAGCAATCAGGAACCGCATTTTTAAGAGCAAAATTCGCCTGAAAAATAGTGAGATCTACAAGAATTGCTATCTAAACCCGGATTTGCCCGAGAAAATCGCCCGCAGTCACGCAGATATGCGCCAAATACTGGCACATGCCAAACAATCGAAAATGACCTATAAGATCTCCCTGGGTAGAGGAAAGATTAAAGTTGATGGAACCGAATACACCCATGATCAGCTCAATTTATTGCCAGCTGGCATTAAAATCTCTGAAGTTAAAACAAAAAAGATCACCGGGGCTCTGGGATATCAAGGGGAGCATTCCCTGCTGTCGAACTTTAGTAAAGCGCTATTCTGGTTTAATGGAAGGAAATTCCACACAGCTGAGCAGGCGTATCAGTATACCAAGGCTGCCCAGACCGGCAACCCATCAATTGCTTCTACTATCGGTGTAACACTTTGTCCCAGAGCGGCCAAAAAATGGGGAGATCGATGCGGCCAACACACAAATTGGGATCGGATGAAGAATAAAGTAATGGAGGATATATTAAGGGCAAAGTTCAGGCAGTGCAAAGAGGCCAGATCAGAGCTGATTGACACCGGCGAGGTGGTTTTGGCTGAGTGCACACGAGACGTATGGTGGGGTACAGGCATAGCCTTGTCGAACAACACACTCATCGGCGACAATGTTAATTGGCCAGGCAAAAACCATCACGGGTTGATTTTGGCTGCAATCAGGGAGGACATTAGGAGAGAGGAGTTTGTCAAAATGGCCCCCCCCCAACCTCATGAAGATGACGATGACTACCACGATGTATTGGCTCAGGAATATGGGGATGAATTTGAAAATTACTATTTCAATATTGGCATGAACATGCCTGCTCTTGAAGACCCTGGAAGGGAACGTGACGATCAAGGGGATTACCTGGGAGACAGATCCCAGCACTCCCAGCACTCCCACGAAGAACACCAGGAAAATAGACTCCAGCAATCAGAGTCCGAAACAGATGATGACACTGAAGAGATAGCACATGATGCTGAGGAAACCCCGATAACTGAGGAAGAAAGGGCTATAGAAGCTGAGGTAGATGAAATTATCGCTCAATTTGACAGTGCTGGAGGGGCTACTGCCCCTAGGACCCCACCCAAGATAAAGCCTCCTAAAAGTGACCAACCCCCAAATAGCCCAACTCAGCAGTCAACACTAGAAGGTGCTGTGGGGGGGATCACCCCCGCTATCCCACCCAAGGTAGAGCTACCAAAGAAGGACATACCTCTTAAAACCCCAACACCGACTAGTATGTCTAATAGGCTATCGAGATCGGTCAGACAACAGGCGCCGCCTAATAGACCTGGAACAAGGAGCGCGAGTGGTAGTGGTCTGAATCCACAACCAGTTGCTGACAAACCTTTGACCAAGCAAGACGCACGAAATCCACCTCTCAGTCCTACACGTGTTGTTGCCCCAAGTTCTTCGAAAAACAAGCCCTGATGGCCTTCCACGACGACCCAACCGGGGTTAAAACCTTGATAATCTGTGACTCCAGGGGAGCGTCGCTTGATATCTACCTGCAAAACGACGAGGTAAGAATAAAAGTCTTACCCGGAAAAGGCATTGTGCCTCTTTACGAGCTAGGCAGAGAGCATATCTTGTACTACCAACCCACACAAGTTATATTTTTTGGCGGCATTTGTGACTTTACGAGGAAGAACGCAATAACTAAAAGGGTGACTGTACGCTGGCCGGATAAGCAGGCACTTGAAAACCACGTCGAGGAACAAGTCTTACATGTCACAGAATCAATGCAGCTGCATTTCCCTGAGATAAGCCCCATTTACACGGGTGTGTGCGGCCTATCGCTTCACACATATAATCGAGAGTTTCATCGCGATCCGACCCAATCCATCTTGAACGAAGCTATTGCTGACTTCAATTATTGGGTTAAGGGATTCAATATGGATAGGGGGATTGTACATCCAACTGTCACCAGTAAAGTCCATAGATGTTCATACGGGGTTACAGTAAATAACTACGGGGCGCTGAGAGACGGACTACATGGCAAATGGTATATTGTGATGGACTGGGCCAGGCAGCTTGAAAAATGCCACACTCTCAATCTACAAGAGAAGTGATCAATGTATTTCTGATCAACGTGCTACTGTATACTATGGCACATGCCAGACGATATATAATTTGTTTTCCGATTTGCAGTACCTATATATATACATGGCACATGCCTCCCTACCAAGCCAACACGCGTCCGCTGATCACACCCACGCGCCGCCCATGTATTATGTATTGCTGTCACCGCTGCCACGTGCCTATGTCTAACGTTACTGTCACTAACCCCCATGCGAGATACGCATAAGACCCGACCCGTACATACCTATACCTATATATGTATTGCTTACTTGTTGGTCCTGGCCTGTCTAATGAAAGTTATTTGTATCTTATTTGATTTGATTATATTATCATGTTCATGTGTTGGCCTTGACAGATCCCCCGGCCTACGTGTACCGGACGAACCACGTCTGTATATTAGAAATACTAACGACCACGGTCATACATTATGCCTACTGTCACCAACCCCCAAATGTTGTACGTGTAGGACCCAACCGGCTTATGTATGTTGTGTTAACCGGTCGGTTCTGACCCGTCTACCATATGTTATCCGCTCCTTGTTTGGTTTGATTAAACCATTGTTCATGTACTTTGCTGAGATTTTCGGACATAATAGAACTTCCTACTTATGTGTTGATAATCGGTCGGTTCCGACCCATCTGTTACGTGTTACCCGCACCTTGTTTGGTTTGATTATATTATTGTTCATGTGTCCTGCTGAGACCTTTGGTCACAACAGAACTTCCTATACAGGTGCACTAGACAAGCTATGTTTGTATATCAGATATAACAACGACCACGGTCGTACATATCGCCCCCGCTATCTGTTGATGAACACCTGCCCTAGATTGATTGACATGTCTACGGGGCTCTATACTGTCTTCTACTGATTATGCATACGTCTATGGCTCGGATATAGCACCCTATATCACTGTATTACTACCTTGTCAATGCACAGAATCCTGATGCTGTTATACAGATGCAAACTAAGGCACATGCCTACTGCACGCCCTCTGTATAATAAACATCATCAGGTAGAATCTATTACTAAGCCCTACTACTATTAAGTGTGAGTTAAAGCATTCACTAAAAGAATGTGTTGAAGCCAAAGGTAGAAAGTACTTCCACCTGAACATTAGATCGTTAAATAATAAATGGCAGCAATTAAAGTTGGACTTATGTAATATGACCTTTGATGTCTTCTTACTGAGCGAAACTTGGCTAAAGAGTAATGTATTGGACGCTAACTTCTATATTGACGGATACAGCATTGAAAGATTAGACAGGACTCAGTCAACTGGCGGAGGACTTTGTGCATTTATTAAGAATTCGTTAGAATACCAGGTTCTGGATGACTTAAACCATCAAAGTATACATTTAGAAGCCCAAGTATTCCATATAAAACATGAGAACTCTAAGAATCTGATCCTCGCCAATTTATATAGGCCCCCCGCGGGCACAGTTAGTATCTTTTGCGAAGAAATTGTTAATATTATTGACTCAGCTAGAGAAGCATACCCTAACTCTGAGTTAGCATTACTTGGGGACATAAATATTGACATGCTGCCCCAAAACAACTACCCTAACAATCACAAAGAGGAGCTCCGGAAGCTGATTAATAATAAGCACTTACAATCGGTCATAACCCTCCCAACCAGACTCGGTCTAAATGGGAAAGAATCTGCATTGGACCATATCCTAACTGACATTAAACATATTGGTCAGGCTGGGGTAATTGAGTACAATCTGAGCGACCATTATATTGTCTATCTAATTAGGAAGAAAAACAGGGAAAAACATGCCAAATGTAACTTCCAGGCCAGATCTTACAGTAACTTAAATACGGCAAATGCCGAGACTGAAATGAATTCAATTTATAATTGGCAATCCTTTTACCAATGTACTAATCCTAATAATGCCTGGGACTTAATGTATGATACTCTATTAAAAATAACCAACAGAATATGCCCTAAGAAGAAATTTAAGGCAAAAAAGGAAAAACCCCCGTGGTATACCAATGAATTAATCAACTTAGCACATAACAGGGACTATAATTTTAGAAAGTATAGGAAAACCAAAAATGAAGCCTTTAAGCTTAGAGCTGTCTACTTCCGGAACCTGGCCAATAGCGCAACCAGACAGGCCAGAAGTAACTACGTTCTGGAGCAATTAGATAGACATAAATATGACTATAAGAAGTTTTGGCAGATACTTAATGACTATCTCCCATTCAAGGAAAGGTCTAAGACAATTACCAAAATTATTAACCCTGAGACAGACACCATGGCATATGCCAAAGAAATACCTAATGTCATTAATAAATTCTTTGCCAATGTGGGGGCAAAAACCGCAGCATTACTACCGGCCAGTACTAACAATTTTGACCTAGGTCCCGCAAACCCGAATACCAAGCATAGAGAGAACACTCCTTATGAACTACTAAATCAACAATCCCTAGTCAAAATACTAAATACCCTCTCACCACATAAATCGTCTGGCTGCGACGAAATACCTATGCAGGTATACCAAATCTTCTTCCAAATTATTAAACCCCAGTTGATTTTCCTATTAAACCTGTCTGTTACACGAGGCCTGGTACCTGCCCGGTGGAAGAAAGCCACGGTCATACCAATACCTAAGAAGGGTAACGCAGTCCATGTTACTAATCTGCGCCCAATATCCCTTACCCATATATTGGGAAAAATTTTGGAGAAACATATCAACAATCAAATACAAACATTTGTCGATACCCATAACCTATTTACACCATACCAGGGCGGGTTCAGGAAAAACTCTTCCACAATTGAAACTGCCTATTTGCTATTATATAAACTAATTAATAATCGTAATCAAAAATTGTACAGTACTCTAGTCTTTTTTGATTATCAAAAAGCCTTTGATTCGCTTGACCATGAAATTTTGTTGTCTAAATTGGAATATTATTGTCTACCAACGTGGTTCAGGATATGGGTAAAAAACTACCTAGTTAATAGGTACCAGAAGGTTAGATTGGGGAACTACTATTCGCGATACCTACCTATAAAATGTGGAGTTCCACAAGGTTCGATCCTGGGCCCGTTATTGTTCAACTTGTTTATTAACGACATTGGTAATATTGATTTAGGTGGGCACATGCTCTTATTTGCCGATGATATTGTACTTTTGAATTGTTCCAATGATTATAACACGGCCCTAGCCTTATGTCAATCGGATACGGCACAGATTGCAGACTGGAGTCTTTCGAACAAACTATCCATTAGCCTACCTAAGACGAAGGCAATGCTTATCCCCTTTAACCAGTACCATGACAGGAACCACCCGCCGCCTAGACTTGAAATCTATAATACCACTATAATGTGGGTAGAATCATTTGTATATCTGGGCCTTACTATTGACACCATGCTTAAATTTGAAATGATGGCTAAGAATATTTTAAACAAGGCAAATGCCAGACTATGTAACCTTTATATCAACAGGCACGCTCTTGATACGAGAACCCGACTTCTAATTGTTAAATCCATGATCCTATCATATCTGGACTACTGTAATGTATGTTATTTGAATTGCAACAAAGCAACGTTGAATCAACTCCAGGTATTTCAAAACAAGGCCCTACGTTTTGCCTTGAAGAAACCGCGCCGATTTAATATTAATCAATTACATGAAGAAAGTAATACAATGACTATAAGACAACGAATCTTCTTTAATAATGAAAAGTTTTTCCACAAACAACTGTATTTATGTAGAGTAAACTGGATTGATAAACGTGCACCTGAGGGGAACTACAACTTAAGAGAAAACAGAGCAGTTAACTTTGAAGTCAACCACCCAACCTGCAACCTGTACCAACGATCGATGGCCTACTCGGGAATCCAGATGTGGAATAATCTTAACGCCAACCTCAAGAATATACAGGACACCCTAACTTTTAAAAGAAGTTTAAAAAATACTATCCTTCTAGGGGGAGTTATTATCCCTGAATTCTAGTTATTTCCGACGTTCGTATATTTGGGCACGAATCAGAGTTTTATTCTTCTACTCTTTTTTCTGTTTTATTTTTTTACCTTGTCAAGACATATGTCTATTCTAATATATGTACTCCCAACCTATTATTATCATCCTTATTCCATTAACCATCTCATCTCATTATTTCTTACCCACTCAGAGGGAAAGTTATAATAGTATGTTTATCACACACTACACTTATAAAATTTGAAATGTAATAGCGAAAATTCAGGCTAGGGAGGAATACCGGACTGCCCGATCCTTATACATTAACAGTTATGGCATATGCCAGCTTATATTCCCTGAATAAAGATATGTTTAAAAAAAAAAAAAAAAATGGTGCATGAAGTGTTTTGACACAAATGGGACCACAATTTCCTCATAACATTTCACATCACTAAATCATACAACAAGCAGCGGCTATATATATATATACATGAACTAACATATATACATCAACAAACATAAACATATCTATATCATTCAGCAGGTACAGTAAACCCTAGGACTGTCCAGAATAGTGAAGTGTCCAGATTATAGAGCCTTAGAGGCCAGATTATAAGAGACATGTACAAGGAGACCATCCTTCCTGCAGATTGTACATTTTCCCAGGCCCTGACCCATGCATGGTTTGCCAAAGCTGAGTGAAACTTTGTGGGAAACTTTTAATAAATAATAGGAAAATCTGTAATAATGTAAACATTGGAGTAGAGAAGTACATTGTAGATGCTTGCTCACCAAGGTAACCACACTTTGGTACACTCCATGTGCCCGGGTTTCCAAGGCAACATAAACTTTTCTCTATAAATAGCATGCTAACATTGTACAGCTGTATTTATAAACTGTTACCATGGAAACATCACCTACCTACTGCACTAGTCATATTTGGTGTACTTTGGTTTGTCTGAAGTGTACTAATTACTATGTGCTAATTATATAGCATACGATATATAATGTGTTACTATGGCAACGAGTACCTGTCACCACTAGGGTGCTATGTAGGCTCCTGCAACACTAGCAGATGTTTCTACTCACCAGTTGCCATAACACTCTACTGTAAACTAGATTTAGAACTTTTGATCAAAATTCTGTTTTTAATCCTTATATAGAATCAACGCTCAGTTTTAATCCTGGGGCTCTATTCCGATGGCAGAGTGGCATTAGTTTCAGACCCAGACAATGTCATATCAAGATCAGATTTCATACTGGAATAGTTTTATTTATATACCAAAATATGGAGACAACATTTGATTAAACAACTAGCAGTTTAGTAGAACACAACTATTTTTACTTTGAAAACCCTGCTCAATGGTTGCCGGTTTTACCCTATTTAGACAATTTCCTGATAGAGTGATAGTAAATATGTTGTAAAAATGAATAAAATAGTTATATAGAAGATTTGACAGACAGAATAGACCACATGTAATGTATGAAGACTCATAAATATTGAGAGTATAAAATATAGAAGTGATATCACATCCAAGACAGGGACCTTTCAGAGACAGATAGGGACTAGAAATCACTCTGGGTCATTCTCAACAAATATAATCTTTTTCTCCATAAAAATATAAAAGAAATCAGAAAAATGTCTCCAAAGGAATCAAACATAGTCATTACTAATAGTATAAACCCAATCTGTATGAAGCATACAGTAAAGGGGTGCAATAAATAGTCAATAAACATTGTGTACAATAACAAGGAAGAGCTATATTTAGATTGTTTGCTCGTTCCTTATATTATCACCCATGCTCAAGCGGCAGTGTTTATATATAAACATTAGACACGTTCTGGGGAATGAGAACATCACAAACAAGAGTTGCTTGTTCTTTGTTCATGGCATGTTATACAATGTGCATGAAACTTGGTGTGAGTAGCTGACACTTGATTGTTGGCACCTGCATGGTGCCATAATAACTTGTTCCATTCTGTCTCTATGCAGGAGATGTGGTTCTATCTGCCCGCTTACCGACTGCTACCTGTTATATAACACTGAGGTTGTGAGGAATCTAGCCTGGTTCAGAGGTCAACTATGATACACAATCACTCTTAGTAGTTCTAATGAACTGTTCCTTGGTCTACAGATAGTACCCCATCCTTGCTTACGTGTTACATTTTCTCCGCTCTCTCTACACTACTGATTATTTAACACTGGGGACAGTAAAGAATGTGTCCTGGTCCAGAGGTGCTCTATTAACCCACAACCCTGCCACTGTAAGTTGTATTATAGGGTCAGGCACTGGTAGCATCTATGTCTATGTCACCCACTAGTAGTGTGTCGCAATCATCAGTGGTGGAACACAGCTGGAACTTCTGTAGTACATCGTACCAGCTGCAACAGACAAACAAGTCATTAGTTACATATTGGTGCTTAATTCAATTAATGGATGAAGCACCCAATGCATTGGGTGCACCCAGAGTACAGGTGTTATACTTACATGTCAAGGAATTTTACTAGTAAAATAATAATTCTGAATTAATGTAGGAAAAAATAATTTGTTGTGTTGATGTATTTATTTCGGATTAAAAACACTTCCTATCTCCTGTCCCACTTAGAGATCTTCAGTTCTGAGGAATGGTCCTGTGGTTTAGAGGGTCCCCCTTCTTCAGTCATATGGTGGGCCTGCTCTTATCTCCACCCCCCACCCCCACCCCCCACCCCCAGCTCGGGCTGTTAAGAATCGGAACGGGCCCGGCCTGTGGGGGCAATTCTTCAACCAAGATGGGGATCTAGACTAAGACTAAACAAGAAACCCTTCATTGTATTGTTTAGTGTTTATTTCCAAATATAACATGACTAAATACAAATAATAATAGTTCTGAAAATGGGTCTTGGTGGCCTTAGCTCTTCCAAGGGGTCCCTTCATTTAAGGGGTCCCTTAATTTGAACCTGGAAACTGGTCTTTATAGAGGGGTGGTCTCTTTAGAGAGGTGGTCTTAAGGCGAGGTTCCACTTTATATTGTATATACAATAAGAAAATTGTATATCAACAACTCAGGGCCTGTCATTACTCACGTATTCATCATTTATAACTATCCTTACACTTATGATTCACCTTTTAAGCCCTAATCGTAACACAAAAGTGTCTTACTATATTTGGGTGAAATCGCCAGAAAATATACAATTCGCCTTCACCAATCCTCTCAAATAACCCACATTTAAGACAAAAATTAGCTTCAAAATGCAGTTTAACATAACAGAACTGATACTTAAACTCAATGTGATACCAAATATACTCATAGCTGGGAGGAAACTTGCCAATAGTTCCCAAAATTGAGCACTTGGTGACAAGTTTTTGAAATTTGGTGTGGTATTAGGTATGGGTATAAGGTTTTCAAAAATCACTGCATACAAATCGGGGTAGCCCCCTGGTGGCCGGTATGTGCAAAAACCAATATGGCTGCCACCAGGTAACAGGAATGTTATATCTCAGCTTCTAATAGCACTAAATTCATGTGTAATACCTCTTTGTCTATGTTTTAAGGCACAAGAAATCCATTTCTGAACTTATTATTTTGTTTCAAGGTCAATTTCAAGGTCTAAATCCAATATGGCTGCCGCTGGGATACAAGAATGCCCCCTCAGTTCCTTTTAGCACTATATTCTCATATGATACCAGATTGTCTATATTTTAATGTGTGAGGAATCAATTTCCAAAATTACCTATTTATTTCAAGGTCATTTAAGGTCATTTAAGGTCATTTTCAAGGTCAAAATCCAATATGGCTGCCACCCGTTTACAAGACTATGTTATTTCTCAGTTCCTGTTGGCAATATATCAATGTATAATACCTAATTGTGTATGTTTTAACTCATGAGGAATCCATTTCCAAAATCATTTTCCAGTTTCAAGGTCATTTAGGGTCATTTACGAGGTCAAACTCCAAAATGGCTGCCACTGGGATACAAAAATGCCACATTAGTTCCTTTTAGCACTATATTCACATATAATACCATTCTTTCTCTGGTTTAAAGTGTGAGGAATCACTTTCCAAAGTTAGTGTTTTGTTTCCAGGTCATTCCAGGTCATTTTCAAGGTCAAAATCCAATATGGCTGCCACCGGTTTACAAGAATATGCTATTTCTCAGCTCCTGTTGGTAATATATCAATGTATTATACCAATTTATGTATGTTTTAGCATATGAGAAATCCATTTCCAAAGTCGTTTTGCTGTTTCAAGGTCATTAAAGTAATTTACAAGGTCAAAACCTATAATTATGGCCACCACTAGGATACAAAAATGTCATGTACCAGCTCTTGTTTTCCCTATATCTATGTAAGATACAAGTTTTTCTATGTTTTACTATGTGGAGATTCATTGTCTTGTCTCCTGGCCATTTCAAGGTCATTTTCAAGGTCAAAATTCAAAATGGCCACTGCTGGAAATAAAAAATGATTGTTATATCTCGGCTCATGTTTGAAGGTGTGAGAAATCCATATTCTAACTTTTTTCCTGCTTCAAGGTTATTTTTTAAGGTTTTATGCTATTTGGTGAGTTTGACCCTTTAATTAAAATGTCCAAATATTGCACATTGCAAATTTTCCCTTTAATTCATCAATTAAGGCATCTTGAAAAGCAATTTCTATGCTTCAACAAAATCACAGATTTGTGGCTGTGTCATTTTTAAACTGAATGGCATTCAAATTAATAGTAATGAAAAAAATACAGATTTGATGGATACATGAGTTAGTTGACAAGTACTACAGGCTGCTTTCCTCAAGTTCTGCAAGATTGGGTCAATCCCCTATAAAAAGCTGTGTTTGGCCTGATATGTATGGTGATGAAAATAGTAAAGGTTTGATCATTATATCAAATCAGATGCTTTGTTCAAAATCTCAATAGAACCTATTGTCCCATGGGGAGGCCCAGGCGTTACGTATTGTTACATAACACAAGGATACATGATATGCGGACCAGCACACTGTTGCCTGGCCAGACATACTCAAAGTACAGGCATAGGATGAGTACTGCTGTAACAGCTGTGGGCCACATGAACCAACCCATGGAGATGTAAGAAAAGCTACCCAATTGCAATGCTTCAGCAATTTGCTGCTGGACAACTATGGGGGACAACATGCTCATTAACTTTGTTGGAGATCAGGGTGTGGGTGATTAGCCACTGCTAGCTATAACATGTGGCCCTGGATGATTTTTCACTTTTGGATCCCCAAATTATTCCAGCTAGATGCATGCCTCCATGAAGACATGAGTTTCTAAAGGAGGATGGTGAAACAAAAGGCCTACATCGTTAACAAGAGGAGACTCTATAAAACTGAATTAATTAAAGTCATCTATGCTTTTGAAAAAGTTTGAGTCTCTTAAAAATATAAGTTTAGTCTTAGTCAGTATAAATCCCAAGGAGGGTATAGAGGGTATAGTTGTTAAAACCTTCAAGGGCACAAGTCCTGCAAAATTCCAAAGTTTACAGTTTCAGAATTTAATGACAGAAAAATGACTGCCATATTGAACAGATCTGGCAGATGTTGGTCTAACATGCCTTTTCTTCCACTGAACCTGTGTGGTTGCCTGTAAGGGGGCAGGTAAGTGTCTTGGAGCCAGACTCTGCTCTAGTAAATTGTGCAAGTGTGAAAGGGGATCCACTAACAACCAGATATTCAGATATTTTAACTAATTGCAGATGAATTTAATGTTAACACTTATATATAATTCATAGTGAGGCAGGCTAAATTTGCCTAAGTGAATTGTGGTCTCAAATGGTCACGGATGGTACAGTGTAGCCTTTGCAATGGAAATGTCATTGGAACAGGAATATGACTCCATAAATGGTTTACTCATATCCTAGAACATAGAAAGAATGGTATTATACATGGATTTAATGTTAAAAGGAGCCAAGATATAACATAACCAGCAGTGGCCATTTGAGATTTTGACCTTGAAAATGACCTGGAATGACCTGGAAACTACAATGACTTCTGAAATGGATTTCCCCCATCTTAAAGGATCTTATATCTATGTGAGTAGAAAGTGCCAAAAGGAGCTGAGGTGGCATTTTTGTATCCCAGCAGCAGCTATCTTGAATTTTGACCTGGTAAATGACCTTAAATGACCTTGAAACTGCAAAATGACTTTGGAAATGGATTCCTCATATGTTAAAACATACACAATCTGGTATTATACATTGATATATTGCCAACACAAGCTGAAAAATAGCATATTCTTGTAAACCGTTGGCAGCCATATTGGATTTTGACCTTGAAAATGACCTTGAAACAAAACACTAACTTTGGAAAGTGATTCCTCATACCTTAAACCAGAAAAAGAATGGTATTATATGTGAATATAGTGCTAAAAGGAACTAATGTGGCATTTTTGTATCACAGTGGCAGCCATATTGGAGTTTGACCTTGTAAATGACTTTAAATGACCTTGAAACTGGAAAATGACTTTGGAAATGGATTCCTCATATTTGAAAACATACATGATTTGTATTATACATTGATATATTGCCAACAGGAACTGAGAAATAACATAGTCTTGTAAACGGGTGGCAGCCATATTGGATTTTGACCTTGAAAATGACCTTAAATGACTTTGAAACAAATAGGTAACTTTGGAAATTGGTTCCTCACACATTAAAACATAGACAATCTGGTATTTTATGTGAATATAGTGCTAAATGGAACTGAGGGGGCATTCTTGTATCCCAGCGGCAGCCATATTGGATTTTGACCTTGAAATTGACCTTGAAACAAAATAATAAGTTCAGAAATGGATTTCTTGTGCCTTAAAACATAGACAAAGAGGTATTACACATGAATTTAGTGCTATTAGAAGTTGAGATATGACATTCCTGTTACCTGGTGGCAGCCATATTGGTTTTTGCACGTACCGGCCACCAGGGGGCTACCCCAATTTGTATGCAGTGGGTTTTGAAAACCTTATACCCATACCTAACACCACACCAAATTTCAAAAACTTGTCACCAAGTGCTCGATTTTCCTGAGTATCCTCCCAGCTATCAGATATACCCGGTATTCCTCATTTTCCAGCCTAATTTAGGAGAATTTACTAAATGTGTAGAGCTGCCAATTGTACATTTTCTGAAAATCTCACCCATATGTATGTGATTTGTCACAACATACATGAAGAGGCCCGCTGCATCAGCTACAATAGTGGGAGCATAATAAACTAGACGCACTGTGCACAGGATTTGCTAGTGGGGCAAGAAGGCTATTGGGGCATGGAGGACTTTGTGTTTTATAGACAAGATGACCCCACAATAAGGTCAAAGCCTAGACTGACTGCTAGGTTCTACTGCACAAGTCCTTTCCTCTCTCACCTCTGTACGTGACAGACAGGTAACTACTGCCAGCAAGACTCCCACCCATCTGTGCAACAACTCTCTCACCTCTGTACATGACAGGTAACTACTGCCAGCAAGACTCCCACCCATCTGTGCAACAACTCTCTCACCTCTGTACGTGACAGACAGGTAACTACTGCCAGCAAGACTCCCACCCATCTGTGCAACAACTCTCTCACCTCTGTACATGACAGACAGGTAACTACTGCCAGCAAGACTCCCACCCATCTGTGCAACAACTCTCTCACCTCTGTATGTGACAGACAGGTAACTACTGCCAGCAAGACTCCCACCCATCTGTGCAACAACTCTCTCACCTCTGTACATGACAGACAGGTAACTACTGCCAGCAAGACTCCCACCCATCTGTGCAACAACTCTCTCACCTCTGTACATGACAGACAGGTAACTACTGCCAGCAAGACTCCCACCCATCTGTGCAACAACTCTCTCACCTCTGTATGTGACAGACAGGTAACTACTGCCAGCAAGACTCCCACCCATCTGTGCAACAACTCTCTCACCTCTGTACATGACAGACAGGTAACTACTGCCAGCAAGACTCCCACCCATCTGTGCAACAACTCTCTCACCTCTGTACATGACAGACAGGTAACTACTGCCAGCAAGACTCCCACCCATCTGTGCAACAACTCTCTCACCTCTGTACGTGACAGACAGGTAACTACTGCCAGCAAGACTCCCACCCATCTGTGCAACAACTCTCTCACCTCTGTACATGACAGGTAACTACTGCCAGCAAGACTCCCACCCATCTGTCCAACAACTCTCTCACCTCTGTATGTGACAGGTAACTACTGCCAGCAAGACTCCCACCCATCTGTGCAACAACTCTCTCACCTCTGTACGTGACAGACAGGTAACTACTGCCAGCAAGACTCCCACCCATCTGTCCAACAACTCTCTCACCTCTGTACATGACAGACAGGTAACTACTGCCAGCAAGACTCCCACCCATCTGTCCAACAACTCTCTCACCTCTGTATGTGACAGACAGGTAACTACTGCCAACAAGACTCCCACCAATCTGTGCAACAACCATTTATTTATCCAGCTCAGGTAAGAGTTTAACTTCCACAGCTAACTATGCTTTCTTTTATTAATAGCGGTTTTAACAATTTCACCTTAATAAGTATTGATTTTAGTTGGGCGAAAATACAAAGAAAATATTATGTCAGCTCAAGATTAATGTGTCCCCATCTCACACATACTATTGTGGTTCGATTTATTGAATATGATTTACTGGTAATTTAGACGCATCTTGTCATAATTATTAATGTGACTTGGATAATTGTTGTATGGTTATTACTATGTTTTCTTAAAACTAATGTTGAGACTTTTTGTGGTTATAATTAATATCGTTGATATGGCCTTAATTATATTTGATAACATCCTCAAATGTCCATATAGTGGCACTGTATGTAATGATGCTTCAATTTAAATTACCTAATTATTATCTAAATGTGGTAATGTAATTCTCGAATTAATCTTTGTACTTATCACAGATTGCGAAATTGTTGTCAAATAAAATGTATTAAAAGAATGCCTCCCCTAGCATAACAATCTGATTAGTCTTGCCTTACAAACACTCATACAGCTCTCACACAACTAATCACATTACATACCAACAATATGGAAATATGCAAGATCTTGGACATTATGTAAGCATTATGGGTGAGGTCAAGTGTGGGATATGTCTAATGACCGGGCCAGAGCAGGTTACAAAGGCAGATACAGAGGGAGAGAGAAAGAGAGACAGAGAGGGGACAGAGAGAGAAAGAGGGACAGAGAGGGGACAGAGAGAGAAAGAGGGACAGAGAGGGGACAGAGAGAGAAAGAGGGACAGAGAGGGGACAGAGAGAGAAAGAGGGACAGAGAGGGGACAGAGAGAGAAAGAGGGACAGAGAGGGGACAGAGAGAGAAAGAGGGACAGAGAGGGGACAGAGAGAGAAAGAGGGACAGAGAGGGGGACGGACAGAGGGATAGAGGAAGAGAGACAGAGAGGGGACAGAGAGAGGGACTTAGAGGGAAACACAGAGGGACATCAAGAGGACACTGTTTGGGGGTTTTTTTTAATAAATTTTATTGGAGCCATTTTCATACAATGATAATGTCATGGGAATCCAAGCAAATTCATATCGAAAGAAGTATACTAGTGGACATTAGTGTCAATTTTAGATTACGATTTTTAACAATAGTCAGTAATTAAATCGCAAGGGTTTTAAACAGATTACAGATGGTAATTTGTTCCATAGAGTCGGCCCAACGAAATGTGTCGACTTTCTTACTTTTTCTAATGTTGGTACATTCACCTTCATAGCTATAGAACATATGGGCACGTCACATGCGAAGTTACAACAACAACACACTTTTTACATCACAATTGCCAAGATCATCTTGTACTCTTTTATATAGTTTTGTAAAATGCAATTTTGTATTGTATTTTTATATGTGTGTTTTACACTTCAGATATGAGTAAACTTAAAGTTAGAGATGTCTCCACCATAGCGCTAGTCGTGCTTGCTGTGATATTGTTCCTACAATACAGAGACAAACTTCTACACACAACCTCCTGGCTGACAGATCCTGGTCACGGCACCAGTGAACATGTCTGGCCTGCATTTTACAGGAAGCATCAACTGAGGCGATATGACAACTTATCTGGATTTGCCTTCCCAGTGGGGCCTGAAGGGCTGAGGCTGCGGGACGTTCCAGACTGCAGTATCCTCTACCCTAATGAGACATTAACACTACTGTCGGCCAGGTAATAATAATTCAATTCAATTCATTTTATATTTGTATCTTCTTTTGGAGACTTAGACTGGAAGAATAATAGTTGCCTGTTGAATGATTTTTTATATTTTGATTTTAAATTCATGTACAACTTTACTGTTCCTTCTCGTTTCTGACCGATAATAGAGTACATAGAGTACCGATATTACGTTTGTGTTTGTCAGATCTTATAGCTGATGTGGGAGTTCAGAGTCTCCAGATAGGGCTTGCTATGATGTTACTTATTCTATGACTATCAGTGAAGACACAAGAGATGTTGTTCCTATGCCGGCTGTATCGATACTGTTTATTCTCTCCTTACATCACATAGTATATTCCAAATACATTCTCTCAGGTAACGCCCCCCCTACATAACATTACACCCTTATATCAACATGCCCCGCCCCCTGGGCAACGCCCATTTCCTTTCATGCTGCGCCGCTGGTGCTGCCATCACGGCCAACACGGACATCACATCACCCCCCCTCTCGGGTAAAAGAAAAAACAGAAAAAAAGAAAAAGACCTGAAGCAGGTCTTTTCTTTAATTTACTGAAGACCCCCACCCCGGGCTTAAGGCCAGATACTCAGAAATTTTTTGAAAAATAGACAAGAAAATAAGTGTAAAGTCCTTCAACTTCGACACATGGAGTGCTGCAAGCAACCATGCACCGACCTCCCCCTAAACACCAAGATAATATCAATACCAATTAAAGAAATTTCACTATAGTAACTTCTACCCCCTTTAGTCCTACCCCTAGCAAATTTTGAATGTAGTGTGATGTCCTCCGCGCGCAACCCCGCCACATAACAGCAAGCACTTGATCCCGCGGTACACACAAGGCCCGGTCGCAGCGATTCTCAAAGCAACACCAAAGCGGCCAAGCTCACACAGCGACCCCAAACAGGGCGCAACAAATTACCACACATCCCATACCCGATTATACAACTTGAAACACATCCTTATATTAGTCTGAATTTGTTACCGCGAATTCAAAATTATATATTTTTAGAGGGCCGCTCCCTCCACGCCCCGGTACACAATGTCCAGGACTGCACTATTGTTTTAACAAAGCTGACGTCCCCTTAAGAAATGCGCCGAAAGGTTGGTTTCCCCCCCCCCCTCCCCCCACCCCCCTCCCTTTTCTACTTCAACCGGCAAATCTTTATGCACTAGTTATATATATAGCAACTACCAACGAGTGACAATACAGCCACTACAAGGCCTCCAGGGCCGCTACATGGGAACAGCTGATGCTGGACTCCCTCATCCAAGCCTACACTATCATTATGGAACTCACATAGACATCAATACTTGAATCGTATACCATACATATTCCACCCGGAACACCAACCGCACATAACACATAAATACCGCTACAAACATCATGTCTTACATATAAATATAAATCCAAAAAAACATTATGTGATGCATGCAGATATTGACACACAAACACCATGTGATACATAATACCTCTCGTCAATCAAACATCATGTAATACATATAAATATTGATACACATGCATCATGTGATACCCAATACTTCTTCTTAATCATACATCATGGAATACATATAAATACCGACACACACGCATCACGCGATACCCAATACTTCTTGTTAATCATACATCATGGAATACATATAAATATCGATACACACGCATCACGCGATACCCAATACTTCTTGTTAATCATACATCATGGAATACATATAAATATCGATACGCACGCCTCACGCGATACCCAGTACTTCTTGTTAATCATACATCATGAAGCACATACAAAATATCGATACACAAATATAAGACGCCACACGCTAAAGGAATCTGACAGTCTTCATGCGGAGTCACACGTCGTTCTCGCCAGGTGGCGCCACTTCTCCGGTCTCCTGTAAATAGATCCAAGACAGAAAGGCGCTTTTACTTTATGTGAGTTACCCACCATGACGCCGGGCTTTGCCCGCCCCGACTTACTGCCATACCTGCCTCACAATCTTTCTGCCATTGCTGGCGTATAACATGTGTACTAATTACTATAAAATATGTAATAATTGAGGCGGTCCAACACTACAGGACCTGCCTTCAGCACTGCTTGAAACTTTTCACAAAAAATGTAGCAATACTGCCACCTCATCGGCTAGCCATACTTATGAACACTTATTTAAACATCCGATCACATAAACCCGTCAATACATCAATAAGTGCAGTATATTACCAAAAAACACAATCAATTCATCAATAATACCTTCTACCCATGCTTACAAGTAAATGCAGTCGCACCCACCTGCACCCGCTGGATTACATCCTGGCATAATCAGAAAATACAACACACTTGACAGAATATTACAGCTATACAGTGCAAATACTTATCACTCGATAGTCACCCAATCACCCTAATGTTAATACAAAATAAAACAGTCGCCACTCACCATGGCCTGTTAGCTTTCAAAGTCTACTGCGCAAGCATGAATGCGCTCTTACATATAACACAAAATACACTAACTAGGACCAACTAGCAGCAACTACTACGGGTACTGAGATCTACCATGCACTAGTGAGAGGTCTATCGGCGCTCTTATATTTTTCAAATTTTCCTAGGTGACACACTAACCCCTGCGCTCTCTCAAATCCCTATATCCAGAACAAAGAACACCCCAATTTTAATCTGACTCGCTGTGGTATTCATGAGGGCTATCATAGGAAGGCCTAAGTCTACCTCCCCTGGATGGGAGATACCACTTCAACCAAGGATCACTGAAGAAATCCTCCTCGCCCTCCATGCTGGAATGCCTTGGCACTGCAGGCAGCTGAGTGTCAGGATGCAGTTCATGAAACTGCCTCAGAAACTCCCTCCTTTCCTCCCTGTGTTCAAAAACAAAAAATCCGTACATCCTGTTGGGATCTATCCCCGACCCGCAATTCTTACAAGTCCAAATTCCATCCCTCCTCTCTGCATCTTCATCAAACCAGTAGCACCTGATGTGAGTCAATGACCCACAGCAAGGCATCCTACCCGCTCCATAGATGCTGGTATGCCCTTCCCGTCCTCTAAACACCACCCCCTCTTTGCAACACGTGATGCATCTGTATCTCATGGGTTTTCCCCTCGACCTTCGCATCCTCCCACCCCTTATCTTTTTTCCCAATACCTGCACGTCCATCGTGGGCCCAAAGTCAGCAGGCGCCATCGGGCCCACCTCCAACAATGTGTGACCATCGATGTCGCATGTGCGCGAGACCAACTCCACTACTGCCTGGACTAATGTTTGACTTTGCAGGCTCAAGTCGTTTTTCCACTTACGGCATCCCCACACCCCCAATAATTTGAAAAACATTACTATCCACCTAGGCGCCTGAATGAATGCCTCCTGCATGACCCAATCAATCATACTAAGCACGAATTCTTCATCTAAGAAATAAACTATGAACTGTACGTAGCCGTACAGATCCCCTTTACTCATGGCTAATCCTAGCCTATCCACCACCCTGTGCTTATTAGCTGCACTCAGGGCATGAAAGGCTGCTCTGTAACCCTGCTCATCCAAAAAACCAGGCACATCCATATCCTCCAATGCCTGAGCTCCCCCGTATTTATCCAAACACCTAAAATACTCCGAGTACTTTCTTACTCTGCGCATGTTTAATTCTGCTCCAAAAGTTATCACCGCCATTGCAATGTGCCTCTAAATAGCTCGTGTTGATCTTAAAAAAAAAAATATTACGTATCTCCCAATCTCCTATTGCTGCTCCACAGAATTTCTACTCCTTGTATATAGCTCCTGCTCTTCCTTTTCTTGCGTTATATAGTCACTGCTAGCTCCTATGCTATATATCTCCTCGATCAATCTTTACATTTGTAGCTATCCCTCTACCAATGTCCTAGGGCCAAGTGTCACCACTCACAAGCCG
Source organism: Sthenelais limicola (assembly GCA_942159475.1). Classification (NCBI taxonomy): domain Eukaryota; kingdom Metazoa; phylum Annelida; class Polychaeta; order Phyllodocida; family Sigalionidae; genus Sthenelais; species Sthenelais limicola. The sequence goes on along the minus strand of OW804099.1, from coordinate 17,168,370 downwards.
AAAATCAATGCACCACCACAATCACTAGCACACAATATAACCCTTTCCCCGTGCAATCAGCCTGCTTCACAATTTCACTGGTCACCTCTTTGTGACGGCACACCCGGGCCTCCCCTCCCTCCCCCCCCCCCCCCTCGGCCTGTCAGTAAGCCGCAACGGTTTCCCCGAACCCTTTTACAAATCCTGTGCTCCCACGATACCCTCATCAATCAAAATTAAATTCGCTTCACCTCCCTGTCAAGAATTACGCATAATACGCGCTCCATACAGAATAGGTGATTTTTCCACGCACACTCTCAATAATTTAAATCCCACCACGTTGTGACAACCTACATCTTAGTATAAAACACAACATCCCATCGTTACAAATAACACCATACAAGATTTTGACGTTCCATCTGTTACATACCATAATATAAACATTCACCATTCACCATTTGTTGTTACCATAATATACATATTCATCATTCACCTTTTTTTGTTACCATAATATAAACATTCATCATTCACCATTTTTTGTTACCATGATATAAACATTCACCATTTTCTGTTTTTCTATCATTGTTCGCTTGATGTAGATAAAGAAAAAAAAAAAAAAATACAAAAAAATAAAAGTACACTACTACCTTTGGGTTGTACACCTTCACCACTATGCATTCATTTCACTGCCATTCAGCACGCATACACCTTATTGTAACCGCCCCCCATCACCCACCCCCTCCCCCCTGCCATTCTCATAACCCACCCAGGAGGAACTAGTAGTGCATGAGCGTTTAGCACTTGTGCCCCCTCCCTTATGAATATACTCAAACCCCTATGTATGCCCATCCTCCTAGGTCACGAACTCCGGCCCTATGTGACATTACCTTATGGTCCCCGTCCTGCAATGACAAGTGGTTGATTATCTCAATTCTAGGGCACACAGCCCCAACCCCGGGACCTCCCCCCTCTAGTCAATTTTGATATAATGACTAATACAATGTGTTGATCCAAGTACACTGTACACGTTTCAATAATAAACAAGGCCACAAAATATGACACCCTCAAAACATGCCGCCCTTCCCTACAGCTAACTTAGCACCTACATTATCCCGTGTAAACATGCAATTAGCTCATTATTAAAAAATACAATAACAGAACTTATCACTATGTTAGTACATCCTTACCTCTCCCCCACCAGTGGTTTCCCTCACCTCATGAGCAAACCAGATACCCATGCACAAAATTAATAAATGAAAAAAAAATAAATACCAATCACCCTCTACCCCATCCTTCCCCCATGCTGATGAGCCTGTGTTTTTACCTTACACAGTTGCCTCAGGCAGCTCCTCGTCCCATCCCATGACGCCCCTCGCCCCACTGCCGTCCTCCGCCACCACCACGCGACAGGACCCTGTATCATTTAACAGGCGCAGGGCGCGTGCTGGCCTCAACATGTTGATCCCCACGATCATTGGGAGCTGGACCCTCTCCTCTGACCCACCGTTGCGAATCATCATCGGTCCAGCCCAGTCCAAATGGATGACCACACGCCACCAGAATAAGGACCGATGAGCTCTGATGGCGCGAAGCATGGGCGCTACACTCGCTGCCACCATGTCCGCCGGGTACAGAATCTCACTGAGGCGGAGAGCCAGATGATGCTCCCCCCTTTGTATTCTCAGCACGAGGGAGGTGGGCTTGGCAGGGCTCCTCCCGCACATGCCCCCACAGCATCGCGATGTCAGCACCACCATACGGTATATGATGGCAAATGCTATCATCATACCCGCAATCTGCAGGTAAGGATGCGTGTACCATGGTGCATCCATGACCTCATTCGACTCCCCCAACTCCACTGTTGGCGCCGCCTCTCGTGGGTAAAATCTGATGCGCCTTGCGCCCAGTGTGCTGTAATTGAAGGCCTTGGCCGCCCCCAAACGCCCCACCGCACCCATCACCAGCCCCAACTTGAACAACCTGTACAAAAGATAAAATGTTATTAGACAATGCACCACTTCAACCACCCACAACATGACAGAAACATGTGAAGTAACTGCCAACCGCTGCAAATGATACCATGCACGACCCCACTTTGACTGCAGCATGTGATCCCTCCTCCGTATCTCCTTCACAATACTTTTTACCTCCCTACCCCGCTCCAAAGCCCCTGATGGCAAGTCAGATAGCTGCTCCCGTATAGCATTACTAGTAGGTAGCCCCAACTCAATCATGTAGTCTGTTAAAGATTCCCCTGTTATATTTATTAATGGAATATCAAAAGCCATTGCAAATGGCAAATTAACACCATGGCCAACTCTTACTGTAAAATCAGAACTGTTTACACACTCTGTCAATCTAGGCAATAATTCAATAAGTTCAAGGCTTAGTTTGCACTGGCAGGGCACACGAAAAATACCGATCCCAGCAAACTGAACCTCCACAGACCCTTCACCCTCACAAGACAAGTTCCCATGTGGCCCCATATTTACCAATATATAAGTCGACCCACCCAGATGCTTTACCATAGACGGCGCTCTCTTAGTAACGTATGTATCAAAAACACAATGCTCTGCCACTAACTCCTTATCGTCCCCAAAGATAGCTGTGCTACAGCTACTCGTGGAAACCTCCATCTCCCCAAGGTAAAAAGGACATAAATATGAGTTCCCCAGAGTGCACTCACGCAGCGCCACTCTTCCACCCAACTCTGATAACGCTCCTGTCTTTTCATTGCGAGCTACTAGTGTATCCCTAGACCTTAATTCTGTATACCCGTCTAGGCTATAATTATGCACATGTATTGGCACAGCAAAGCTGAACATTTCATACAATTCAAAGAACTGGTCACTAACCTGATAGTGTATGGGCAAGCTAATGATAAGTTCGTTATTATGGGTCCTCCCAACCAGACTTGCTTTACCCCAACTAATCTCAGACTCCATGATCTTTAAATCCCTCGAAACTGCCGCTCCCAGGCGCTCCCGCCAGTTGCTAGCCTTTAGTTTCACTACTAGTGAGGCATGTACATCTCCATCTATCAGCCCTTTCACCAACTCACTCATCTCATTCACTCTCTCTGAATAAATTTCCTCCACCAATCCCTGTAGTACTGCATGGTGCAGTTTACTGAACACACTCTCCTGCAATACAATATTCTCTCTTAAATTGTCAGTATAGTTCGCGGTATGGCCCGCGAAAAAACCCAATTTAGATGTAAGATTTCCTAACACAGAGTTCACCTCGTGGGTGTGCGCATGAGCGAATTCTAATAGGATGTTAGAATTGTCCGCCAATGCTTCTATCGCGCTATCACGTTGCTGTATATCCAAATTGCGCAAACTCTCTGTTTCAAAGAGTCTAGTGATATCCCTCTCCATCACACGTACCTCGTGGTCCGTTGCAACCCCGAATAATGCATGCAGCAAATTGCCTACGGGCGGCAAAATTGCCTCTCTCCTAGCACGACCTATGTCCACGATTTTCACAGAGTCCAGTAGCGTATTATAACGCGCAAATACCTCAGCCGCTTCATTACTCAAATTTTCAGTATAATTTCTCAATGTTGCCTGCACATGTTCATATGCAGGTGGCAGGTCGTAATCCGGATTCATTCGTCTTGGCGCGGGCACAGCCACATTAGCACGGAAGTCTAAGTGCACTGTCTCCACCCCATCTGCAAGTCTCCCATAGGGACGAAAGTACACCCCGTAGTTTTGTCTCAGAATTGGTTCCCCATAGGCCACTGTGACAGCCAAGAGAAATACCAATCGGAGCTCCACCCTAGAAATTAAAAATAACACACAAACCTTACTAATCTGGTCTAAAGTAGTTACCACGCGCCAGCAGTACAGCAGCGCACAGAAGTCAAACCTTCTGTTTCATAATCTAATTGATTATCCGAGGCTATCGCGCCACTGTTTCACCCGCCACGTGCGAACGCGGCGGTCAATTTGCTACCGGTTTTCAACTCTATCTTCCCACACATTATTTCTAACGAAATTCGTTAAGGCATCACATTAGGATCATTTTAAGTAGTGCAAAATCACGCTAACCCCACAGCCCCACGTGAGCGATCACGGCTCAATTTCCAAGCATTTCCCCGTCTCACAGTAGTATACACACAATGCAGTCATTTCATGTCAACATGGGAGAAGCGTGCAAAAAATAATGGACCTACCCGGATGAAGACATCTTGTACTCTTTCCTCTCGCTTTCCTGACTGCCCCTTCTCAACTCTAAGGCAAGTCTTGTCTGCTTTCTGTGTGCGCTTTTTCTCTTTCTCAAATGCTCTCTACCCTTCTGTCTTCAGCGTGCAACTGACGCTACTCTCAGCGCACCTCCAGTGCATGCTATGCTCATTTGCATACAGTGCCTCGCCTCTGCCTCCCCTCCTCTGTCCACAGCACACTCCTCCTCAGCACCCCTTACCCGGTATGCATATCCCCGCTGCTCCAGGGTCCTCCCCTTTTTACCCATGTAAAATACCCACACGCATATGGAATTTAAAAACCATGTACCATTTGACTAAGAATTGTGGCTGCTAGAACTACTGCACGCGCCCACAAGCTTATTTAGCCATACCCACTAATATGTGACTCCTCCATGTAAAGATGTAAGAAATGAGGAAAATTTGTCCCCACTCCTCCATAGGGCTTGTCAACAATGGGAATATCGCCTAACCAATGGCAGCGATCAGCTGCAGTCTCGCCACACCACTTCTTTCATGACCACTTAGCACAAGATAAATATTGAAACCCACCCAGGCGGGTAAAGCTCGACGACCCTCTGAACTGAGTTCTCTTCTTATACATCATATAATATTTTTGAGTTTCATATCAAGCGCACAGAAATCCAACAATGAATATCATGGCTCCATATCCCCCTGTGCTCGCTCTGCACGCGAAAACATCTCCTCAGCCTCAGGACGCCAGCTCCTGCAATTGTGTACAACATGAAGACAAAATGAGACTAGAATATATGCTCTATACACCCCCTTCCACACAAGGCGTAGTCCTTTTACCTATTATGACCTATGACCACTGTTCTCAACAGCTGCTTCCATGCAGCTTGTTAGAAAAACAGCAATCCCTACATAACCAACACTCAAACACATATTATATGGTCATCCCATACCCTATATATTCTCATGCTCCTTCATAACCTTCCCCATTCCCTGCACGCTATATCTTTACCCACCATTTCCATGTGTACAACACACAGAGGACGGGCCCATAGGTAGCGGCCGCCTTGGTTTATTGCTCCGCCCCCCGCCCCCTTCCCCTCCATACCGTTACAGCGCCTCCCCTTCATCAGCATCTCCATCAACCCACTCCCTGTTGTCTCCATGGCCTTAGCATCGGTCACCCACTGACCTCTTCATCGGTCACCCACTGACCTCTTCCAAAGTTCAACCCAGGATCAAACACCTCTCCCCTGCCGCCTCGATGCCCACCGCTGGCATGGCTGCTCCCTCCCCCCTCCCTCCCCCCTGTCTTTCCTGTCATATAGTAATCTCCTACCTAATTGTAACCCACATTTCCTGACCCCTGCCCCCTCAAGTTGATCAAAATTCTTCTCGCTTGTCTCACTTGCCATCTTTCTAATTCCCAATTTCACTCATTCATGCATAGATTTTCGCTCACTCCCCTGTATCCATGCCATCAGGAAATGACCCAATTCCAACGACCCCTCCCTCTTGGCAGCTCACTACTCCAAAGTGACATATTCTGCCAATAAGATTTCGATCTCCTTCTCCCCTCACCGACTTTGCAATTTCCCTTCCATCAGCCTTTATCCCCTAGGCCTTCAAGAGTTTGCAATCACCGACTGACCCCTATTCTGTGAACTCTCTTTACCAAAATACATGCACGCAGTCACTGCTCCGTCAGCAACTGCCAGTCCCTTCCAAGATTTCTCAATAACATTTTTTTTATATTTCTTATATCTGTTTCCATCTTGCTACGTATTGCCAGTTCTTCCCATGACTTCTCAAAAAAAAATTTATATACTACAATTGTTGTTTATCTTGCTACCTATTGCCATTTCTTCCCATGACGTCCCACTAAAATTTTTATATTCTATAATTGTTTTTATCTTGCTACATAATGCCAGATCTTTCTATGACTTCTCAAATAAAATTTTATATATTATATTTGTTTTTATATTGGTACCTATTGCCAGTTTTTCCTATGACTTCTCAATAAAATTTCTATATCTTATATCTGTTTTCGATCTTGCTATATAATGCCATTTCGATATACTGTCGCTCTGCAAGTCTCTAGGGGTAGTAAATATTCTACCCTACCTCCCAGTTATATCCCTAAAGTCTTTTCGTTATTACTTGTCATATTTGTACTTCCCCTATAGACCTCTTAACTTTATTTTCCCTTCCCCCAATACTACATCTTTGTTACTTTAATAACCCAGCCTACATTTATTATTATACTACTTTTTACTTTTTTTTTTGCTATTAATTCTCCGGCTGAATCAACTAGCCGTCAGTTCACGAGCTGTCTTACTCAGCGCCCTATACATTTGCGCTCCCTAGTTTACCGCATTCCAGGGCCCCCCTCCCCCCCCCCCCCCACCCCAGCTGTCTGCCTATTGGCACGGCAGAACACAGCACACCGCCACGCGCTCGAAGCGCATGCCTGACAATTGTCATGTCAATCCCAATACCACTCGGCCGGTAGCCATGTCTGTATTCTCATAAACAGCCTCCTACTTCCATACTGTCATTTTCGTTCATACCTTCATCTCCCAGAATTACATTCCCTATTTCCTCTTTATATCTCATGTTTTCATAGCTCTCACCATCACAGTTATTGTTTGCCTCTCAACCACTGCCTGTCATGCAACCAAACACACACAACTCTGGCGTGTCAAATATGTCAACAACAAAAAAATCATGAGTCATTTATGTGCTGATCCAGCCACCAGATCGCACTGCCGGTCTCCCCCACACCACTGACTTGCTCTTTTAGTCAGTGTCAGTGTGCTCCATACGGTGTGGTTGCCCCTAGCAACCACATAACCCAAATACACACTGATGTCTCCCACACCCCCACCTCCCCATTGCTCTCGTACCCTCATGCATTCCACAACCCACAATCCAATGCACACACACAATATCATGGCACTCTAGAAAAGTAAGCACTCACTCATTACACATCACTTATTCAATCACTCACTACAAAACACATTACGTTACACTTAGTTGGCCCATGGTCATCCTCACCACACCCCAGGCACACTGCCTCAGCCCCACCCGTGCCTCGCCCTCCGAGTGTCACATCAGCGGCCTCCGCTCACACCATCTCACTTGAACTTGACTCACAGCATCTGCTCTCCACTCCCTGACTGCATCCATCTGCATATCCTTCTTCCCTGCGTCCAAGAGCGCTCCGCGCTTCTCCTACTACCAACATCTGCGCGCCGCTCCTCTGCCTCCCGCAGCTGTAGCACCTGCTGCGCTTAAGGGTCTGATCCACTGACGCGTATAATACTCATTTTCCACTCTACACGTCGTGCAGTGGGCCCTCTGCAACTCAATTCTCCTTTACTTTCACCTATCTTTCTCTCCTCCTTCTCTAGCCACACTCCATGTATTGAGAAAGCTGTCTAAACTGCCGCTACATTTTGTTCACACGCTCTATATTTGGTTTTACCAGCAACCTCTGCCACACGAGCTAGTTACACCCAGACACATCAAGGTCCAGGGCCGTGTTTTTAGGCCTATGTGCCCCTGGTATGTAGCTCCCACCCCACAGGCCAACCCCTATCTCCCCTACCTATGCCTCAGGACAGTTGCTTACAGTCCCTGCAGCCAAATCACAACAACTTACACACCTAGACTATCATCACGCTACATGTCAGTGAACACATATCAACACCCGCACTCCGCCAAACACTAGTTTCTCACTCCCTTGCGCTCCCTTCCCCCCCCCTCCCCCTCCCTCCCCTATCCCATAAGCTCTCCCACTTGCACGCCCGCCATCTGCACACCAGCAGGTCTCAGGCAGCGCTCTCCGCTCTCCGCGCTTTACCACCTGCACCACCACCATCTGCACTCCCAGTTATATATTGTTGACGGTGGGTAGTCCCATCAACGATGTGGCTCACAGAACCCCCCTATCCCTTACAATGGCTCCAGTATGGACTGGACGTGATAAAAACACACCCGAGAGAGAGAAAAAATTATATCACACCCTTTACTCACAACTCCTCCCCGCAGACCTTAGTTCTACTTCCCTTGCTCCTCCTCCCCCCCTCCCCCCTCTCCCTCTTCTCCAATGTCGCTATCTTCTTTCTCTTTCTCCTCTTCCCCCTCCTCCCCAGTCCCCCCCATCTCCCTCCCCTCCTCATCAAATGCTAGCATTGGTATTAAATCTGGAGACACCAATCTCCCCAGAAAGCCATTATTTCTCCCCAGACTAATAGGCTTCAAATGCTGCACATGAATCGGCCTTGGCAGGGTTTTTCCTGTATCCACCCTCCTCAGGCGCACCGTGTACGGACTCGGCAGGCCCACAACCAGCAACGGCCCCGTAAAAAGAGGTTGAAGCTTGACCCCTGTCCCCGGTTCAAGCAAGCGGAAAATTCGCAGATAAACCAAGGACCCCGGTCTAAAGCCGTGTGGCCTTGCCGACCTATCATGCCGTACCTTCATCCTGGCCTGTGCTCTGACCAGCTTCTCATGCGCCACCTCCCCGTAGAACTCCTGCTTCTGCACAATCCTTGCCAACTGGTCAATGACCGGTTTTAGCTCGCTCTTCCACTCCGTCAGGACGTTCTCGTGGGGCAAACGTGCATCGCGCCCGAATAACAAAAGATGCGGGCTGTACCCAAGACTATAAGTATCTGCTGCGTTCATGGCAAAAGTTATTGCAGGGACATACTCGTCCCAATCACGCTTAGACTTTGAACAAAAACTACGCAAGGCCTGCACCAGGACGCCATTAAATCTCTCCACCAAACCCTGGCTCTGAGGCCTGTACGGTGAGGAGAAGACCTGTCTGATACCCATCAGCTCACAAAAGCGGCCGAAAGCCCGCGATCGAAAGGCGGCGCCGTTATCTGAGTACAGCACCGCCGGCACCCCCATCACCGATATGACCTTCTGGAAAAATTCCTTTATTAGGTCAGAGGCCGCCATCGAGTGCGTAGGCCACGCCAAAACATACCGCGAATAAAAATCTGCCACGACTTGACAATATTTGGATCCTCGTGAGGACTCGGTCAGTGGCCCCACCGTATCTATAACCAGCGCAGACCACGGCGCGGGCACCTTATCCCTTATTTGCATCGGCAACTTCAAAGGGTTCCTGTCTGGCTTGTTTGCCAAGCACGCTTTACACGTGCCGACAAACATGGCCACATCCCGCGACACCGTGGGCCAGTAGTACCTTGGTCCCACTGTCGCTAGCATCTTCTGCACTCCCAAGTGCGCGCCCAAAGGCGTTGCGTGCACCTGTTCCAACAGCTTCTCAACCCGCATACGGGGTATGACCAACTGAGCTCTAAGTTCCATCTCCTCCCTCCTCGTATAATGCGGTATCCTATACAACACGTCGTCCGCGACCAAAAAACATTCATGCTGCAGCAACACCCTCCGAGCCCAATCGTTACTCTTCGGGATCTCATCGTGCTTGATGTACTGCAGCATATCAAAACAAAATTCATCGGTGGTCTGGGCTTTAAGGAACTTCTCTTTCGTTCCCAGCGCCGCATAAAATCCTTCAATTTTTTCTTCGAACGCGATTTCGGGCTTGGGAACTGCCGCTCCCCTTACCCCCTTCCTCCTTCTCTCCTTCTTATATTTTCCTTTCACCGCTACCACACTTCCCCTGGGTCTGCCCCTTCCCCTTCCCTCCCCCTCCCCCCCCTTAATAGCCTCTTGGCTTTCTCCCGCTGGCTCCCCCCCCTGTCCCCGACTCGCACCATCGCCACCAGCCGAGCCAAGTGCCCTTTCCGCCCGTGGCACGCGATCAGCGACTGGCATCTCGGCCTTCTTTGCCACCCTCCTGCTATTTGGTCGTCCGGCCACCCGACCTTGCTTCGCCTTTTTTGCATCTTCCAGCTGCTGCATCTTAGGCGTCAACTTGCGTGCTCTACCGGTTCTCAATGGACCGTCACTGTCCACCGACCGTCCGGCTCCCAGTGCCATCACTTGCTCCGGCGACACATCCTCCGGCTGCACGACGGTTCCCTCATCCCGTCGGGCATTCCTGCGCTTTCCCCCTTTTAGGATCGAGGGCCTCCTATACTTCAGAAGTGGAGCCAGTCCCATCACCGCAGTACTATCATAATACCTAATGCACTGGGTCTCCGTGAAGCGCACCTTTTTCTTCATCAGCACCGGTGGATTGTCTCCTTCTTCGTCTACCGTGTCATATGGCCGCCTACTCAACGCATCTGGCACCACGTTGCATCGGCCCTTGACATGCTCGATCTGAAAATCATAGCCGCTGAACCAGTCGAGCCACCTTGCCATACGACCAGTCAAATCCTTCTTGGCGTTTATCGCCAATAGGGCCGCGTGGTCTGTAAACACCACGAAACGGCTTCCTGTCACATAATGCTTGAACTTATCGATTCCAAACTTCACTGCCAACAATTCGCGTTCTGTAGCCGAATACTCCCGCTCAGCGAGGTTCATGGTCCTCCCCGCGAACGCCACCGGTCTGTGGTACCCTCCCGCGTCCTTCTGCGTGATACAGGATCCCAGTCCCACTCTACTGGCATCGCACCAGACAAAAAACTGCTTATCATAGTCTGGGTATCGCAACACCACCTCATTGCAGAGAGCGCTCTTGACCACCCCGAATGCGCTCTCGGCCGCCTGAGTCCACGCCAGCACCGGTTTTCTGGTTCCCTTCTGTCCTCTAGTCGCTTGGTACAACGGAAACATCTTGCTGGAAAAGTCCGGTATGAACGCCCTGTAATAATTAGCAAGTCCACAAAACGCACGCAACTGCTTCACCGTCACCGGACACGGGTACGTTCGTATGGCCTCGACCTTCGATGGGTCAGGTTGCAGCCCATTCCGTGTAATCACAAACCCCAGAAACTGCATAACCTCGAACCCAAAGGCGCACTTCTCCGCCTTGAATTTCATATTGGCGCGTTGAAACGCCTCCATCACCTGTCGCACGTCTCTCAAGTGCGTCGGCCAATCAGGCGACGCCACTATTACATCGTCGCAGTATGGCAACGCATTCTTCACCGTACGCAGCACCCCCTCCACTACCGCGTGAAACGCCTTTGGCGCTGTCTTTAAGCCCATCGGTATCGCTTTATACTGATACACGCCGAAGGGACTCGTGAACGCCGTCAGGGGCCTACTTCTGCGATCCAACGAGACCTGATAGAAACCGCTGAAACAGTCCATCTTCGAAAAGAACTTACCTCCCAATCCCCCAACGTTCTCCAGCGTCTCATCTGCCGACGGAAATGGTCTTGATTGCGACAAAATCTGCGAATTTAAAAACCTGAAATCGACGACTAACCGCCACTCGGTTTTACCACGCGCCGTCGACCCCGGTTTCTCTACCAAAAAGCATGGACTAGAAAACTCTGTCTCCTCCGTCGCGCGCTCGATGATCCCCAATCGCATCTGTTCGTCCAGTAAACCCTTCATGATACGCGACATGTGCGGATTCATTCTATATGGGTTCCTATTTACTGGCACGTAATTCTCTTTCAAATCAATTCGATGACTGTATATATCAGTCTTGACAATCGGGCTCTCCTTTGTGACAAAATTCCCTCTAAACTCCCCCAACAAATCCATCATCTCCCTTTTCTGTTTCGCTGTCAAATTTGTGCCCACCACATGCGTCCAATTGCCCTTCCCCTCCCCGCCCCCCCCCTCCCTCCTTTCCCTTGTGCCCCCCCTCGACAACCACCTCCACAGGTTCACCAACTGACTCCTCCCCCTCACCGAGAGTATACACTGCCATCACAAAGCCCTCCCGCATGACCACTGGTTTGCTCCCCACATTACACAATGTCACGGGTACTCTATTGCCCTTCGGCATCGGTCGCACCCGAGCCCTACAAACAGCTAGTCTATTCACATGCAAGCTTGCTACATTGTCAATTATCCCCATAGTGCCCGACATATCTCTACTGCTTTCAACCACTGCCATGCATATATACTCACACTTAGGAGGTATCACCCTGCGTGCTGCAGCCCTTACAGTATACACAGCCCCCTTTTCAAAGCCATAACTCAGAATCGCCTTTGTAGCCTTTAAAAAATCCACCCCCAAAACAATTGGTAACGCCAGGTTCTGCAACACCGCAAACCATAATGCAGCCTGGAATTCCCCCAGGCCCACCTTGAGCTGTACCTTTCTTCTCACAGTATGTCCCTTCCCATCGGCAGTATAAACATGCAGTCTAGTGTCTGCCTTAGCAAGCACTACCCCCCCTTCCTTCTCAAGTTTATGCAAAAAATCCCTGGACATACAGGTAACAGATGCCCCAGAATCCACAAGTCCCTCCTTTTTTATTTCCCCAAACACCAATAGCACTTTACTATTGACAAGTCCCACTGAAACCCTCTGAGCCCCCCCTCTAGTCATAAACGTCAAACACATTGTTTCCCCGTGCCTTTTGATTGCCCCTCCCGTACATTCAATTGCTTTACAATTGCTACACAGCCCAGCGACCCCCTCCTCCCCCACCCCTCCTTTACTCAACAGAAACACCTGCTGTTTGAACCCCCTCAATGGTATACTGACATTCAAACAATCATTATCGGCCAGTGGGCCTTTTCCATTTACACATAAATCACCCAGAGCATGAATTTCCCCACCGCAAAGGGTGCATGGTGACATTGGCTTCACCTTTGCTTCCCCCACTATATCCCCACCCACATGTACATCATTTTTGCTAAGTACAATTGAGTCTCTTCTACCCTTTACACCATTATCTTTATGGACATCCCCATCATGCACAATACAATTTAAACCAGTTTTTGGTCTCCTAGGGAGACTACTCTTTTCACATCTACACCCACATGTGTTAGCATGACAAATACAATTAACATCGGCAATCCCCCTATTAGGTAGAGTACTTAGCTTGCAACATCTATCTCTGTGATTGGCATCTCTTCTTCCACCTGTGGCACGCGACGTCGAGGCGAGGGTCACACTTTTCCTCGACGTCTCTATCGAAAACCCGCCGGGTGCCCATTGTAGCCCTGTCGATCATCTCTCCTCGTATTGTCAGGACGACCATCCCTATTGTAGGCACTCCTGCCCATCGCAGGCGCAGAGAAAGAGCGCCCCCTCTGGGCAAATCCTCTGCCTCCTGCTCCTCTGGCTCCACTCGGCATCCCTCTGCCTCCTCCATATCCTCGTCCCCGTCCTCCCGCCTCCATACCGCCTCTCTCCTCCCTCCACTGTCTGTTCGACGGTCTGTCTCTATTTGGCGCACGTAGCCCATCATTAGGCCCCGTGTAGATGGCACTTGTGCTATTGTACGAAGCACCAGCATTGCCCCTCCAAGCAGGGGAGGCACTCCTCATTACTCTCTGTCCATATTCATCTCCCTGCTGGATACTATTTACTGACTCCCGCTTCTCCTCTGGATCAGTTACTTGAAACCCACCCAGCGTCAGCGCCGCTATCATCTCGCTTGTCCCCGGTTTGAAACTCGCCAGGGCCTTTGCCTGTTGCTCATCAAGGATCTGGTGCTTTATAGCTGCTCTCCTTGCCTCCTCACATGATTTTGGTGCCTCCGCAAGCACTCTCTCCACCAAACTGTCCTTTAGGCCCGCTATAAAAGCCTTAAGTTTCTCCCCTTCTGTGAGGGAAGACTTTGCCAGCAACACCAACATGGAGTCTGCATACTCCTCCACTTTCTCCCCTTCTGCTTGTCTCCTGCGAGAGTAGTCATCCTTGACCTCCGAGAATGGTAATTCCTTGAATTTATCCAAGAACTTTCTCTTAGCCTCCTCGTAACTTCCCAAGAACTTCCCACCAGCTGTCACCTGGTGATAAAAGGATTTTGCTGATCCCTCTAGCCTTCCAACCAGTCCCTGCAATAAGAACTGTCTGGGGACACCCAAAGCTTTTGCATAATCTTCGTACTCACGGAAGAAATCCTCCACACTGCGCATAGCTGTGGAGTGTTTGAAATTATCCGGTCCCTTAACAAAATATTTCATAATAATTGACTGGTGCCTCCATTGTGCGTGGCTTAATGTAACTTGGTGTGGACCTTCCGCTGCCAGCTGATGAACTAGCTGCTGCAGCTGGGCGCTTGGGTGAGTCACCCCCACCAGCCCCTCCCACCAACTCCTCCTTCAATGGAGCACTTGCAGTTCGTGGACTAACAGCCGGCGCACGCGGGCTTTCACGCGCGCGCTCCTCCCTCAGGGACTCCAACTGTGCCTCTAGCAGCTCCAGTGATTCCTTATACCTGTCTCTGGCCCCTTCAAAAGCAATTTCCCGCATGTCTGTATCAGTATTTAATTTGTCTATATGTGCCTGCATATTACCCAGGGCTCTTTCATATCCACTCTGCTCCCTGCCCCATGCAGCACATTGCACATCCTGCTCCTTTATGCACTGTTTTATCTCTTCTTGCAGCCTCAGAACTTTCTCATTACTAGTGTCCACTTCCTCCTGTAACCGAAGGTCATCCAACGCACCCCCCGGGTACAGCATTGCTCCCCTGCTTATCCCTGTTGCTAGGTCTGCTTCAGCGAGCAGAACCTTGTCACGTCTCTTCTGCAAGTAATCCTCATAGGCTTGCCTCCCTGCCTTTGACAGACCCTCCAGGGGGGACCTCATGGCCGCTCTCCTCCTGCCTTCCGCTATATATCTGTCCACCCGCTCACTCAGGTGTCTGTCCTTATGTTCCTTGTCGGCCATATTTAATGACTCATTAACCTGACTGTCCGTATCACTACAGTCCACCATCGTCACACGTCTCCCCATTGCATCCTCATACTTGGGGGGTCCGTCCACACCTGCCCCCCTTCCATCCTCCACTTTGAAGGCACCGGTCCTAGTGCCAGATGTCCCCATTCTTCCAAGGGTGCCCTTTAAATTGGCAAGCGAGCTTGACATTTTCCTCAACACACCATTAAACTCTGCAAAGCCCTTGTCCACCTTGCTATTGTGTATTTTTGACAGTTCCAGATATCTACTCACTCGACTAGGTTGCGGTGCGACGACTGCTGCTCTCTCCACTACACTTTCCTCGCTTGCACTCGTATCACTCCCCCTTGGCACCGTACCCGTGGCTCCCGCCGCCCCTGGACCAATTCCCTTATCCACACCCGACATCTGTCCTCCTCAAACACCAGCTCCGGGAATCTCCACCAGATATTACGTTTGTGTTTGTCAGATCTTATAGCTGATGTGGGAGTTCAGAGTCTCCAGATAGGGCTTGCTATGATGTTACTTATTCTATGACTATCAGTGAAGACACAAGAGATGTTGTTCCTATGCCGGCTGTATCGATACTGTTTATTCTCTCCTTACATCACATAGTATATTCCAAATACATTCTCCCAGGTAACGCCCCCCCTACATAACATTACACCCTTATATCAACATGCCCCGCCCCCTGGGCAACGCCCATTTCCTTTCATGCTGCGCCGCTGGTGCTGCCATCACGGCCAACACGGACATCACACCAGCATATTGAGAGTTTGAGAGGGATGCGGAGTATTTTCAAAAGTATTTTTTCTAAAATGGTGATGATACTTCATGACTATTCACCAGTAAAAAGCGGCTTCTAATACTATTGACATTAGCCAATTTAGACGTGAATTGTGCTAGTGTTCACACACCAACAACCTGCTGCTAACGAGCTTTGTGTGCAGCATTTCTTTATATTTTGCTTAAACCCCCAATGCCCCTATGGCCAATAGGCAATAGGAAAGTTTCCTTGTACTACATACAAACCGATAACTATCAAACCTCTCTTTAGTAACTTTACTCAATTTTAAGGTACAGAGCAGAGAAGCAGGCCTTTAATGCAGTATTAGAGGAGTACTTGAGTCAACACAAGGAGGTGTTGGAAGGGCACACAGGTAGCTACCAACCCCAGGTGTGTTTCTACCACCACCTGGTCAAGGACACACGCGCTACCACCGTGTGTGAGATTGGCTTCAATGCAGGCCACAGTGCCCTTGTATGGCTCACTGCAAACCCGCACACTAAACTATACTCCTTTGATCTCGGCTTACATGGATACACCAGACCAATGGCCTCTTATTTGAGCAAGAGATTTCCAAAGAACTTCAAGATCTTTTTTGGTGACTCTGTAAAAACTGTTCCTGCTCTTGTAAAAAATTCAGAACTTGTGTGTGATATTTTGGTTGTAGATGGTGGACATACATATGATATTGCTATTTCTGATTTATTGAATATGCGTGGTGTGGCTAACTTGAGGAAGAATGTAGTCATTATAGATGACTTGCACAACGAGGCGTATAAAACACTAGCCCAGGCCTGGGGTGAGCAGGTCATGAGTGGTAATATTGTGGAGACATTCGCGTGTGATATCAAGACTGGGGGCCCGCAAACGGGAGGCTTTGGGGTTGGTTACTACAGTCAACATTTCCCTTGATTAGTTTTTTTTCATATATATTTTTACAAATTCTTTATTCAGGATATGTTAAAGTGCAGTCTCAGTCTTCCAACCGTTTTTCTAACTATTGTTTTACCTTGATCCTTGTGTCATACCATAGAACTACTATACACATACATATAACACAACATTATGGGGCGACTCCACTACAGAGAAAAATGGCGCCGACAAATTTTGTTGTTGCCCATTAATTTGTTGCAACAAATATCCATACAGAAACAACAGTTTCCAGAAAATGTGGCAACATATCTGACACTCCTCCATTTGCGTTATTATTGCAAACATGAAATGAACTGATGTTAGTGGGCAACAAAAAAAAGGCAATGAAATAAGATGATGTCAGGGTTATGATTTATATGTATGAATTTAATCTGATTTAGAAAATATTGAATACAATTATCTAGATTACATTTGTAATTGATTTATATTTTCCTGTAATAAATAAATTTCATGTTATTATTTGCTGCATTGTAATCTTAATATGTCACAACATATAGCAAGAGTATGTATGAAGGCAACAGTTATGTATCAGCGATTGAGGAAAATATGGAATCAAATAACTAAGGTTATTGCAAATCTGATTTTTAAAACATATATTTTACCGGTATTAGACTTTAGTAGAATATTTATAGATTTATCATCCAAGCAACATGTCAGACGATGCAATTAGTTCAAAATGTAAGAATTAGAATAGCTGATGTTAGAATAACGAACCAATTTTTTGTGTGTGAAGTGTTAACAGGATAGAACCCGCTGAACACGATTACTAGTAGGTATCCCAGGTAAGTATGATTACCCAATTATATATGTGCAGAATCAATGCATCATTACTGTACACAAACAATGCTAGAGTCAGGTTTATACATTGTTCTGTGAGGATTTGTAAGCTGGGATATGGTTTCTCCCAATACCATCGCTGCACCACAGCATAATAGTGCTGTTCAGATGAGGCTGAACAGCACTGGGGGGAGCGGACTTAACACTAGGCACCACAGTGCTGGAGGTCAGGGTAGGGTGGAGAACAGGATGGGTGGAGGGGAGTGTCATTGAAAATGAGATAATGAATCCATATTTATACAACTTAATAGCCTAAGACACCACAGTCAAATCTCATTGATAATGTACTGACGGCCAATCACATCGGTACCAAATATGTAACATGTTTAATATACATCCCCAGTCTTACCGATGTAACTTTTGAAGTTTTGAAGAATTTTCCAAAAGTCTTATTGACTACCTCATCTTTGACAGTGGCCAAACCGCTTAAAAATCACATTATATATCTGCTAAGTCCTATTTACACAAATCGTAATGATGGGAGATTGAATGGTCTTAGGGAGGACTTCAACATCATTTATCATCAAACTTTATTAGATAAACTCAAATGTTTTGTAATAAATGGGAAGGAACTTCAAGTGGAACATTCTATCACAGAAAAATTAATTATAAGTCAAACAAATTAAAAAAATTCAAATATCTTTTTCACAATAACACTTTGTAGAAAAGTTTTCACTTCTCAGGTATTTACTACTTTCAGTCTCATGAATACATGTAGCAAATTTCAGGACTGCACTGAATATAGAAGTTTGCATTTTAAGAACATCCTCGGGATTGTATATATAAAATTGATAACCTTACTAGTGATTTAACATTAAATGAATAAATTACTTCATACCCAGTATAAAGTACTCATGAGTTTCTGAGAGGCTAATTACCATTGATGAATCTGCTTAATCTTATCATTTTAGATATCAAAAATGACTTAATGTTGCTGTAACACATAACATATGACAAAGGAACATAAATGGATCTTGGTGGTCTTAGATGGGTCAAGAATGAATAACTGTAACTATCTATCCCTCCTATCAGTGTTCAAGTAAATTTGTCATTTATATTTTTCAATTTTTTTTTTCACAATAACACTTTGTAGGGATGTTCTGACTTCTGTAGCACTAAGTGCTTTCAGTCTTATAAATACATGTACCACATTTCTGGACTGCACTCTTTCTTTGAATCTACTTAATCCAAAATACTAGGATTGTTTTATGTTGTGTGTTTGTGTTCAATAAATCCACTTAATCCAAAATCCTAGGAGTCAGGATTGTTTTATAAATAATAATTCATATCATAATAGATTTATAGTTTGGTAGTTGTATTTCTAATAGTTGCACACCAATGTGTCTTACAAATAAATAAGGTTGAGTTAACAAATAACACAATAAAAGTAAGACAATAAAAGTTACAAAAAAATGGTATATTTATTAATAACTATTATGCAGTGAACCCAATATACATCATGACAATTCTGACAACATCTGATTTGCATAAGTAGACCCTCGTTGTATTTGCTAACATTGGTATAAATATCAACACTATAGTATAGTACATATGTGCATAGATCATGGTATCTGTATTGTATAGGTTCTTATTTCCAGAAGCGTATACTTTCAATAACATATCAAGTTTTGACACTGAAAAAGGGGGTAGGTCTCCTCCATGAAACCCTAGATCTTCCTGTTATGCAGTCAGTTTGTATCAGTCACAGTAGAGCTGCAGCTCAACAATATATCTGGCTATATTTACTCACATCATGACAAATAGGACTGAATTCATCAATATTCTGCTGCTGTTATATAATGTTTAAATACAAACATTTGAGACAAAATCATCCAAACTGTTTGTCAAATGAATTTTAGAACGGTTGGATGGAAACAAAAGTAGAAAATCTTTACTTATTGACAGATGTTAGCTGAGAATGCAACTGTAAATATGAAATACACACATGTAGGCAAATAACATCAGTAAAGATGTGATTCCACTGCACCACTTTATGTTTGCTCTATTGTATTACAAGAGCACTTAAAAAGCCAACTAACAGTGATTCCACAGTGGTCTGATGGAAATAATTAAAGCACTTTGTATTTGCTATTACAATTCAACACTTCTGCTGCTTTGGGAGGCCTCAGAACTCTACAATTGAACATGTTTGATTTGAGCACAACTACAGACGTACATCCCGCCTCTTTTAGTAGAGCATCTATAGCACAGAGAGCCAAATAATGGAATTAATATTGGTTTTGTAATTAAAACTGCTAAATTTAAAAGTGGAAGAAGAGCAAATGTAAAGCACACCATGAAGAGGCAAACCAATAGTGAACCTGTATATACAAGCAGTGTAGTGGAACTGGAGCTTAAGTTTATGTCTCAAGCCTAGATATATATAAATGCAACCAGTAAGTATCTGTATATCATACACTGTATCAACACTAGAGTGTATCTTGTATCATTGGCAGAAATTCAACATCATCAAAGCTACATGTACATATATGTACGTACATCTCAAATAACACAAATTTAATATAGAAATGAGGTTCAAAATACAGTTAAGATAAACTTATACAAACAGATAGTTTTTAATCAACACAATACAAAAGGACAAATCATACTCAGATATACATTGTATTTATCATTATTTAGCCTATTTTAGCAGAATTGACTAAATGTGTAGAGCTGCCAATTGTACATTTTCTGGCAACCCAACTCTTATAATGTAATTAGTAAGTATCAGCAGAGCATGGTATCAGTAAGTATCAGCAGAGCATGGTATCAGTAAGTATCAGTAGGATCACATAGATAGAATACAGAGCATGGAATGTGTAAAGAAATAAACAAATTTTAGGGTGAAATCACCTGAAAATGTACAATTTACCTTCACCAAACCTCTCAAATATCCCAAATTTAAGACCAAAATAAACTGGGTTTGAGAAACACTGTTCAGCATAACTGAATAATATGTACTGAATAAAAGGCTATACCAAATCTATACCTAGTATTTATTCTTTTTAGCTTGAATTAGAAGAATTGAATAAATGTATAGAGCTGCAAATTATACATTTTCTGATGCCATGATCCCCCAAAATTGCACTATAGAGATGGTAGACAAAATAATCAAGAATAACAAACGATCACATGTTTCACTGAAAAAATATCAAGGACATCAGAAAATAAAGATATGTAAGAATTTGTAATGTCCATGGACTAAATAATTCTACAATAGTTACAATTTTGACCATGGTAGACCTCTCCTAAAATTGTCCACATCGCCCAAGATGTAAGGAAAACAATGGGGGACTTGCAAGTGCCACTGAATCACCTGCACATATATATACATTAGTTACAATGCATGATAAGATACAATCAGCTAACATCTGACACATATTTCTAGCAGGTAATATGGAACACCATAGGCTACAGCATTGGCACTCATACCACATACAGCAGGTAATAAGGCCTGTGTATTACCCGCTACACTCACCATTAATTTCCATTAAATTCCAGATTACATTTGGGCTACGCTGTTGTTAGTCAGTTTGCTATGCTCACCTCAATTGTTTTAAATGGATTTCTGACCTTTAGACATGTGTACATTTTGTATTAGATTGTTTCCACTTGGGTAAAACATGAATTATTGGTTTATTTTGTAGAAAACAAGCAAGTCCCTGGTACCTTTCAAAATCTAAAATCGCATATTTCATGAGTTGATTTGCTTGATAAAGATAACCTGATGAAATATTTACCTTTCTAGTGATACTAGAGTTCCAAAACGCTACAAAAAACGTGGTTGTTAGCCAAACCCTACAACCTGGAGAAAAAGATGTATATTTCATACCAAAAATAATATTTTCCACTGATAGTTGTAGATGTCAGGAAGAGTACAATGGAACGGATTCTATGCATAGTTTGTGAGGTTATTTGTAAAGGAAGTGATAGTGGAAAACATAAAATTGATGTAAAAATTTCATTATGACCTTTACCCAAGCCCCAAGTATTGAAAACTGCCCATATGCATGAGAAAAAACTGACCAATATGTTTATACAAGAAGTTGAAGTTACAGCCTGGGAGGAGTGTATTGGGGCGGGGGGGGGGGGGGGGGTGAGCGATAATAAGTGAAACCATTGCAGTAAAGGATTTTGGTGATCACCAAAATACAAATGAGGACTTATGAACTGCTGCAGCTAAAACAACAGGGTGAAATCCTCCACAGGTTTGGTGAAATGATTGGTTCAGGCAATGAACAGAACAAACAGTTTAAAAACTAGCTTTTGATTGGTTGATATTAACTGCAACTTTAAAGCAACACAATAAAATAAGAAATTAATCAATAAAGTGAGAGCATGTACAAGAGCTGATACACAAGTCTGAATTATACAACATTGCAGTGGTAATATTGATGATACAAACTAAATTATACAATAGTCCATTTCAGAAAGCTGCATCGGTGGTTATATTGAGGATACCAACTGTAAATTATACAATAGTCTATTTCATAAAGATTAGTGGCATTAGTGGTTATATTGATGATAAAACTATAAATTATACAACAGTTTTCTTTTTGTAAATATGTATCAGTAGTTATATTGATGACACAAACTGAAAATTATTCAACAGTTATTTCATAAAGATGTATCGGTGGTTATATGTTTCAATATTCAAGTACATAAACCACATAATAAATTATGCATATATCATGGTGCATGAAGTGTTTTGACACAAATGGGACCACAATTTCCTCATAACATTTCACATCACTAAATCATACAACAAGCAGCAGCTATATATATATACATGAACTAACATATACACATCAACACACATAAACATATCTATATCATTCAGCAGGTACAGTAAACCCTAGGACTGTCCAGAATAGTGAAGTGTCCAGATTATAGAGCCTTAGAGGCCAGATTATAAGAGACATGTACAAGGAGACCATCCTTCCTGCAGATTGTACATTTTCCCAGGCCCTAACCTAAGCATGGTTTGCCAAAGCTGAGTGAAACTTTGTGGGAAACTTTTAATAAATAATAGGAAAATCTGTATTAATATAAACATTGGTGCAGAGAGTACATTGTAGATGCTTGCTCACCAAGGTAACCACACTTTGGTACACTCCATGTGCCCGGGTTTCCAAGGCAACATAAACTTTCCTCTATAAATAGCATACTAACATTGTACAGCTTTATTTATAAACTGTTACCATGGAAACATCACCTACCTACTGCACTAGTCATATTTGGTGTACTTTGGTTTGTCTGAAGTGTACTAATTACTATGTGCTAATTATATAGCATACAATATATAATGTGTTACTATGGCAACGAGTACCTGTCACCACTAGGGTGCTATGTAGGCTCCTGCAACACTAGCGGATGTTTCTACTCAGCAGTTGCCATAACACTCTACTGTAAACTAGATTTAGAACTTTTGATCAAAATTCTGTTTTTAATCCTGATATAGAATCAACGCTCAGTTTTAATCCTGGGGCTCTACTCCATGGCAGAGTGGCATTAGTTTCAGACCCAGACAATGTCATAACAAGATCAGATTTCATACTGGAATAGTTTTACTTATATACCAAAATATGGAGACAACATTTGATTTAACAACTAGCAGTTTAGTAGAACACACCTTTTTTTACTTTGAAAACCCTGCTCAATGGTTGCCGGTTTTACCCTATTTAGACAATTTCCTGATAGAGTGATAGTAAATATGTTGTAAAAATGAATAAAATAGTTATATAGAAGATTTGACACACAGAATACACCACATGTAATGTATGAAGACTCTATTATTAAGAGTATAATTGAGTATATTGAGAGTATAAAATATAGAAGTGATATCACATCCAAGACAGGAACCTTTCAGAGACAGATAGGGACTAGAAATCACTCTGGGTCATTCTCAACAAATATAATCTTTTTCTCCATAAAAATATAAAAGAAATTAGAAAAATGTCTCCAAAGGAATCAAACATAGTCATTACTAATAGTATATACCCAATCTGTATGAAGCATACAGTAAAGGGGTGCAATAAATAGTCAATAAACAAGGAAGAGCTATATTTAGATTGTCTGCTCCTTCCTTATATTATCACCCATGCTCAAGCGGCAGTGTTTATATATAAACATTAGACACGTTCTGGGGAATGAGAACATCACAACCAAGAGTTGCTTGTTCTTTGTTCATGGCATGTTATACAATGTGCATGAAACTTGGTGTGAGTAGCTGACACTTGATTGTTGGCACCTGCATGGTGCCACCATAACTTGTTCCATTCTGTCTCTATGCAGGAGATGTGGTCTATCTGCCCTCTTACTGACTGCTACCTGTTATATAACACTGGGGCTGTGAGAATCTGGCCTGGTTCAGTCTGGCCTGGTTCAGAGGTCAATTATGATACACAATCACTCTAAATAGTTCTAATGAACCGTTCCTTGGTCTATAGATAGTACTTCTTGTCACAGGTGTGTAAATAACCTCATTTCCTGCTTACTCGTTCCACTTTCTCTCTCCGCTCTCTCTACACTACTGATTATTTGACACTGGGGACAGTAAAGAATTTGTCCTGGTTCAGAGGTGCTCTATTAACGCACCCAGTTGCATTACAGGATCAGGCACTGGTGGCATCTATGTCTATGTCACCCACTAGTAGTGTGTCGCAATCATCAGTGGTGGAGCACAGCTGGAACTTCTGTAGTACATCGTACCAGCTGCAACAGACAAACAAGTCATTAGTTACATATTGGTGCTGAACTTTATGTTAAACATAAAAATAAATTCTCAAGATTTCACTGAGAGTCTTCAGATAGGAAGTATTAAAATGGACAGTAGTCAGAGCTTGTTTAACATGAGCTTGATTTTATGATTAAGTATAATTTGAAATTCCTGATCCAACTGTATAATATTTAGTGGGCCATTACAATCTCAACCTCACTACTGCTGCCTTTATAAATTAGCTCCAGACTGAACAAATAAAGTAAAGTATAAAAGGGAGAAGGATCATGCAGGGCTATCCATTAACACGTGCCCGCTTGCCCAAGGCGACCAAAATTTGGTAAGGATTAGTAGATCATAACTGGTCACTTGTCCTGTGGGCGAGTGGAAATTTTTGAGGCATTTAGACCCTATATATCATAAAATAAGGACTACCAGATTTCTATAAGGACTAGTGCTTTTATACTCTACTAGTCCTGTGGGTGTGTGGATGATTTCAGTTAGTGGACCCCTCTCATGCTATCATGCTTATTTTCTCCGGTCTCTCTCCGCCTCCGTCCCCCCGATAATGTGTACTCACTCATTGAACTCGTTGTCTGCTTCACACTTGAGCAGGTATCTGCGTGTGAAAGCCTCCAGTGCCATCACTTTGGTCCTCTTCCCCACATACGTAGACTGCAGCTCAAACTTCTCTATACGGATCCACGAAATGCACTCACTCTCCTGTAATATATCAAGTACTTAATTATTGCACTCACTCTCCTGTAACATATCAAGTACTTAATTATTGCACTCACTCTCCTGTAATATATCAAGTACTTAATTATTGCACTCGCTCTCCTGTAATACATCAAGTACTTAATTATTGCACTCGCTCTCCTGTAATATATCAAGTACTTAATTATTGCACTCGCTCTCCTGTAATATATCAAGTACTTAATTATTGCACTCGCTCTCCTGTAATATATCAAGTACTTAATTATTGCACTCGCTCTCCTGTAATATATCAAGTACTTAATTATTGCACTCACTCTCCTGTAATATATCAAGTACTTAATTATTGCACTTACTCTCCTGTAATATATCAAGTACTTAATTATTGCACTCACTCTCCTGTAATATATCAAGTACTTAATTATTGCACTCACTCTCCTGTAATATATCAAGTACTTAATTATTGCACTCACTCTCCTGTAACATATCAAGTACTTAATTATTGCACTCACTCTCCTGTAATATATCAAGTACTTAATTATTGCACTCACTCTCCTGTAATATATCAAGTACTTAATTATTGCACTTACTCTCCTGTAATATATCAAGTACTTAATTAATTATTAATTTATTAATTAATCATTGCACTCACTCTCCTGTAAAATATTAAGTACTTAATTGATTATTTATTTATTAATTATTAATTTATTAATTAATTATTAATCATTAATTTTTAACACAGCTTCTGACTTTATATGATTGCTTGGGAAAGAGGTAGACAAAATCTATTTCTGACTTCCAGTTCTGTAGCCAGAAATAAACAATATGACATGAAAGTCATCTGCTACTTTTGTTGAGCTGAAGAAATTTCCACAGAGTATAGAAATTGTGTGTATGCTTTGATCATTACAAAAATTTAGGAACTATTGGTAATGTGTGATTAAGAACATGATCATGATTAAAGCATTAGGAGGCCAGTGGTATGCAAGCTGGCAGAGGGGCGTGTATCACCTCCTTTCATCCCAACTCCTACTCCCCAACCTGAGAGGTTACACACAATCTCTGTGTATTGAATCAAGGAAAGTAACTCTATTTGCTCCAAAGAAACGCAAGGATAAATTCAATGCACAATCTTAGTTTTTTGGTCCACATATTTATAGAATTAAAGACCTTAAGCATAGATTACCACTAAATGGGTATAACGTACATACTCCACCATAATCCACTACCATGAACCATAGGCTACCTCACCTGCTCAGTCTTGTAGCACTTGAGTTTGCCACTAGGTGTCACTGTGAGCCAGCGCTGTCTCCAGGTCTTGCCATCATCACTAGACACGGTCACATGACCTGTGTGCCACGTGTCCTTACTGTCCTCACAGCTCTGAAACAAAAAAAAACACCTTGCATTTGATTTGAAAACTTTTATAATTTTTGATACCGGAAAATTTCCTGGATTGCTCCATATTTTCGTTAGTATCCTATTTACACATTTCCTTTTGTTCATGTTTTGTGTTAGCTTATGTTACACTAATGGATTTTAATCTGTATGTAGTGTTTACAGTTATACTTACATCTGTAGTGTTTACAGTTATACTTACATCTGTAGTGTTTACTGTTATACTTACATCTGTAGTGTTTACAGTTATACTTACATCTGTAGTGTTTACTGTTATACTTACATCTGTAGTGTTACAGTTATACTTACACCTGTAGTGTTTACAGTTATACTTACATCTGTAGTGTTTACAGTTATACTTACACCTGTACTGGTGATGTGTGTTTACAGTTATACTTACACCTGTACTGGTGATGTGTGTTTACAGTTATACTTACATCTGTACTGGTGATGTGTGTTTACAGTTATACTTACACCTGTACTGGTGATGTGTGTTTACAGTTATACTTACATCTGTACTGGTGATGTGTGTTTACAGTTATACTTACATCTGTACTGGTGATGTGTGTTTACAGTTATACTTACATCTGTACTGGTGATGTGTGTTTACAGTTATACTTACATCTGTACTGGTGATGTGTGTTTACAGTTATACTTACATCTGTACTGGTGATGTGTGTTTACAGTTATACTTACATCTGTAGTGTTTACTGTTATACTTACATCTGTGCTGGTGATGTGTGTTTACAGTTATACTTACATCTGTACTGGTGATGTGTGTTTACAGTTATACTTACACCTGTACTGGTGATGTGTGTTTACAGTTATACTTACATCTGTACTGGTGATGTGTGTAAAAATTACAGTTATACTTACATCTGTGCTAGTGATGTGTATTTACAGTTATACTTACATCTGTAGTGTTTACAGTTATACTTACATCTGTGCTGGTGATGTGTGTTTACAGTTATACTTACATCTGTACTGGTGATGTGTGTAAAAATTACAGTTATACTTACATCTGTGCTAGTGATGTGTATTTACAGTTATACTTACATCTGTAGTGTTTACAGTTATACTTACATCTGTGCTGGTGATGTGTGTTTACAGTTATACTTACATCTGTAGTGTTTA
Source organism: Sthenelais limicola (assembly GCA_942159475.1). Taxonomy (NCBI): domain Eukaryota; kingdom Metazoa; phylum Annelida; class Polychaeta; order Phyllodocida; family Sigalionidae; genus Sthenelais; species Sthenelais limicola. The sequence continues at coordinate 17,140,973 of OW804099.1, read as the reverse complement.
CAGTTATACTTACATCTGTGCTGGTGATGTGTGTTTACAGTTATACTTACATCTGTACTGGTGATGTGTGTTTACAGTTATACTTACATCTGTACTGGTGATGTGTTTACAGTTATACTTACATCTGTACTGGTGATGTGTGTTTACAGTTATACTTACATCTGTGCTGGTGATGTGTGTTTACAGTTATACTTACATCTGTGCTGGTGATGTGTGTTTACAGTTATACTTACATCTGTACTGGTGATGTGTGTTTACAGTTATACTTACATCTGTACTGGTGATGGAGCCTGTTGTGCTGTTACGGGCAAGTGTCTTGGTGAAGGCATCCACTAGACTCTGCAGGACCTGCGGGTGTACAAGGATTATTACATTACAACAACTCACAACAGCTGTATAGGAAGAAACTACCATTACAACACTATAGCTGACGTTATAGACCAACTACTAACTTAATGATGTCCGTCCCTTCACTGATCCTAGTGAAATATCAAGTCTGTGATGCTGTTTTTACAATAGAAAATTCTAAGACAAAAGTAACCAAGGGATGAAGCGAGAAGTTGTATTGTCACACGGCAGAGGTATCCAACCAAGTGTGTGTGGCGCGGTTGGATACCGAAGCCAAGCGATGATACAGATTTCCCATGAAGTCCCTCAGATTTTTTTGTATTTATTTCACCATTACTTATCAACATGTACCCAAAAATGACAGAAATATTGATAGAATTGAATTAATGTTTGTCCTGGTTGATGGCGATGTCTTTGTTTACATCATGACGCCTGTCATCATGCAAGTCTGTATTTCTATGTGCTGTTTTTTCCGACCCACAAGGGTCAGACAGTATTTTATAACGCAAAATTATTTAAGTCTCCACTGTCATGTACAGTTATTTTCCTCTACTGTTTTGCAGTAAATTACTCTAGTAAACATATTCAATTATTCAATGCCATTGTTTAAAGCTGCAGTCTCAGCTAATTTCCGTAAAAAATGAAATTGTCAATTCAGTGGTTTATTAATTCCAGACACATCCACCCAGATAGAGTATTAAAGGATTTTGACCTGTTCTTCTTGGTGGAAAATGTAATTATCTCCCGAATAATTATTTAGAGGACCCGCCAAAATCTAACTATTTTCCATCTGACTCTGCATCATCTTCTTAAACGTTGGGAACCCATTTTAGTTCAGCTGGTAAGCACTCAATTGTTCATTTGATGATAAAAGCATGACATTTGGTTTATTGGTAGTTAATTATGCATGAATTAATATCAGAGGTAGACCCAACTCATCCGGTCCCAAAATCCAAGATGGCCGCCAATTTTATGATATCTTTTTCGGTTTTGGAGTCATAACTCAACACCCCTTGGATATACAAACTAAATATCATTAAGCATTTGTAGAGCATTAGATTACCTTTATATTGATACCATTCAGACTCAGGATAAGGGGGAAAACAAGAAAACTATGTTTGGGTCACTTTAGCAGGGAATGCAACTTTAATGTGGAACTAGCATGGAATGAGGGAGAGTAAAAGTCTCACCTGTTTCCAGTGTAGCTCCTCGTCTTCAGACCTGCAATGTAACAACGTCCTCAGTTAGATATGAATTTGAATTTTAAAGACTTTTATTCCAGTGCGATGATTGCATTCTCAGGCTGAAGGAAGGTGTTCAACCCTCTTGCAATTACATTTACAACTGCAGTAACATTTGGTGAAGTTAATATAAATACTGCCGTCAATGACTGGAAGTGGTGAACTACTCTTTTTTTCTTTTCTTTTTGGTTCATAACTTTTATGTCGTGTCCTATAAACTAGCCTGTTAAAAACTCTGAGAAAAATAAAATTTTCGTCAGACCATATGGAGTACTTTGATGCATATTTCTCTAATTTTGGGGGAATGTTTTGGTGGGCCTCCGTCTGCCATTTGTTCCAATATATCAGGGCAAGGGGAAGAAAGAGAGAAAATGATATGTGGAGGGAGAGAGAGAAACAGACAGACAGAGAGAGGGAAACAGAGACATAGAGGGAGGGAGAGAGAGGGAGACAGACGACAGATAGAGAGGGAGAGAGAAACAGAAAGAGGGAGGAAGGAAGAGAGAGGGAGACAGACAGAGAGGGAGGGAGGGAGGGAGAGAGAGGGAGACAGACAGAGAGAGCGAGGCAGAGAGGGAGGGAGAGAGACAGACAGACAGAGAGGGAGAGAGAGGGGGAGAGAGAAAGATAGACAGAGAGGGAGAGAGAGGGAGAGAGAGAGGGAGACAGACAGAGAGGGAGAGAGAGGGAGAGAGAGAGGGAGAGAGACAGACAGACAGAGAGGGAGAGAGAGGGGGAGAGAGAAAGATAGACAGAGAGGGAGAGAGAGGGAGAGAGAGAGGGAGACAGACAGAGAGGGAGAGAGAGGGAGAGAGAGAGGGAGACAGACAGAGAGGGAGAGAGAGGGAGAGAGAGAGGGAGAGAGACAGACAGACAGAGAGGGAGAGAGAGGGGGAGAGAGGGAGAGAGAGAGGGAGACAGACAGAGAGGGAGAGAGAGGGAGAGAGAGAGGGAGAGAGACAGACAGACAGAGAGGGAGAGAGAGGGGGAGAGAGGGAGAGAGAGAGGGAGACAGACAGAGAGGGAGAGAGAGGGAGAGAGAGAGGGAGACAGACAGAGAGGGAGAGAGAGATAGACAGAGAGGGAGAGAGAGGGAGAAAGGCAGCTAGACAGACAGACAGACCTCACGCGAGAGGCGTATACTCACGAGAAGACAATGTCCACCATACTGGCAGCTGTATGTAGCGTCAGCGTGAAGGCAATGTCCAGATTTGTACCACGCGACACCTGGCGAGGAAACAATAAACCATTAGTTCCAACAACAAACAACAGGTTATAAAGGTTAGTCAGAGAAACAACTATGTTTGTTTGTTTTTTTTAAATTTTATTTGTGTGACATTTTCGGTTGATCCGGTAATCTCATGTACACAAAGGAAAAACATATACAAAGTTTAATATATAATAATAATGCCGTGAGAACTTGCGAATATGTATCAACTGTACGACCCTAATATATCTACAACGATAAGTAGAATTTTTGTTTTTTTGTCCCGAGTTTGCATAAAAAATATTTAAAAGTACTCGATGAGTAAGAACAGTTTTTCGTCAGTAATGTCATTTGATGGCAAATTTCTGGTGAATATAATAATCTTTATATAGTGTGTTCCTCGTTAACACCTATGTATACAACTGTATGTCAAATAGTTCAGCCCGGTATCATCAGTCTTCCATAAAGTCTTGGCTCTTACAGAAGCTTTTGTATTCAGCAGATTCAAGGCTTTCAATTAGAATGATCAAGCATGCTTCACAAGTACTTTCAGTTCCACAGTTGGGGCAAAGATATTTGAGAATTTCCCAAGATTTCTATAAATATTCGATGCTGAACATGGCATGTTTACTATAGACTTTACACTGTACCATTAGTCCCATTATTCCATATAAATCAAGATTCAAGATGGCGGACATGCACGTCCCCTATTGAATTGCTTACATTCCTCTTCCCCTGATTTATATACATATAAGATATCGTCATAGTTTAAAAGATGAGATCAAGTGGATTCTAATGAGGGTAAACATTAACACATCGTAATAAGTATTTCTATATTGTCTATGTTTATGAGAGAAAAAAAGCTAGGACTAATCCTGGATCGTCAACATCACCAGAGTAGAGTAGTTATCCTTAGGGTAACCGCAGATATGCATAGATATATTCAACACACAGTCTTGAGATTTGGTACATGTATTCATGCTAGTAACAGCAGTAAACACACCAATTATGGAAACATGAGCTTCTTATCAATTTAGCTCGATAACCCTTAGCCACTAACCCTGCCCACGTTACTGCTAACAATTGCATTATCTTAACCCATAAATTACAGTTAACCAACTGATATACAGTACAATGATATGTATCAATTACCCCCCCCCCCCTACACACACACACACAAAACAATGTATAGCTGACCAATTGCACCAATTTGACAACATGGGGTTTATAGCCTTGAAATTATTGAAATTGTCTAAATAATAATTTATTCCCACACAATTGCTGTTTTTTGCAGATCAGATAGTCACATCCAATGTGGGAACCCTATTTATTTCACCCCTCTTGGCAGTTGCCCATACCTTCAGCATTGTACCTCCCGCTCAGTGGGAGTGGGTGATAACATGAAAATTACCGCGCCCCCGACTGATACAACAACATTGTTTTGATATTGCGGAACTCATATTATCGCCCACTCGATCGTTTTACCGATTTTCTCTGGAAATGATAAAGCTAAGAACTTAAAATTAAAAGTTTCATTCATTAAAACGATGTATGGGGTGAAATAAATATGGAATCAACCACGGGTCAGTTGAATTTTTATCCATCTCAGTTGCGGAGGGAGACCTCGGGGCTACGCTACGCTCCGCCCCTCTGTCTCCCCGCAACCTCGATGGATAAAAATTCAGCTGACCAAACCCTAGCTAGCTTCCATCTATTTAGGGCACTTTTACCAGGGGAAAAACGTTTTTTTGCAGAGAAAAATCGATTTTTGAGTTGAAAATTATTATTTAGTACTCTCTACTTTCTTAATAAAGTGTTGAATTCTCAGGAAATATAGCAAATTCCTTGTTTCCTTTGGTTTGCCACGATAACAGGTTGCTTTGAGATAATCTGAGCAAAAAATGTTCTAAAAAGAATAATGTAGCCTGACGATTACAATGTTGAAGGCCCTAGGAAACTTAATTGATATGAGATTAAGCAATTTTTTACTTTAATAATTTAGTGGGGCTGTTCTTATTTTGTAATGATAAATATTAGCATTATATTATTTTTTTAAGCACAATATGTGCTATATTTTGTGGTGGGTCATGTGATGATGACAGTGTCGCCTGACGATTACAGTGGTAAAAATTTTAACTAAATATTTGAAAAAAAGAAAGAAATTAGCAGTGCAGTAGGAATCAACAATATTTTTTGGTTTTATGCATGAACTAAATACATGTCTCTGCTAATTTAATTTGATTAGTTTTCCTGAATCCAGCAATTGCATGTATGTTTACTTGTATACATGTAGGGAGAAATTTATATACATTATATATGGGCAGAGGGTCAATGGCCTGTCACCCTTGCCGCTGCCATTATGATTACCATTACTGAATGGTTATTGGGCTCTAACTTTTCTTCTAGTTACAATATTTTCACAAACTAAATGGTGTTATCACCCTTATGTCGAGACCTATCAAGTACAAAATAGTTCAATACATAACGTGTATATTTGTTTTATTTATTTCTAATCTAAATTCTCATTCATGTAGAAATATAAACCATTATTTGACATGCTATATTTGGCATTTTTTTCCATATTTGGGATCTATTTTTCGACCCCCCTGTAAAAAAAATTACTAATAATCAGAATGGTTCCATACTTGGTAGTTCAATGCACATATATATAAAGTTGATAAAAAGTACCAAATCAACTGATTAATGTAAAATTTATTTTTTGGTACCCAGGGGGGCGTCTAGGGGGCCAAATGTTGTCAAATTGGTGGAATTGGCCAGCTAATAACTGATATTTTCCCGTGACGATACTCACTGAACGATTACCCAGATGTATATGTTGATAATTCAGGGTGCAGTGGAAAACCAGGTCTCACCCGAGCCGCATTAATCAGTGACCAGTGCCACACTTATCAACATGAATAAAATTCGTTTTTAAAAAAATCATAAAAAATATCAATTTTCACCAAAGACAGGCGTCTCACCTCGGCCTCTCGCAGGTCCACGGCTGTTTTTACTTTAAACTTTTTCTGTATTTTCTGTCGGCTGCAGACCAATAGCAAGTCGTTAAACTGTGGGAGAAGGAAGGAAGAATAAGCTTTAATCTATAAAATGTCCGTAACATAAGCAATATTAATAAAGAATCGTTGCTGAAAGTTGAAAATGTGAATATTGTCAAGAAATAGTCATCACTCTCGTTTCATAAAGCCATTATAGGCTGCATTGAACGAAAAACATACAGTAAAAACAAAGATTTTTTTTTTTTTTTTTTTTTTTTTTTTTTTATAGCGGAGGCCAGCAGCGTGTTTGTTTGGTCTTACACAGTAAAAACAAAGAAGGAAGAAATATCTGGGTCAGATTTTCGGAAAATGTACAATTGGCAGCTCTACACATTTAGGGAATTTTCCTAAATTAGGCTGAAAAATGATGAATACCGGGCATATCTGAGTATATTTGGTATCGCATTGATTTAAAGTATCAGTTCTGTTATGTTAAACTGCATTTTGAAGCTCATTTTTGTTTTAATTGTGGGTTATTTGAGAGGGTTGGTGAAGGCGAATTGTACATTTTCTTAAGATCTGACCCATATATTTATGAAATAGCGGGTCAAGATTATATCGAAGTAGACATTATAATTAACAAAGTAGCACTGGAATAGTTAGCAACAGGTTCCTGAACATATATAATATTGACATTTCAGTTTTCATAATAATTCACTCCCAACTCTACTTTTAGCGAGTCTCTTTCTATTTGTGTTGTTACATGCATGAACAAGTCACAGTTTATAGAACCCAAAGGTAATAGCCACTCAACCAGATTTAACCATTCAAATGGTTAAAACTGAGGCTCCTTTCCTACCAATTATACACATGTCATTGTACTCTGCAAGAATAGATTGTGTATTGTCATATTATTTTGTGTATCGATTAATAAACGTTTCTAAAAAAAAAAAAAAAAAAAAAAGAAGGACGCCTATTTGTGTGTATGTTACTGTAAATTTTGGTCAAATTGTAATAGGTCGGTTGGTAGAAGAAAAGATGTAAAAAGAAACAGAGATGTTGCCTAAGATTTTGATCAATAAAAGTTTAGAAATAAATAAAGAAATCCATGATATCCAGAATTCCATGATATTTGATGGAACAAACGCCAAATGGGAGTAAGTTTTTCTGTCTTATATTTCAATGTTTCGAGGGTCTTTTTCAGGAAATAAATGACAGGAACTGGATTCAGTTTGAATTTATCATGAATGCAATAAGACTCCTATGTTCTAGTGAGTGGCAAGGTGGGTCTGGTTTTGTTTATTCACATCCTCTCAGCAATCATCAAACATTATCATCTCTATACATTTACCTTCCAAATGAACATAATAATCGTCAACAACTTGCTGCAGCTGATTATGTTATCGCCACTCAATCTGTATGAATTATATATCTGGGGCGGGAGAAAAACCCTCATATTGGGACTCGGGTACCCAGTATAAATAAAATCTTTACAGTATAGTCCAGAAGGGACAAACCAGTACCTGAAACTTAGGGCCCGGGTGTTTCTCATTAAGTGGTGGTCGCCCCTTCTGGACGGCGATCTGCCTCCAGTGGGGCTCTCTATGGATGGGTTGTGAAGGCAACATTAATGCTTTTAGCAATTTTCATTTTCGAAATTCCGACTTCTTGATATATAGAGAACTTGTTGTTGACGATTATTGTGTTCATTGGAGGTTTCAAAACTGGGACCTCCTTTTTGTAACCGACGCTAATTGCAAATAAAAAATGTCTTGAATTGAATTGAATTGAATTGATATAGTAAAAAAGATATGATGCTAACCTTTATATTTTCAAATGAAAAACATAATTCAATCTTTACAAATTAGCTAAAAATGCATTTGTGTTGTCTGCACCCTGGCTGGGGTAGTGAGCCCTACAAGGAGAAGGATGCAGGAGGGACTTGTGGTTAAGCTTATCATTGTAGGTGGTGAACTGGAACGCTGAGGAATGTGTTCCTTCTGGACAAGACTGATTTAAAAAAATGAAAAAATGTGAGTACGTACGAGGAAGACCTGTTTCTCGGTGGGTTTGTGTGAGGAGCGGCTGAGGATGAGCAGCTTGTGTTCTGAGATAAGCTCGCGGCTTGGTATAACGATGTTAACATAGGAGTTGTCCAGGCGGTCCCGCACCTCTATCAGCTTGCCTATACGCGACTGAAGTAGAGCATATACAGTGTTATGTGGGGTATATATCAGCCTATACGTGACTATAATAGAGCATATGTTAGTATATTTTGTATTCTCGTGTACTTCTTTAGCACAAGTACATGCAGCTTTTGTAATTATCCTTCTTTGTGAGATGTACACATGGAAATTGAGTGATTGATTGATTCTTGATTGAGTAATTAACTACTTGTTTTCTGAAAACTTTTTAATACTTGTAGTGTTTAATATGAACGTAGCTTAGTCAAATGTAACCAAGAAAAAAGGTAATCAAGAAAGGCATGTTCGGGAAGACCTCCTCTTGAGAAGAACGTAACCTCTTTGTCAAACATCTTATGGCAAATAAAGAATTATCTTATCTTATCTTATATGGTAAAGAATTGTATTCTGTGGGTTGAGATCTGACCCAATTAGCCTCTGATCATTGTCAGACCATGCACGCCACATGTGGTCTGACTAGGAGGGGGAAGATGAGCTAGCCAGAGCCGACCTCCACCCACTTACTGTATCCACTGCTCTGGGTTAATAAGAGGGAGGGGGAAGGGTAAGAGGGAGGGGGGCAGGCACAAGCCTCTGGGATCTATGAGTAAGGGGTGGGAGGGGGGAGGCTGAGGGAAGGATCCAACCTTGCATGTGCCCAGCTCATGATCTCCCTCTCTCCACTGCCCATCCTCTATCTCCTCTGTCTATTCTGTCTCTCTCTTCCTCTCTCTCTCTCCTCTTTCTTATCTGTCCCTCTTCTCTCTCACTCCCTCTGTCTCTCACTCTCTCTCTGTCTCTCTCCCTCTCTCTTTTCCCTCTCTCCACTGCCCATCCTCTCTCTCCTCTCTCTTCTGTGTCCCTCTTCTCCTCTCCTCTTTCTTATCTGTCCCTCTTCTCTCTCATTCTCTCTCTCACTCTCTCTCTCCCACTCTCTCTCTCCTCGCTGTCTCTCTCCCTCTCCCTCCCTCTACAATCTCCCTCTCCGCTGTCATCTCTCTCCTTCTCACATTCCCCTCCCTCTCTACTCACTTTTCCCCGTTCAACTACAGGAAACACATTGTAAGCCACATATTGTGTATGTATGTATACATGTATATAATAATACAGTGATAAGGATAGGTATCTGGACAAGAGATACCGCGTCATTGCTGACACCTGGTGTCGGATACTAACACCCCCTCTCTCTTCCTAGCTGTCCTACTACTTAACCTACTCACCCCTGTCTCTCCCCCTCACTCTGCTCCAGCGCTTCACCCTACTACAGCTTCTCCTTTTTCAGCCTCCAAGACCGCCATCTAAATCTCATCTAATCACACATAGTTTGGCCCATCCATGCCTCTAACATCAAAATAGAGACTGGAATACTCAAGACACACCTCAGGAAATATATACCTAGGTATTCGACTGAAAGGAACTCAGTTGAATCTGCTCATAAAGTATGGCCGATAACAACGAACAAAGGCACGCTGATGGTGGACACGCTGAGGGCGGACACGAGGAGCCGAAAGGAGAGAAGAAAAAGACTGGGAAGAAAACGGACAAACCCAAGGCACCAAATTGCATGTCCCTTCAGAAGGAGCTAACAGGAGTAGGGGGTGAGATAAAAGAAGTTAAGTCTCAGGTGGCCACAATACTTTCCACACTGGACACGATAAGAAAGGAACTAAAGGGAGACAAGGACTCGGAAACAAAGTCCCGCCATAACGAGTCAGACAAAGAAAGCCGCTCCTCCCGGTCAAGGAGCAGGAAGTCAGAGTCCAGCGGCCGCTCCCACCGGACCAAGAAATCCTCCCCATCCAGGAAGAGGAAGGCCGAATCCAACGACCAAGAAAAGAAGAAAGAAAACGACGACGAATATCAGGAGAGAAAATTAAAAGTGGAGGACTGGATTCACAGGAATACTAGACAGTCATTCCCCGGACCAAGAATCCTAAGACGCCAAATGATCACAGACGATTTCATTGAGAAGCAGATAGACCAGGAGCGATTTGCAGATGGCTTACATGGTAGGGTTAACATTATTGGTAATATTCACCGTGCTAATATTATGTCGAAACCTTATATGTATGTGCAGCGTGATGGTAACCAAACCGTCAAGCAAAGGCTAGATGCCCGATCTACATTAACTTCTGTGGAATATATCGATGGTTTCCTAACCCTTCTCAACGACCCAGAGGCATATAAAGATGAGCAATATGAGGATATTATGCTGCACTTAAGGCAGGTTACAAGGGATATCATGGAACGCCCCTGGAATGATGTGAGACGCTGGTCTCAGTTTGTGTTTGATTCGATTGAGAACGGCAGGTTCACATGGTCTGATAAAGCATCGATTCAAGATGAGAGAGTAAGGATCTGCCTCACAGGAGGAGGCATATCCAGAAGCAGTGCAAATGCAAACGACGCCAAATACCACCAACCCTCATCGGCTCTACCTAAGAAGGACAATGGAAATAAAGCCCAAATTGAAACCGTCTGCAGGCCCTACAACACCAACAAAGGATGTAGGCACAGTGGGGATCACAAGGAGGGAGCCATTTCCTGCCTACACATATGTACATACTGCGACTCCATTGGTAGGAAAATACCACACAGTGTGCGTGAATGTGAACGAAGAATAAGGCATGCATCCCAGCAAGCCGAAGGTGCCTTTAAGCCTGGAGCGCGAGGAGGGAACAACAGCTCATATAATGGCAGCAACTACACCAGGAGCAAGGCGGGAAGCCCTACGGATAACTCCGCCAGTAGTGTCTCAAAAAACCAGTAGGCGGCGCACCTGGTGCGCCGCTACCCATCGGGCCGAAGAAACTAGGCCACACCGACCTAGTTCCCCCGATCAAAGCCGAATACATTACCGCACATGATCGCGCTACACGCGAGACCTCAGCCGAGATCCATCATGGCGGACACCAAAACAAAAACTCGAAACATAACAGCTCGGAAGTGAATCATAGACTCAATCCAAATGCCACATGCTTTAGCCCTCAACCGAAAAATATATGTAGTGAAAGGCAGGCAGACAACAAACCCTATGGACTCACCAGGGATTATTTCCAGCGTGTGGAGGCAGTGTGCCAGGGCAAGGCACACCCGTCCACAGTATACACACATCCGCAGCACCTATCTGCACACTGAAGGATTACATGGCCAGACCCTGTACAACACCAGCAATGGTGCAACTTAGACGAAATTTACAACGAAGTTAAATCGTATGGTGTACCAAATGCGATTGGGGCAAAACGAGTGCTACCAACAAGACTCCATCTACAGGCATGGGAAGACAGACTATCTGATTCAAGTGATGACAGGGAACTGCTATCATTCATAAGGTATGGCTTCCCCATGGGCTACTCCGGGCCAGTGTCTAATAATTCTAAGGTCAGGAACCACCCAAGCGCTACAAAGTTCAGTGACAAAATCGATCATTTTATAAAGAAAGAAGTGGCACTAAAGGGACTGTTGGGACCATTTGATTCTCCTCCATTCAAACAATGGTGCCACACATCCCCAATAATGTCAAGGGCTAAACGTGAGTCGGAGGACAGAAGGGTTATAATAGACTTGACATTCCCCGAAGAAAATTCAATAAATCGCTATATCGTAAAGAACTCGGTCTGGGGCCAGGAACGCCCCCATACTCTCCCCACAGTAGGAGACCTGGTATCAGAGCTGAGCTCGATGACGGGGGACATACACCTGGCCTCGATCGACATCTCCAGAGCATATAAGAACTTTACATCAGACCCACTGGACTGGTGCTTGCTGTGCTTGCAGTGGGGAAACCAGTGGTTCTGCGACGTGACAATGCCCTTCGGCAGTAGGGCCTCAAGCGCACACATGCAAAGGGTAGCCAACACCATTGTGAGGATAGTCAGGGAAAATGGATACCGTGCATACATGTACCTCGACGACCTCATACTCGTTGGTGAGACCCTAGAAGTGACTCGAGATGCCTACCAGTTCGCCAGAGGCCTCCTAAAAGATCTAGGGCTACCTGAGGCCCCAGAAAAACTCAAGGCACCAGCCAAATCCGTGAGGTGGCTGGGCATACTGATTAACACCAACGACATGACCCTAAGCATACCACAGGACAAAGTTGAGGAGGCAAAGGCCCTGGTGGACAAATACATCAAACGCAGATCTCTAACAAAAACCGAACTACAGTCAATCGTGGGGACCCTGATACACATAGGCAAATGCGTGGCCCCCGCTCGACTATTCGTGTCAAGGCTACTAGATGGACTGCGAGAGTTCAAGGGCAAGCACATGAACATCAATAGTCCCATGAGGGAGGACCTCAAGTGGTTTAGCCAGTTCTGTGATCAATGGAATGGCGTATCGATCATACCTAATACATCGTTCTCCAAGGTGTATATGGTGGATGCCTGCCTGTCAGGGATCGGAGGTACTGATGGAGAGTATGCATACTCCAAACAGGTCTGCCCCCACCATCAAGAGGCGGAGAACATCTCAGAACTAGAGGCAATAAACGTGGCAGTAGCACTGCAAAATTTTGTGGGCCCCGAGGACAGGGGCACCCACATACGAGTACTGTGCGACAACGAAGCAAGTGTATCTGTCCTAAGCACAGGAAAAGGAAGAAACAAGGTCATCATCAAGGCAGCACGAATTGCCTGGATGATACAGGCACTATTCGATCTCACCATCTCATACGCTCACATTGCCGGTGCCAATAATGAGGTGGCAGACGCATTAAGTAGAGCGCACATGGGCGCTAAAGACTTTAATAAAGCTAAGATGTGGGTCGATCACTACGGCCTAAAGGTCATCGACCCAAATATTGAAGCAGTAAACTCATGCAATGACATTCTCCATTTTAGGGACAAGACTACAAGCTCTGGGAAGGCGAGCTGAGGCCACTCAAGAAAGTGCATGGAGTAAGGGCACGACTGCCAACCAAAAATCGAGTGTTGCCACATACTCTGCATTTGCACGCTATGCACAGTTCGACCCACACAGTGCCACCGTCGGACAGGCATGTGCATACCTGCAATACCTATCCGAGCATCTACCATCGCCAAGATCTGTCGCAAACCATCTAGCAAACATAAAAACCTACCTGAGAAAGTGTGACTCTGATACATCACCCTGGGAGCATCAGAGGGTAAAGTGGCTCATAGATGGGCTGACTAAAAACAAGGCCTACATACCAAGAATAAAAGAGCCCCTGGACCCGAAAGTGCTCAGAAATATGATACTCCTCCTCGGAAGTGAGTTCAATGATCTAATAATTAAAGTGGCAGTGTTGTTGATGTTTCAAGGGGCGCTCAGGCAATCAGAGGTGACTCCACGATCCATCAAAGCCTTTGACCCCCTGAGACACCTCACTAGATCAGATGTGGTCGTCGAACCTAATCTGAACGGAATATCTGTGAACATAAAATCAGCAAAGAACATGCAGTCAACTTATCAACGAAGAACCATCGAGCTCGCCAAGTCCCCGGACAAGCGAATGTGCGTAGTCAGGGCAATAAGTGAAATGCTAAGAAAAGACCCCACTACACAACCCGACCAGCCATTTATATGCTTCCAGGCCACAATAAGACCGGTCCCAGCCACATATGTAAGCCGCAGATGGAAAAAGCACCTAAAAGACAATAACATAAACACTAAAAACCTCAGCTTACACAGTTTAAGAAAATCAGCAGCAACTGTCGCATTCAATGCAGGGGCTACAGAACTTGAGGTACAAAATTATGGCGGGTGGTCTTCACAGGCCTACAGAGCCTACGTAAAGACAAAATACTCCAAAACGAACAGGAAGATCATAAAAGCCATAGCCAAATAACAATTAAAAATCGCTAAATAACAAGCTTAAAGTAACAAGCTCAAAAATCTCGACATTTGCCTAGAAATCTTCACTAGCAAAAACTCAAAAAAAAAAAAAATAACAACTCTCAATTACAGCCGCCTATAAACAGCCTTCTTCTCTCAACTCCACTCTCTCAATCTAAACCCTCCCTCCCACTCCTTAAACACATAACTTCTGGTTTCTTGGCCTATATATCATGTATATGCTTGTTTACAAACAAAATGTATATCAACATGTCATATCTCATTATATGTACAATAATTAAAATCTTACCTAATAAAATTTTAATTAGCCCAAACCCTCTCTTACTCTTGTCTCTCGTAAGCCAGGCGTCACCAGTAATGGGATAGGTATCTGGACAAGAGATACCGCGTCATTGCTGACACCTGGTGTCGGAGACTAACACCCCCTCTCTCTTCCTAGCTGTCCTACTACTTAACCTACTCACCCCTGTCTCTCCCCCTCACTCTGCTCCAGCGCTTCACCCTACTACAGCTTCTCCTTTTTCACCCACCCACCCTCACCAAATCTATTTAAGGCTAACGCGGCTAGGGCCTATATATCATGTATATGCTTGTTTACAAACAAAATGTATATCAACATGTCATATCTCATTATATGTACAATAATTAAAATCTTACCTAATAAAATTTTAATTAGCCCAAACCCTCTCTTACTCTTGTCTCTCGTAAGCCAGGCGTCACCAGTAATGATATATTATTAATAAGTGAGAAGCTTGTTGGTGCGGATAGTAATACTCACGTCTCTGATCATCATTTCCTCAAAGTGTGATGCTGCCTTGGCCACCTGCTCCAGCGCCTCTACAACACAAAGCCTCCAGTTCATACAACAGTAGCATTTTGTATTTGAAGGTTTTTATTACAGCTAAACACTATTTCATTTACACACTATTCTCAGTTGTAGATGCACATCGAAATTGATTTATCATAAGTGTATCAAATATTCGCAACGTTCCTTGGCTGATGACCTGGATCAACTGAGAAACAGGTCATAGAATCAAGGAAACACTTCAGATAAGCAATTGAAAATTCATATAAAGATAAAAATAAATAGAAAATTGAACCTCTCTCTCCAAGGAGAACTCAGAAAATGTTTAACAACTTCTATTACCAAGTCGAATAATATACTATGATATCCTGTACTGGAGTGTATTTCGTCCACCATCTTAATGTTTTATGTCGAGTATTCCATGTTTAATTGGTATATTTTATATATTGTATCGTAGAAGATTATCAAACTGTATTATGTAGTAGTTTATCCCATTAATGTCAAGGGAACGGCCGGAAGATCTGGGTATAAATCCTTAATGGTACCCAGAGGCCTGTCGACCTGTTCGTCAAAACTTATAACCCCTTGATGAATAAAAGATTGCTCTATTCTATTCTATTCTATTCATTTAGTATATAATGTCTTGAACACAAGAAGAACACAACTTCATATCATTCTTCAATCTCAATTTATATTCTAAAGTTTTGACTCTAATTGGTAACCTTACAAAAAGGATTGTTTCTGGACACCCTCTTTTACATAGCCATCCACCCTCTACCTCGCAGGGTGTAGAAGTATTTGTAAAGGCATTTTTCAAGATGTGATATGTTAGATTTGAAACCTAGTAACCAGCCCAGAAAAGAGTCATGAATCTCAGGATTTAAACAGTTTAGATTTAAACGTACATTTTTTGCTGGGTATGATTATGAGAAAGTACGAAATTAAGATTTATGTGATGGATAAAATAGTTCAAATATAATATAATAATTCCATCTGATTTCTTTAATTCGATAACATGACCCGTAATTGAAGCGGTACAAATTTCATAAAGTTTTCTTACAATGTGATGAAAACATTAAATGTTCCCACATTGATCCCACTATGGAATATAAAAGTCAATCCTCTTCGATTTATACGATTTACCCTATTGTAGAGGAATATATAGCACGTTCTAAATAATGGGTATATGATATGAACCACATTGTAAATAATGGGATTATAATATAAACTATTGATGAATGCAGAAGTTGTAAACTCACGCTCGGTATCGGCCCTGTCTGGAGCATCATCGGGTAACCGCCTAAGGTAATCTGTCAGCAACACAACAACACATCAAACAAGGATGTATGGTATTTATTTTATTCAATTGATCCGCCAAGTGATATTTATCGAGGTAAGTGGGAATATGGCTGTATATCGTTAAGCCCGGTAGGTTAGGTTGGTTGTGGGATGATAGTACTGTAGATAGGAAATAAACCCCTATATGTTGGATTTTGTTTATTCTATCACATGTACAAGTAATATTTAACAAGGAATGGGAGGGGCGGGGGCACGTGTAGTAGTGAACAGTAGAAGGGGGGAAAGGACAGGGATGGGGGCCGCCTTTAATGCTTTGGTCTATAGTTGATGGTGCTTAATATCCACTACAGCCAATATGATATGGGATACCTTTACCTATACACAGCAATTACCTTTAGGCAGGAAGAATGTTAGGGAGCAGAAGCAAGAGAAGGAGCAAGAGGAGCAGGAGCAGGAGAAGGAGCAGGAGGAGGAGGAGGAAGGGAAGGAGCAGGAGTAGGAGCAGGAGTAGGAGCAGGAGGAGTAGGAGGAGGAAGGGAAGGAGCAGGAGTAGGAGCAGTAGGAGCAGGAGCAGGGGTAGGAGCAGGAGGAGTAGGAGCAGGAGCAGGGGTAGGAGCAGGAGGAGTAGGAGCAGGAGCAGGGGTAGGAGCAGGAGGAGTAGGAGCAGGAGCATGAGAAGGAGCAGGAGCAGGAGCAGCATGAGAAGGAGCAGCAGGAGTAGGAGCAGGAACAGGAGCAGGAGCAGGAGCAGCAGGAGCAGCAGGAGCAGGAGCAGGAGCAGGAGCAGGAGCAGGTGGAGCAGGTGGAGCAGGAGGAGGAGTAGGAGCAGGAACAGGAGCAGGAGCAGGAGCAGCAGGAGCAGGAGCAGCAGGAGCAGGAGCAGGAGCAGGAGCAGGAACAGGAGCAGGAGCAGCAGGAGCAGGAGCAGGAGCAGGAGCAGGTACAGGAGCAGGAGCAGAACAGGAGCAGGAGCAGCAGCAGCAGGAGCAGCAGGAGCAGGAGCAGGAGCAGGAGAAGGATCACGGAGCAGGAGAAAGGACAAGAGCAGGAGATGAAAGAGTAGGGGCAGAAGGAGAAGGAGCAGGAGCAAAAGAAATGAGTAGATGTTTCTTACCTCTGAGGAGTAACTCGTAGCGGGGGACGCGCTGTATGGGTTCCATCATGTGTGCCTGTACCTTCAGCTTACCATGCCTCTCTGCCTGCGTGTCCTAGATGATACCAGATGATGTTCGCATTTATTTTTTTTAATCATTTTTATTCAGGTTAACGAGCAGTTACATCAGTGTAAGATAGTTATGAGTTAAATCATGGCTCCCCAATTACACCCTAAGGTGGTATACCACTGGGCCCTGAGCCGGAGAGAAAAAAGAAACTAGGATTTCTAAGTTATACATTATACAATTCAATTTTTTGGGGGGAGGAGGGCTTAACTTCAATTACATTATACATATAGAAACAAACAAACAAACAGAGAGTAGGGCCTACTACAGTAGGCTAAATTTGATAATTCTTTTAAAATCGTTCAAGTTTTCTAAAGATCGTATTTGGACATTTAGGTTATTCCATTCAGAGACAATATTATAATACATAGATGTTTTAAATTGAGTTGATTTTGGTAAAGTAATATTGAATAGAGGAGCTTCTGCTCGTCTGGTGCCTGTCAGGCAGGCTTCAGGTTTTTCGCTAATTTTAAAATAGCTAACATCATCATTGTATCTCATAAATTACATCATTATCACCATGGGTTATGACTAATTACTTCATGTGATGGTTATACAATTAAATCAGAATTAAATGTGACGTTGTTTCTCTGACCTGATGTCTCTCATTAACCACATGCTGACTACACGACATCAGGCATAGTGACTCAACTAAAGATTATCAACACAGAAACCAGAGTTTCTTTGAAAGATGTTATTCTTCCCCTATTGACAAAGTGTCAGCTATTTGTAAAATGATTCATGAATTGAGTAGTAAAACGTTGAATGATAGTGATATAAGAACTGGGTCTACATCTGGAAGTTAAATAGAAATGATGAATGAAAAAAAAAGTAACTTAGAACAAAGTTTGCACTGACATTGCATCAGCCCAGTA